>CM053582.1:466238547-466256294 GCA_028627135.1 Pseudochirops cupreus | reverse complement strand
AGCATTTGTCATTTTCCTGTTTTGTCATCTTAGCCAATCTGACTGGTGAGATGTGGTACCTCAAAGTTGTTTTGATTTGCATTTCTCGAATCAATAGTGATTTAGAGCATTTTTCCATATGCTTAAAGATATCTTTAATTTCTAGGCAGTACATTTGTGAAGGCACTATTGTCTGATTTAAAAGTAGCTGAAGGAGGGGATGATGTCAAAGATACAGAAAGAATTTCAGATTTTATTACTGAGAAAAGGATGAATGAGAAAAAACACCACACCTGCTTCAACATCTATATAAAAATATTTATTCGATTCATCCATATATGTATGAAGGGAATGCTTGGTAAGAGTACATGTAGGAAGAAAAAGCAAGATTTTGCAACTAATTTTTTTATAATTAACACATCTTTACCATTTTGCAATTGACTGAAAGATATAGTGAATTCAGCATCCTGCTGTATTTACTTTTCTTAATTCTAAAAAAAGAATTTGAATACATAGGAAGAAAAGTCACCTTAAAGGATTCCTTCCAACAAGGTGTTTCCCATCCATACATCAAAATCATTTAATATTTCTTAAAAAATATAAACAAATAAATGAACCTTTTAATTGAACGTATGATTAACATAACAAGGAGGGCATAAAACAGGAAGATGTGCCCTAACCAAGAGTGTTTTTCAGTATGATGGTAGATAGTTGAAGAGGTACTCCCTGTATGTGGTGAGATCCTCTTGTTTCTTCTATTTATAGGTAACGTGCTGTGTACATGATCCTGAAAGAGACCAGCAACCATTAATGAGGGGCTAATATAGGTAAGACCCAGTAGATGAAGAATATCTATTCCCCATATTATGACATGCAGTAAGAAGACATCATAGTGGATTGCCTTCATGATAATTCAAACCTCCTTTAATAACCCCAAATATTTTCCCAGAAATAAGGACTATATCTTAAATAACAATATTATAGTGGTTTAGATATAGGCTGTCACAAATGTCTTGGTGTAGTTTTAAGATTAAATTACTTCAAAAGTATAAATGCTACAAACTTAGAAAAATGTAATTTGGAACTTTAATTTTTAACATTTCCTTTACACTTATTTAGCCTTGAGAATTTTGAAAAATTAAATTTTCCTATGATATATATATATGTATATATATATTTTGCTTTTTTTGAGGGGAGGCCAGTTGGGGTTAAGTGACTTGCCTAAGGTCACATGGCTAGTAAGTGTTAAGTGTCTGAGGCTGGATTTAAACTCAGATCCTCCTCACTTCAGAGCTGGTGCTCTGTTCACTGCACCACCTAGCTACCCTTCTATTATAATTTTAACAAGATGGAACACTTTGTCATTTTTCATTGAATATGTGAGTTTCTAAATGATACTTTTTCAGACCAATGAATGGATGAGGTCCTCTTAGCCACCTCAATCAGCCACCCTGTCTTCATTAGACATTTTCTTGTTAGGTAACAACAAAACTTTCATTTCTAAATCTTATTCTTTGGGTGATCTTCAGGCTAAGATTATAAATTCAATCCTTTCCAAAATGAAATTCAGTACATTCCTATGAATGTGCTTGTGCTTACTGCCAAGGGCATGTGAAAGCTGATAATAAGAAAGCTGAGTAAGGGCACTGAGTGAGCACTCTAGATATTAAAGTTTCATGGTGTAAATCCAAAACCAACCAAATGAACAAATTTCAATCCTGTAAGTCACTGAGCAGCAGCTTATCAAAACTTTTACATATAGATAACTTAGTATATTGTTTATCATAAGACAGTGGTTATGCTGAATTTTAATAAGAAACATCAATACTTTAACATTTTAAATAATCAACTTTTCAAATGCTGGCATTTTGGTGGGTAAGTTTGTAACATTTATAGTTGTAAAGTTATAGTTGGGAATATATATGTTAATATCCTGGCTGAAAAATCTGACTAAAACAATATAAAAGCTGACTATTTTTATTCTCATTGTCATCGTCATCACCATTGTTATCTTAGTGTCAAAGCATACAGCAAGTAGAAACTCCACCACCCCCCATGAGAAAAACCAAAACCCAGACTTAGGGAGATTAAGTGTTTTGGCCAAGGCTCCTCAGTTATGGTGGCAGAGTCACCTTTGACTCTGAAATCCATTCCATCACTCCAGATCTAGTGCTCTTTATAGTACAAGTGAATAGCTGAAGGTTTGAGATTTTTTTCTTTGGGATGAGAGGAGGATGGAGAAATAATTTTTGAACTTTAGAAAGAATAGACTTGGATGTAATTCTACCATGAGGATTTTTGGGTGCACAGAATCCAAGTGAGGCCACTGAGTCCCTGCAGACTTGAGAAGGGGAGCCAGGAGGCAAGAAGAGGGAAAATGGATCAACTTCTTCTATTTAGAAGTTTTGTGCAGAACTGCCTCTGAGTCTGGGAAAAAAAATGCATAAGCAATATGATGGTTGTTCTTATTATGTTTAGAGGCCTTTTCCCTTCTAAATTTGAGGCTATTCCAGAAAATTAATTTATAAGCTTATACTCCTCCACTTATCCAGCAAATATTTGTTGAAGATCTCCTATGGGTAAGTCTTGCAGGGATTAGGGGGAACAGTGGGGCTGGGTGGGTAGTACAAAATGAATACATCATCTCTGACCTCAGACCACTTAAATTCTCATGGAAGGCAATAATTGTATTTTCTATCTCTAAAAGTAAGCCTGCTTTGGGGGTTGAGTCAAGATGGTGGTGTAGAAGCAGGAAAACTCCATGGCTCCCCCCATAACCACCTCAAATACCTATAAAATATGACTCTAAACAAATTTTAGAGCTCCAGAACCCACAAAGTGACAGAGAAACAAAGCTGCTGAAGGCAGCTCAGCAGGGGGACAGGAAGGGTTCACAGCAGCATGCTGGGAGCTAAGACCAGCCCTGTGGTTTTAGCCCCAGGGTGGCCCAACCAGCCTGGCTGGAAGCATTCGAGATAGTGGATCACTGGCAGCTGTGGTGGTTTCCAGAATTATCAACCCATAAATGCCAAAGACAAAGTGAAACGTCAGTGGAACTTGGCTGAATTTGGGGGGGAGGGATGGAGAAGCAGGTCTGGCTCTCTGCCCCCAGAGCCAAGAGTAGCAGAAGCAGTGGCTGTGCAGCTGCCTCCATGTGGCTGCTTCAGAGCTCATGGCCTGCAGATTGTAGGGGGGCCAATTGACCATTCAGGGGCTAAGTGCTCTTGCCTTAACCTGTTGGATCAGGATTGTGTTCTTGGGTGGTGGTGGTGTATGACCAGTGAGCCAAAGCTAGTGGCGGCTGTGGAGACGGTGGCCTCCTAATAGCTCCAGCAGCTGTGAAAACCCCAGTAATTTGGGACAGAGCTCTCCCCTCTGGAAGCAGAGTTCTACTGTGGCAAAAACCTCAGAAGTCAAGTAATTGACTGGCACCATGAGCAGACAAAGGAAGCAAAGCAAGCACAGCAATTCAACTTTAGATTCCTTTTTTGGGGGACAAAAAAGATCAAAGCATGGAATGGGAGGAAGACAACACAGTCAGAACTCCTGCACCAAAAGCTTCCAAGAAAAATATGAACTTGTTACAGTCCATAGAAGAGCTTAAGAAGGATTTTGAAAACCAAATAAGAGAAATGGAGGAAAAATTGTAAAGAGAAATGAGAATAATACAAGAAAATCATGAAAAGAGAGTCAACAACCTGACTGAAGAAAATAACACCTTAAAAAATAGACTGATTCAAATGGCAAAAGAGGCCCAAAAAGCCGATGAGGAGAAGAATGCCTTAAAAAGTTGAATTTGCCCAGTGGAAAAAGAATCTCAAAAGCTCACTGAAGAGAATAATTCCTTCAGAATTAGATTGGAGCAAATGGAAGCAAATGACTTTATGAGAAATTAAGGTACTATTAAACAGATCCAAACAAATGAAAAAATAGAAGGCAATGTGAAATATCTCCTCAAAAGTAAGCCTGCTTAAATTGATTATCTGCATTAAATGAGAAAAAGCTGGCTTGGAAAATATAAGGTGGCAAATAAATCTAAATATCATGGAGTGCAATATATGATTTGAATAATAGATTTGTTTTCTAATTATATTAAGCTTAGGACAATTTTGAAATTAATTTTCATTTCCTGAAACCATAATGCTTCTGTATTGAGAGATGACTGGCAGTATGCTGGGTTATAAAGGGAGACTAGTTCAAGATTTAGAAATTGCTGTAATTAATAAACAAAATGGATTATCTGTGTGCAGCTAATTTAAAGTTGACTGTATTTCTTAGGTCTTAATCTACTTTGAAATGTATATTTAGTCCAAGGCACCCTCAACTTGAAGGCAAGAAAGTTGCCCTTTCATATCCATCTTCCTTTTTTTTTTTTTAAAGTGTGACAATAGATTTAAATTATGACAAGAGAAATGTTAATAAGCCTAAAGGTTGACATTCTTAGCAATAAATCCTGGATGAATGTAGTAAGAGCAATATCAGTTTTATGTAGATTCAGCAGGTCCCTTAAGAGAATTGGCAGGAAAGGCATTTTACATCCTTGCTGCCTGAGGTATAAAAGGCCCCAGCCAAGGGTAAATTAGTGTAAAATGCTTCACTTCGCCTCTTGCTGCTCTCTAGAGAATGCTTTCTTGTCTGTGAGGTTTTTTTTTTTTTGAGGAGCTAAATATTATTTTAACCTTGAATGCTTTCACTTGATTCCTTTAATCTCTTATTAAGTTAGGAGTTTTAAAATTCAAGTTTTTATGTTTCACAAATGGTTATATAAATTTTAAATCTGGAATCTTTTTTAAGTATGGCCTCCAATAATGGAGTATAATTGGAACTTAGTTATCTCTTTCCTTACATATTGATCAGATTAGATTACTAGCTAATAATTGTGCTATGTCAACATTTCCTTCAGGTTTATTAAGCCATCAGATTCTGTGATTTTTGACTTGTTGCCAAATTTATATTGAAATATTAAATACGTTATGACATACTTAGCCATGCTGCCAGTCTTGGCTATAATAGCAATCCTCCATATTCATTATATTCTCATCTCTAATATGACAGGTTACAATCTCTGTACTTGTATGTTTTAGCAGAATGCTCACACCCTGCCCTAGGGCTATCTTTAAAAAAAAAAAAGAGAACAAGAATAATAGAAAAGATTTCACTAGTCTTTAGAGCAAAGCAGATGCTTTGGCAAAGAGGCAGGGATTGTTTGTGGTGAGAAGATAAATTGGTTCTGCTTGCTTACAAAAGAAGTTTTTGGTGGCATTGAAATTAAATTGTAGCTTTGAATATACCTCTTTAACCCTTTTGTGAAGAAATTGGAATAAAAAGCTTCCCAAAAAGAGGTTGTATTTTTAAGTCATGGAAGATGTCGTGTAAATAGTGGTGAGGTTGACTTTCAACTTATAGTTTCTAATTTACTGTTTTGTTCAAATGTTTTATGAAATAAGAAAAAAAGGACTGTTTTCTCTAGTCTCATTTCACTATTAACTAAACTTCTGTAATTAAACTCTGTATAAAAATGTCATAGATAGTGGTTCATTTGTGGGAAAATGCTTTAAAACACATAATATCTTGAATAAAGTTAAATTCTTGTCCTAAACTAGTTACAAAATTATTCCACTAAGTATAATCAGAAGTTAATTTGAATACTTGCACTTTAAATGTAAGTATATTGAAGATATTTTATGATGCAAACTTTGGCTTTCCTATGTGTTTTTAACATTAATGTTATTCAGTCATTTCAGTTTTGTCCAACTCTTTGTGACCCCATTTAAGGTTTTCTTAGCAAAGATACTGGAATGATTTGCCATTTCCATCTTCAGCTCATTTTACAGATGAAGACAGTGAGGCAAATGGGCTTAAGTGACTCGTCTGGGGACAAGCAGCTAGTAAGAGTTTGAGTCTAGATTTGAACTTAAGGAAGATGAGTCTTCCTGATTCCAGACCCAGCATTCTATCCACTGGGCCACCTAGTTGCCCTCTTAAAAATCATAACTAAGTTTTATATGGTACCTTAAGGTTTCCACTCTACTTTGCATGTATTAAATTTATCTGTTGCAAGACCTTGCTGATCTAAAAACTGCCCAGAACAGAGAAAGGAACAAGACAATGAATAAAAATGTCCAAATAGCCAAAGCAAGTATTACAGTACCCATGTATTAAAGTTTATAAACTTTACTCAAGGCAGCACGAAATAGTGAAGAAAAACCTCGAAAATTTTAGGGTTCAAATTCGGCCTTTGCCACTTTAATGCTGTGTGACCCTAGGCAAATCACTTCACTTTCCCAAGTATCAGTTTCTTCAGTAAAATGGAGGAGGCAGGTGAAGTAGGAGGTGGAGTAGATAGATGGCTTTTAAGGGACCTTCAAGCTTTAAATCTATAACAATAATAGCTATGATTTATATAATCCTTAAAGATTCACAAAGAATTTTTAAAATATTTTCTCATTTTATGCTCACAACAACCATGGGAGATAGGTGCAGTTATCATCCTCACTTTATAGAGGAGGAAATGGAGGCAAACAGCAGTTAAGTGACTTGTCCATGGTCATGCAACTGGTAGACCCCTGTTCCCTCACTCAGAGTAAATTTTTTCATACCTTGGAAATAATTTCAACAACTTGTATTGTTAGCTAATTGGGGCATATGATGAACCTGGCACATTCATAGCAGTTGACCTGAAATTAAACTAGCTACCATGCTTATTTGAGAAACTGGTAGGGTTAGGGGGGAGAGTAGTAAGAATTGTCAAGAAAGAGGAGGGAATGAGCATAAAGCAGTCTCTAAGCAAATGACTTGAGCCTCAACCAGCCAATATACTGATGGGAGGAAAAGGAGAAACACTAGAAACTCTCTAGGAGTATCAGTGTAAAATGAGGAGAGAAGGAAGTCAAATGCATTTCAACCTATGCTGTGGTAGAAAAGACAGTAAAAGGTTGAGGCCATAGATATCATGATTTAGAGAAGCAAAGCAAAAAGTCAGAGATGTTCTGGTAATAACCATTAAACAAGGCTTAAGAATGCTAGAACTAGCCAGGTTAAGGTGAAATACATATGTTATAGATTTGTACACTATTATCTTGTGAATGCTGTAGTCTTCAGATGATTTTATAAACAAAGTGAGGGGAAAAACCTAGACATGTGAATTCTCTTTTCTACTGGAAGTAAACAAATTATGGGATCAATAGGAACAATAAACACCTACATTTTGCATACTGTACATTTTCTGAAGGATGGGCAGTACTGGTTAATTACTATTCCAGAGAAGTAAATTTTCTTAACCCTGGTAGGAGGGGGAAATAGCTTTTGGAGATATTTTTGAGAAGGTAACAGCAGTCATCAAGGTTGCCACCAACCATGGACATAGTTTGCTTGTGTGTAATGCTTTTTCCACCATCTTTGAAAAGATCTACTATATGCTGTTGTACACAGGAAGGGGCAATGAATCTTGATTCATAAACCCCAAATTCCTGCTTGCCTGTTCTCCAACATAGAATATCTTGTGTGACATTTAGAAGAGAAGATGCATGGATAAAGTGGTAAGAACAAGAGATGACAAATAACTATGCTCCACTGGTACTCACATCTAGAGCAAAACCTCCCATTTTCTTCTCCCCTTAACCTAACTCACCTTCCTTTCAACCCCCTGATCCAAAATCCTGCTCCAAAGCTATCCAAACACTGTGCTCTCTGGAATGCTTATTCCATAAGTAATGTACTAACTTTTTATCTTAAAATTTTTCTTTCTCTCTCCTTCCATCTTCTCGTACTCATTAAGACTAGTTATTCCTTGTTGGCACAGTTTTTCTGGCCAACCTTTGCAGCAATAGATGTGCTTTTCACTTACACCTTCTGACTTAGTGGTCATAGTAGGAGAGTTGGAATACTTTTTGCTCCCCATTGCTGAGTCCAGGCTCTCCCTCTACCACTGACATTCAGTGATTTCCCTTCCTTTGATGTCAAATCAGTTCATATTTATCACTCAGTGAAGAATCTGGTGTCTGTTTTATTTACTGACCTACAGAACACTTTCGTTCTTTCCTTTATGAGTTCAGTCCTTGTCTCATAGTTATTTTTTCCTCCCCAACTCTTGCCCTCATACTAAGGAACTTCTATCTCTTTATGCCTTTAATTTTACGTGGCTTACCCCTCTACCCCATCCCACTCAAACTTAATATTTCCATCTTCCTTAACTGTCTTACTTCTGTATTCACGAACTCAGAAATGCTTCATCAGATCATAGTCTGTTGTCCTTTCACCTCTCTATTTGCCTTGAGTCCCCAGCTTCTTCATACCCACCTTAACCTCTAATTCTCCCCACATCTCAGTTCTTTTTCAGAATGTTGCCTTTCCACTGGCCATGTTTTCTTTATTCTGACTCCTTGGTAATTCTATACTTTCCTCTTCTTTAGAGTCCCTTGATCCCTTATCTTATTGAAGATCTTGCCTTGCCATGCCTCCATCTTAGAGTAGTCCTACCTTTTACTTCCTTCCTTTCTAATCATGAACTCTTAAACTAAGCTAAAGAAAATCATGAATCTGTGCTAACTGAATCCACTACAAGTTATGTAATCTCTCTTGGGCTCTCACCGCAGTGTTGTAGTCTTTTTACCAACCCTCCCCAAATCAATTCACTATCCTACTCAACCACAGTACCTCTTCCAAACATTTCATCTCTCTTTAAATGTCCTATATATCTCCCCCATTTCAACAGAGAACTTTGCTCTATTTCACAGGCCAATCACCTAGAGCTGCCTTTCCTCTCTTTTTTACCCATCTCATGTCATGTAAATGTCTTTTGCTGCTCTTTTCTTCACATAAATAACTGGCACTTATTCTTGCCAAGGCAAACTTATACCCTTTGGTTATCTTTTTATAATCTCTCTTTAAACTCTCTATAAATCTATAAACTCCTTGAGAAGGTCCTCTATAATCCATGCCTCCATGTCCTTCTTACCATGTTCTTGACTCTCTGCTGTCTGACTAATCTCATTATTATTCAAAGGAAACTGCTCTTGCTCTTTCCAAAGTAAATAGTACTCTCACCATTGACTCTCTTAGTGACTTTTTCTTGGTCTTCACCCTTGTGAAGGTCAACCTTGTTGACCTCTCTGTGGCCTTTGACACTATTGCTCACCCTTTGTTTTTTCACGTACTCGTCTCTTTAGGTTTTTGTGACATTGCTCTTTCCTGATTCTTTTCCTTCCTACTTTTTTTTTTTTTTTTTTTACCATTTCTTCTCAGTCTCTTTTGCTGGATCCTAATACAGGTCAAACCTTCCAACCTTGGGAATCTCCCAAGTCTCTGAGCTGAACCTGCTTCTTTTCTCTATATATACTATTTCATTTGGTGAACTCTTCAACTCCCAAGGAATCAGTTAGTATCTCTATACAGATGATTCTCTGATCTGTTGTTCAGCCCTTACCTTTTCCCTGCTTTCAGTTATCCATGCCCGGCTACCTGCATTTGAAATGGATGACTTGTAGATATCTTAAACTCCCTGTGGCCAAAACTGAAATTATTTTTCCTTCAAATACTTCCTAACTTTCCTATTCTTGTTGAAGATATCATAATCTTCCTAGTCACCGAAGTTTATTATCTAGATATCCCCAACTCTTCATTCTCTCGCACTTCCCATATTAAATCTGTTGGCAAGTCCTATTGATTCTACCTTGAATAATCTGTCTTCTCCATGACACTGACCCCACCCTTGTATAAGCCCTCACTACCTTTCTCCTGGACTACTACAATATCCTGACAGTCGTTCTTCCTGCCTCATGACACTTCCCCATTCCAGACCACCATCCACTTAATTCTCAAAAATGATCTTCCTAAAACACAAATCTGATAATATTGACTTTCCTTCTGAAACTCCAGTGGTTCCTTATTAACTCCAGGATCAAATATAAATGCAGTTTCACTTTAAAGCCCTTCATAATTTGACTCCTTTATGCTTTTCCAGTCTTCTTACACATTATACAATATTCCCCTGCTCTGAGGCTTTACCCCAGTGACATTGGCCTCCTTGTTGTTCCTAGCACCTCGTGTTCCATTTCCAGAAAATATTTTCATTGTCTGTCCCACATGGCTAGAACTCTCCTTTCTCATCTCTACCACCTGTTTTTCCTGGCATCCTTCCAGTTTGCTAAAGTCCCATGTCTTCCAAGATGCCTTTCCCAAAATGTCTTAATCTTCCCTCTGAGATTATCTCTGATTTATCCTGTATACATCTTATTTTTACATAGTTGTTTGCATATTTGCCTTCCTTATTAGGTTGTGAGCTCCTTGAAAGCAGAAACATTTTCCCCCTTCCATTTCTTTCTGTTCCCAGCCCTTAACATAGTGCCTGGAATATCAAGAATTAATGAATGCTTATAGACTTGATCATAGAGGGACAAACAGTTGTATAGTTTGGATAAGCATTGATAGGTTGTGATCAGTATCATTAGATGGAACTCTGAATCCATGGAACCACAGATTCATTTGAATGTTTGAGTAGATTAGAACTTTAAAATTAATATGACAGATATTCTGTGTATACTAGCAGGAAAAACAGATAGTGACACCATTATTTTGATAACTTATTTTCTTCTAGTAATACTAAGAACAAGCGGTTAAGTGACTTGCTCAGGAGCACACAGCCCACAGATGACTGAAGCAGCAGGATTTGAACTCAGGTCTTTCTGAAACTAGGTACAGGAGTCTTTCCATTTTTGCCACTTACTTGTCAAGTAGAATATAATTCTAATTTATATTATTAACTTCAACCCTTCCAGGGGTGTTTACACTTTAAATGGGAAGTTTGTTTCATAAAATTAAACCCTTATTCACTGAATGTGTGCGTAAAGCACCACAAATTTCCATGAAGGACAGTGCTAGGAGAGGACAGTAATCCAGTCTGACTTTTACATAGATTATGTGAAGTGAGATAGTATATAAAATTGGTCTGGAAAGGTAGGTTAGTCACATTGTTGAGGATATTGAATGCCAAAAAATAATTGTTTATACTTTATTCATTAAACAAGGGATAGATTGGAAGCAAAGAACATATAGTACTTAAGAAATCTAGAGAAGAAGAGGTAAACTGATGTAGAATGATCACTATTAGACTTAAGAAAATGGAAGATATGGTGTAGATAGAATGGAGAACACTTAGAAAAAAGACTGAGTATTTATATATGTAGAAAGGGAAAGATGATTTAAAATGACTCAAAATTATGGGTGTAAGCAGAAGAATGATGGTGCCATCTGTAGACGTAGAAATTATGGTGACAGGCACCTTTATTTCTGGTGGAGGAGGTAAAGTAAGTGGTCTAGTTCTGCATATGCTAAATTTGATGCACCAGCAGGACATTCGGATAGAAATATGCAATAGGTAATTGAAATTATGGAATTTCTGGATCTCTGGGAAGAAGTTGTGGTTGGGAACTGCATAGTGATGGAGCGGGGTAGTGCAGTGGATAGAATGGTAGGGCTCAACTCGGGAAGATCTAAGTTCAAATGAGGCCTGATAAAATCACTTTGCCTTTCTTTGAATCAGTTTTCTCAAACAAAAAATGGGAATAATAATAATAATAATACCTACCTCTCAAGCTTGTTGGTTGTGAGGATCAAATGAGACGATATTTGTAAAGTACATAGCGCAGTGCCTGGTACAAAGGAGGATTTATATTATTGTTCATTTCTTTCTCTTCCCTTTGGTACTAATTGAAGTCATAGGAGTAGTTTTTTTTTTCCCTTGTCTTTTTATCCCTAAGTTATTGATTTGCCAAGCATATGAACCCAAGTTTCCCATGAGAACAGAAGTCCCATATTTTTAATAGTAATGTTTTACCAATATTCTATGGCAACAAGTTTGAAATATAATGAGCTCTTAGGAATGAAAAATCGCTATTACAGAATAAGCAATGTGGTAGGTGTATCATAGGTATTAACAGCTTGCACCATAACCAAAATGAAGAGCTCCAAAGAACGATAGGAATCAAACATATTATCAAAGAATTACATGATAGGAAGAGATAATAGGCTAGAAATATATCAAAAGTGAGGTAGAGTCAAAGTGTCCCACTGGTACCCTTGCAACACTTGTTCTCCAGCACATTGGATGGTCTTCTTGTGACAAATATTTGGAAGGATGTGTTTATAGATTTCACAGGATGGGCAGGCAAGGAAAAGAATGTAAAACCATCATTGAAGTGGATTCCAAATAGATAGGAGCATAGATCCATTTGGACGTGTCAGAGTAAGGGGTTGTTTTCCTGCCTTGATATCCTTGTGGTACACTAAGCAAAGTTCTTGATTAAATGAGACCTCAACTTGTAGTTTGTTTCTTGACTCAAGAATATAAGCTTATTAATAATAATAACTAGCATTTATATAGTGCTTTTAGTTTTTGCAAAGTACTTTACAAATATTATCTCATTTTATCCTTACAACAACCTGGGGAAGTTAGTGCTATTTTTATCTCCATTTTACAGATGAAGAAATAGAGGTACACAAAGGATTAGTGACTTGCTCAGGACAGATTTGAACTTGGACATTTCCAGTTCAGGTCCAGTGCTTTATCTGCTTCATCATCTAGCTGCTTCTATTATCTTATTACTGTTATAATTATTCTATTCTATAATATATAATTATTTTAATATATTATTTCTAATATAAGACAATTATTATGTTATTGGTTTATTAACTAAACTTCAATTTATAATTACTGAGTTATTGCATATTTGCAGAGAGCTGGCCTTATAGCCAGGATCAGATCCCACCCCTGACACATACAGATTTTGTGAACCTTGGCAAGCCAGATACACTTTCAGTGTTCTAGTCATTTCTCTGAAACTATATGTTCTAAAAAAGTGCTGACCTTCATTGGAAGGGGGAGTTAATCCCTAACTGGGAACTCCTTACTCAAAGTGAAATCATTGATTTAGTCTCTATTTCTATTACAATGATTAATGTATCAATTTTCTAACTCTAGCCCCAATAATATTCTTATTTCATGTTTTGATAATAAAAGCTCATTCATATGGTACTTTAATATTTCTAAAGCATTTGTGAGCAAGTATTTACGTTATTAGGAAAAATGAAAACAAGTTAAGAGAATTGGCTTGCAAAAACATATAGTTGATGCCTGTCTTGTCATTATTTTTCCATGCTCTAATTTTCCTTGTGACTGTTCAATTCAGTAGCAATTGAATACGGTGAATTCTACTATTTTCTTGGTCTTGTGATTATCTTAGAACATTTTCGTGAAAATAGATTAAATTGTAAAATAAAAGCCTACTCCACTCATATCTACAGAATACAAGTAAAAATGAGAAGTAAAAAAATAGAATTCAATTAATAAGTTTCTCTTACGTAGAAGAGTTTAGAAGGATGAAAATTTAGCCTAATTCAACTGTTTATTCCCAAGTTTTCGTGCTCACATTTCTTCTTTTGTTTTTAAATAATTATTTAATAAAAGAACAGATCAAGTATTTTGTTTTTATAAGGTTAACACCAATTTACAACTATATTAAATAAGGTTAAGGTTAACACCAATTTAGAACTGTATTAAATACATTGAACTTTTTAATGTTTTAAAGTAGTTACAAAGAAAGTTACCAAAAGAATTTCAGACTATTAACAAACATATGAAAAAATGTTCCAAATTGCTAATAATGACAGAAAAACAAATTATAAAAAAGTCTTAAGATTTTACTTTGTATGCAGCAATTTACCAAGAATGACAAAAAGTGGGAATAATTAATGTTGAAAATATGGAAAGACAAGCACACTAGTACAGTGTTAGTTGAATTGTAAATCAGTTTAATCATTTTTGAAAGCAATTTGAAGTTATGCTATAAATTGTCTAGAACCTTTGACCTAAAGACCCCACTGCTAGGAATATGCTTCAAGGAAGTCAGTAATTTAAAAAATAAGGCACTCCATGTATAAAAATATTTATAGTAGCACTTTTTGTAGTAGCCAAGAGCTAGAAATATAGTCGGTTACCTTGTGTTTGTATCCTTAGTACTTAGCAAAGTAGTTGGCACCTAATAAGTGATTTATAAATGCTTTTCATTTATTAATTCTGGAAGTTCCTTTTTCCTGTAGTTCCTAGGATCCTTTGACCTGTGTGTTAGGGAAAAAAAAATATTTTGGAAGCTGAGTGAATGATGTTTTATAGAGCAGAGGATCTTGAGTCAGTCTAGCCCGTTAGGAAATATTTGTAATAGTCTTGGCAAAAAAGCGTAAGTGTAAATTAGGATAATAGTAGAGACAGTTAAAAAAAGATAGGGATTTGAAGAAGCAGAATTGACAAGAATTTGCAGCAGATTTGGTATACATATTTGGTATAGATAAAGGTATGTGAAGGATAAGGATAAGTCAAAAACTCTTTAAGGTTTTGAACCATGGCGACTGAAATGAAAAAAAAAAAGTAAGCAAATAAAGCACTGTATGGAGAGGTGACTAGGTATAACTTCTGGGGAGTCCTCATATATCCCTGAGTAGCTATGGGCATAGGGCAGGAGCAGAACCATCTGATGTTGTGGGAGAAAACTAATACATAGCAAAGGTTGTGTTCTATACTCAGAATTTTTGCACTATAGATACTTACAGAGGATAGAAACTCACAACTTTGATTTTACGTGGAGCTAGCTGACAGCAATTAAATGGTATGTGGGGAAGAATGGGAGACTATTGGATAACAAAGTTTCTTTAGTCTATACCTATACCTAGGAGGGAAAGGTCCACTTTTGTCCCAAATAACTTTTCCTTAGCACTTTGTTTTCACCCCTCCCACTCACTACTTCTAGATGCTGAGGAATTTATATTCATTTATGAATGAGGGTCATGGAGAAAGAATTCTCTTGCTTGGCTATTTCTGGGTTAAATTGTTTTTATGTTGTCTTCATTTTTTTTCTATTTGATTTGTGGCTCATTCATGGTCTATGCTTAGAACTGCACTGATGAGGACTCAGATCATGATTTGTGTTACTACAGATTGATTACCCAGAATACCCTCACACTGAGGCTAGGAAAGGCAAATCCCAATCCAGAGTTTTGTAGGGGACTTAATGGTTCTTTTATTATTTAATCTGAGCACCCTATTCTCAAGCGCTCCCGAAGAACCTAAGTTTTACTATATTTCATATTAGAAAGTAGCTGATATTATTGTGAAATGAATATTCACTGAAATAAAGGATTGTATATGTAAACATCAACTCAACAAATGAGCATTTTAAATTAATTTTTTGTAAATTGATGAAAATTTGTTTGCCTATTCATTTCTGAATGCAGGAGAATTTTGGAGGAAATCAACATCGTGCAATTAAACTGTAGAAGCACTTCACTTTTTTCCTGCTCTTTTCTCTTTTGTACCTCATCCTTTAGTATTATTATTTCAGATGGGTCTCATCCTCTCAAAATAAAGACAATATAGGACATATTTAATCAGAGCTGTTGTTTCCCATTTATTATCAGGAACTCATGTAAATTGTAAGGCAGGAAAAAAACAATTTTGCATTAAAATACCAAAAAGAGTATTTTCACAAAATAAAAAAAAATAATTTATTACTAGGGTAGAAAACTATTAGCATCTTGTTCATATTCTTTATAAGTATAATGTATATTTTCCACTTTATCAATATTTTAATTTTATTTTGGGTTATAATAGTCAGGAGGTAGATGAGTGATAATATATTGCTTTCAATAGAAAAATGCAGGTCACATATGCAGAAAGAAGTAATGTAGACCTGCAGAAAATAGAGAACTGACAGTAAATAAGAGATAATTCTACTGGAGAAATGATAAAGTACAAATCCATTAATGTTATTTCTTATTAGATTTTCAAATAAACGAGAAGCCATTGGGAAGCTTTGACAGTAGCTTTGAAATGGTATATTTATAATACGCTTTTGGTCAAGGAAAATAAGGAATTTAGAGATGCTTCAGAGAAAAATGGAAGAAAAATCATTAACCTATAGGTAAAGATAAAGGAAAACAATTATTGAATCCTTGAGAAAGTTTAAAGACATTAATGCATTCTTCATTGGAATGCTTCTTAAGTTTTATAGGTATATTTTTCTTAGTTAACTCATTATTATTATACTAATTATACTAAATGAAGAGATGAGACAGCATGAAATAGTGGACCTGAAGTTAGGAGAACGTAGGATTAAATCTCAACTATGGAACTTCTTATCTGTGTGACCCTAGGGAAGTTGTTTAACCCCATTTGATCTCAATTTCTTCACCTATAATATGGGTACAATGAAAACATTTCCTTAAACTGGTTATTGTGAAGATTGACAGTCATATTATGTGTAAAACACTTGACAAACATTTAAGTGTTCTCTCATTATTATCATTGGTATCTTGTCCTCATCTTTTCTGATGTGTTCAGATAGTAATGGTCAGGGCAAGTCACTATAAGGCTATTTTTTATACTAAATTTTTAGAAAACTATTGAGTAGGTAGATGAAATGACTGCTCTTTGTAATATACTAGGAGGTAGAATATATGGTCACCTTTGTAGAGGTAAAAAAAGAAACAAACTTCGGGATCATTCCAGCATCAGAGAGGCTATCAGAGATAACATCTTATCCTGTTCCCATATGGCTTTAATCTCTTCCTATGTATTTTGAAAACCTTTCTATTTAGTTTTGAGATGATGAGCATTTCAATCTGTTAAAATACTTTAAAATTTTATAATTCAAGGCGGAGCCAAGATGGTGGTGTAAGAGCAGCAAGCTTCCACAGCTCCCACATAGCCACCTCAAATACGCATAAAATATGACTCTAAACAAATTTTTAGGGCTCCAAAACTCACAAAAATACATCTCCTGCTGAAGGCAGCTCGGCAGGAAGGGCTTATCACAGCATACTGGGAGCCAAAACCAGCCCAGCCTGAAACCATGGCTTGGCCCTTGGGTGGGGGTAGGGGGAGTGCCAGGATGAGCCACATCTGGAGCCTTCAGGAGAGTGGGTCAGCAGCAGCTGTGGCAGTTTCCCAAATTATCAAGCCATAAGAAACAAGGACTAAGTGAAAAGTCAGTGGAACTCAGCTAAATTTGGGGGAGCAAAGCAGTCCTGCCAAACTGCCTCCAGGGCAAGGAAGTGGCAGAAGCAACAGTCCTGCAGCCACCTCTGCATGGCTGCTTCAGAGCTCCCGGCCTGCAGACTACAGGGGGGCCAAGCGATTGCTTAGAGGCTAACTGCTCTTGCGTTGAGTGGCCCAGATCCAGATCATGGTCTTGGGTGGTGGTCCTGGGGAGCGTTTTCAGTGAGCCAAAGCTGGTGGGGGCTGCAGCCCCCTCCTAATAGCTCCAACAGCTGTGAAAACCCTAGCAATTAGGGACAGAGCTTTCCCCCCTGGAAGCAGAGTTCCACAGAGCTAAAAAATCAAGTAATTTACTGGCAACATGAGCAGGCAAAGGAAGCAAAGTAAGAACAGCAACCAAACTCTAGAACCCTTTCCTGGGGACAAAAAGGATCAAAATATGGAATGGGAAGAAGACAATACAGTCAGAACTCCCACACCAAAAGCTTCCAAGCAACATGAAGACTTCTGAAAACCATAGGTCAGCTTAAGAAGGATTTTGAAAACCACATAAGAGAAGTGGAGGAAAAATTGGAAAGAGAAATGAGAATGCTGCAAGAAAATCATGAAAAGAGAGTCAACAACCCGACTGAAGAAAATAACATCTTAAAAAATAGATTAACTCAAATGACAAAAGAGGCCCAAAAAGCCAATGAGGAGAAGAATGCCTTAAAAAGTCAAATTT
>CM053582.1:466222462-466238047 GCA_028627135.1 Pseudochirops cupreus | reverse complement strand
CTAATTTCATTTTTTAAATCCCTCTTGAGATTCTCCAAGAATGCTTTTTGGGCTTGGGACCAATTCACATTTTCTTCTGTGGTCTCCAGTGTGTCTGTAGAGTCTGTGTTGCCTTCTGAGTTTGGTGGTTCTTGCTCACTATAGAATGATTTGACGGTTCTAGCCTTTGCAGTTTCCTTCTTCCCCATTGTGGTTGCCTATATCCTGTATTTTTAGAGTGGATATCTGCTTCTGGGGTGCAGGAGCTTCTCAGGCTAGGAGGTAGGGATTTGGTTGTTAACTTTGTGAGCTGTGGCCTCTGAGTGTGTGGGCTGAGGCCTGGGCCAGGACTCTCAATGTTTCCCCTAAGTTACCTGAGGCTCACAGAGTAACTTATGGGGGCAAGATGGTCTGGCTCCTTCAGGTTTCCACCTGTTTCTCTGGGCTGCTTCTCAGGCAGGCTCACTATCGTAGAATGGTGGGGCTGTAGTTTGCTGATTGGCCAGGTGGTTCTAAAGCACACTTGGTCTTTTGTTGATAGGGCTTGCTGGCTCCACCCACCTGGGTTTAGGCTCCATACAATCTCCCTTCTCCCTTCTTCAGTGATTTCCAAGCCTGGGGCTGTTTATACTTGTGCAAGAATGTGTTCTAGATGAGGCTTTTATCTCTGGACTTTTTTTTGTGTCAGGGAGGATCAGAGCACCTAGACTTTATTCTTCCATCCTGTCTGGGTATGTAGTTTCAAACATCTAGACGGTGGGCTGCTAGCCCCAGGAAAAACCGCTGACCCTGCTATGCACCCCGCGTTCCCTCCTACCCAGTTCCATTGGTCCTCCTCTTGACAACAAGACGGCTGCATGAGTCTGCTGGTTGGGGCTTCTCAGTCTGCTGTGCTCTGCTCTCAGGTCTGTGCTGGTGCCACTCCTGTGTGCTCCGCGTTCTCCCTGACCCGACCTGAGTAGGCACTTTTCTGGGCTGGGAATCTGTCACTCTCTGTCTCCCAATGGGTTCTGTCACTCTTGAATCCACTCAAATTTACTTTTTAGCTTTTAACAACGAAATTCTTGGGGAGCTTGGAGAAGCTACTCTTTACTTCCCACCATCTTACCTCCGCCTCCAGTTTAATATTTTTTAAGATTTATTAACAGTATAACATCCTGAGACTTCCAGAGCATCTAGTGAATTTGTTGAAACTTGGCTATATATTTCTTTGAATACCACAATATTGGGATGATTTTCCTCTAGAATCAATGGAAGTCTTGAGGCAAGGCTGAATTGTGTAAATAAAACTTCAACAACTGTGTAGGGATATTCTGAGGTTATAAGAGCTCAGGCTGTTCACACTGTCTTAGTTTTCCTCTAATCTAACACGTGACAAGTATAGGTTTCAAAGACTATATAAAAATCAAGCCTCATTATATTCTCATGGGAATAACATAATCAAAGACAGGGTAGAAAGGTCAAGTAAAAGGGCATTTTTTACCCAACGCTCTCCAAAAAAGAGATTTTCTATAACAATTACTAGACTGCTTAGAAGACCACTCTCTCAACATTCCATAAGCTTTATTGTTAAAAAATGCTTCTGAATTCATCAAAGTGAAGCACTTATAAATAAGTCAGGTATATTCCTAAAAAGTATAATACTTATATCAGAAAAATATATGAACACTTGTGATGACGTGTGCTTTATAACTAAACTCCTTTGTATTTTTTTTTTTACATTATACAGAACACAAGCAATGAGCAATGAGCAGGAAGAGAAACATTAAATAAAAACTGTTCAAATAGCTATGGTGTTTTATTAAACGAACTAAACACAAATTTTATGCAACTTTCACCATCTAGGATGGTTCTATATAAATATGCTCAATGTTCTCAAATCTCATAATGCCCTTTATTCACTGAACACTATCCAGAGAACTCAATAAAATTTGCTTCCCAGTTTCCCTAAAACTATAACTAATAAAAATGGAGTTAGGTAGACAAAAGAAGTTAGGAATAGTTAAGCTTACTAAAATTTATTTTGCATGTACTGAAAACTAATGAGAACTTGGCTTAAATGAAAACTTGTTGATTTCTTAGTCTTGTGGGGAGATGATTCAATACTCCAATTTACTTTGGGATTTCTAAATGTTTTTTTGAGAGTAGGTCTCCCTATAACAAAATCTAGAAGCACAGCAGCAATTCAAGGGCCTAAACAAAATCCTGATTGGCACAAAAGCTTTAACCTGTGCCATTTTCCATTTCTAAGTAAATTTTCCCCTTCTTTGGCAGCCTGTTTGCCCTCTGTTGGGAGTGTGGTCACCATGACAGTGCCAAACTTAGTACAAACACCTGACTGGCTTTAGACCTATGCCAACTCAGACCTTCCTAATCAAGTGATCCACTTCAGTCTTCCATAAAATTTTTAATATTATGTGAGCTTCCCCCTCTTTTATTGACAATTCCTTTTTTAAATGAATGATAATGATTAAGTTAATAACTTGCCAACTATTTCTAACTTAACTAAATAACAAAAATGTTGCTATCTAGAACATAACTTCTCCAGAAATTTCAGTCCAATCTAGACAGATAAAAATTTAAAAGAAAATTATTCGATTCACTTTCAAGGAATCACAAAGACATATGGAAGTATACAAATAGTTAATATTTAATCCTTTCATAGTATTCATAGCATTATTATAAAAATCATATTATGTAGTTTTACATATTTAAAGTTGCTTAAAAGACCATTTATCTGAAAAAATATGAATTGGACTACTCTACTACAACTAAAGCTTCATTTTAAAATATCTACATTTTTAAAGACTTGCTGTTTAAAATATGGTCCCTGTGGCTATGAAGGAATAATTTCTTATGAAGGTTAAGAACTGCACTGTGTACTGAATATATTGCTAAATTTTTACTATGAAAATTTCATGAGCCAAGAGTGTAATATGGGCAACTTTGTAACATAAATCAATGAGTTTTTATTAAGTACTACTATAAACCAGGCCCTGTGCTAGTTACTGAAGATCCAAGTACAAAAAACATGAAATAAACTCCAGTCACATGGTGCTTACATTCTATTGGGGAAGACAAATTCATAAAAAATATAAATAGCAAATATATAAAGTCAATAAATAGTCATATATAATAAATCAATTAAATATAAGAGATGATTAGAGGGAGCACATTAGGAATTAGGCGTACCAGGAAAGGTTTCATGTAGAAAATGGTGCTTCAGTTGTGCTTTAAAGGAAAAGAGGAAGTCTGCAATGTAAAGGCAAGAAGGAAGTGCATCCCAGGCATGTTAAAAGGTATGGGGATGGAGTGTCATGTGTGAAAAAAAGAGGGAAGGCCAGCTTGGCTGGATCATAGAATGTGGGAAGGGGAATAATGTCCTGTGAGGCTAGAAAGATAAGTTGGGGCCAAATGGCAAAGAACATTAAAAGCTAAAAATAGGAGTTTATATTTTATTCTAGGTGTAATAGAAAGCAACTGGAGGTAAGCAAATAAGGAAATCAATCACATGGCCAGATACATATTTAAAGAAAATTATTCTGGCATCTATAATGAACTAGAATAGAAAGAGGCTTGAGATACATATATAAATTAGGAGGCTGTTACAATAACCTAGGCTAGAGGTAATTAGGAAGAAAAATAAGTTGGGAGCTGTGGGGATGGGGAAAAGGTGTTAAATGGGAGAGGCTAAAATGCCGAAATAGGAAAATATGGTAACTGATTAGATAGGAGAGGTGAGAGGAATAAAGAAATAAGGATACCATATGTACTAGTAAGGTTACCAAGAAAGGGATAAGCTACAGGAGGAGAAGAAAACAGGGTCTTAGGAGTATTATGTAAATGAGGATCCAACAAAGGACACTAGGAAGAGATATGAGACAGGTAGGAAAACCAAGGGAGAGTTGTATCAGAGAGGAGAGAGTACCAGGACAATGTAGCTGACAGTGTACAGTAGATAGGTCAAAAAGTAGATAGTAAATATAGTAGATAGGCCAAAAAGAGTGAAAAAACTATCACATGTGACAATTAAGAGATCATTCTTAACTTTGGAGGGAGTAGATTCAGTTGAATGATGAGCTTGGAAGTCAGGTTCCAACTATGACAACTTCAGGAGAATGTGTGGGAGGAGAATGGAACAAAGTCAGATGAGGAGTCTTCTAATGCAGAAGTCTGCCCCATACTAAGAAGAAAGCAGGAGAACCACCAGGGCCAAATGGAGTTCAGGGAGATAATTGAGAATTTCACTCAACAAGAGGTTACTGATATATTAAGGCAATTCACCCAAAGAATGAGAGAGTCTTTAGTTTCTTGGATGGTGATAATCAGTGATGAAGGAGCCAGAGGAGTATCACTAGATAGTGGGGATTGCTTAAAATTCATAGGCATTAGTCAAAATCCTTTTGTACTCCAACCCTTTAGGGATTACCATATGAAAGGAGGTAACAACACAACTAATCTGTTAGCTTTAGCTGCAGAGGGATGCAGTAAGCAATATCCTCCTGACTCTGTGTAGCCTGGTATAGACAGACCCTGTTACTCACTTAGAGACTGTATGAGAAAGCTAAAGGTAATGAAAACTGTTATCATGCTTGGAGATGCAAATGCATATCATGATACCCCCTTAACAGTTCCTCATAGAAATATCACAGTGAAGATGGCTCCTCTTGCTTATAAGCACGTAATTCTGACTCTACTAATTGGGGAAATAGGGCACCCTCTTTAGGAGGTACTGGGTAAGATTTCACAGTAAAGTGACTTATGGGGATGGGGAAAAGATAAATTTACTTGAGAGATAAGAGTAAATATCCAGTGAATTCAAAGCCAGAATAAATTGACAAGAAGAGAATTATTTACTGCTATATTGAGAGCAGGTATAGATTTTAGAAGAATAGATGATATTCCAACTAAAGAGCTGCATAAGATGTACCCAGAAAGGGTACTTAATATTAGACTAAATAGGGAAGTAGGAGCCATCCCTACAGAAGCTACTGAGTCATTGTATCCAAGTTTGCCACACTTTCAGGAAGAAAAGGTAATAGGCCAAACCCCAGCCAAGATTAAAAAAAATACACAGTTAAGATTACAGACCCCATATTGGTTTCATAGCCACCATGGGTGCTGTGAATATTGCATAACCAGCATTCTATCCACCATACCAGCCATCTGTTTACTTGATACCATCCTGTTCTTTCTCTTCTTTAGCCAGTTGTATTCTTAGTGACCCCTCCCCCCAATCTTCAGCTTCTCTCTATCAAAGGAATTATTGCCTTTGAGCTTTGCCAGATCTCCCCATCCTTTTAAAAAAAACCTTCAGTAGACCTACTATCTTCTCTTGCCATCATTCTGTATCTCCTTTTCTCAGCTAATCTCCTAAAAGAAGCTACTTACACTCACTGTCTCCACTTCTACTCCTCAATCCTTTGCAACCTGACTTCTAAGCTCATCATTCAACTGAATCTACTCCCTCCAAAGTTAAGAATGATCTCTTAATTGTCACATGTGATAGTTTTTTCCACTCTTTTTGGCCTATCTACTATATTTACTATCTACTTTTTGACCTATCTACTGTACACTGTCAGCTACATTGTCCTCCTGGTACTCTCTCCTCTCTGATACAACTCTCCCTTGGTTTTCCTACCTGTCTCATATCTCTTCCTTAGTGTCCTTTGTTGGATCCTCATTTACATAATACTCCTAAGACCCTGTTTTCTTCTCCCCCTGTAGCTTATCCCTTTCTTGGTAACCTTACTAGTACACATGGTAACCTTATTTCTTTATTCTCTCTCACCTCTCCTATCTAATCAGTTGCCATATTTTCCTACTTCAGCATTTTGGCCTTTCCCATTTAACACCTTTTCCCCATCCCCACAGCTCCAACTTATTTCTCTTCCTAACAGAGTTGTTAGTTGACATAGTTGTTGGGACAACTATGCTCAGCCCGTATAAAACTGCACGCACACTCCTTCTGTTTGTTTTTTGCTTTTTTTTAGCTAAATGAACAGTAGCTTATTCTTCTACCTTCTGAGACCCTCCAGCTTGCTCTTCTAAAGGAGAGCCAAAATGCAGTGGCACAGAAAAATTCTCATGCAAACCAGCCAACTCCCTTGCCATCTGAGCTTTCTCCTCCAGCAGCTTATCTCTACTTTTATACACAAGATGATAACTTGTTAGCAAGGTCCATCCTCTCCTTTACACACCTGCCAGTTCTTTCCCTGGTTCTCTTGGTTTTCCTTGCAAACATCTTTCCAAATCTCTGGGTTCTCCCTTCTGTAGCCTCAGTTTCCAGTTTTCACAGAGCCCTATGCTTTAGCCCATTCTCTTGCTAGGGAGGAATAAGGCAAATCCCCCCATCCTGGGATAGCCATTTGTCTCTCCAAAGGCCTGCTGCCTCCAAATAAAGGTCTGATACTTTGTGATCCCATCCTCATCACCAAATATAATGCCAATGCCATATTCACAGGACCCACAGTGGCTATGAAGATGCTGATGTAGCTGTGAACCAAAAAATGTAACAGACTCTCCACATGGAGGACAGATTCAAAGCATTTATTCAGATACCAGAAAGCCCAATCCCCAAACCAGAAAGCCAAATTCATCATAGTAACCATGGAATTGGTACATATAACCACTGCAGTGAACATCAACATTCCCAAGCCTTCCCTGCATCAGGCCTTCACAACAAAATGGGCTCCCTTAAGCAAGAATGCCCCTCTCTCACTCACACTAGCTGCTCAGCTTCCATGCTGCTTGCTTCCAGCAGTTCTGGCTCTCTCTCAGGCTCCTTCTTGCTCTACCCTCCCTGTGCCATCCTTTCAGCAAGCTCCTCCCCATGTTGGATCCATGTGATTACATTTGGCCTATTAAGGGTAGGAAAGGTCTTCAAATCCCCTTAGGCCTATTAAGGGGCAGGGAAGATTTTCAAATCCCCATTACCATTACAGTTTTGGAGTCAGAAAGTCCTGAGTTCAAAACCAGCCTCAGATACTTTTTAGCTATGTGACCCTGGGCAAGTCACATAACCTCTATTTACCTCAGTTTCCTCATGTATAAATTGGGGTTAGTAATAGCATTTACCTCTCAGGATTGTTGTGGAAAATCAAATGAGATAATAAGTGTAAAGCACTTACATGTTAAGAACTATTTAAATGTTATTATTATTAAGTACACATGCAGAAAAGTTGACTTTATTAGAATCATGTTAAGTACCTAACCTCATATACTTACTTAAAAAGTAAACAAGAGTTAAAGAAAAAGATAATTTTTAGTATGAGAAAGATGATCTTCAGACATCTAAATGTAGTTCATTAGTTTATCTGGTGGTTAATCAACCAGAATTTTCTATTAGTAGGCACTACTATGATTCTATAGTATATATTAGTTACTTTTAGACGTGGCAAGATGCTGAATTACCTTCTGAGTCAATGAAATATTATTTTATGTTCCATACATCTATAGCATTAATTTCACAGAATTCTAATTATCTGGAAACTAGTGATCCATGTATAGTACACATAATAACAACAATCAGAGTATTTGATCAACCCATTTCCTGATCCTAATGAATAGTAGAGAATTTACTTCTGTTTTTTTTTTTGAGTAGGAAGATAACAAAATCATTATAATTATTTTCATTTCAGGTTTTGAGGAAGATGGCATGTGAAAAGTAAATGTTGGTTTATTAGCTGCTTCCTAGGCCCTAATCCCATATTAAAAATGTGCTTCTCAAACTTCAATGGTCTGTTCAATTCAACTGTGTGTAATTATCCAAGTCCTTTATAGCTCTCCCAATTTTTCTTTCCCTTTTATATTTGCCTAAAAGCAAATTATCCAAATCAATAAGGTAATTATTCTGACAATTCCATATAGACATATTAGGAATTTCTACACAAGCTAAAATAGTTACTTCTTTTTTTTTCTTTAATGCTCTCTGCCTGCTTATTACTTACAACTTACAGAAATTTTCCAGCATTTTAATGTTTCACTGTCAAAAATCCAATAGTATTTTTGTTATTATAGGAGCAAACCCCATAAATTTTTCCTTGACTTACCTTACTCAAAATATTAACCTGTTGTTTTTTGTTAAGCAGATTTTTTTCATTTGCAAAAAGAAATTATATAAATTAGGTTTTTTTTTTCTAAAAGTGAAAAAAATTACAACTGGTAACATTACTATGCATTCTGTTGATTTCCAACAGGTTAATAATGATTCCTGTTAATTATGCAAATTGGCAAGCAGTAAGTTGGACTAGATTGGGAGTCAGAGTATTTTGGTAAACATGATGTCTTCTAGCTAGTAAGTATTTAATAATTACTTATTGAATTGAATTAAATCCTGCCAAATGAGGAAATGGCATTGAGTATAAGCAAGTATTGCTATAAAACATAATTGTTTTATTCTAGAATTTGTGGAAATAAGTGACTAAAGACTAGAGTAACTTTAATGCTGATTTATATTTATGATAATTAATGTTAATAATGAAAAATAATTTCCCATTTTTGTAGCTCCTTCTTCTAATGAACTCAAAACACTTGACATAGATGCGGACAGAGAAATGAAAAGTATTACCATCCCCATTTTACAACTGGGAAAACCAGGAAGATATGCAAATTGCCATCCACCTAAAACTAACGTTGTAACAGAAACCTGAATTCAGTCATATTGCTTCACATTCATCTATTTTTTCCATCTCTTCAATAATGATTTATTTGCATGTCTCATTCCTTCCCCTCAAAAACTCCTTTTGTTAGAGGCAGAGAATACCAAGATGATTCAAACAAGGGAAATTGTAAATAAATCAATCCCTATTACATTGCATTTATATGCTTTTATTCATAATTAAAAACATGAGTATTAGGTTCAATCATCTTTAAAGAGTGATCTTTATCCCGTATTACAAATGAAAGTAAGGCTTGGAAAATATAGCATTCAAGTTGCTGCTAGTGATGTTTTGTGTTGGTCTAGTACTAGAGGAGTTTGGAAGGTAAGCATAAATTATCATATTTATTTCTATTTTATATGCTGTTCAATAGAATTATTTGAGGCAAGGAAATTTTCACCTTCTCCCATGGTACTTTCAGAATGCATGGTTGGAAAGGGAGGGAGGGAGAAAGAAAGGAAAGGGAAATGAAGAAGAGGGGAGGGGATGGGAAAGGAGAGGACGGAAGGGGATGGGAAAGGAGAGGAGGGAAGGGGATGGGAGGAGGAACAGAGAAGTAGGGGATTTGAAGGGACTTGGCATGAGGGCATGATTTTGAAGTCCAGAGAATGTTAAGGAGAAGACCAGAACGGTAAGGAAAGAGAGTAGCCTAAGCCTCTGCACAAAATGGAGTCTTCAGAAGGAACTCACCAATGAGAAAAGGGAAGGCCTTGGAGAGGAATATTCTAAGACGAACTGGCTTCAGGAATGGTAGGATACTCCAGGACAAGGAGACACCAGGCACTCAGGGAAGTTTTAGGTTGAGAAAGGAAGAGAGATTTTGAACTCCACTGAAAGTCAGGAAGAGGCCTGGGAGGGAAATGACTAAATCAGCTGTGTCTGAAGATTCTACTGGGCCAATAAACTTGCTTTTAAGTTACAAACAGTACTTGTACCTTTATTACTAGCCTGCTCATCTGCATATGAAAACAAAAGGAATCTGGAGAGTATAACACATTGAACTTGGGATGATTACCATGGACAAAGTATAGTACTTTATCGAGGAAACTAGTTTTGAACCTGAAAGGATGGTTAAACAGGAAAGGCCAGACATCTGGTACCTCTGCATGGAGAGGATCGGAATCGATCAGCCAGTAAATATGTTTTAAGCACCGTCTATGTGCTAGACACTGTCCTATCAGCCGAGGATACAAAAAGAGGCAGACAGGCCCTGTCCTCAGTAAGAAGAAATTTCTGCTAATCCTAAACCAAAGATTTTTGCTTTCTCTGAAAGAGTAGAGCAGCAGTCAGGCTGAAAAGATCACTGTTTTCCTCAACCCTGAAGAGAACACAGTGCCACTTTGCTGAGCCAGTGACGGAAGGTGGTAAAAGACTGCAGCTACCCTTCAAAAACCAAGCCTAATAGGGCTAGGAGATCAGGCCAGGCAGCAGAGGGCATGGCGCTCTGAGAAGAGCCCAGTGACTAAGTGACCTGCCTCAGCAGTTCAACAACAATCCGGTGGCCAACTGACCTGTCTGACCAATCCTAGCAGCAAAGAGGCCTAACAATCAATCAATCTACCCACTCTAGCCAGGAGCAGCTCAGCTCCAGGGCAATGCAACTCAGTAGCTGAGTGACATGTTCCATTCAGTACAGAAGTAAATTTGACTCATCCAGCTTTGTGCTTTGTAAGAAGCCAGTCCACCTGAGCAAGCTGTCCCTCACCAACACTCCTGCATCTTGCAGCAAACTTTACAAGGAACCTTTGGAAAAGAAATGAAATTGGGACTCTGGGGGTTGCTTTTCTATAACATTTAGTTAAATCCTTTTATTGAAAAACTACATCTGTTGGATGAATGTTAAGGGATAGTACATGGGGTAAATGAGGGAGAGGGCACACCAGTTCCTAAAACCCTGAAAGTAGTAGCAGCCTCCCATCTAGGGTGCCAAATTTCAAGGGTCAGTTGGATTGTGGGAAAGGGGTAAGACAGGGCATTTCAAAAACCACAACAGAAGTGAATCAGATGAAGGATATGGAACCTCACATTAGCAATGTAACTACTGACTATAAATAAGTAGAGGAAAAGCATCTACTTTTCTAAAGACCCAAACTGAAGAGATACTTAGAAATATAGTACTCATTTGAAAGCTGAGAAAGTCTAGAGTTGATCAGATTTTAAGGTTTGGTAGAGAGATTGGGATCCCATTTTATAAGTTATTCTATATAGCCCTAGCTAATCACAACTATTTATGACCAAAGAAATCAACAATCCCATATGATACTGAAACTCAAGTTCTTGCAAAGTATAATTCCTTACTGCAAAGTCATATTGGAATGCTTTACCTTTTGGACAAGAAATTTTAAAATGTTAATAAACCTCATAAGTCATTAGATAGCAAATACACATTTTTCCCAAAAGGACAAGGTGGCATCTTCATACATCCAGAAAATAATGACAAAAGTAATATGAGTCCCTGCCTTCCTGACACATAAGCCAATTTTAGATCTCATGCTAATTCTGCTTCCTGAGATCTAATATCCTTGACAATACTATATTAACACCAGTCATTTGATTAACTACAAAGTGAAACATATTTATTTAATTTCATTTTGTACCTAACAATCAATCAATAACCATTTATTACCTAGAAATCACCCTCTGTTTCTTCTATAGTCAAAATTACTTGTTTCTCACATGTATTATTCTTTCAAATTTATCAATGCAGCCCAAGTAATTATGATTGCAGCATACTTCCCTGAGGACTATGTTATTAATATCTTAGTCTTTCCTAATTTTATATCATATCTAATGTTGAAACAGATGCCTTTGTTTTTACATTTTAACCTGTTTTGGTTTTTCGTTGGTTAATTTTTACCAATGACTAACATAATCATTTCAAATTGTCAGGATTTTAATTCAATTCTTCCCTGTAGTGATTTTTCCAGACTGAGCTCATCTATTACTTTTCCTCACATACATTTTAAACTATGTTTATATTGCACAAAATGTGAAGTGTAATTATCAACTCCACCTACAGTATACTGATATGTGACAGATAGACCAGCTAGCTCAAATTACCCAGTGACATAAATTATATTGAAGCTTCCCAATACTGCAACTATAAACTTTAAAAAAAAATTTTTCTGATCTAATTAATTTCTAAAACACATACATTCCAAATGGATATCACTGAAGAACGTCTATCACAGACCTTCCAGAACTCAGCCTGCTTATAAGAAGTTTATCATCTTATGTAAAAAGCAATGTAAAGCAAAATTATTTTATGTCTGACAACACTATGGAAAGAAAATAATTTTATGGATGAAAATACTATTGATAACATAGAATAAAATGAAGTACAACTTATACTTTTATAGTATAAGTACCACTAAACAATTTACTTCACTATAAGCCTTATTTTGTACTTTTCCCCCCCTCATACATGTTCATAATCCCCCAGAATAAATAGAAATAGAATAAAAATACATGGTAACAAATGTGTTCCTCTAGTTATCATTTGTAAGAAACGTATTTTATAAATGTCATCACTTCTAATACTTGTTATTTTGATTCAAACATCATGCCAAGAACTTTTTACTTTCTCTTAGATGAAGTCATATGTCTAAACAGGCTCACATCTCATCTTGCATTTCTAGTCTTTTTTTCTAGAAATTCTCTACCTCACCTTTCTTCAGTAATTGATTTCATTGGCATTAATGACTTTTCTGTCACTTAAAATGCCTTTAAATCCATCTGTTTGGAAGGAGATGTCTACATTCAGAGAAAGATGTAGAAAGAACTGGAGACTGAAGCAAACTACCTGGTCTCTTTCTTTTCTACGTTTAGTTTTGTTTCCTCTTTCCCATTGTTCATTCCATCAGTGACAATCCCTGTATACAATCAGACTAATGTCCTCTGTGAAAGTATTTGCAGATCCTATACTTGATTGCAAGCCACCATGATGGGGGGAGGGAGGGAGAAAATTTGAAACATAAGGGATTGTGAACTAAAAGTAAATAAACAAATCAATTAAAAATTTAAAAAAAATTTTTAAAAATCCATCTGTTGTCTATTTGCTCATGTTTTGTCCTTTTTAAAATTTTATGGTATTGTATTAATTATGAATATAGCAGTATTTTACTGCTGATTTTAATAAATTCTTTCCCTTTACATTTTGTCTTCAATCTATATTTACACAGGGAAATTGTAAAAATATACAGATATCATTAAAAATATAATTGTAAAAAAAATCTGTTTTGATCAAAGTTATCATTAAAAACGTATCCATATCCTTGTGGCCTTGAATGGAATGAATTAAAAATCATCTCTAGAAAACTGCTATGTAAAAAAAAAAAGGAATACTGACATGTATATACAGAAGTTCAAACATGTGAAGAGTGAATACATATATGAATTCAATAACTAAATTTATTATTCCTTTATCATGGGGTAAGTGCAAATTTTGGATTGGCTAAGGAAAAGTGATAGGGACCAATGGCTGTGGTGGTTTCCAGACTTCTAAACCCATAAATGACAAAGACAAAGTAAAAGGTCCATGGGGAACTCTGTTTGATGGAAGAGCACTGTCCCACCCCTGTGCCCTGGGTGAGAAGTGGCAGAGGCACGGTGACTATAGCTGATGCCATGTGACTGCCCATGGAGCTCCTGGCCTGCAGATCATGGGGGGAACAAGTGACCATTCAGAGGGTAATCATTCTTGCTTTGACCTGCTTGGATCTGGGTCACTGTGTTGGGCAGTGGTCCTGAGATGAGAAATGTCAGTGTACCAGAGCTTGTGGGGGCTGTAGACAGGGCATCCTCCTAATAACTCTGGCAGCTGTGAAAACCCCAGTGATTTGGGACAAAGCTCTCTGCATTCTGGAAGCAGAGTTCTATCATGGAAAAGATATCAAAATTCAAGTAATAGAGTGGCAACATGCAACATGAGTAAGCAGAGGAAATGCAACCAGACCATAGATTCATTTTTTGGGGACAAAAAGGATCCAAGCATGGAATGGGAGGAAGACAACACAGTCAGAACTCTTGCATCAAAAGCTTCCAAGAAAAATATAAACTGATTACAGGCCATGGAGGAGCTCAAGAAGGATTTTGAAAACCAAGTAAGAGAAGTGGAAGAAAAATTGGGAAGAGAAATGAGAATGATGCAAGAAAATTATGAAAAGTGAGTCAACAACCTGCTAAAAGAAACCCAAAAACATACTAAAGAAAATGACACCTTAAAAGCAGACTAACTCAAATAGCAAAAGAGGCCCAAAAAGTCAATGAGGAGAAGAATACCTTAAAAAGCCAAATTTGCCAGATGGAAAAGGAATTTCAAAAACTCACTGAAGAGAATAATTCCTTCATAATTAGACTGGAGCAAATGGAAGCTAATGACTTTATGAGAAATCAAGATACTATAAAACAGATCCAAACAAATGAAAAAATAGAAAAAAATGTGAAATATCTCGTTGGAAAAAGCACTGGCCTGGAAAATAGCTCCAGGAGAGATAATTTAAAAATTATTGGACTTCCTGAAAGCCATTAACAAAAAAAAAAGCCTAGACACCATCTTTCAAGAAATTATCAAGCAAAATTGCCCTGATATTCTAGAACCAGAGGACAAAATAGAAATTGAAAGAATTTACCAATCACCTCTTGAAAAAGATTCCAAAAAGAAACTCCTAGGAATATTATAGCCAAATTTCTGAGTTCCCAAGTCAAGGACAAAATACTGCAATGGTAAGAAAGAAACAATTTGAGTATTGTGGAAACATAATCAGGATAATATAAGACCTAGCAGCCTCTGCATTAAGAGATTGAAGGGCTTGGAATATGATATTCTGGAGGTCAAAATCTTAGAATTAAAAACCCAGAATCACCTACACAGCAAAACTGAATATAATGCTTCAGGGGAAAATATAGTCATTCAAGGAAAAGTGATAGGAATTACAATTCTTTTATACTGGGTGGGAAAGAGATCAGTTCTAATCTGACCTTAGAAATTTTAACTGAAAAATACAGATTCACATTTTTTTTTCAAATTTTCTTTTCAGTTTGACAATTTCATAAGGGGTAAATGTAGTAAGTATAAAGTAGCTTTAATTTTCCTGGTTAAAAATTAATGTCAGATATTATTTTTATTTTTTAAGTCAAATTTTGTCTATCTTATTGTGGAACAGATTAAACAATCTCAATAAGAAAATATTTGATCCGCTTTTCAAGTAGAAAGGGATAGCAGATAAGGGTCAAATCAGTTGAACATTCAAACATTTGCATTAAGGAGGAGAATCCTGCATTTCCAGTTGGAACCATATTATATCCCAAAGCAGCAAAAAGGAACTGAGGGGGAGTAAAAGGTGTAGCACTCAGCTAAAGCAGTTCTTTTATTTGTATTTATTTATTTTTCTGTATTCAACATTCATTTCCACAAGATTTCGAATTCCAGATTTTTTGTCCCCATCTCTCACTTATACCCCACCCCAAGATGACAAGCATACTGAGTACTCCTTCCCCCAGATTGCCCTTTCTTTTATTCCCCCTTCTCCCTCTCCTTCTCCCTTACTTTCTTGAAGGGCAAGATGAATTTCTATACCCCCAAAGCCTGTATATCTTATTTCCTGTTTGCATCAAAAAACAGTAGTTTTATTTTTTTAAACAATTTTTTATCATTTGTATTTAAAACTTTGAATTCCACATTCTCTACCTTCTTCCCTCCTCACCCACCCCCATTAAGAAGACAAGCAATTCGGGGGGCGGAGCCAAGATGGAGGCACAGCAGCAGCAACATATCACAGCTCTCACATAGCCACCCCAAAATACCCATAAAATAGGACTCTAAACCAATCCTACAACTCCAAAACGCACACAAAGATACTTCTCACTAAAGTCAGCTCAGCTACGAGGAACCATATCAGCACTGCGAACTGAAACCAGCCTGGCCTGAAGCCGTGGCTGTGCCCCG
>CM053582.1:466205065-466221962 GCA_028627135.1 Pseudochirops cupreus | reverse complement strand
TGTGAAAGTATTTGCAGATCCTATACATGACTGCACGCCACCATGGGGGGGGAGGGGGAAGGGAGGGAAGAAAATCTGAAACTCAAGTGATTGTGGAACTGAATCTTGTAAATTAAAAGTAAATGAGTAAATAAAAAAAATTAAAAAAAAAAAGAAAATTCAAATATCATGGAACTACAGTCAGAATCACACAGGACTTTGCAGCTTCTACATTAAAAGATCAGAGGGATTGGAATATAATATATTGCAAGGCCAAGGAGCTTGGACTGCAATCAAGGATCAACTATCCAGCAAAACTGAGCACAATCTTTCAAGCAAGGAGATAATCATTCAATGAAATAAGGGATTTCTAGACCATCGCAATGAAAAGGCTGGAGGTGAACAGAAAATTTGATCTATAAATACAAGATTCAAGAGAGACATAAAAAGGTAAACAGGGAAAACTGTTTACTTAAATCCCTATATGGAAGGATGATTGATACCTGTTAATCTTGAGAATTGTAAAATTATCATGACATTTAAAAGGGATATACATAGAGGGTGTGTGTATAAATTAACTGATGTGATGATAAAAAAAAAAACCTGATAATTAATGGGTGCAAAGGGATTCTAACCAGAGAAGAGAAAAGGAGGAGATAGAAATGGGAAATTTACACCACATGAAGAGGCACAAAAATATATTGTAGTGGAAAGAAAGAAGGGAGGGAGATGAGCATTGTATGAGCTTTACTCTCTTTGGTTTGGGTTCAAGAAGGGAATAATATATTCAGTAAAGTGCAAGAATCTAACATGAAGAGACACAAAAACTTCTTATAGTAGAGGTAAAGTAGGGAGAGAGAGGACCATTGTTTGAGATTTACTCTCATCAGATTTGGTTCCAGGAGGGAATAACATACTTTGTTAAGTATAAAAATCTAACATGCTTTACAAGCAGGCAATAGGAAGAGAAAGGGGACAGAAAAGGGGAAGGAAGAGGTAGTAAGGGGAAAGAGTGGAGAAAAGGGAGGGGGGCTGACAGGGAAAAATATTGAGGGAGGTCGTGGTCAAAAGCAAAATTTTTGAGAAGGGAGAAATAAAAGTATAAACAGGGGAGGGAATAGGATGGAGAGAAAGACACAGATAGTAATCATAACTGTGAATGTAAATGGGATGAACTCTCCCATAAAACAGTGGCAGATCACAGAATGGATTAAAAACCATAATCCTGGGGCAGCTAGGTGGCACAGTGAATAGAGCACCAGCCCTGGAGTCAGGAAGACTTGAGTTCTGGCCTTAACACTTACTAGCTTTGGGACCTTGTGCAAGTAACTTAACCCCAATTGCCTTGCCCCTCAAAAAAAAAAGCAAAATAAATTAGAAAAAACCCATAATCTTACAATATATGTTTACAAGAAACATATTTGAAACGGGGATACATACAAGGTAAAGGTAAAAGGCTGTAGTAGAATATATTATGCTTCAGCTGAAGTTAAAAAAAAAAAGAAGGGGGTAGCAATCCTAATCTCAGACAAAGCAAAAACAGATCTAATTAAAAGAGATAAGGAAGAAAACTATATCCTACTAAAAGGAACCATTGACAATGAAGTAATATCATCACTAAACATATATGCACCAAGTGGTATAGCATTCAAATTCCTATAGGAGAAGTTAAGGGAGTTAAAGGAAGAAATAGAGAGCAAAACTATACTAATGGGGGACTTCAACCTTCCCCTCTAGGAACTTGATAAATCTAACCTCAAAATGAACAAGAAAGAAGTTAAGGAAGTGAATATAATTTTAGAGAAGGTAGATATATGATAGACCTCTGGAGAAAACTGAATGGGGATAAAAAGGAATATACCCTCTTCTCAGCAGTGCATAGCACATACACAAAAATTGTCCATGTACTAGGGCATAAAAACCTCACAATCCAGGGCATAAAGGCAGAAATGTTAAATGTATCCTTTTCAGATCATGAGGAAATAAATATATGTAATAAAGGGTCATGGAAAGATCAATAAAAACTAATTGGAAACTAAATAATCTAATCCTAAAGCATGAGTGGGTCAAACAACGAATCAGATAAACAATCAATGACTTTATCCAAGAAAATGACAATAATGAGACAACATACTAAAACTTATGGGATACAGCAAAAGAAGTTCATAGGGAAAGTTTTATATCTCTAAATGCTTATATGCATAACACAGAGAAAGAGGAGATCAATGAATTGGGCATGCAAGTAATAAAACTAGAAAAAGAACAAATTAAAAATCCTCAATTAAATACCAAATTGGAAATACTGAAAACCAAAGGAGAGATGAGTAAAATTGAAATTAAGAAAACTATTAAACTAATAAATAAAACCAAGAGCTGTTTTTTTGAAAACAAAAACCCAATAAAAGAGATAAACCTTTGGCTAATTTGATTTTAAAAAAGAAAGAAGAAAACCAAATTATCAGTACCAAAAATGAAAAGTGTGAATACACTACTAATGAAGAGGAAATTAAAACAATAATTAGGAACTATTTTGCCAAACTATATGCCTATAAATTTTACAATCTTAATGAAGTCAATGAATTTTTACAAAAACATAAATTGCCCAGATTAACAGAAGAGGAAGCAAAATATTTAAATAACTCCTTCTCAGAAAAAGAAAATGAACAGGCCCAAAATGAACTCCCTAGGAAAAAATCTCCAGGACAAGATGGATTTACAAAGCAAATTCTATCAAACATTTAAAGAACAATTAATTCCAATACTTCATGGACTATTTGGGAAAATTTGCCTTTAAAAAAAATTATTTACTTTTAATTTACAACATTCAGTTCCACAATCTTTTGACTTCCAAATTTTCTCTCCCTCTCTCTTCTCTGCCCCCGGCCAAGGCATGCAATTCAATATAGGTTCTACATATGAAGACAGCCTACCAAATTCTTTTTATGATACAAATATAGAACTGATACATAAATCAGGAAGAACAAAAACAGAGAAAGAAAATTATAGACCAATTTCCCTCATGAATATAGAGGCAAAATTTTAAAATAAAATATTAGCAAAAAAGTTACAGCAACTTATGATGAGAATAATATACTTTGATCAGGTAGGATTTATTCTTGAAATGCAAGACTGGTTCAATATTAGGGGAACTACAAGTAGAATTGATCATATCAACAAAAAAACTAGTACAAATCATGATTATCTCAACAGATGCAAAAAAAACCCTTTTGACAAAATACAACGTCCATTCCTATTAAAAACACAAAAAAGAGCACAAGAATAAACAGAGTATTCCTTAATACGATAAGTATCATCTACCTAAAACTATCAACAAGTATTATTTGTAATGGGGATAAGCTAGAAGCATTTCCAACAAGATCAGGGATCAAACAAGTATGTCCACTATCACCCGTTATTCAATTTGGTACTAAAAATGTTAGCTGTAACAATAAGAAAAATAAATTGAAGGAATTAGGATAGGCAAAGAAAAGACTAAGTTATCACTCCTTGCAGATGACATGATGAGAATCCTAGAGAATCAAGTAAAAAACTACTTGAAATAATAAATAACTTTGGTAAAGATGAAGGATATAAAATAAACCCACATAAATCTTCAGCATTCCTATATGTTTCTAACAAAGCCCAACAGCAACAAATAGAAAGAGAAATTCCATTTAAATTTACTGTAAACATTGTAAAATATTTGAGACTCTACTTGCCAAAACAAACCCAGGAACTATACAAACACAATTACGAATCACTTTTCACACAAATAAAGTCATATCTAAATAATTGGAAAAACATCAGTTGCTCATGGTTATTCCAAGTTAATAAATAAAAAATGACAATTTTACCTAAATTAATTTACCTACTTAGTGCCATATCAAACTACCAAAAATTATTTTACAGAGCTGGAGAAAATAATAACAAATTTCATCTGGAAGAACAAAAGGTCCAGAACATCCAAAATAAAGTCAAAATAGGTTCACAATTTAGATATAAAGATCAATATTGTAAGCAATCTGGGAGAGCAAGGAATGGTTTACCTGTCAGATTTTTGGAGAAGAGAAGAATTTATGAACAAACAAGAGAAAAAGAGCATTACAAAATGTTAAATGGATAAATTTTGATTACATTAAATTGAAAAGGTTTTGTATAAACAAAGCCAATGTAACCAAGATTAGAAGAGAAGCAGAAAATTGGGAAAGAATTTTTATAACCAGTGTGTTTGATAAAGGCCACATTTCTAAAATACATAGAAGACTGAGTCAAATTTATAAGAATACAAGTCGTTCCCCAATCAATAAGTGGTCAAAGGATATCAATAGGCAGTTTTCAGAGGAAGAAATTAAATATATGTATAATCATATGAAAAAATGCTCTAAATCACTATTGATTAGAGAAATGCAAATGGAAACAACTCTTAGGTACCACATTTCATGGGTCAGATTAGCTAACATGACAAAACAGGAAAATGATAAAAGCTGAAGAAGACATGGGAAAATTGCAACACTAATGCTTTGTTGGTAAAGTTGTAAACTGATGCAGTCATTCTGGAAAGCAATTTGGAACTATGCCCAAAGAGCTATAAAAATGTGCATACCTTTTGACCCAGCAATACCACTTCTAGAGTTGTAACCCATAGAGATCATACAAGTGTGAGGAGGACCTGTTCATACAAAAATATTTATAGCATCTCTTTTTGTAGTGGCAAAGAATAAGAAATCAAGGGGATGCCCACCAATTGGGGAATGGCTAAACAAGTTTTGGTATATGAATGTAATGGAATACTACTGTGCTATAAGAAATGAGGAGCAGATAAACTTCATAATATCCTGGAGAGACTTATGTAAACTTATGCTGAATGAGAAGAACAGAACCAGGAGAACACTGTACACAATTACACAGCCGGGGCTCTTCTCAGCAATGCAAGGCTATAAGGCAACTTCAAAAGACTCATGTTGGAAAAGGCTGTCCACATCCAGAGAAAGAATTACAGAGTTTGAACACAGATTGAAGCAAACTACTTGCTCTCTCTCTCTCTCTCTCTTTTGTTTTATTTTGTTTTGTTTCATCTTTCTTGTTCATTCCATTCCATTGGTTGTAAATTTTCTTTACAATTTGACTAATATTTGGTGGAAAGGCATATGTAGAACCTATATTGAATTACATGCCTTGGTGGGGAGCCGAGAAGAGAGAGGGGGAGAAAATTTGGAAGTCAAAAGATTGTGGAACTGAATGTTGTAAACTAAAAGTAAATAATTTTTTTAAAAAAGCAAAAGATAGCACAGATCAACCAAGATACAATTTCTTGAGTGCCCTTCCAACTCTGAGATTCTATGAAATGGCAGGGCTGTTCTCCACAAACCATCCTCTTCAAACATATTGGATTCATAGTTTATTGGATATACAGTTTGTTGATAGGTGCTTCTTACTGAAGGCCGAGATATTCCTAATGGGAGCCTCTGAAAGGAAATGGAATTTGGCACTATGAATTCTCTGAGTATGGTCCTGGGACTATTCCTTTGCACTAAATTCAGTTATCTGGTTTGTACTCTTTTTTGTTTTTTGTTTTTTGGAGGGGGGAAGGCAGGGCAATTGGGGTTGAGCGACCTGCCCAAGGTCACATGGCTAGTAAGTGTTAACTGTGTGAGGCCAGATTTGAACTCAGGTCCTCCTGACTCCAGGGCCAGTGTGCTATTCACTGTGCCACCTAGCTGCCCCACATCTGACTCTTTGTGACCCTATTTTGGACTTTCTTGTGAAAGATACTAGAGCAGTTTGCCATTTCCTTCTCCAATTCATTTTATAGATGAGGAATTGAGGCAGAGTCAAGTGACTTGAGGAAGAAAGAACAGAAAGTTACTGAACTAGTACAGACATAACAAGATGAGAACCTGCACTGGGACGGCAGCTATGTGAGTGGAGAGAAAAGAATATGTGAGATCTTGTGAAAGTAAAAATAACAAACTTAGCAAGCTATTGGAAATGAGGGATGAGAGAGAGAATGGAAATTAAGGATGACACCAATATTTTTAGCTAGAATGACTGGAAGAATGGTGGTACTATGTACTAGTAAGAGAGAAGTTTGTAATGAGAGAAATTTAGGGTTGGGTGTGGGGGTAGTGTAATTATAATGGGAATCTGAAGATCTTCTCTGTAGCCTTGGCACCTTGATAGGCTTAAGTGAATCTGAGAACTTTCCTTGATTTGAAAATATACTCTTCCATCAATAGGCTGAATGTGGTCACATGGAGCCTATGGTAAGAGGTCTGTTTTTTCAGGAATGCCCATACCTTGTTACTTTGTGATTGGACAGTGGGTTAAGAGGGTTGTGACACTCTCTGACCCAGTAGAAAGTTATATATACCCTGATGTGATGTTTTGCTTTGGGGCTCACTTTGGGAAGAGTTGTGTGATTTGGCCAGAAGAGACTCTGGGTAGCCGTTGAGGCCTCTGACTTTGAAAACCCAGTTGTTGGTGCTTCCCTCTCTGGTAACCAACTAGGTATGGATGTAATGGTCAGACAGCTGGAAGCTCTGTCTGCTGGTCTTTTTTTCTGTTGTCTATATTTTTTTTTGTCTGTTTGTAACTTCTGTTTGTATACTCTGAAGTTCAGGGTGTTGACTTTTCCCCCCTCAACTAGGTTGTTAACTTAGATTGTTAACCCATTTTGAGTTGCTTTTCTTTAGAAAAGCAGATCTAAGAACCTATGCTAGCAGCCATCCTGGGTATGTTAGGGTGCTTACTGCTACAGGTAGATAATGAGTTCTGTTTTGGACATATGGAATGAGATATCTAGTGATATGGAACCAAAGCTCAAGAAAGAGACTAGAGCTGGCTATATTGAACTGATAATCATTTGCAGCGATGGTAACAGAACCCATGGAAGCTGATGAAATCACCAAGAAAGATAATTTAGAAAGAAAACAGAAGAGAACCTAGCAAAAGTTGGGGTGAGGGTGGGGCACATAGAGTTAGCAGGCATGACCTAAGAGGAAGATTCAGTAATGGAAACTGAGTACAAGTAGAATAAGTAGAAGAACTAGTAAAGAGCAGTTTCAAAACAACAACAAAAACCCAGAGATGAGAGAAAATAGAGAGAAAAGGGTGATCAACCATGTCATTCAACCATGTCAAAGTCTGAAGAGATGTCAAGAAGAATAAGGATTGAGCAATGGCCATTGGATATGGCAGTTAAGAGATCACTGGAAACTCAAATTTCAGTTGAATGCTGAAATCAGAAGCCAGAGTATAGGGAGCTTATAGTCAAATGAAAGAAAAAGAATTTAAAGTATAGACTACAGACTGTTTTCTGTAGGGAAGAGATTACATAGAAGAAAACTGTTAACAGGGATTGTAGCTAGAGTGAGAGGTGTTTTTTGTTTTGTTTTGTTTTTGGATGGAAGATGTCCTTTGGTCTTCTTATAGGACGTGTGTGTGTGTGTGTGTGTGTGTGTGCGCATGTGTATACACATACACACATTTCTTCACTACTTCCTCGCATAACAGATTTTCTTTAACTCAACATTTCTGGACCATATTCTCTAGATTTATTCTAAGTTGTTAATACATTAAGAGGTAATGTGATATAATGGAAAAAGCACTAGATTTAGAATCAAAGGGCCTGAATTCGAATCCACACTCTGGCTCCTGTGTGATATCTGACTAGCCATTTCTCCCTTCTTGCTCCTCATCTATAAAGAAGTTTTGAACTAGATGATCTTCAAGGTCCTTGAAGTTCTAAATCTATGATCCTTTATTATCAGAGTTTATTCTGTTGGTTTTAGAAATCCTTCTAATAACATTAATAATCCTTTTAATAACATAGCCTTTCTTTAACTTAGTAGATAAGTACCCATAGCACACATTTAATTAACTATCAGATGCAGGATTTTATCCAGTCCTTCTTATCTACAAGTCCAGCAATCTATCTGCTATGTAAAACTGCATCTATTTGTTAATATCCCTTTTAACTACCAAATCCAACAGTCTTTTTTAATCCTCATCTTTCTCAATCTTTCTGCAGTCTCTGACAATTTGGACCGCACTCTTCTCCTTGGTAATCTCTTCTTTCCATGTTTCCACAAAACTATCCTGGTATCCTGTCTGGCAATTCCTCTTCAGACACTTTTACTAGATCTTCATTCAGGTCACACCCAATAATGATTGATGTTCACTGGATGTTTCTACTGGATGTTCACTGGATGTTTCTACTGGGTCCTCGTCTCTCTCTCTCTCAGTGCTTAATACAGTGTGCACACTTAGTAAATTCTTAATACAAGCTTGGTCTCTTAAAACTGAGCACAATATTTTAGATTTAATTTCACCAGTCGTGAAATCAGAAAATTATTCTAAAAATGCATCATGAATCATTTCTGACAGTGAAAGATGTGGAAGCAACTAGGTTGCACAGTGGATAGAGCACTGGACTTGGGGTCAGGAAAATAAAAATTCAAATCTGGCCTCAGACACTGAGTAGCTATGGGAACCTGGGCAAGTCACTTAACTTCTTTATGCCTCAGTTTTTTCAACTGTAAAGTGGGAACCCCAAGTCTCTTCCCTGCTACTGTCCATCTTCCACTCAGATGACAGATAAATCTTCCAAAAGTACAAGTCTGACCATGTCACCTAACTAACCAACAAATTCCAGTGGGTCTCTATGATCTACAGATAAAAAGATAAAATCTTTTATTTAGAATTTAAATCCCTTCATAACCTGGCCCTCTCTTGTCTATCTAGTCTTAATATACCTTACTCCCACATACTCTATAATCCATTAACATTGGCCTTAATGTTCCACAAATAAGACACTCTGCCTCCTGACTGTATATTGTCATTGATTGTCCCTCATGCCTGGTATTCTCTCCTTTTTCATCTGGCTTCCCTAGCTCCTTTTAAATCCCAGCTAAAATATCATTTTCTACTGGAAGCCTTTCTCGGTCCCCCTTAATGCTAATGCCTTCCCTCTGTTAATATATCAAATTTATCATAGATATATAGATCTATTTGATAGAGACAGATAGGTAGATGGAAGGTATCTCTTTTTTTGTGCAGAGATGTTATTTATGTTTAGTCCCTTATTAGACTGTGTTTTACCTTTCTTTGTATACCTTGTACTTAGCATACTATCTGGCACACAGTAGGTGTTTAATATATATTTGTAAACTGACTTCTTAACATTGAGCACTTAATACTTAAGATGAAACTTAGCTAGTTTTGAAATCAATTATTCTAAAACTTTATTATTTGTGCCTTGTAATTGACATTAAATAACAAATATTATAATATTATCATCAATAATGATATTGTAAGACAATATATTCATTCATATTCTAGAGATATTTTGAGGGGAAAAGTTGATAGAAGACTAGATGTAGAGGGTAAAGGATAATAAAAAATTGAAAAATGACTTGTTCTCTTAAAGGAAGGATTGGCATTATCCTTAGTGAAGTTTATCAGTAAAATCAATGTAAAAGACAGGCACTAGCAAATGTATGACAAATTCAGTGTGATTTGGATAAGTTTCTTCTCAGGAGATAAAGAAGCAATGAAAAGTGCTAAAAAGCTAAACATTTTTTTTAACACATTATACTAATTACTCTAACACTATTCTTCATTGTTATCATTATTAGAAAACAGAAAATTTTTGAAGTAAAAATTAAGATGGTTTAGATTCTGCATGCATGAAAACCAGAAAACCCAAAGGAAATTACTTACTGCCAACTGTATTAAAAATACTGCCAATATAATTAAATGTTTTACTTTATCTCCACAGTAGCAATTCCATGCCAAGATGGAATAATCACCCATTTTCATTACTGAATTCTACCATACTACATTTACTTAAGTTTCTAGCTATCCTATATTAAATTATAATGCTCTTCTCACCAGAGTAACATGACTGAATTGCTAGTCTTCCCTATAGATTTGCCTATGCTAAATATGTTTTTTTCTTATTCTCTAGGAATGTGAGCTTACTATAGGAAAGAAGAAATAGGAGTAACATTCATTATAATATTACCAAGTATGTCACGTCTTTTTATATACGATAAATGGGACAGAGGAAGGAGAAATAAATGAGAAAATAAGTATGTAAGAAAGAGGTAAGAGACAATAAGTAGATAGCTAAAAGTAAATTGATGATTTTGAAAGGGTGAGATAATTGAAGCAAATTCAATGGTGTCCTTTTCATCTTAGATTATGTCCATTCATCTATGCCTAAGAAAGACTAGTTGATAGTTATCAAATTGTGTAGTTAAATTTTGGGGCATTGTGTCAGAGGACACATTTGTCAATTATACTCACTTAAACTATGAAGTTGTTTTTCTTCATTAGGGAGTGGGGGGGGGGGGGGAATGGAGCTAGGACCAAGGAGTAGTTTGGTGGCAATCATAGAGAGCAATTTAAAATGACTATCCTACAGGATTTCTTTTCAAATAGCTTTCAGGTACATTACAGACATAATTCTAAATTGCTATGCTGGACCCGTAGCTCAAGTTTATTGCTACAGAGTAGCAAAGGGGGCAATGTTTCATTTTAAAAAGTGGTCTCTTTGTTGCACTATACTTGTAAACAATAAACTGGAAGAAGAAGTTGTATAAAAAGATGAGTTCATTAAGAAAAAGTCATAACGGTTAAACCTCATTTCATTTTCTGACAAAGTTATAAAGTAGAGGGGTAAATTCAACAACATATAATTTGATCAGAATGCAAAGTTGCACTAATTAATGAAAAGGCATTTGAGCTTACTATGAGTCAAGCATTAAGCTGAGTTGGAAATACAAAGGCAAAAACAGAGACTGCACTAAACGAGCTTACATTCCAACTGAAAGATAATGTAATGATTTTTTTAGACATGTTGAGTATAAGATGTCTATGGAAAATCCAATTTAAGATGTTCGATACCAAGTTGGAGGCAAGAGCATAGAATTTAGGAGAGAGAACAGGGCTGATTAATTAGATTTGAGAATCATCAAGGGAAAGAAAATTGAATTCATAGGAGATGATGAAATGACAAAGTGAAACAGCATAGAGGGAGAAGAGAAAGGAGAATAATATAGGGCATCTGCCAACACTCACATTACCAGGTATGTTCTAGAGAAAGACCCAGCAACAGAGATTGAGAGGAAGTAGTCTGATAAGAAGAAAGAGAACCAACATAGAGGAATGCTATAAAAATCTAGACAGAAGAGAGTATCAAATAAAAAAGGAAGAGCAATAATGCCAAGAGCTACATAGAGATCAAGAAGGACAAGGATTGAGACAAGGTCATTAGATTTAGAAATTAAGATATCATTGGTTAGTATGGAAGTAGCCGTTTCAGTTGAATGATGAGGTCAGACATTAAACTTCACAGTGAGTCAAGAGGAGAGTGAAAAGGAAATGAAGACATAAATATTACGTGACCTTCTCAAGGAGTTTAACCAAAAAGGGGAGAGGAGACATAGGACAACAGCTAGTGGAGATAGACCAAGTGAGAATTTTTTGAAGATAGGAGAGACATAGGTATGTTTGTAGGTAACAGAAAAGCAGGTAGTAAATACGGAGAGACTGAAGATAAGAGAGAGAACAGGAATGAAAGATGACAGTCTTCTTGGGAAGAAGGATGTGCATGTAGAGAGCTCTTCCTTGGCAAGGAGAAGGGCCATCTTTTCATGTAAAAAGGGGGTACAAAAACCTCTGTCCCAAGAATACAAATTCTAGGTAGTTGGTCAATGGATTCAAATAGGTAGTTTTCAAAAGAAGAGATGTTAACTGTCAACAAACAGAAGAATATTAAAAGGCAAGAAAAGTTTATTAAAACACTCTTGAGATATGACCTCACATCCAAAATAATAGTAATGATGTTTTTATCTTGATGATGCAGGTATTTCCCAAATTATGAGGATTACAACCCGGCTATGACCTCTTATTCTTGAATAAGAGAGAAATAGTCAATGCCATATAAGTTGTGGGAAGACCAGCACATTAGTGAGACTGTGGACTGATCTGTTATTTAAAATTATTTGGATTTATGTGAGAAAAGTTACTAATCTGCTCAAACCTTTTAATTCAGGAATACCAAGAACATATTAGCTCCAAAAGGTCATTGACTAAATCCCTTCTGTATTACAGAACTATGACAATATTTCCTCATTCTCCCTAAGATTTAGGCTTTTTCACATTAGAAGTTAATAATTTGGAGCCAGGGACCTCTAAAATTTTCAGTCACTCATGATGTGAGTAAGGCAGTGACACTAGGTGCACAAACTATCCAACACGGAGTTACGTAGTTACACTACCAACAATGTACTCTACACATTTGCTAAGTGGAAGAAGGTGGGATAGATTCATTTTTCTATCTAACATTGTAAATGTTATAGGAGTAACATTTATGTTACTATGTAAATATTACAGGAGTTTGTTTTCTAACCATGGGCTGAAGAAGGAGGTTAAATGTAGGACAACAACATCATAGTTATCATCTAGCACAGAGATTTCAGTATTTAGAGAGGTTTTGAAATACAATATATATTAATCTTTTAAACACTTTTCAAAATATTTTATAGAAATATTTCTAAAATGTATTATATTTTTTGTTTCATTAGTAAAATAATATGTGGAATATAATTTAATCTTGATGATTCAAGATTGCCATTAGCAAGTCCTTAGAGCTATCAATCCCTCCAGGGACTGCCCAAATGCTGTTCTGTTTAATGTGTGTTTAATGTGGTACTGTGATTACGTTCAGGTGTTACTGAGAATCCCCTAAGTTATTTCTCCTTAAACTAAATGTTCCCAAGATTGGATGGTAATCCAGCCAGTGTCTCTTTTCTCTCCTTTCTCATGGCTTTTATAGGCATCATCAGTCAAAGAAAGTACTTCTTTCTTCAGGTCAGCAAACCAATGAATCACATTGCATTTCATTGTAATAATCTTTGGGTCTGAAAGTTCTCTCAGCTATTTCTGTCACTGTGTATAATTGGAAGTTTTCCTTGGTCAATAGTTATTCCAAGTAGCTTAGTGTACATGATCTTAGTACTAGGTAAATTATTTCTAGGAGAGGTTTTATAATTACCTTTCCTACTGTACAATGCAACATCTTATTTTCTCACTCACATATAACTGTTTCTGATTTAATCAAAAACATTTTAAAATAATTGTTTTTTTATCTAGTTAGAAAAATGTACTCCACAGTACCTGAAATTTTATTTCTATTAATTACACACCATTTAGATAACATATGTAAAGTGCCTTGCAAACCTTTAAAATGCTATATAAATTGTTGTTCTTTCCTCATTTTCAAAGAAGGCCAATAACGTTATGATGTTTAGGTAAAATCATAGATGATAGGTGATATCTTGACTTGCATGTGAATTTTATTTAAGTGAGGCAGAGTTGTGCAAAGGTGTCAGTCTCATTCTCTCTTTCAGAGTTATCAAAGTCCTGTAGCAGGACAAAAGCCAAGATGATTGGTGATAGACCAGGATGTAGCGGACAGCATTGACATCTTCAATATCTAACTAAACTTTAAACACTCTACAGGGTCTGTAACAATCACCTTCATGGCCGTTGGAACAAATTTTTTCCATCTCTTCATTCTACCAAGGGAAGCCTTCACATGCTTGAAGCAGACATTCCCTTCAGTCACCAATTGGTTTGAGGCCTATTGGTTACCCTCAACCTGGTTTAGCCTGTCTGTCAGCATGGTTTCACCTAAGTATGGTTGCTATGCATGTAACAGCTTCTTGGAGCCACAGCTGAGAGGTGGGTAACAGGTGGACATCAAAGGTGGATGAGTAGCCCTGGAAAGGGCTACAAGACATCACAGCAGAGATGTTAGTTTTCTCTGAACACCCCATACACCACCCTATGTAAAGACTAGCTACTATTCTATACCAAAGGAAATAATTTTTTTTTATGTTGTACAAGAGTTTAACAATTATTTATTAAAAGACCCTAGAATTTCAAAGTTAAAAGCAATAGTGCATAGTCTTAAGATTTTATTACTGTACTTTGAACTTATCTCGAATATGATTTTTGGTCTACTTTGTAGAACCACATTTTCTAAGTTTTAATCAGTCCTATAGTAACATAGTTTGCCATTAGTATTAAAAATCTTATATTTAGATGGAAGTATAGTACAAAACAATATTTTCTGTGGAGTAGACTCTCAATAAAGTTTAATACTACACTGAAGCAATAAATTCCTTGGTCTGAAAGAAGATAAGCTCCTAAAGAACAACAAAAACTAAACATTTTTGTTATAGTACTAAAGGGCATGTGAAAGGAGAATAGATAAACTTGGTAGCACAAAAATAATATGTCCTCTTATAAACATCTTTACTGTGTCATCAGTGGGTATATGAAATGAGAACAGATAAATTCAGAAGATGACAATGAAGCCAAAACAGCTACAAGTAAAGTCTCAGAGGAAAAAAAAATGTGAAGTGAACACAAGCACAACAAGAATTCACAGAAAAACTAAAAAAAAATTCAAAATCAAAAAAGTATTGCCAAGGGAAATTAGGTAAAGAAATGAGAATGAAATGAGAAAATTATGAAAAGACAACTAGCAGCTTGGTAAAAGATGCACAAAACTACTAAACAAAACCTTAAAGAAAGAACTGGCCAAATTTTTAAAAAGGGGGACAAAATTTTCCCTATGAAAATAACTCCTCAAAAGGCAGATTGTCAAATGGAAAAAGAGGTACAAAGGCTCTTTGTGACCTCTTTTGATGCTTTCCTGTCAAAGATACTGTGTATTTGCCATATGCTTCTCCAACTTGTTTTATAGATGAAAAAATTTAGGCAAACAGGGTTAAGTTACCTGGATTTGATCCCAGGTCTTCCTAACTTCAGGTGGAGCACCTTATCCATGCCATTACCTAGCTGCTTTCACTGGCCATGGTCCTCTTTGAAAATGAAGGACAAATAGAAGCTGCACTAGTAATCTAGTGTTTGATAAACCCAAAGATCCAAGCTTTTGGATCTCACCATTTGATAAAAATTGCTGGAAAAACTGAAAACCAGTTTGGAAGGAACTAGGTATAGAACGATCTCACAATGTATGACCAACAGATGGTCAAAATAGACAAATGACTTAGAAATAAAAGATACTAGTAAATTAGGGGAGTACAGAAAAGTGTGCCTGTCAAATATACAAATAAGGGAAAAGTTTATGACCAAACAAGAGGTAGAAAGGATTAGAAGAAGGTAAATGGTAAATTTTGATTACATTAAATTAAAAATGGTTTGCATAAACAAATCTAATGCCACCAAAATTAGAAAGAAAGCAGAAAACTGGAGAAAATTTTTGCAGCAAGTTTCTCTAATAATGATCTCATTTCTCAAATATACAGGGAACTGAGTCAAAGTAATAAAAAAAAATACAAGTCATTATCCAATTGATAAATGGTGAAAGGATATAAACAGATATAAAGCCATCAACAGTCACATTTAAATATGTTCTAAATCACTACTCATTAGAGAAATGGAAATTAAAATAACTCTGCAATACTACCTCATATCTCTCAGACTGGCTAATGTGACAAAAAAAAGGAAAATGAGAAATTCTAACCATTCTGGAGAACAATTACTTAAAGGATTATCAAACAGGGCATACTTTTGACCCAGCAATACCACTCTATTAAGTCTATATCCCAACGACATCAAAGAAAAGGGAAAAGGACCTACATGTACAAAAATACTTATAGTAACTCTTTTTGTGGTGGCAAAGAATTGTACATCAGGGAGATACCCATTAACTAGGGAATGGCTGAACAAACTGTGATATATGAGTATGATGCAATACTATTGTACAATAAGAAATTACAAGCAGGATGATTTGGACCTGGAAACTTATATGAACCTGGAAAAAACTTATATGAAATGATGTAAGGAGAACACTGTACTCACTAACTACAATATTGTAAAGATGATCAACTTTGAAAGACTTAGCTACTTGGATCAAGACAATGATCCAAGACAGTTCCAAAGGACCCATGATGAAAAATTCTATCCTCCTATAGAGAGAGATCTGAGGAACTCGGAGTACAGATTGAAGTATACTTTTTTTACTTGCTTTATTTTTCTTCGTGCGTGCGTGTGTGTGTGTGTGTGTGTGTGTGTGTGTGTGTGTGTGTATTCTTTTGCAACATGGACAATATGGAAGTATGTTGTACATGACTTGACACATATAATCAATATCATATTACTTTCCCTCTCAAGTGATTGGGGGAGGGGTAAGAGGAAAGGAGAGATTTTGAATTCAAATTTTTTTTAAAAAAAAATTAAAGTTAAAAATGTTTACATGTAATTGAGATAAATTTAACAAAATAAATAAAAATATACTAACATGCTTTACAAATCTTGGAGTACTACATAAATGCTACCTATTATCATTTTTAAATTTTTTTTTACATTCAAAATTGGAGGAAATACTAAACTGCAGCTCAAAGTTAGTGAAAATAAAGATATAATTTTCCCAGCTAAGTTCTTAAATTCCTTGCAATTTTTCCACAGATTTCTTAGAATGAAGAATCCATGTATTAGCCACTTAACCCTGATTGCCTCACCTTTACCTCAAAAAAAAAAAAAACATCCACGTATTAAGTACTAATGTGCTAGGTGCTAGAGAAGATAAAAAATCAGATTAGATATGGAGTTTCCCTTCCATCCTGAGGCTTGTAGAGTTGTCTTTAGCTGTGCGTTGTTGAGGATAGTCGAGTTTATCAAGGTTGGTCATCATAAGTACGATGTGTCTGTGATTGTGTACAAGTTTTTCCTGGTTCTGCTCTTCTCACTTAGCATCAATTTGTAGAAGCCTCTCCAGGTAATTATGAAGTCCATCTCCTTCCCATTTCTTATAGCACAATAGTATTCCATTACATTCATATACCATAGCTTGTTCAGCCATTCCCCAATTGATGGGCAT
>CM053582.1:466167500-466195604 GCA_028627135.1 Pseudochirops cupreus | reverse complement strand
CAGAAAGCTTTTGAGATTCTTTTTGCATCTGGCAAAGTCAACTTTTTAAGGCATTCTTCTCTTCATTGGCTTTTTGGGCCTCTTTTGCCATTTGAGTTAATCTATTTTTCAAGGTGTTATTTTCTTCAGTCAAGTTGTTGACTCTCTTTTCATGATTTTCTTGCATCATCCTCATTTCTCTTCCCAATTTTTCCTCACTTCTCAAATTTTCCTCCACTTCTCTTATTTGGTTTTCAAAATCTTTCATAAGCTGCTCTATGGCTTGTAACCAGTCTATATTTTTCTTGGAAGCTTTTGGTGTGGGAATTCTGACTGTGTTGTCTTCCTCCCATTCCCTGCTTTGATCCTTTTTGTCCCTCAAAAAGGAATCTAAAGTTGCATTGCTGGGCTTGCTTTGCCTCCTTTGCCTACTCATGTTGCCAGTCAATTACTTGATTTTTAGGTTCAGTAGAACTCTGCTTTCAGAGGGGAAGGCTCTGTCCCAAATTGCTGGGGTTTTCACAGGTTCCAGAGCTACTAGAAGGCCACCATTTCTGCAGCCCCCACCAGCTTTGGCTCACAGAAAACATACCTCAGGACCACCACCTAAGACCACGATCCTGATCCAGGCAGTTCAAGTCAAGAGCACTTAGCCTCTGAATGATTGCTTGTCCCTCCTGAAATCTGCAGGCTGGGAGCTTCTGAAGCAGCCACATGGAGACAGCTCCAGTGCCACCATTTCAATCATTTCTAGCTCTGGGGCAGTTGGCCAGACCCTCTCCCCCAAATTTATCTGAGTTCCACTGACCTTTCTCTTAATCCTTGTTTCTTATGCATTGGTAATTCTAGAAAATGCCACAGCTGCCCATGATGTGTGCTCCAGCTGCAGCTTGTTCCGGTGCCCCTCGGCAGCCATGGGTTCATGAGGTGCTGGTCTGGGCTCCCAGCATGCTGTGATAAACCCCTTCCCATCTGCCTGCCAGGCTTCCTTCAGCGGGAGCTTTGTTACTGTCATTTTGTGAGTTCCGGATCTTTAAAATTTGTTTAGAGTCATATTTTATAGGTATTTGAGGTGGTTATGGGGAGAGCTGCAGAGTTTTGCTACTTCTGTGCTGCTATCTTCAGTCCCATGAACTTTCGAAAGCCATTTAATAATTTATAGAAGAATTCTTATCTTCTGTGATAGAGGGCATGATTATAATGACAAAATTACATATCCTTGGAATACTAAAGTATAAATGTTCACTATATTTGCAACTGACAATAGTAAGTACTGAGATGACCATTCAATGAATGATTAACTTATTTTCAATGAACAGAACCTTACACAGAGCCAAGGTGAGATCTGCTCTATAAGTTATATTGGTAAGCATCACCTATACAATATGCTTACTTCAAGGTCAGTATCTCCCTTTTAGGAATTACATTAAAAAAAAACCATTTAGTCTTTGATGTTGGCATGGAGACTAGGTCTATTGCTGTTGTTGGAAATGATGATGATGATGACAAAGATGATAATGATTTATGGTACTATTGTTAAAACTGTATGAGCATGTTTACATTTTTAAAGCCTGATCACCAATTAGCTTGGTTTCATTACTGATGTTAATGACAATGACTCTTGTAGCTTTGTTTCATGTTGATGACAGAAATAATCTCATTAAATTTTTAGAGTACATTTCTCTTTAAATTTTGAGCCCTAATCCCAAAGACAATATGGTTTTGTTGCAGATACACATTGTATTTTCCCAATTTTTACATTTATAAATCACCATTCACTGCCCAAATCACAGCATGATACATAATTACTTGCAGTGTACTCAATGAACAGCAGATGTAAAACTCCTTCACAGACTGAGTCTTTGCAGGGGGAAGTAAAGCTCCTGCCATTTATGAAAAAAAAAGAAAAGATTTTAGCAACTAATCATTACTACTTCACACATGTGTACATAAACACCTCATCTCACCATCTCCCCAAAGTATGACACTTACTGAATCTTTAAATTCCTTCCTTTAAAAAATTATTCACAAAATGGGTATATTTTATTTTGAATTTAGAGAACAATGTATCGATTTGAGCAACTGAGAACATTTTTGCTCATGTTTTATTATGCTCAAAATTACTAACATTGACCCAGAGGAAAAATTAGAAGATCTGATCCCTTTGTCACTTTTAATGTTTCTCAAGCTGCTCACCTAGTATTCCTCCTCCCATATCTTCTCCACTCCCCACAACTCCACATTTGTATCACCTAACTAGCTCAGTCCTTGTTGCTACATATGTTATTTTATGTAGCAATATAAATCTTTACTTCTCCATTAGCATCCTCAATGCCCACATTTATTGCAGATAACAAAGCTATTTACATGACCAGAAACACTGAAGTCATCCACCTCAGGAGATTCCATAGCTTCCTTTCTTAAGTTCTTTCAGCAGCAGCATCTGCTTTTCCTCCCTTCACAGAAACATTTCTTCTCCTGATTATCACAGATCTTTCTGAATTACTGAAATCTCATAATCAAAATCAAAGAATTTCAGAATTGGAAGAAAACATAGCAGCCATTACTCCAAAACATATTCACAACAGTATCCCTAATTTAATATATGTTCATTCCACTTTTGGATAGCTCTAAATGTTGGGATGTCTTTCCTTATGTCATATCTAAATTTACTTCTCTGCATCATTTACTCACAGTTTCTAGATTTGTTCTTTGATGGATAAACAGAACAAGTTTAATTCCCCTCCTAATATAACTCTTCTTCCCTTCAACACATCTATAAATATCTAAATATCCCAAGTTCCTTCAAACTAGCCTCTTCTAGAATGAATTCATGGTCTTTTACCATCTTTTCTGCATTCTCTCTACTTTATCAAAGTCCCCCTTAAGTTGAGGTTCCCCAAAATAAATGACGATACTGTCAGACCAGGACAGAATACTGTGAAACAATCACCTCTTTATTCCTGGAAATTATACATATCTTAATCTGTCCCAAGGTCATTAGCTTTTGAAGTGCCACATTTAGCACTCAACCAGTAAAATCTCCACATATTTTCCAACCTGCCTTTTTAACCATATAGCTCCCCATCTTTTAGTTTTAAAGTTGACATTTTTAAACCCAAGTATAAGAGTGCACATTTATCTCTATTAAATTTACCTTTATTAGAGTAAATTCAATGTTTTCTCTTTAAAACACTTTTTGGATCCTGATTTGCCGTCCAATAAGTTAGCTATTGCTTCCTGTTCAGCGCCATTCATAATTTTGTGTCATCTGCAAATTTGATGCTGCTGCTTCCTATGCCTTTATCCATATAATTGGTTTTCTAAAAAAGTTAACTGTTTCAGCACCAGGCATAGTGTTGGGCAATTTATTAGAACCTTCATTTTATATTGTCACTGAATTTTGGGGCACTATTTTTGGGGCCTGGTCATTAAATATGGCCAGGTTCTAAATATGCCGACCTAGACTTGATGGTCAGTTAGGTGGCAAAGTGGAAAGATCAGTGGGTCTGGAGATGAGAAGACTCATCTCCCTGAATACAAATCTGGCCTTAGACATTAACTAGTTGTGTGGTCCTGGATAAATTACTTAACCCTCTCTGCTTTAGTTTGCGCATCTGCAAAATGAGCTAGAGAAGGAATTGGCAAACTACTCCAGTATCTTTGCCAAGAAAACCTCAAACTCACAAAGAGTCAGATACAACGGAAAAATGATTGAACGACAAAAGACTATTTCCCCATAAAGCACAGCCTAAATTTTTTAATAAAAATCTTCATTAAAACTAGGTAAACAACATCAATATCCTAATCCACTGGTTCAATAACCCTAATAAAAGGAGCAAAATTAATCTGTTCTTGATGAAATCATACTGGCTATCTGTGATCACTGCTTCTTTTCCTCTCTCTTCCCTTTTCCACCACTGACTACGTTATGAGAGAGAGTGGACCAATAGCAGACAATGTATATAGCTGGCATCAGAGAGATTGGTAGGAGCAGGGCAGCATCAGCATCAACAACAGTACTGATATTGTTTATATAGTACTTTAAGGTTGGCAAAGCATTTTATAAATTTTATCTTATTTTGTCCTTACAACAGTCCTTGAGGTAGTTGCTATCATAATCTCTAGTTTCTAGAGGAAACTGAGACAGACAGAAGTTAAGTGACTTGCTCAGGATCATATAGTTCAAAAGTGTTTGAGATGCCAGTCCTCCTTACCTCTATTTCAGAGCTCCATCCTTGGTACCACCAAGTTAAAATATTATGGAGGGCTTTAGAAGTTGATCACAATTTTATATTTGATCACAAATAATAGGGAGTCACTGGAGATTCTGAGTAGTGGTGTGGCATGATTACACCTAATTTGAGGAAGACCACAATAATATCTGAGTGGGGGAATGGAGTAGATGGGGAAAAAAAAGGAAACCAACCAGAATACTACTATAATAGTCATTGAATGACGTGATGAGGACTCATACCAGGGTAGTGACAGAGGCAGTGGCAGCGAGTGAGAAGGAGGCATATATGAGAGGATTTAATTGACAGAATTTGATAATGGTTTGGATATGGAGAATGAGAGAATGAGGAGTTCAGAAAGACACTTAGGTTGTGAACCTGGGTAACTGAGAGGATGGTGATACCCTTGCCAATAATAAGGAAGTTAGGAAGATTAATTTGGGTGAAAAGATGAATTCGCTTTTTTACATGGTGAATTTGAAGTACTTATAAAACATCTAATACGTGAGGATCCAATAGGGAGTCAGAGATGTGAGACTGAAGATCAGGAGAGAGATTAGGTTGGGCAAATAAATCTGAGAATCATATGGAAAGAGATGATAATTGAATCCATGGGAGTTTGTAAGATCACAAAAGGAAACAATTCAGAGGGAAAGGAGAACAGGGCTCTGAACAGGGCTTTGATAGACATTCATGGTTAATAGGTTAGATCTAGTTGAAGATCTAACAGAAGGAAAGCCAAGAGAGAGAAGTGTCACAAAAACCTAGAGAGAAAAGAGTATCAAGAAGAGGTTAATCTGATGAAAGTACCAATCAGAGATACCATGTGCTTTCTTCTAAACTGAACAATCAGGCTGATGAACTCTAAAAAAGTGACAATCCATAATTAATCTGGACATAGGGGCAATGATGCTGCATTATGTTGAGACCACATGATCTTCCTATGGATGAATCAGCTATGCATTCAATGATACTTCTTATGTCAATTGGAAAACATCTTTGAAACATCAATATGGCATGATCTGGTATTAGTTTTGATCTGTCTCTGGAAAAATTATTATGTTGACTCTCTTCCCCCCAACTCAGGGTTAGAGGATTGTCCTCACTGCAGGTGATATTTAAGACGTGGCATTTAAGGGCCAATTAATTCTACCATCATCAATACTCTTACAGAACTCTCATTCCTTATAGATTCACCCTGCATCACTGACTCTGATCAGGCATCCATTTAATAGAAAAACAAGTCATCGATTGGGCCTGCTGCTACCATGCTGATAGATTTTCCAAAATCTCCCATATTATCTGCAGGATGTTGGTACTGTAGGACAATAGAATGGATTCAAAATAAGTGCTCTGTCATCATACCCTTGATAGTCATGGTTGAGTATTCTGCCTCCAAGAAACTGTATCTCTGATGAATCAGTATTACCCTAAGAAGGGGAAAGGGAATAAAATGCCAGCAGTTTTTAGGACATAGCCTCCAGGAAGACATACCTGATGAGGACAGACCACTTTTAGTGATAGTTCCAGTTGACCTTCCTCTAGTCTGTTCTCATTTCATCCCTTACACAGAATCACCAAGGCCTTGATGGTTTTGCAATTCTAGATCATTCTATATTTTCTGAGGAAATGGTTACGCTCCCCACTTCACTGGCATTCTTTCTTTTTCCCCAGGGAGATTTAGACAACTGCATCCTAGAAAGAACTTGGGGGTAGAGGGATGGAATCTTAGGAAAATACTTTGCTCTCCAGTGGTTTTTTTTTTCTCATAATTATGAGGGATGAAGAAAGTGACTCCTTTAGATAATGTGATATAAGTCCCAATCCTCTCAGTAAAGGCTTATAAAGGGGACAGAATTTGGTATCACTACCCTGAAGAGGCTCCCAAAGAAGGGGAGATTTTGGCTGGTGGGCCAAAAAAACACTACAGGCAGTGGTAAGGGGTAAGTCTAAGTATCTACTCAGGTCTCATGCAAGAGCTTTATGACTTCTTAGTTAATTACTACATGAGGCTATCAAGGGGGTTGGTGTCAGTGTTGAAGGTGTTATTTTCATGTGGTGGTCCTGATGGCCTCCATACTATTTCTGTTCATCACGTTAACACTAGAAAATCTACTTTGAACTGACTCTGGTATTATAGTGACTGTATAGAATTTTGAAAAAATCTTTTTTATTAATTAACATTTTTATCATTTGCATCAAATCACTTGTCCAAAGATACATATAGTTTCCTCTGAGATCAGAATTGTTTTAAGGCTATATGTGAGAAACTTGGAGGCCTTTCTGGGTAAAGAAACCAATCTTTATTAAGAGAAACAATGAAGGGGTTTACAATTGGTTCAACTTTGGTCTGAGACCCTGAGATACAAAATTCACTGTTACTCTTAGGTCTCTTGATTCAAGTATGGTGCAACAAAGTCCTCTAGAAACTGATTCATGTACAGTGCAAGATTACATTTATGTCCTAACTTTATGACATCCCAACTTTGGTCTTTCCATTAGACTCAATTAGCCCTTTACGAAGATTTCTTACTTCAGCATTTTAATGGAAAGAAAAATATATAGGTATGATTATTATGTTTACATACTTAAGATACACACTTTATAATGATTTAGTTACACTTCCAAAGGTAACTAACAGCTGTACACCCAGGACTGCATCTTAGCTTCGGTTATTTACGTTTTTATACCAGGGACTATATCCTTACTATAAATCACACAGTTAGTTATTATCTAAGGATTATAGCTGATAAAAAAAAAAATCAGCAAAGCAACACAGTGCAAAGCACTCAAGGCATTGATTATCTACCTTTTTTCCTTTCACAGTGGTAGGAAGTCTCCTGGATGACTTTCAGGATTGTGTTATCAAAGGTGGAATATGATAAAAATAGCATTTATTTTATATTATCTAGGATAGTTCTCTTTTAAGGAAGTAAAGGGTCTATCCGAAGAACTTGGTTGGTTCAGAATATCAATGTTAAGGACAGGTCTGATACCAGTAACCTCTTAGCTCAGGTTCAGTGATGGGACAATATGGGGTACTCATAAGTGATTCAATAGTTAACAAAATGAGGTTTACTTAGCCTTAACATATCAAGGATCTACAACAAGGATATGCTATTATTTAGTTTTTAAACTTCGATATGGAAACACATCTTTCTGTAGGTCAGAATGTACAGACTCATGTGGTCATCTGTTATCCTCTTAGTATGAAGCATTAGTTTCATTCACTAGCATTGACCCCATGTGGGTGGAACTTTTCCTGCCCCTATGGGATGAAAGGCTTGGTCCAGCTGACATAGTCCAGGAAATCACACAGCTAGAGCCAAAAGGAAACTGTGTTAAGGGAGGCATAATTTGAGCCTTATCCCATACCCACTCTAGACCAAAAAAAGGACTGGCTTTATTTGCCTTTTAGGGGAAAGCTACCCCAACCCATGTTGGAGGCAGAGAGTAAGCTTGGCAGATTTTGGTCCTAACATAAATAGGGATATAAAAATCTAGCATATGCAGTGCTCCAGAGGTGTGGAGTTTCTACTGCCCTCTGAGAAGTTTTTCTGGCCCAGAGTTGCTACCCTCATGATTTCAGAGGAGAGGAACAGTCTTTTTATTTAAATACAGTTATTTTTTATTATGTTTTATGATACACAAATGTTTTATTGCATTCAATCTTGAGTTTCAATCACTGCACTAGTCAAAGCTTTATTCTGTAAAACAAGCCCTTGTTATTTTCACCAACATCCCAACCTGAATACCATTAGAGAATAGCATAATTATTTAATTAGAAAAGTCTAAAAGAGCTAGTACCTGGGTCCTCCATCTTAAACTACAGTGAAAAGTCCCACATAGGTCAGCTTTGAACCACTGAAATAATAAAGCTTTTATAAGATTAAGGAAAGTTGGCAATGGATAGGCACTTATTTTATGTTGCAAATCAATTATGTGAAATAAATTTTACTTTCTTTTAAAATAATATTTTTATTTCTGTGACATCAGCATTAAGAAAACTAAATTCAGGTTGTATTCTCAAATCCTTTGTTCTTTACTCTCTTACCATCCAACAATGTCCAAATACTTATTTTCCCCTGAATCCTAAAGACCAAGAATAGAAGTATGATTATTATAACAGATGGAAGACATGTAAGCATCAAGATGAAACCAGTCACAGACTTCAATTGAATGAGGACATAATGTTTTAGCAGTAAAGGGGCATTTAAAAATACTAGCTTTTCTTCACCTTAAAAGATATGTACTGCAAATAGTCACAGCCCAGGGCTCTGCTCTTCAAGCATTTATTATTCATCCTGTTACAGTTAAATAATCAGTGTTTCCTTGGTTACTGTGGCTAGCTCTTTTGAGTACTGTGGTTAAGTAATTGGTGTTGGCTTGGTTACTAGGTGTTCTCAATTCTGTGGTCAGAATTTGGTCATTATGTTGCTGCAAAACTGAACAGAAAATTCCAAGAACCTTTGAGAGGAAAGAAGTAAACACATAAGCAAGTTCTTTTCTCCAAGATGATGTGCTTGGATATTCTAATGGGTAGCTCTAGAGCCTAAGACTGTGTGCATACAACTAATACAATTTTAACATGGCACAAATGATCTTATTATTTTAGTCATCCTGAAATTTCAGTTTAAATAAGTCATGGCAAATTCATTAGTGCCACAGAGCTATGTTCATATGTGTGTGATCTACATAATAAATGTATGAATGAATGAATGAATGTGGTAAAGGCATTTGCTTTTTCTTTTTGGTTTGAAAATTATAATTGTATTGGTATGTAGAAGTCCTATAAATGCCTCCAATGACATAGTTCTGCAACTTGTCTGCAACTTATAGTGTTAAAAAGTTGCAAGGGGGTATTCTTTATCTCAAGTCCATGTTAGTTGTTACCATAAACTAAATCCTTGGAAAAGAAAAATGTCCACCTTTATCCTCACCCTTTAGATCTTCAGACAGGTAATTGGGAGTTCTCTGTCCACTATGCAATCATACCTCAAATCAATATGCAGAAGGAAGAAATTATAAGGTGTCTTTGGAGGTCAAACCTATATGATTTTGAGTTGGACAAATGTTTTGTTCATAGAACAGTAAGAGATATAGTGAGAAAGTAATATGGGAACCAAATAGTAGAAGACTTCTAATATGAAGCTAAAGAACTTTTTTTTGTTGAAGGCAATCAGGGTTAAGTGATTTGCACAGAGTATCTGAGGCTAGATTTGAACTCAGGTCTTCCTGCCTCCAGGAAGTAGAGTTCTATCCACTTTGTCATCTAGCTGCCCCTTTACTTTTATTCAGTAGGTGATGAGGTGTAACTAAAGGTTCTCTCTCAAGGAAGTGATAGGAGACTTAATAAGCATTGGCAATGTCATTTAAAACAATCAAATAAAGGCATCCAGTAGTGCATTGAGTGGATGACTCCAGTGACAAATTAAGAAGAGGGCTTTGAGTCTAAGATTTCTTCATATTTCTAGAGCTGGTTATAATAAAGTTCAAAGATAAATGGGAAATTAGAAACATATAATAATTTTTGACTAATAAAAGACTAGGCTGTCAATCCTCTAATATGCTGAATGATATTTTGGTATCCCTGTTTATGCAGATGGTGACATCGCTATGCTTTCTAGCCTTGCTCAACTTTTATACATCACCATAGAGCTTCCAGAGAAGATGGTATACTGTTGGAAGCTTTTTTCATTCTTTAAAAAAAATATCTCAACTACTAGTGTATCAACAGGGTTGACTATTATATCTCACCTCCCCAATATAACTGCAGGACCAGTTCACTGATTTTTACCAAGCATACATAGATTTGATGATATCATTTACTCTATTTCTTGAAAAAAGTGGTTCTTGCTAAGATGTAATTTTCTTGGTCTTCTGGTTTCATTTATAACAGAGCATAATTCCTATTACACGGTCCAACTTCTTTGGTATTGTGTTCATGTGATGGTGATTGAAAAAATACATACATTGAGATTACTAGCAATACAATGAGTATTAGTAGATGGTCTTGAAACTATGGGATTCTTAGCGAGATCTGCCTGATTTACACTGTCATTGTGGAAGAAGGGGGTAGCCCCAACTTAAGGACTGTTTTATATTTTTTATTTGATTCTTGGTTTATCTTCAAAAAAGCATCATCTCTTGCCCCATAATTTTGGAAATGAATCTTTTCACATTAGGCTGGTCTTCACAGACATAGTTAAGCTTATATTCAAAACATTTCCAGCTTAGATGATGATGCTTAACATCCATTGGCTTATTCTCTGAGAACTCAGGGCCACTTCCATATTACAATGAGACAGGACTCAAAATAGAAATTTAGTGATCGAGACCAATAAAATGTTCTACAGTTCATCATTTAAACTGATGCAGAAAAAAAAAAAAACCTCTGAAGATTAGGCTAAAAGAACTATACTTGGCTTTTGCTAATAACAAACTAAGAGTGTTTATTAATCATTCAGGGAGTGTTTACCTAATTTATAGATTTTTTTTTTCTGTTCTGCTCAATGTTTAGGAATTCCATTATATATTAGCATGCCTTCAGATTCTTGATTCCAATGGGAATATAATGGGGAGAAACCAATTAAGTCAACGAAATGAAGTAAAATGCACATAAGAAAATTATTGTTTATTACAAAACCAGGGTAAAGGATTTAGTACTGGGAAATCATACAGTGCTGGAGATGGAGGTTCCCTCAGAGAGCAACTAGTTTATGAGACTAGATGCTTTCAATTATAGGTGATTAAATGGATTCCAAGAAAAGATGAAAGTAATCACTAAAATGAAACTTGGAGAATAGTCATAAATTTCATTAATTCTTGAAATCAATCTATTTCTATATATAATAAAAAATTTGGGTCAGTGTAATATACATATGCTATGCTAAGTATTTTGTGCATATGTAAAGATAATTACTCCAAAGAGAATGATATTCCCCTTTTTCAAATATATTGCTGATAAAATTAACCTCACAAGTATTTGCCTATGGCAATAGTACAATTTTTAAACTAAAGCACAGAGTGATTTGCCAAAGGTCATGGAGCTAAAACAAGTTTAGAATTCAAAAGTTTCTCTTAGTAATTTTTCATGTGCCATATTCCTCTGCTATTCACATTCTTACTTCAAAAATAATTTATCTAAACACTGCGGAACCCCAACCTCCTTGTAACTTATCATCCAAGAGAGCACTGAGGTAAAGTACACCAAAGGGAGATAAACACAAAACAAAAACAAAATCAAGTAAAAATAACTGGACAAATGTTTTCTTTAATTCATCCAGACTCTAGGCATAAAGGATGAGGGGGAAAGTGGAGTTTCAATTTAAAATGGGAAACTTCAAAGAGATTAGAGGTTGAAAAAATTGTTAACTCATGACAATAGATTTTTTTGCCTCCATAGTTTTGTTGTTGTTCAGTCATGCCTGATTCTTCATGAACTCTCCATAATCTCCTGAAGTCTGTACAAGTTCATGTTCATTGTTTCCATGATATTATCTATTCCTTTCATGCTCTGCCAACTCCCTTTCCTTTTGCATTCAATCTTTCCCAAAGTCAGGCTTTTTTTTTTTTCTGAAGTCCTGTCTTCTCATCATGTGGCCAAACTATTCCAGCTTCAGCTTCAGTATTTGACCTTCCAGTGAATAATTTGACTTAATTTCTTTAAATATTGACTAATTTGATCACTTGAAGTCCAAGGGACACTCAAGTCTTCTCTAGAACCACAATCAAAAAGCATTAATTCTGTAGCAGTCAGTTTTCCTTATAGTTCAACTCTCATAGTCATACACTGTTATTAGAAAAACCATAGCTTTGACTGTATAGATCTTTGTTGTCAAGGTGATAGCTCTGCTTTTTGGTAAGCTGTCCAGATTTGCCATAGCTTTCCTTCAAAGGAGCAAGTGTTTTCTAATTTCATGGATGAAGTTGCCATAGGCAGTGATCTTTGAGTCAAAGAAAGAAAATCTGACACTTCTTCCATTTCTTTGCTCTCTGTTTGCCAGGAAGTGATGAAACAAGTTGCTAAGATCTTAGTTGGTTTTTTTTTTAATATTAAGCTTCAAGTCAGCTTTTACACACTCCTTTTTCACCCTCATCAAGAGGCTTTTTAATTCCTCTTCACTTTCTGCCATAAGAGTAGTATTGTCTGCATTTCTGAGATTGTTGATATTTCTTCCAGCAACCTTCCAGTTTTTTATTTATCCAGCCTAGCATTTTACATGATGTACTCTGCATATAAGCTAAATAAATAAGGTGACAATATAGAGTCTTGTCATACTTCTTTTCCAATCTTACACCAATCAGTTGTTTTATGGTCAGGTCTAATTCTTGCTTCTTGGTCCACCTACAAGTTCCTTAGGAGACAAGCAAGATGATCCACCACTCCCATCCCTTTGAGGACTTGCCACTTTTTGTTGTGATCCACAGGCTTTAGTGTAATCAATGAAGCAAAAGCACTCCATTGCTTTCTCGATAATCCAGTGAATATTGGCAATTTGGTCTCTAGTTCCTCTGCTTTTCTGAAAACCAGTCTGCTCTTCTGGTAATTCTTGGTCTACATATTGGTGAAGCTGTGTTGGCAGAATTTTAAGCATAATCTTGCTGTTGTATGAAATGAGTGCTCAGGAATGTGTTCAAGAATGAGTATTCAGGATTCTGAACATTCTTTGGCATTGACTTTCTTTTGGGTTGCAATGTAAACTGATCTTTTCCAACCCAGTGGCCACTGTTGTTTTCCAAAGTTGCTGGCATATTGAGTGCAGCACTTTAATTGCATCAGCTTTTAGGATTTTATATAGCTCAGCTGGAATTCTATCACCTTCACTAGTTTTACTGTTAGCTATGCTTCGTAAGGCCCACTTGACTTCATTCTCCAGGATATCTGGTTCTATCCATCCCCATCTTGGATGATGATGATAAGATCTTTTTGTATAGTTCTTCTGTATATACTTATCACCTTTTTTAAATTTTTTCTATTTCTGTTAAGTCCATAACAATTTTTTGTCTTTTTATGCTCATTTTTACATAAAACTTCCCCTTGATATCTTAATTTTTAAGAGATCCCTTGTCTTCCCAGTCTACTGTTTTCTTATATTTCTTTCCATTAATCATTAAAAAAAAAAACCTTTTGGGGTGGCTAGGTTGCACGGTGAATAAAGCATTGGGGCTGGAGTCAGGAGGACCTGAGTTCAAATCCAGCCCCAGACACTTAACACATACTAGCCTTGAGCAAGTCACTTAGCCCCAATTGCCCTGCCTTCCCTCCTCCAAAAAGCAAAAAAAGAAAGAAAGAAAACCTTTTTATCTCTCCTTGCTATTCTCTGGATTTCTGCATTCAGTTGGTTATATTTTTTCTTTTATCCTTCCCTTTTCACTTTCCTTTTCTCCTCAGCTATTTGTAAAGCCTCATCAGATAGCCATTTTGCTTTCTTGCTCTCCTTAAATGTTAAAAATCCATTAAATTCAAAGAAAAGAAGTTATTCTCTCCCTTCCCCCACCATGGTACTTTAAAAAGAATACTTTTTTTTTCTTAGCACTTTTATTTTATGAACTAGTGCACGTTGGGCTAACCAAATTCTCTCTGAGGCAATCTTAATAGTTCTTTCAATATAAATCTATGAAGCCTAAATTCCAATTTCTTCCAGTGGTTCTATATTTCTTCTTCATATTGAGAACTCTGAGGGAGTCAACTCCTCTTTCCTCAAATAAGACTTACCATGCAGCTACGAGGCAGCCAATTCTACTTTGATAACTTATATCATATCAAGAAATCCTTCCCCAAGGCAGAATTTTCATCAGAAGCTTTCAAGGTCCCTTACATTGTTACTATTCTCCTTTGTGTTCCAAATTTAACAGAAAATATTAGCAGTAGTACACAAGACTGGAGTAGATTGAAAAGATTCACTAAAAACAAAAACAAAACAAACAAACATAACCAAACTTTAATTGCTAAATTTTTCTTCAATGTTCAGTCTCAAGATCTGGAAAGCACATTTTTAAACATTTAGATAGACAATTTAAAAAACTTTTTGTGTCAGTCAGCATATATTAAATGAATGTTTACTATATGCCAAGCACTGTGATAAGTGTTGGAAATAACAACAACAACAAAAAAGGTAAAAACCAGTTCTTACTTTTAAAAAGCTCACAGTGAAGAAAGATAACATAAAAACAACTATATACACAACTGTGAAAGAAAAATATATGTACAATATACATTGGATGTTAGCAGAGGGAAAGCACTAGCATAAAGGGAAATTATGAAAAATATTTGGTAGAAGGAGGAATATTTGTTGGTACTTGAAGAAAGCCAGGAAAGTTAAGAGGGAGAGACAAAGAGGGAGTGTTTTCCAGGCATGGAGGAGTGAAAATGCAGAGTAAGTAAGATGAAGTATCTTATGCAAAGAATAGCAAGAACCCAATGTCACTGGGCCACAGAACACAGGAGGGGGATGGGGAGTAAGGCATACAAAAGCTTAAGGAGGGACCAGGTGATGAAGGACTTTAAATTACAAGGGAAACTATATTGAAATACAGTTATCAAAATATATTTTTTTTAAAAAAAAAGGTCACTAAGCTTAAGTTGAGAACCTGACATCTAGGAGTTCAACTGTTATAGATGAGTAAACTGAGAGTCAGAGAAATTAAGTAATTTGTTCAGTCATACAGAGAGCGTCAGAGTGCCAACTCTAATTTAGGTTCTTTCCTCTATGTTACAACGCTTCTTCTAATAAAAACACATCAGGTCTTAAGGTTTAGAAAATACTTCCCATACAGATGAGGAAAAATCCTGGAGAGGTTAAATAAACCTATGGTCACGCAGCTAGTCATTTAGAAATCAAAATCAGGTCTTCTGACTCTAAGAATTCAGTATTGATTTTCAGGAGTATTTAGTCTCCATAAAAATTGCAGTTTTCATTAAACTGAATGTGAATTTAAATTATATTATAAAATTCTATCATTCGGGCACTATTTTGCTGAGAGATTCTGTTTTGAAAATATAAAGTGTTCACACATACATTCTTCCAACCTATTTGGGATTTACTAAAATAGGATAATACAAAAGTAACATCCAATGGTATCTAGAGCTTACTTGAAGAAATCTATACAGTTCTGGAACCTAAGGATAAAAATGTTGCCTTGGTGTGAACTGAATATGGATAAGCTATCTAACAGATACCGATAAACCTAATCTCTGCTATTATATTTTACCAACTTTCCTGCCAAAATCATCATCTCACTGATGTATCAATATCCAAGGAAAATTTATTTTTATTACAGACTGTAAGAGAGAGGTAATTTGAAGTCAAATCACTTGCTGGCATTATCACCTTTTCTATTTATTCTTAGTTCAAATTCAATTTCACTGAAACTCAAGCTCATCTGACTAATAAACTAATTTAGCATTTACTAAGATAGGAGGACACTAACTATGCTGAAGTAGTTATCAAAATATTTTTTAAAATAAGTTTACTAACCTCAGGATAACAACCTCAGAAGCTAGAGGTTGAACATTTTATAGACAAACAAGTTGAGGGCCAGAGAGATTAGATAAACTGCTCGATGATACAAAGACTTAGTCTCAGAGTGCCAACTCTAACCCAGGCAAGATCTTTCCATTTTACTATACTGCCTCTTCCAATAATATAATAACTTACATTTGTATCAGGTTTTAACATTTAGAAAATACTTCCTTTACAATAACAGATGAAACTTCATTCCCTCCTCAACTTGGCAGGTCATTATTGTGAATAGCCATGTCATGATTACAAAGCTAAAAGAACAGTCAAATAAAACAATATTTCAAGGTAATTTTATAATTCCTCCTGAATTGTCTTCACAATTTGATTTTATGTTTAAAATGCTGGAAATCTTATGTTAAAATATTAAGTATAAAATAAATTCATAAACCAAGGAATTTGTGGTTTATGCATTTTTTCAGATGAGCTGTGTCATGACTTGATCATGTATCACATGTAACATGAATAATCATGAGTTAAGTACATCACTAAAATAGTAGGCATTAGTAAGATTGGATATTAATGATACTGTTCAAGTACTAACATAGCTTTAAACAAAGACTGAGCTTGTAATGCAAGAAAAACAATTATTGGAAGAGGCAGATACATCAAAGGGAAGATCTTACTAAAATACAAATCACTAGAAAGTAGAATTCATTATAACATAGGTCCACCTTGGAAACCTCCATCCAAGTGTGTCTGGTAACCAAAATAACAAAGGAAATACCATGTAAGGAAGTTTTACTAATATGGATATCTCCAGGGATGAATTACAATAAGAGTGAAATTGCTATGTAGTTTTATCAAATGATAAATGAGAAAAAAAAATTTTTAAACATTTATTATTTTTACAATGATAACTAGGATAAGTGAAAAATAGAAAAAAAAAACCTAAAAGAGCTAAAAAAAAAAGTGATGAATCTGATAAAGAAAGAATAGTTTGAGAAGGAAGCACACTAAAGGAAAAATAATCTGCAACTACACTTAATTAGGAACTTTATAGAATGACAGAGTCCAAAGGAATCTCAGAAACCATGTAGTTCAACACTCTTATTTTGGAATTGAGGAAACTGAGGTCCAGAGAAGTTATGTGACTTGGCGTATGGAGGGAGTGCTGAAGGAAGGCATTTGTATCTTGGCCCACTTATTACAAACCCAAAAGTCTTTTCTTGGTACCAGAGGGAAGTTCCTGGTGACCAAGATGCAATTTGAACCCAGGTCTTCACTCTAACACTCTCAGTTAATTTATCCTTATTTAGATAATTTTTAATTTCTATCCAAAAGGACACAGCAGGTTATTGTGGAGTGGGAAATGATTAATTCCTACATATACCAGAACTGTTTTCCAAGCTTTGAGCCAGATCTTTCCTCTTAATCACTTGTTTCTGTGGGTGTGTTTAAAGACTTCTTTTTTCCCACTGTCACTTCCAAGGAGTAAAGCTGGTCTCTGGTTTTCTGAAGCTAGCAGAGATTATACTTCAGTAAGAGAAGTACAGAATAAAAGCTGAAGTTGCTTTTACTAATAAATTTGTGACTGCACTCCATCTACATTAATAGGACAGGTGCCTATTCTTCTGAGAATAGGCCTACTTTCCTGCATCTCTCTTGCTCCCTGTGGATTCCAGATACAAATACAGATAGTGAGTCCAGGGATTGCAATAAGACACTAATTAGTATGTGGATCACTGATGCAGCTGGAATGCCTGCAGCTGTAGACTGAATGTAGATTTAAAAAAGTCTCTCTCAGGAGGATGGCGTATTTAAATGTAAACCTTATGAATAAGTGTCTATTATTGATGGAATCTAATCTAATCAATCTAATACTTGGCCTATTTTTAGTAAACTCAGGCTTCTATTAGCTATTATTCTGAGAAAAAAAGGAGAAAATAAATTAGCTAATTTTTTGGAGGACAAGGGTTAGATAGGAAGAAACCTACATTTTTCTTGAAAATTACAGAGTTGATTTATAGCCATCTATATATTGACACTTGTGGGCTGGACCCTGGGACACATAAGAGCTATTTATAGACAGATTTGAAGATTGATAAAATGCTTTTCCAGGACAGAACTCTGGTATATTCAAAGACTGAGCTTTGGCAGTTATAAACAATGCCTCTCCTCCCAACATATAATGGGATCTGTACCTATTTTAAGTTTTTAGCATAAAAAATAAAGTTAAATACAGTGATGCAAGTATGAATTATAAATGGTTATGGAGCATATCATACACCAAACTAATAATTTCATAAGAAAACATTTAATGTGGGGGCAGCTAGGTGGCGCTGTGAATAGAGCACCTGCTTTGGAGTCAGGAGCACCTAAGTTCAAATCCAGCCTCAGACACTTAACACTTACTAGCTGTGTGACCTTGGGCAAGTCATTTAACCCCAATTACTCTGCCTTCCCCTCTACAAAAAAAAAAAAGCAAAGAAAATATGTAATGTTCCAAACTATTATCAGAGTACATTATTAAATTTCTGAACTATTTTCACAGGATATTTTTGGCCTATATTCTAACACTTAAGGCAACCTATGAGTAGAACAATCATATTGATTCATGTTAGAGGGATATGAAAAACTACTATCTGGGGGGAGTGAAAACTTCTTAGGCAGTTTTGGATTGTTAACTTCCCTCTTCCTCCTCCATTGTTATACCTTTCACAAAATTTCTCACCCCCTTGTCCTTTACTCATAGAACCATCAACATCCTCATTCAGACCCTCAGTACCTCTCACCTGGATTATAACAATAGCTTCCTAATTAGTCTCTCTACCTCAAGTTTCTCCCCTCTTCACCACAAAGCTGCCAAGGTGATTTTCCTAAAGCACAGGTGTGATCCTGACACTCCCCTACCCAAATAACTCGGTTACTCCCTAATTGCCGCTAGTGCCAACTCCAACCAGCTTCCGAATTGCTCGTAGCAGAAAATACAAAATCCTCTGACGGGCACTTAAAGCCTTTACAAGCCAAGCCCATCCAACGTTTTGGACTTATTAGAAATCATTCTCCTTCAGGCTGTATAATCCGGCCAAACTGACCTTTTTGCCAATCCTGATGCAAACTACTTCACCATCTCTCACACTGGCTGGCTCACACGTTCATGGTGATTGTATTTTCTACTCATCTCTGTCTACTAGAACGTTTTGCTTGTTTCAGGTATTTAGCTCAAGTGCATATTCCACATGAAGTCTTTTCTGATCTACCCAACTACTAATCAGTTCATCAATTAAGCTCTCATTAAGCACTTACTATGCTCCAGGCACTGTGCTAAGTGCTGGGGATACAGAGAGAAGCAAAAGGTAGGTCGTGCTCTCAAGAAGCTCACCGTCTGGTGGCGTTCTCCCACCCTCCATTACTTTGCATTTATTTTTTACTTATTTTATTTTACTCATATTTACAGAAGTACATTATTTATATTTTATATTTACATATTTTATTTGTATTCAAATATGCATATTATTAAGTGTCCACTACATTCTAGACTGTGCAAGGCAGTGGGTTTATAAATATGATGAATGAATGAAACAATGCCTGCTTTCAAAGAGCTTGCCATCTAATAGGATGTTACCTTCCTTGAAAGAATGTAGGCCCCCACAGGACTCCATTTATTTATTTAATTTTTTTGTCTTTGAATTAAAAGTACTTACACAGGGTCCTTCCTTTACATAAATTCGCAATAGCAAATTTGGCTTGGCCCTGTTCCTGGCTGACTGAAGGGGCTGCTGCTCAGGTGCAGTAGGGAACCAGGGGTCCTCAGCTCCAAGCACTGAAGCAGCTCCAGCTGCAGGGACCCCAAAGAGCAGAGGATGGGGCAGGGTCACGTAGAGCCCCCAAAGGGAGTGGAAGGTCTGCAGTCCACTTACATTAACTGAGAACTACCTCACCTTGAAAATTGTCCAGTACATAGTGGATACTTAATGAATACCTGATGATCAACTGATGCATTACCCCATCTGTACACAGCTCTGACCCAAATCAAAGACTTTTCTATAGAACTGACTGAAAACACCTATGAAGATGCTTGGCTCCTGGCTCCTGGGAAAAAGACCCTTTTTTCCCCTAAAATCGATAGCCCAGGGTCACAGATCTCAAGAAGCTTGTAGTTGCCTCTGTAATCTAAGAGATTTCAAGTCTTCTGCTTATCAGATGCTCTTTTCTCACCTTCGAACAGTCAACATTTCCTAGACCTCCAAAAAATGGAGCTTATAGTGCAGAGTTTACATATCTATTTGTGTTCAAAACTTTCTAGAATGAGTAACCATTTCCTTCAAATCCTGTGTCCTCTGATGGTAGGTGTCTCATTGGATCCCTTTTTTGGAGTGCCATTTACCTCCAGCTCATGAGGAGGGCAGGAATTACAGATATCCCTGAACAAGTTTCTTTTGGTCTTTTCTCTTTCCACTTCTGTATTACAGGATTTTGAATCAAGGCTCAGGACGATCCCTAAGGAATTGCTTTCTAAACTCAAGGATTTTAAAAGAACATATATGCTCACAGCCATAAATGAGCATCTAAGAGTATATAAACATAAAACCACATTCATTCTTCTTTATCTCTCAACCACAATCTCTAATATGGCCTTGAAGTCAGAAAGGTTTGAGTTTGAATGCTGCCTCAGACACTTACCTACCTGTGTGATTTTGGGCCAGTCCCTCAGCCTGTCTTAAACTCAGTTTTCTCATATGTAAAATGGTAACAAATCTTAAAATGTATCACCAATACTGATTACTACTGCTGCTGTTGCTGCCAACATTGCAACTCCCCAACATTTATAGAGCCCTTACTAACTGCCACGGGCTGTGCTAAGCACTTTCCAAATATCGTCTCATTTCATCCTCACAACAGCTCTGAGAGGTAGGTGCTTTTATCACCTCCATTTTATAGATAAGGAAACTTAAGCAGACAGAGGCCAAGTGACTTACCCAGGTTCACATAGCTATTAAGGGTCTGAGGTCAAATTTAAACTCAGGTTTTCCTGACTCCAAGTCCAGCACTGTATCCACTACCAACCGGCACTTCTTAATCTGTGGGATGCTACCCCATATAGGGTCAAGAAAAAACTGGCAACAGTAAAAGTTTTCTGAACGTGCAACAACCAAAAATTAATTCAAAATCGAACATGTAATGAATTCTAGGAGCTTCTTGCTGCTCTTGCCTGTGTTGTGTGATACAACTTCACGTAGCCTTGGTTCTGAACAAAAAGCATGGGTACTTTGCACTGTGCATTTCCTCAGGCCATGCAATGCCAACAAAGATTGGTCAGAGTGGGAGAAGTTTAAGAAGCCCTGCACTATACCACTTAGCTACTGCTGCTACCAGTAGTGGTAGTAGTACCACCACCATCACCATTACCACCACTACCTCTAGTACTACTACTAACTATGAATACTAATACTATTACCACTATTACTACTGCTACCACCACCACCATACCACTACGTCTATTATTACCTTTACTAGTACAAGCAGTATTCTTATTACTACTATATAGTCCAGTTATGCTTCAAGTAAAACAGTGTCTAATGTGAATGTGCTATCTTTCATATACAAAGGTTACATTACTGCTCTCTCATCAAAAGGCATAAACTCAATATCTATATTTGTGATGATGGATCCACTTACAAATTCTAACTCCTCATAACAAGCATTTGTAAGATGGTGAGTTAGGGCTACTGGTACTGTGTTATTATATTTCTGAGATAATCTAAGTGATCTATGCAAGGAATGAACCTGTGACCTTGGCATCTTTTTAGCACCATGCTCTGTTCTGTGAACTAGAAGTTTATGTCTATAGATATTTACTCAAAGGGGGAGAATAATATGCCAGTGAGTTCCAGACTAGGATGAATGTTGGCAGTGCAGGAGTACTGCTTGTCTAGAATTTACTTATTTAATTTAGACTACAGATGTTCTACCCACTTTCGGGATAAGTTTGAGCAATGTTACATAAGCTATAATTAACATCACATAGCCAAACAAAGAACTTAAGATGCATTCTTAGAGCATAGGAAATTTATCAGCTTTGAAGCCATGCTCATTTAACCTCACTTCTAGTAGCCTAGATGTATGTGGGGCAAAATCCCAAGCTCCTCTGAGAAGCAAAAATAGAATGACTACAAGAAAAGTAGGAAGAAGAATTAATATAAGGATATTACAAGGAAAAAAACTTGAAGCAATTTAGCATAGCCTTTAGTGGTTCACAAACTGCAGAAATAGAAAACCAACTGGAATTCTGACCATTGGGAAAATGAGGCAGAAATCCACTCCCCTCATTTCACAAATGAGAAAAATGAGACTGAATGATATTACGTGGCTTGCTCAAAACCTAGAGCAAGTTAGTGGTAAGCCAGGACAGGAATCCCAAGTCTCCTGACCTCTATTCAAGATTTTTGGAATCATATCATGTACTTTCTTTGCATTCAAGTTCTTATTAATTCAGTGATATGTTGTAAAATTTTGATTTACAAAAGTAATTTTAAAAAAATCAACATGACAAATGCCGAAAAATAATTATCACTTAGTAAACGTAAAACGTTTGTTCTTAAACAAATTTTTATACTGTGTTACTCTGGGTTACACTAATCCTAAGTGGTTTTCAAGTAAAATAAGCTATGTGGAAGAAAATATTTTTAGAAATCCCTTTATTTTCTTCAAACAACTCAAAAAAAATCTGAATCAATGGAAACATTGAGAGAACCACAAACACCAAAATATGTGGATTTTAAAATGAATTCAGTGCAAAATCAAAGCCTTTGCCCTTTGTTTGAAGGTCTCCATTTCATTACTCACCAACTGACAGCCTTCTAGGGAGTTGACTAGCTGAGCATTCTGACAGGAGAGAATAGAACCAGCCAAATTCAACATTACACACACTGCAGACAGCAGCATGAAGAAGGTTATCTGGAAATAAACCAAAGAATCAAATTGATCATCCAATGGGAGAAGTCAGAGGAAAGGTTTCATTTAACTTTTTAAAGCATTCTAAACTCATGAAATAATTATATGGATGATAACAATGTATTTTAAAGAAAAACAATGCATTCTCTGAACATTTATATGGTTTTAGCACTTTAAAAAAGCAAAGCAGAATATTTACAAAGCTCAGGCTGTCACAATTTTGCCTGGAACCTATTATAATTAATAATCTAGAGACTAGATTTCAAAACAGGATTAATTATTCAGTCTCAGTTGTATCAACTGACAAAATTTGAAATAAAATTAAATAAATGAACTGTAAATCATCAGCTTTTATTTTTGCTGTTCCAATCTAGAAAACTTTATTATGTGTTGGTCAGATTAGCTTCATAGAAACTATCATATATGCACAAATACACACACATATATTCTATATGCATTGTATGTGTTCACCTTGTCTCTACCATTAAAATGCAAACTTTTTCAGGAGAGGGACTATGTTACTTTTTAAAAAATTTTTAAAATTGATTTGTTTATTTACTTTTAGTTTATATGATTGAGTTCCAGAATCCCTAGAGTTTCAAATTTTCTCCCCTCCCTCTCCTTCTCCTCCCCCATGGCGGCATGCAATCAAGTATAGGATCTGCAAATACTTTCACACTGAACATTAGCCTGGTTGTATAGAAGGGTTGTAACCAATGGAGTGAACAATGGGAAAAAGGAAACAAAACCAAACATGGAAAAGAACAATAGTATGCAGATTGCTTCAGTCTCCATTTAAGCTTTGTTCTTTCTAGATCTTTCTCTGAATGTAAATATCTCCTTCCATCCTGAGACTTGTAGAGTTGTCTTATAACTGTGCGATGCTGAGAAGAGTCCAGTTTATCAAGGTTGGTCACCACACATATGATGTGTCTGAGATTGTGTACAAGTTTTTCCTGGTTCTGCTCTTCTCACTTAGCATCAATTTGTATAAGCCTCTCCAGGTAAATATGAAGTCCATCTCCTCCCCATTTCTTATAGCACAATAGTATTCCATTACATTCATATACCACAACTTGTTTAGCCATTCCCCAATTGATGGGCATCCCTTTAATTTCCAGTTTTTTGCCACCACAAGGAGGGCTGCAATAAATATTTTTGCCTTAATTTTTCCTTTAGGAATGTAGATGTTGTACCACTTGGTACATAAATGTTTAGTAATGATATTGCCTCATTTTCTATGGTGCCTTTTAGCAGGATATAATTTCCTCCCTTATCTCTTTTAATTAGATCTATTTTTGCTTTTGCTTTGTCTAAGATAAGGATTGCTATCCCTGCTTTTTTTACTTTAGCTGAGGCATGATATATTTTACTCCAGCCTTTTACCTTTACACTGAGAGTATCCCCCTGTTTCAGATGTGTTTCTTGTAAACAGCATATTGTAGGATTATGGTTTTTAATCCATTCTGCTATCCACCTCCATTTTATGGGAGAGTTCATCCCATTCACATTCCCAGCTATGATTACTATCTGTGTCTTTCCCTCCACCCTATTCCCTCCCCTGTTTATGCTTTTGTTTTTCCCCTTCTCCCTTCCCCTTCTAAAGCGTTTTCCTTTTGACCACTGCCTCCCTCAGTATTCCCTTCTTATCCACCCCCCCCTCTCTTTTCCTACCCTTCTCCCTTACTACTTCCCTACCTTCTAAACCCTCCTCCTTTCGGTGCCCTTCCCCCCTCCTACTGCCTGTAGGATATGACCGATTTTTATACTCAATGCTGTACATTATTTCTTCCTCGAACCAAGATTGACTAGAATAGATCTCATGCAGTGCTCCTCTCCCTCCCCTCTTTCCCTCTATTATGATAAGTTTTATGTCTCTTCTCAATAGAGTCCTATATTTAACTGTTTGTGTTGTTCCCTCCTTGTACCAGAACCAGTGAGGGAGTAGCTCATATAATGGTCACTTCCCTCCCTTCTTTCCCTCTACTGTATTGTTTTTATGCCTCTTTGTGTAGCATAATTTACCCTTTTCTGCTTCATTCTTTCCTCTTCTTGTATTGCAGTCCCTTAATAAGAATTTTTATCATCATTTTGCATAATTTATACCCACACTCTCTATTTATCCATACCCCTTTTAGATGTTGCCTTAGGTATAGAGTTCACAATATTAACAGGTATCAGCTTCCCATATAGGGTTGTAAACAGTTTGCTCTTGTTAGATAACAAGTTATGCATGTGTGTGTTTTTTCCTTATTTACCTTTCTATGTTTCTCCTGGGTCTTGTAATTGGAGGTTGAATTTTCCATTGAGCTCTGGCTTCTCCATCAGGAAGGTCTGGAATTCTGTTACGTCACTGAATGTCCATCTCCTTGCCTGGTAGATTATGCTCAGTCTCACTGGATAATGAGCTTCGGTTGTAGCCTGAGCTCTTTTGCCTTGAGAAAAATCATAGTCCAGTTCCTCTGGTCTTTCAATGTTGAGGCTGCCAGATCCTGTGCGATCCTCACTGTGGTTCCACGATATCTGAATTGTTTCTTTCTGGCCACTTGTAGTATCTTCTCCTTTACCTGATAGTTCTGGAGTTTGGCCACAATGTTTCACAGGCTTTTCAGTTTGGGATCTCTTTCAGGAGGTGTCTGGTGGTTTCTCCCGATTTTTTTTTTACCCTCTGGTTCTAGGATTTCAGGGCAGTTTCCCTTGATGAGCTCTTGGAAGATATTGTCCAGACTCATTTTTTCATCATGATTTTCTGGTAGACCAATGATTCTCAGATTGTCTCTGCTGGATCTGTTTTCTAGGTGAGTTATTTTTCCGTTGAGATATTTTACCTCTTTTTCTAATTTTTCAGTTTTGATGTTTTGTTTGACTGATTCTTGGTTCCTCATAGAGTCATTGGCTTCAATTTGGTTGATTCTAGTTTTTAGTGATTTATTCTCCTCAGTTTTTAAGCTTCTTTTCCATATGCTCAGATTTCATTTTTAGTTCACACATTTTACTTTTTAAGGAGCTGTTCTCTTTATTGTAATGTTTTCCTAATTTCACAATTTTGTTTTTATAAGAGGTGTTGACTTTATCTTCTCCCTCTCTAACTTGGATTTCAAAGTTATTTTTGAGCTCATCTCAGAATGCTTTCTGTGCCTGAGACCAGGCTTCAGCTGTGGGCATGGAGTCAGTACTCTCTCATTCTGAGTTTGATTCCTCCCTCTCACCATAATAGGATTCCAGAGTCTTTGTCTTTGTAGCCTGCTTTCTTCCCATTTTGAGCCAGGACCTTAGCCACGCCCTTCTTCCAGAGTTCCTAAGCCTTTACTGCTTAAAATTTTCCTCTGGGGCAATAATTACTGTGTTTTCAGGTCAGAGGGTGGGAATTGGAGCAGCTGGGGTTCAGTCTGTCGTCTTGGTCCCTGGAAGTTCAGATAGGGGTTTCTTAAATTTCCAGGCTGTGGATGGGTAGTCCAGGAGTAGCTGCTATTTCTGCAGTAGGCTCTGGCTTTGTCTCTTACCCAGCTCTGACCTATCCCCGCCCTTGTGGTTGGTAGATCAGCAGGCCTCCTCTGGCGGCCTCTCGTCATGCCCCGCTGTGTGAGCGGGGCTGACTATGTTACTTTTGGCTTTTATATCAGCAAAATATTTAGCACGTGGTAAGAGCTTAATAAATGCTAGTTGACTGGGTGACTGATGCTGTCGGAGGATACAACATGTAAGTAGGTTGATAAACAGAAACTGATCTGAGGATGGAGGATACACTACCAACTAAGGTGGCACCTGAACTGGGAAGACAAGGATTCTAAGAAGTAGATATGAGAAAAGTGTACATTATAAGTATATGGGAACCTAAATAAAATTAAGGGGGAGGAAGATGGAATGCCAGACTAAGGGAAGAGGATTGTTTTGCTGAAATAAAAAGTGTGTAAAGGGAAGTAAGGTGATAAAACTCCAGGACTGCAGCAAATTTAAAAGGGTTTTAAATGCCAAACTAATTCATTTGTAGTTATCCTAGAGGCAATAAGGATATTCCATAGTTTCTCAAGAAAGGGAGTAAATGGTTAGATATGAAATTTAGGGAAAATTATTCAAACCTAGGTTCTCTGATTCCAGACCCTGTGCTTTGCATTAATTTTACTAGTAGGACTAGACAATGGTACCCATGAGTTAGCATGGTTTTGTGAAAAGGTTGTTTAAGCTTCTGAAATATTTCATTATTCTCACAACCTCTGCCTAATAAAAGATTCAGCAAGGTCACAGTACATTCTGAAATGATTTATAAATGGGCTGAATGAAGTGATTCCAAAGCTCTAGTTCACCAAGTACTTGCGCATAAATGGCACTTTCAGAAAGAAGAGAACGAGTTTTGCCAAACTCTCTTGTTGAAAAATGGCACAGTTTAAGATTTAATCACATAATACTAGAAATACTATAATATACTCATAGTAAAGGTCACAAATGACAGTTGAAGAAAATATTCAATGAATTACAGTTTCGAGCAACAGACATAATAAAAGATGGATTCACAGCTCACAAATTAATCTAGGACATTGCTCTGCTTTTTCTGAGCAAGAATTTCCCTTGATCCATCACAAGTTTTTAACAGAGATGGTTTTTTTGGATAACAACTAGAAAATGATTGTTGATACTGCTTTGAACAATACATATGCACACATGTAAATACAAAGTATGTTCAGAGTAATATCAAGTAATTTCAAGATTGAGGGAAAGCTAACAACAAGGTATGTGTGGCGGGAGACTGAGGTCTCATGTAAAGGTTGCACCTGAGTTGTCTGTGAAGGAAGCTATGGATTCTCCCAGGCAGAGGTGTGGAATAGGAAGTGCATTCTGCACATGGCAATGAGGTAGGAGATTTAACATCATGTACCAAGACAGCTTAACTGGAACAGATAATTATGAAAGGATATAATAGAAAATAAAACTGGGATGTAAATTTTGGAAGGTTTCAAATGCCAGGATTTTGTTCTAATAGGATTGAGCAGTGCCATTTGTTTATTTTTTTCTATAAGGCCTGTTTATTTCATTCTTTTTTTTAACTTTGAGTTCTGAATTTTCTTTTTCCTTCCAACCCCTTCTCTACTCCTATAAAGATAAGAAATGTGATTTGAGTTAAACATGTGAAATAATGGAAAACATGTTAGGCATGTTGCAAAACAACCCAAGAAAAATAAAGTAAATAAAATTATGTTTCAATCTGCATCTTGAAGTTCTTTCTCTGGAAGTGAATAGCATTATTCATCACATATCCTTAAGAGTTGTCTTAGAGGGGGGCGGAGCCAAGATGGCCACGTAGCAGCAGCAACATATCACAGCTCTCACATAGCCACCCCAAAATACCCATAAAACAGGACTCTAAACCAATCCTAGAACTCCAAAACGCACACAAAGATACTTCCCACTAAAGTCAGCTTGGCTACGTGGAACCATATCAGCACTGTGAACCGAAACCAGCCTGGCCTGAAGCC
>CM053582.1:466144962-466167000 GCA_028627135.1 Pseudochirops cupreus | reverse complement strand
ATGTTAATCTGTTGGGAGAGGTGTCAGCCAGTCTGTGACATATACAGACAAGAATATGTCATCCTATCCCTTTATCCTTTGTAGTACCTACCAATCAACATGTAGACACATGTGATTTCATTTTATCCCCCTTCCATCTAATCTCATTTCCCTGTATTTCTTTATGATATAACAGTGGGGCAGGAGCTGAGACACAATGGCCCATCCATTCTTGAAAACATGTATCTATTAGGATTGTCTTATTCTTATTACCAAAAGTTGTCTTTAAAAGCAATCTCCATTTTGAATCTTGGGTTGACCAAACCCCCCCTTCCCCATGTGATTCTGGTTGGTGTTTTTAATACATTCCTTTTTAATTAAAAAAGAATATAAATTTAATCTCTTTGAGGAGGAGAGAAAAAAGACTAGATACAGGAAGAAAAATTAGGAAACCATCACAGTAGCCATGAAAAGAAGTTCTGAGACCATAAATTATGACAGTGGCTTTATGAATTAGGAAAAATGTTGTTTAAGGAGAAGGCAACAGGACCTAGAAATTGTTTGAATGGTGGGAGTGCTGAGAAAGAAGGGAAAAGGATCCTGATGTTGGTGACTAGAAAAAGAGTGGTACCTAAGTGTAATTCCAACTTGTATTTATTCTTATTACATTTCAGTTTATTAGATTCAACCTCATGCTCTATCTTATAATTATTTTTTTGGCTGTGTATTCTATCTTCTTGTTAGCTACCCCCTCCCAGCTTTGTGACATATGCACATTTTATGAGTGCCCCAAGTTTTACCTTTACCCACATCATTTAATTAAATAGCACATTTGAAATAATTAATAAATTCAAGTATCTAGGAACAATATGGTTCCCAACCATTCTAGTTGAGAGTTGCTGTAATACTTTCCTAAGTCGCTATATTGACATACCTAGAAATTTATCTGTGTTTGGAAAAAGGAACATGGATTGTGTGGAAGCATATTATTTCTCAGATTCCTTGGAAAAATTTGATGTTTTTGCCCCTCTCAACTGTGCCAGTGCCATTAGGATAGCACTAAATATCTTCAGCAACATTCTTTTTTCCTTACAGGTGCACAATTGCCTTGATTTCTAGGTCTTTGACATTTCATGATTTTCCATACACCCTGGACAAATATCTCAGGTTTCCCTTGATTGATGGACTTCTTTTCTTCTGAAATGGTTTAGGAGGAAACTTAAGGATTAATAATAATAATAATAGCACTTATATAAATACTTTGAGATATATATGTTGCTTTTCATATATTAGCTTCAACAAATTTGTTAAGTAGGTGCTTGTATTAAGCCCCTTTTAAAATCTGAGGAAACTGAGACTGAGTGTCATTAAGTGTCTTGTCCAAGGTTATACAGAAAAGTATCAAAGGTAGGATTCAAACTCAGATTTTCTTGCCTTCAGGTCCAATATTCTATCTACTACACCACCTTGGTAGATAATTATTTCTGTGTTGGTTATGGTGAGTTTGAATTGCTAATCCAGGTCAAAGAAGGAAAAAATCAGCTGGATTAATGTCTAAAAGCAGCTCTAAGTCTTCTGGGACCTGTATCCCAGAAACTACTTTTCCCCTCCTAGGGCAGTGTCAATTTATTGCACACATGGATTCTGGAAAGTTGGATATGAGACCTGGGCTTCTAGATATATCATGATATAACCATTTATTAAGAGGGGCAGATGTTGCCTTGAGATGGTAGAGTACCGTCTTTCTACTTGGTCACAGGTTGAAGGGAACTTGAATGAGGGGAACTTGGTGCTCCGGCTAGCATAAGGAACCCAGTTGGGCAGATATAAAATACCTTGTCCTTATTAAAGGACAATCTATTCCTCTGTCCAACACAATGTACTATTATAACCCAGATATCCATAATAGCAATAGACATATTCTCTAGCCTCTGCTGTTCTTGAAATAATTCCAACCTAGTTGTTTAGCATGTTATGGGTGCTAATATGCCTCCACAACAGCTATATGCAGTTTGGAAACATCATCTGTTGGTCCTGATCCCAAATGGGCAAACCTCTGACCAACCAGTCCTGTTATACATATCTCAGACCACTGGATTAGAACTATTACCTCTACCCAGGAACTGGAGCAGACAAAGATTTTCTCTATTCCATCCCCCATCCCATCATTCAATCTTGAGCTCAGTCTCCTGGGAGAACTTGCTAATTAGTCAGCAGCTGACTCCATTCATCAATAGTTAGATAGGTACCATATGTGATGAGAATAATACAGTAGTTTAAGTAATACAAAAAACTGAAGATTATAACTTCTTTGTTCAGGTTTATTACATTAAAAGTACTTTAAACTCCAGAAATTAGAGTTTCTTTCCTCTTTTTATATTTAATAGAAATTCTTTTTTAAAAATAAAAATTAATTTAACCAATGTTATTGCTACAAAATAAAAATGAGAATGTATTAATCTAATTCTATTTAGTGTGTACATATAGCTGCAAACACCAGGAGATTGGAAGGATAAATAGTTTTAAAATGGGACAGATGGGTACATTCCATTAAGGCTCTGAAACATGTATGAGGCAGCAATATCTCAACACTCCCCAGAGCTAATTTATCCTAACCCTGCTCTTTAGCCCCATTTGTCTCTGTTGGATTGTATCAGAGTTTAGTGGAACTCGGTATGGTTTGCTATACTCTGGATTTTTTTCCCTCGCACTTCACTCGTATTGCTACAATTAGATCCATCGTTGTTCCTTACTCTGCCCTAACCAGTTTACCATTCTTCTCTTCTTCCTTTTTGTTTTCACTGCACATTGGTTTTTGCCCAATTCCATATACCTTTTTGGCTCAACTTCCTACCATACTGCCTTCTTAGCGGTGACAGCTTCTATGTTCACTGGTTACTTTGTGTAAGGAAAACAGGTAAACACAGGCCAACTCTGGTTTTCTGTTTGTGTATATACATCTCCTCATTACTTTCACACAAACCAATGGCATCCTAGCATAAATGCTTTAAAACATATAATTGAAAATTTACTATGTTTCCATTTGTAGAACTACTCACTGTGATTCCCACTAACCTAATCCTAAAATCATTCTTCCAAACTTTTTGTAAACCAGGATGTCTATCTAATAGAGCTAATCAATAATTTTTTTGAATTTTTTCCCCAGAATTAATCATAAATTCATAGAAATTACAAGTAGAAAAATTATTAAGTTATTTTTATCCTAGGGACAAGAGAATTCTTTGATATGACATCCTATATTTTACATAACAAATCTCCTTTAGAAAGTCTCTCTTCTCTTTTTCTAAATAAAATTAGAAAATAAATTTTTTTCTTTCATTCTCATTAAAAATAGGTGAACCTTATAGTATTCTATGCTGATTTCAAGTATTGCTTTATATATGATCTTTCCTTCATCATTTTCAGAGATTATAGTTCATGTTTTTAAAAATCATTTTCACTTAACCAAATTGTGCTTGTTTTAAGCAAACAGAAATGTGTCTACTAATATTTTCTTCTTGTATTATGCCTAGGAAGTTTTACCTTGCCACATCCAAAAGTATCATGCCTAGATTTCACTCTTCCTGGTACTTTTTCATTGTAGAGATAGGTTTTTTGGGAAGTCCAAAAACACTTTAAGTGGCTTGTTACATGTTTTATATTGAGATCATTGAAAATTCCTCTTTAATTATGTGCTTTGTAGTTTTCAAAATGTTTTGAGATACTTTTACAAATTAGTTCTTTGAAATTCTTCCCACTTAGTTAAGCAGCCCATCACAGATCTATTAGACATTCTCTTGTTAACTGTTTTCTTTTTTCTTTTGTATATTTACCTGGAAATCTCCTTCCTCTTTAAATACTCTCCACTGTTCCAGGCCTCAGTTGGCCCAGGGATTTTAATTCCCACCCCTTCTAAAGACAAATGGATTTTCAATCACGAAATCCCCCAGGCCTCATTCAATGTAAAGTCCTAATGTCCTCTCACCAACCATCTTGCTTTACTCTTGTGAGCATTCATCAGTGGAACTCCCTCCCACAACTTAAGTAAGGCTTCCTTCTTTCCCCACTCTTCTTCAGCCATTCTCCTATAGGCTCTTATCTTTCTGAGGGTACATAAGTTACCTTCCCCTCATTGGTAGCTCTTGATTTAACCCACATACATCACTTAACTCCTCTCTATCCCCTTCTTACTTTCCCCACTTTTTACGTACTATTCCTTATTGTAATGTAGTTCTACAAAAGAAGCATTCATTGTCCTTAATATATTCACTCCATCTCTTCACTATCACCTCTGCCAGCTTTCTGCACCCTATACTTTCATTTTATATATATTTATAAAGACGTTCTTTACTGGTCACTCTTGCCTGTTGCATTTATTCACTCTTGAATTTCTGTTATTTGGGGTGCTTGAGAGGCAAATAATCTTTTCAGTTCTGTTTTTCTTTCTAAGAACGTTTAAATTCTTTGTTATTGAATGTCCACTTTTTTCCCACGTGGTTAAGTCCAGATTTGCAGGTTAGGTCACTCTGGGCTGCATCCTTAGCTGCATTGCTCTTCAGAATATATTATTATTATATCCATTCCCTATTCCTTTTCTAATAGATGTAGGATAGTCTTGCATTATTTGAATGCCCTTTCCTTTGTATTTGAACATGTTTCTCCTGATCCCTTGAAGAACTTGTTTCTGAAATGAATTGTTAACTTTAACCACTGTGTGTCTTGGAGTGTATACCCTTGAGTTTTGATTTATTTTTCTGGGAGCTATCTGTGACTTTCTTCAATTGGAATTTCTTTTTTGATACTCAGATGTTTTGGGTGGTTATCTTCTGTTTTTTCCTTCATTATGTTATTAAGGTTTTGTTGTCTTGTCATGTTCTTCTGGAAGATCTAGAATCCTTAGTTTGTCTACAAATCCCGTCTTCAAGTTCAGTATGTTTTGCTTGCATAGTGAGCATATTTTCTTTTAATGTTACTCTTTTTTTATTCTCTTGTTCTAGGTTGTCCTTCACTTCTCTGTGTTTGTACTTGCCCTCTATTGTTCTCTTTTTTATTTTTGTCCTTGTCAAGGCTTATTACTTCAGATTAAAGACTGTGTTCATTGTTTATGCTATGCAGGATATAAACTTTGTTCTTATATTCTCATTTGTCTTTCATACTAGTGAGGAACAGTGAGTTGTGTTTCTATGTCATCAAGTATTGGATAATTTTCCTTTATTTTACAAGATTTATAGATTCCAGAACTTGTCTACTAGATCTGGAGGCCATATTTTCTTCTGGAGGATGAAGGAGTTTTGACTTTGTTGTTTTCTTCTGGTTATGTTTTGATCTTTTTTGTCACCAAAGAAGGATTCTATAGTCTGATTTCTTTTCCACTGTTTGCTCATTTCCCCAGCCAATTACTTGATTTTTGAGCTCTTTGCCAAGGTAAGACTCTGCTTTCAGAGTATTGAGTGCTGTATCCCAAATTTCTGGGGTTTTTTGAAGCTCCACTTCTAAGCACCTGTCTCAGAACTGTGAGGAGGACTCCCTCTCCACAGCCGCCACAGGCTTTGCCACACCAGCACTCCTGCTCACCCCAGGACCACCACCCAAAACTGCGACCCAGATCCAACCAGGGCAAAGCAAGAAAATCCTGTCTCAGTGCCAACAGAGATCCCTGCAGTTGCCCTCTGATCAGTCACTTGATCTTCCCACCATCTGTGGGCCTGGAGCTCAGGAAGCAGCCACTGCTGCTGCTGCTGCCACCACCACTGAAGCCTTTGCCACCTCTGGTGCCCTGGGGACAGGGGCCAGACTGCACTTTTCTCTCACCCAGGTCAAACAGAGTTTCCCCACTGACCTTTTACTTTGTTTTTGGCATTTGTGGGTTGAGAAGTCTAGAAACCACCACAGCTATTAGTGATTCAGTCCCTGGAGGTCTATTATGGTCCAGTCTGTGCCATCAGTGTATGAGCGGAGCCCACATGGCACTGTACTCCACTCCCCACCTGGTGTAATAGACCCTTCCTCTCAACCTACCAGGCTGTCTTCAGTGGGGAATTTGTTTCACTTGGTCATTTTTGTGGGTTCTGTAGCTCTAAAATTTGTTTAGAGTCATTTTTTACAGGTCTTGGAGATAATTGGGTGATGAGCTCAAACCATATTTTCTTCTGTTATTACTGTTTTTCTTGTTGATTTTTCTGTTTATGTTCAAGATCTTTTAGTTTTCTTTTTCCTGAAATCTTTCAGTGTCCCTCACCCCACACTATTTTCCTTGCAACTTCTTCCTGACTCCCTCTGATAGTGGTTCACTTTGGGGCTGGATCTCATAGTGTCATAGCCACCTCCCATATTGGACAATTCATGATTCACCAGCTTAGGTCTCTGCCCTAAGTAGTAAGAACTAGCCCCTGCCAATGCTGGACCATAAGAGATTTTTTTATCTTGCTCTTTCCCTCAGACTTGGTGGAATGCTGCCTAGCACACATGTGCACATGCACACACACACACAGACAGACAGAGAGAGAGAGAAAGAGGGAAGGAGGGAGGGAGGGAGAGGGAGTGCCCTATCCTGGTGATATGTTTTTTCCTCAGTTCTCTGGTCCAGTACCAGCAACTCAGAACCAGTTTTCTCCTGTACCAGAATTTCACAGCTTTGCAACACTGAAGCTTCTGGGCTATAACCCCCAGCAGGCTTTTGCTCCTGAAAAATTATGGCCAACCTGGCTGTAGAGACCCAAACAAGCTTCTATGTCCTAGAGCTGGGGTCTCAAGAACACTGGAAGGAGGTGCAGGGGCAGGTTTTGATTAAGCTAGTGTCAGGTCCTTGAGCGTGGAAAGTAGGGGAGGCATGCTGAGTGACCAGTCAGTGAACTTCAGTTTAGTTTTGTTTTTTTTTCAGAGGGGGAGGAGACTATCTTCTTTTGGAGTCTGATGTCCTAAACTGTGAAGGCAGCTGAAGTTGTTTTATCTTTGACACATAATTTCTGTTTGGGAGAGGTTTGAGAGGTTGTGGGGATTGAAAAAAAAATCTTGTTGCACATGTAAGCTAGTGAATATTTTCTTAATTAGAGAAGCAAAATATTTCCTGAGAGTTCTAAAACATTGCTCACCACATACATAACAAAAGCTATTTACATAATTAGCAAACTTAGTAGGCATACTGAGAATATAAGTAACATACATTTAGGTAACACCAACATCTACAGAATACGAAATGTTAACGAACAGGATTAAAACCAGGCACTATGCTACGTTGGTGCTTAGGATTCAAAGACAAAAATGAAACAGCAATGATGTTCTCTGATAGTAATACAAGTGATAGTCTTTTTACATACAAGAACAGTCTTTTACTGATTAAAAATTTCATTGTATGACTGAACATGTGTGAACATGTACCACTCTTATTTTGTCACGAAATATATAAGCTGGGTCTTGACACAGATCAGAGCAGCTAGTGACTTTTCAAGTCTTCCCCAAGCCCCTCTCAAGCAAACCGCTTATTTCTACCCAATATTAAATAATATTCAAAATTCATGTCACAAAATAATTGTAGGGGATTAGAGAAATTCCATTTATATTTTTAAACTTAGCATCAAAAGTAGAAAACCTTGAGAAATTTCAGGGTGACAAAATGTGCATTGAACTGTGTAACCTTTCACTCAGGAATTATTCCGTGCTATTTAGGCTAGCTACGTAGGTTAATTGTTAGCAGACATTAACCTATTAAATAATTCCTTTTACATTTTAGGGCTGTAGAAGAGTTGCCAGGCAAGTGCTATCATTATCCCCATTTTACAGTTGATAAAACTGAGGTTAAATAACTTGACCAGGGTCACAAAACTAAAAATGTCTTATTTGAACTCAACCATCAATAATAATGATAATAATTAGCATTCAAATCACTGTCTGTCAGGTATTGTGATAAGTGCTATATAATTATTTCATTTGATCCTCAATTATTAGGAGAGAATCCATATTTGAAAAGAACTGCTTGGAAAAAATGGAAAGCAGTTTGACAGAAATTAAGTTTAGACCAGTATCTTATGCATTAGAGCATAATGAGATAAAATGTATTTGACCTGAACAATAAGGATAATGCTATTGAAAAATATTAGGAAAGAACCAGGTGACATAATTTTTATAGCTTTGACTAAGGGTAGATAGAACACTTAACTTAAAGAAAGGATAAAGTCAATCTCAAAAGATGAAATTGATAATTTTGAGCATATGAACTGAAAAAGGTTTGAAATATCAGCATAAAGGAAGCAAATAGAAAATTTACCAAAAAAAAAAAAACTTTTATCAAATATCTCAGACAAAGGTCTTTTATCAAATGTAAATATATACACATGTTTTACATATATATGTATATCCAAAAACCGTTTCTCAAAGAATGTGAACAGTTTTCAAAAAGATTATAAAGTGTTAAAAATTATATGAAAAGTTGCTATAAATTACTTGCAATAAAAACTACTACACATTACACATAATAAGAGAAATAAAAATGAAAACTCTGAAATTCATCATACACATAGCATATTGTCTTCCCCCCATTTTCCAGAATTTATTTGTTTGTAGTTTTCAACATTCATTTCCACAAGATTTTGAGTTCCAAATTTTTTCCCCATTTTCCCACTCTCCCCTACCCTCCGCCCCAAAATGGCATACATATTGATTACCCCTTCCCCCAGTCTGCCCTCCCTTCTGTCCCCTCCTAATCTTCCCCCTTACTGTCTTCCACCTTACCTTTTTGTAGGGCAAGATGTATTTCTTTACCCCATTGCTTATATTTCCCGGTTGCATGTAACAACAATTTTTTAACATTTGTTTTTAAAACTTTGAGTTCCAGATTCTCTCCCTTCTTCCCTCCTCACCCACCCCCATTGAGAAGACAAGCAATTCAATATAGGTTGTACTTATGTAGTTATGTGAAACATTTCCATATAGTCATATTGTGAAAGACTAACTATATTTCCCTCCATCCTCTCCCACCCCCCATTTATTCAATTTTCTCCTTTGTCCCTTTTCAAAAATATTTGCTTTTGACTATCCCCTCCCTTCTCTCATCACGCCTTCTCATCCCCTTCCCACCTACTTTCCTGTAGGGTATGATTGAGTGTGTATATGGTATTCCCTCCTTAAGCCAAATCCTATGAGAGTAAGGTTGAATCATTCCCTTTTACCTCAGTGCTTTTCCCTTCCATTGTAACAACTTCCTCTTGCCTCTTTTATGAGATAATTTACCCTATTCTATCTCTCCCTTTCTTCTCCCAATATGTTCCTCTCTCACCCCTTAATTTCATTTTTTAGATATAACCCCTTCATAATCAACTCATCCTGTGACCTCTGTCTAAACATATGTATATATACACTTATATAAATATATACACATATATAAATATAAATATACATATATACATATACACACATATATATACATATATACACACATACATACATACATATATATGTATATATTCCCTTCAACTATCCTAACACTGAGAAAAGTCTCATGAGTTAAAAATATTGTCTTTCCATGTAGGAATATAAACAGTTCAACTTTAATAAGTCCCTTATGATTTTTCTTTCCTTTTTCATCTTTTCACGCTTCTCTTGATTCTTGCATTTGTAAGTCAAGTTTTCTGTTCAGCTCTGATCTTTTCATCAAGAAGGCTTGAAAGCCCTCTATTTCATTGACTGTCTATTTCTTTCCCTGAAGTATTATATTCAGTTTTGCTGGGTAGGTGATTCTTGAACTCCAGAATATCATATTCCAAGTCCTTTGAGTCCTTAATGTAGAAGCTGCTAGATCTTATGTTATCCTGATTGTGTTTCCCCAATACTCAATTTTTTTTTCTTTCTGACTGCTTATACTATTTTCTTCTTGACCTGAGACTCTGAAATCTGGCTACAATATTCCTAGGAGTTTTGGGAATTTTTTAAAGAAATGAATGTTGGATTTTTCAGTTCCTATTGTTGATCATGACTTTCAGATAACTCAATAATTTTTAAATTATTTCTCCTGGATCTGTTTTCCAGGTCAGTGGTTTTTCCAATGAGATATTTCAAATTGCCTTCTATTTTTTCATTCTTTTGGATCTGTTTTATATTATCTTCATTTCTCATAAAGTCATTAGCTTCCATTTGTTCCATTCTAATCTTGAACGAATTATTTTCTTCAGTGAGCTTTTGGAATTCCTTTTCCTTTTGGCCAGTGCTGCTTTTTAAGGCATTCTTGTCCTCATTGGCTTTTTGGACCTCTTTTGCCATTTGAGTTAGTTTATTTTTTTAAGATAAAATTTTTTCAGTATTTTGGGGGTCTCCTTTAGCAAGTTGTTGACTCATTTTTCATGATTTTCTTGCATCATTCTCATTTTTCCTTTACTTCTCCTATTTGGTTTTCAAAATCCTATTTGAGCTCCTCCATGGCCTGTGACCAATTCACATTTTTCTTGGAGGCTTTTGATGCAGGAGTTTTGACTTTGTTGTCTTCTTCTGGTTCCATTTTAATCTCCTTTGTCACCAAAGAAAGATTCTATAGTCTGATTTTTTCCTATTTGCTCATTTTTCCAGCCAACTACTTGGCTTTTGAGCTCTTTGCCAAGGTAAGACTCAGCTTCCAGAGTACTATGTCCCAAATTTCTGGGGTTTTGCACACTTATTGTCAGAGCCACTTCTAGGCACCTGCCTCAGATCTGGGAGGAGGACTCCCTCTCCACAGCCACCACAAGCTCTGCCATGGTAATGTTCCTCCTTACTATAGGATTGCCACCCAAGACTGTTATCCAGATCCAAGCAGGACAAAGCAAGAGAATCCCTCCTCAGCACCAGCAAATTTGTCCTCTGATCAACCACTTGATCCTCCCACCATCTGTAGGCCTGGAGCTCTGGAAGCAGGCACTGCTGCCACTGCCACCACCACTGTCCTAGGGCTGGGGCCAGACTGTGCTCTCTTCTCACCCAGGTCCAACAGAGTCTCCCCACTGACTTTTACTTTTTCTTTGGTGTTTGTGGGTTGAGAAGTCTGGAAATTGCCACAGGTGCCAGTGATTCAGTTCCCTGAGTACTGACTCAGCCAGATCTGTGCCAGAGCAGCCCACACAGGACTGCACTTTGCTCCCAGCCCAGTGTGTTAGGCCCTTGCTGTTGGCCTGCCAGGGTGTTTTCAGCTGGAGATTTGTTTCACTCTGTCATTTTGTGGGTTCTGTAGCTCTAAAATTTGTTCAGAGTCTTTTTTTACAGGCATTTGGAGGTGATTGGGGGAAAGAACTCAAGCAAGTTCCTGCTTTTATTCCATTATGTTGGTTCCACCCTTCCACATAGCACATTATCAAAGAAAACAGTTTGTGTAAAGAGATACACACTAATATGCTACTTCTATATATGAGTGTTGGTCCAGCCTTTTTGAAAAGCAATTTAAAATTATACTTTAAAAAGTGACTAAAATATCCCTGTCCTTTGACCTAGTCATGTTCTATTGGGTATAGATCCCAAAGAAGGTGAAGACAGAAAGAAAGGTACAATCAACATCAAATTATACTGACACTTTTTTTAGTGGCAACAAATTAGAAAGAAACTAGATATTCTTGGGTGGGGGTGGCAGGTAATGTCTAAATAAATTGTGGTCTATGGATATAATGGACTATTACTGTACTGTAATAAATGATGAATATGAAGAATATAGGGAAACATGGGAAGACAAAATAAATTGATGCAAAGTAAAATAAACAGAACCAGGAAAACACCATACAAAATGACCACAAGCTTGGTCCTGAAGAAGGAACATGAATATGCACTATTCTTCCTAGAGGCAGGAGACCCTGGATGTGAAATACTTCATATAATTTCATCCTTATCCTCCCCAGTTTACCTGTCCTTTTTGCCTAGATACTATTAGATGGGCCTAGAAGGAGGCAAGCAGTATTAGGTACCCAATACTCCCCTATGCCAAACAAATGGGCCCAATAAGAGCACACTCCTTTGGAAGCCTCACTACCTCCACCATCCTGCCAAAGTTCTCTTTAGTATTCCCCCTCCTAGCTGGACACTGACACCACCCCCACCCCATTTTTACCCCTACATCAGGGAAGCTCAGCCCTGTGCTCACTCCCTACCCTTCTCAACCTTTGTGTTGGACTTGAACCAAGAAGGATTCAGGTCCCAGTTCTAGCCAATTTACTTTACCTCCTCAATCCTGAGTTTCCCATCTTTTGACACCTTTTCCAATTTGTTTGATTTGAGGTGAAACCTCAAAGTTATTTTGATTGGTATTTCTTCTATTAGTGATTTGGAGTATTCTTTCATGTGTTTGTTAATAGTTTACAATTCTTCTTTTGAGAAATTCTTATTCATATCCTCTGATGACTTGTCTATAGGTAAATAACTTTTGGGCATTTATCTCTGTTAGTTATTTATGTATCTTGGAAACCAAATACTTATCAAAAATATTCAATATAAAGATTTACCTTAACTTTTATAGATTAAAAAAATTCTGAAAGTTTAACTATTTTTAAAAAAATCAATTGAATCATATTCTCTTAGGGGATATACTTTGTTAGATGCCTTAGATTATGGTTAAGGGTCAAATATTGGTTACCCATGGTATGATTACACAACTTTCCAAGCTCCTTGATATCAAGGACTCTTTGCTATGCACATAATAGGTACTTAATAAATGTGTATTGAACTTGTTGGGTTTTTTTTTCTTTTTCTCTTCCTATGACTTAATTTGGTGGTTTTCACCATATATTATAACACTCTCTCTCTTCTAGGAGACCTTGAAGATAGCCTCTTAATATATCCTGAATAAGAAATCATGTAAATTTCATTAATGAAATAGCAAGACTAGTTGACTATTTTGGAGGCTGATATGTGTGCTTATATTTATATATAATAGTTATCATTTATAAAGTGATTTAAGGTTTGTAAAGCACCTTACAAGCATTATCTCATTTTATTCCCACAACCTGGAAAGGTACTGTTATCCCCCATTTTTACAGATGAGGATACAGAGGCATACAGAGGTTAAATGTCTTGTCCTGGGTTACACAGTGAATTTAAACTCAGGTCTTTTATGACGCCAATGTAGTACTCTTATCTACTGTTTTACCCAGCCCCTGTATTTATGTGTGTATTAATATATGTGTATGTATACGTGTGTGTGTGTATATGTGTGTTTGTGTGTGTGTGTGTAAAATCTGTATCCTTTTCCTTTCTGAAATTGACTTCTCTTTATTATTGGTCTTCTGGAGTGGCTCCAACTAATGATTGTCCTTAACTGGCTCAAACTGACCAACGACAAAGTGACTCAAATCTTTCCTCCCCTTCCTAGAATTTTATACAGATTTCCCCCCATTTTACAGAATATGTGAATTCTGCCAGAAATGGCTCTAAATTTGATTTTTCCAATGAAAATATTATTTTATCACTGATTTTCATTATAAAAATGAATAATAAATTCATTACTTTGGAGTAGGGGATAGGGATCACGCTATCACTGTATCAACAAGCACCCTAGCATACCTAGGGTGGCTGCTAGCACAGGTTCTTAGATCTGCTTTTCTAAAGGAAAGCAACTCAAAAAGGGTTAACAATCTTACTTTAATCAATCAAACATATATCATTTACCTAGTTCAGGGGAAAAAGTCAGCACTCTGAACTTCAGAGAATACAAACAGAATACAAAACACAAGTTACAAGCAGAAGTTACAAGCAGACAAAGAAACAGATCAGCAGACAGGCTTCCAATCATCTGACCATTACATCCATACCTATTCAGTTACCAGACAGGGAAGCACCAACATCTGGGTTTTTCAAAGCCGGGAGCTCAATGGCTTCCCAGAGTCTCATCTGGCCAAATCACACAACTCTTCTCAAAGTGAGCCCCAAAGCAAAATCTCACATCAGGGCGTATAGATAGCCTTCTCCTGGCTCAGAGATCAGCACAGCCCTCTTGACCCACTGCCCAATCACAAAGCAACAAGGTGTGGGCATTCCTGAAAAACAAGCCTGGCGCCACAGGCCCCATGTGATCACATTCAGCCTATTAGGGGGCAGAGTATACTTTCAAATAAGGGAAGGTTCTCAGAGCCCCTTAAGCAAGGGCCTAGGGGCAGGGAAGATCTTCAGATTCCCATAACTATCACACACATTCATTTGAAATGATGAAGTAAAGGTGATGGTAGGAAGCAATTTATCGTTCTCTAATTTGTATTATGCAGGACTTATTTGTGCTTCTTAAGATTGTGAGCTTCATGAAGTCAAGAGGATATATTTAATTAAACTTGGTTTTTTCCTATGCTCCTTTCTCTCTGGTAGAATAGGTTCAGATTGAATTGGTAAAAATTTCATCAGGGGCAGGACGCCCATAAAAAGTGGTTGTGAGTTTTTAGTGATTCTACATGAAATCTAGTGCAGAGAGGGTCTAGCAAGGGTGGGGAACTTCCTGCCTTGAAGCCACATGTGGCCCTCTAAGTCCTCAGATGTGGCCCTTTGAATCCAAACTTCACAGAACAAATCTGCACCTGAGGACCTAGAGGACCACATATAGCCTTGAGACTGCTGGTTACCCACTCCTGGATTGAGTTTGAATAGAGTATTAATCTGAATCCATAAAGGTCCAAAGATATTAGCCATAGAATGCTAGATCTACGTATTTGACACTATTCTGTTTTAGGTTTTTAGAATCTACAACTTCTCTTTGATTATGGTTCATCCCCACTTTGCTCAAAAGCCATTGGGATTCCTCTTTTATCTAGAAATTCACTAGTTCTTTGTTCATAGATTCTACAATTTTATTTTCCTCTCCTGAATAATTTTTCTAGGCTTCTGTGTCAAACATTCCTTCTTGATGCTGTCCAACTATGATTTGTGTCACTGAAAATTTCTTTTTTGAGGCTCGATAAATTATGTTAAATATGCTATATTACTCTTTTACAATGATCATTTTAGATTATATATTTTGTTTTATATATATGTATGTGTATATACATATTAGATTTTGAAATTCCATATATGTATTAGGCTTATTAGAATGACAGATAGTAACTAAGGTGAATTTAAACTTATTTTTAAGACAGTTTATTTCAGAAACATGAATAAAAAAGTCCTATTGAGCACTATTAAGATACAGAAATAAGACTATGCAATAATGGGTATTATAGAAACATTTTTTAAAATGAAATGTATTAAATCTCACATATATTGTGAGTTTCTAATGAGTGAACTGCATAGCATAAATTTATCTCCATGGTATTAAAGAGATTGTAATCCAAAAGAAACTTTTTTCATCTCCCCTCTTCCCCCCACCAAAATCTCCTCTTCCCATCTTCCTCATTAATATGGAGAGCATTACCATTCTTCCAGTCACTCAGTCTCACATCCTAGATATCATCCTCAATGTATTATTCTCACTTACCCCGTGTATCCAACCTGTTGTCAAATTTTGTCATTCCTCCCTCTACAACAATCTCTCTTTTACTTGTGCCTCCTCACAGAGCTACTTAGACTAGGCTCTCATCACTGTTTCCTGTTCTATTACAAAAGGTTTATAATTGGTCTCCTAGCATCATCTTTCCCCATTTCATAATCCATCCTCCTCTCAGCTGCCAAAGTGCTAAAGCACAGGTCTAACAGTGTTACCCACCTAGTCAATAAACTCCAGCTGCTCCTTTTTACTTTCACCATCATATATAAAATCATCTATCTAGTATTTAAAGTTTTTAACAACCTGGTACCTTCCTACCTTTCCAGTTTTATACTTCACTCCTATACATGGATTCTATAATACTGCTGTGCTGTGCTGTCCTGTTTACTGTTCCTCACTCTTGTAACTTAATCTCTGATTTGAATCTGTGCCTTTCTTTTTGCTGCCCCTCATGTCTGCGTTGTTCACATTCCTCGTCTCCACCTCCTTGCTTCCTTCAGCTCAAAGCCCACCTTCTGATGGAAACCTTTCCCTTGACTGCCAGCCCCACAAATATCTTACATTTTCTTTCTGAGATTACCTTTAATTTAAACTGTATATGTCTATCTGTATGTCTGTCTCTCTGTCTATCTATATCTATATCTATCTCTCTGTCTATCTGTCTATCTATATCTATATCTATCTATCTGTCTATCTATATCTATATCTATCTATATCTATATCTATATCTACATCTATCTATATCTATATCTATCTAGATATCTCTATGTATCTATCTATCTATCTATCTATCTATCATCTGTGTGTGTGTGTGTGTGTGTGTGTGTGTGTGTAGTGTGCATGGTATCTCCCCAGTCTCCCCTATTAGCATGTGAGTACCTTGAGGGAAAGAACAATTTTTCCTCTTTTCTTTGTAACTGTGGTGTATAATAAATACAGTGCATGTCACATAGTAAAATGCTTAGTAGATACCTGTTGACTAAGTAGGGTGGTATAATGGATAGGGAATTAGTCTTTGAGTCATTTCTAGTTATATATAATACTATTAATATTCATATTTATTTATAGTGAATATTTATAATTAATTTAAATGTTACTGAATTTGAGGCAGTTTCATTAATGTATGTTTCTTTTCCTTGAAAAAGGTAACCCAAATAATTAATTATGAAACAAATAAACATTTAAAGATCATTAGTTGACTAATCAGTTTGTTGATCATTTTAAACTTAAAGTGACAAGGAAAAATAAACCATGAAGCATATTATCCAAGTATAAAGGATATTTCCTTGGCTTGGAAACCATTTTTAAGTACATGTACATCAATGAATAAAATTCTTTTCATTTATTTGCTTTTACTATATTATCCTTCTTAAAATGTGATATCTGGTGCTTTAATATTGTCACCTTTTCTTGGCATCTTAGTGTATTTATTAAACTTTTTTTTTCTTTCTTAGGCTATCAATTTCCATTTTTCCTTATCTACAACCCCTCACCAGTTACTATCAGCTGCTTAAAATAGTTAAGTTATGAATGTAGACCAAATATTTATTTTTTCCTCATTTCCCTAATTTAATGTAATTTCATTTCTTTTCTAGCCTTTGCTTTCTTGCCTATGCTTTGGATCATTTAATGTTCCCATGTTTTAATATTTAGGTGCTTTATTCTTTTCAATAATCCATCTCATCATAAGTAGTATAATATCCCTCAGATTGGTTTTCTCACTTTTGAAGAGGATTTTTAAAACAGTATACCTTTATTTTTTTTTTTACATTTTCTAGTCTTATTTTTCATTGTGCTTGTCAATAGAAACAGTCTGCTAATTATATATTATTCAAAACTGGTTTTAAAAATTGAGACATTTTTACCTTTCATTGATGATGCCTGTTCATTTTCCAGGAAAAATTTAAATGGGGAGGATTAACATCTTTCTTTGATTATAACATATTTTTGTGCTCTTTTCTTTAGATAAAATTTGACAGCGTTGAAGTCTGTGTTTGCTGTGAAATGCAACATCAGTCATCAGGCTGTAGCAATCTTGGTGAAACCCTGAAACTCAACCCACTTCAGGAGGATTGTAATGCTGTGAGGCTGACTTTAAAGGTGAGGAGGATTGGGCTTTTCTTTTGTTCACTGCTTTGGATCCAGTCTCTCACAAACATTTAAAGGAATTATTAAACTATATATTTCATTTTTTCTAGTTTATTCATTGGTGTAAGTCAAAAGCAAGAGGGTAAAATAATTTGGACATTTAAAAAGTAGTAATTGTATATCAATTATAAACATTTTCATAGTTATTGCTTGCAATATTTCATTTTACTTTTTATTAAAGTGAAAAGGGATTCTACTACTTTATTTTGCAGCTTCTGTTATATACAAAATAGGGAACTAAAAGTTGGGAACATCCTCTAAATACCATCTAGTCATGAAGTTCACTTCTTCCAGACATATCGGCAATATACAATCCTGGACAGATGGTTGTTTATTTTTTAAAATATTCAAAGAAAAAGATATCCCATCTCTTGGTAGTTTCTTCCAGTGTATAGCAACTGATTAAAGAAAATTGGCTAGAATAGTTGTTTAAATTACTCCCTTTCTTTTTCTTTCAACTGCATAAAAAAGCAGTTGAAGTGGTTTTTATAAATTTGGGGTTGCTAAATGTGTGTGTGTGTGTGTGTGTGTGTGTGTGCGTATAAAGAATAAGAAGGTTTTTTTTTTAAAGAATTAAAGGTTATTTCTCTCCTATTTTCCATGGATACAACTGTTTTAAAAGTTGATGCTTATGACTGATTACAATATATCATGATGTTTCTTGTTTGTTGGTTTTTTGGATATTTTTTAAAAATTTATTTCTTATAAAAATGTTTCCAATATTCAAAATTTCACTGAAGTTTTTTCAAATATAAATGATAGTTGTGCTAATGTTTGGTATAATCTCAGATAATTAGCATTATGTATTAATTTAAAATGACTGAAATATGAAGGAAAATAACCAAAATGTTGAGACTGACAAATCAGATCCCATTTCCCTGGACAAAGTTGCAAGATCTTTGCCTTTTGACTTTGTTCATGAAGAGAAAGATGTCTGATGAGGCAAATGAGCAAATTATAACTAATCAGGGCAGCAACTGTCGGTGAGGGTGCTCACTTTCTCTAATTATGATTAGTAATTGCTATCTGTTTTTTATAAAGAGAGAACAGCTGTGGGAAGAACACAGAGCTTTATTTTTATTGAATATTTTAGAAGAAACAGGACTTAAATAGGAATAAAAAGCATCTATTTCCACTCCATCTCTAATCCTCTTATCTTATCTTCCTCTATCATTCCATTTGTCAATGTAGATACAATAAGAAACAAGAAAAAAAAGCTATTGGATGCATTTTACTGCCTAACAAAGATTAAAATAAAATAAAATAAAATTTTTACAAAGAACTAGAAAGTAGCATTTCCTTACTTTATTCCATCTTAAGTCATAACATTAATTCTTCTGAAAACTGGATTTTGAAGAAAATTTGAGTGTTATAGCCTCTTTACAGAGTTCAGCCAAATCCTAGACCTTGTATCTGAAGAATATTTTAGTATCCTGAAGTTCAGGAAAGAATTTCTTAGTTGTTTGAAGAAAGACAATTCGTATTTATATCATATTTAGGCCTGATTATAGTTGCACAGTTAACCACCTACCTATAGGTATCAAGTCTTTCTAGGTTTTTATGAAATCCACCTGCTCACCATTTCTTACAGAACAATAGTGTTCTATTATATTCATATACCACAATTTGTTCGGTCATTCCCTAATTGATGGGTATAACAAGTGCTATTATTATCCCTTTTATATAGATGAGAAAACTGAGGACAAGAGAGATTAAGTGATTTGCCTAGTGTCACATGAATAGTAACTAAGGAACACATGAAACTCCTATCTCCCTGGCCACCTTTCAGTCACTGTATCTGCTACATGATGAGGGCTTTAAACTCCCTCCATGTTCCATTTCAATATTAGAATTATCCAATTGATATCTAAATTGAAATCTACCAAATATGTTCTTTTTCCCTCTTGATTAAATTAAACCTAATTAAATTATCCCGAAAATATTTGTGACTACAGAAAATCCATATAAATGTATTTAATTATAATAAACTAATTCCACTAAAGTCCCATACTGACAATTCATTGTTGTGTAAAGGAAATGTTGGTATCTCAAATATTAGGTTTAGCAGTCACAAATTTTAAAAGCTTCTACCATGGCAGAAATGCTTTGCGTTTACAACTGGTGATATATTGTTCTTACTACTTGAGGATCAGCCTTCCTGGGTACAGAAAGTCTCATTACTAGTAGTTTAACTACTACATGTTTACTTTTTCAACTTGAATATTAATAAACCAGATAAAATTCAAAACCATCATCCCTGGTTGGTATTCTTCTAGTTTAGCAATGATGATAGGAGGGGGCAGAGAATAATAAAAATCTTCAATAATCTGCAAACATTGTTCAACTATTGGTACTGTTTTGAGTTGATCCACTACTGGAGAAACTAAGCTGCATCTCTTTTGATATTATGTCTGTGAAGTAAGGTGACAGTTAGAGGGAGCCGTGAATATAGTGCTTGGCCTAGAGTCAGGAAGACTCATCCTCCTAAGTTCAAAGCTGGTCTCAGACACTGCCTAGCTGTTTGACCCTGGGAAAGATACTTAACCTTGTTTGCCTCAGTTTCCTTACCTGTAAAATGAACTGGAGAGGAAAATGACAAACCACTCCAGTATCTTTGCCAAGAAAACCCCAAATGGGGTCGTGAAGAGTTGGACATAACTCAACAACAACACTGAAATAAACCAGAGAAAATGAAAAATTTTGGCTAAATGGATAGGAGCCTTAAGTATTCACCATGAAAAGGTGAACAAAGGAGATACAGTGTTAGTATAAGGCTGTTCAAAGAGGAAGAAAAAATATTTCAATTCATAGGATATTTTATTACTTCCCCTTCTAACTAATTATTAATGTAAACAAACAAATCACCATGAAGATAATTGCATTTATGCACCATTATCTGTTGGAGAGTATTTACAAATCAATACACCTTATGAAAAATTTGACAAAAGCCACTAAATTAAGTCTGCATTTTTTCTGATAATCTATCAGTTCACTGCAAAGGTCACACCTTAGGTCTCTTCCCACTTCATTCTGCATACTTTTACCAAAACAGTTTTTCTTAAACACATCTCTTGCCATGTGACCCCTATTCAATTAACTTCTCTGGCTTCCTGTCAAATTGCAAGAACACAGAATCACAGAATTTGAGAATTTGAAGGGACATCAACGTCCACCTACTTGAACTGATACACAAAAGAATCTTCAGTGTAACAAGTGGTTGTCTAGCCTCTGTTTTGAAGACCCCAATTGGGAATGGGAGAAGGAAGAGAAAAGGAACCCACCTCCTCTCAAAGCAGCATGTTCCACTTTTGGATATCTGTAATTGTTAGAAAATGGATCTCACCCACCTACCCCCCACAACTAGATTATATTTAACTTGTTTCAACTGCCAAACACTCTTCTTAACCCTCTGGAACTGAAAAGAAAAAAGTTAAATCTCTCTATTCTTCTACTACCCCAGTCTTCTTTCAGGGTTAAACATTCCTAGTTCTTCATATATCATAAACTCAAAGCCTTTCATCATATCACTTGCATTTTTCTGAACAATCTCCACTTCTTAAACCATGGTTCCCAGAACCTGACAAGGGCAGAGTACAATATGATTATCACCTCCCTGTTCCTTAAAGCTGAGACCCCTTTTAATGTAGCCCAGGATTACATCAGGTTTCTTTTTAATGACATACCACACTGCTGACTTATGTAGATCTTAAAGTCCACCAAAAGCCCAAATCCTGTTTTACAACAACTCCTGAATATTAATGCCTCCCCATCTTTCTGGATTTTTTAAACATTTTTACCTAAGTTCAAGATTTGACATTTGTCTCTAACAAATTTCCTATTTACAGACTTAATCTCAGTGCTTGTCTTTTGGGATCATTTTGGATGCTAATTCCGTCATCCAATGCCTTAGCCATACTCCTAATTTTGTGTCATTTGAAAGTTTATTCATTATAACATCTATGACTTTGCTCAAGTCATTGATAAAAATCTTTGACAGCATGGGGTCAATTACAGATCCCTGAGATGCTACATTGGAGACCTCCTGCCACACTGCCCCTAAATCATTAGCAACTACTTTTTGAGTTGACCATTCAACTAGTTCTCAATACATCTGATTGTATTATTGTCTAATGCCTATCTTTCCATGTCTTCCATGAGAATACTATGAGACATTTTAACAAAGGCTTTGCTAAAATTGAGATGATCTACATCTACACCTTTTCCTCATCTACAATTTTAGTAATTCTGTCAAAAAAGGAAATGTGGTTGTTCTGGCATGACTTCCTATGGATAAAGCTATGCCAGGTCTTTAGAGTTCACCATTCTGCTTTCTTGACATTCACCAACTAGCTCATTAATGATCCTTTCTAGAATTTTCCCAAGAACAAAAGTCAGACTCACTGGTCTGTCATTTATATACTTTCTCTTCCCTTCATCAAAAAAGCAGGGCAGTACTTACCCTTCTCCAGCCCTGAGGTATAGTGCTTATTTTCTTTTTTTTTTTT
>CM053582.1:466129338-466144462 GCA_028627135.1 Pseudochirops cupreus | reverse complement strand
AATGGAATAGAAATAATGAGAAAGAAAAAATGAAAAAATGAAAAAGAAAATAATTCTTGACATGATAATTCTTATCATCTCAAAGATGAGTAAGATGTTAAATTACTGAATAAAAGATCATAATTGTCAAGATGGAAGATGAGCAGAGAATGGGATAGATTTACACAGACAATAATTTAGAGATTCTGTGGAAGAAACAAAAATTTTAAAACTGTGTTCATATAAGCCAAAGCCTTTTTGTACCCTAGGAAAGTTTTGAAAACTGCATTGTTCTTCTATCTCAATGAAAATATGAACAAAACTTATGTACCATGTGACCATTGAAATGGAGGACTAGACATTTTTATCAATCTTCCCTAACTATGAAAAGCTCATCCAAAGAAGAATTTTGCATCAGAGGTAGAACAATTACATCTGTCTCTACAGACCAAGAAACTGAGAACCCTAAGACAGTAACAGCATCAAGAAATAACAGATTTTTTAAAATAACCGAGTGAAAGCAAAGGAAGTAAAGACACCTAGCATAGATGGTTTTCTCAAGGAGTTCAGCTAAGAAAGGTCAGTACAGCTACCAAACAGCTAGCAGTGGTGACAGAATCAAGTGAGGTTTTTTGTTTCTTTTGTTTTGGGTTGGGGGGAGGGGATGATGGATGCATTAATATGAAGGAAGTGATTGAAATTTAGAGAGTACATAGTGGTGATTAAAGGGAGTAGTCGAACAAAATGGGAGAAGATTCAATGAAATATACATGCTCCTAAGTTTACCTTGCCAAGAAGAAGTGCTACCTCTTCTGTGAGGTGGGTAAAGGGGGAGAGAGTAGGGAAAAATGTCTGAGTGATGAGAAAAGAAAGGGAAATATGGAGGTCTCACTGAGTGGACTGGTTTTCTTGTTGTTGTTTATTTTCTTTTGTTTTTGGTTAAGTATGGAACCAGATCTTCAACTGAGAGGATAGGTAAAAGGGCTGGTAGTAGAGGGCGTTGAGGAACATTTGGAATAAGCTCTATGATGAGTTGAATAGTTAATAGCTTAAGGAGGAGTAAACATATTGCCTTGCTGCACTGGGAGCCCAGTTAAGATTATGTAACATAAATTTGTAGTGATCCTGAGTAATGTGGGTTCATGATTTTCTCTAGGTTTATTCAGCAGCCCAAGAATGGGAATGATGGAGATGGACAGTGGGAGTAAGCTAAGGTCGGAGTTTGGCAGATATGATCAGTGATAGGACAATTGGGAAGGGATTCAAATGCAAAGGATAGTGTAAAGTTGAACTTGTTTACAAAGTGGTCAAGATAGGGAAGGAAGGAGAGTGAAATTAGAACAAGAATGACTGCCTCATGCAGAAGTAAGAACTCTGTTGAATGTCACTGTGAGGATGATAATGCGATAGTGGGAAAGTTAGAATAATAAGAGATTATCATACTAGAAATTCAGAATTTGTGACCATGTAAGTAGAACACTTGTGAAGGTGATGGCAAGGTCAAGGAGGATATGACCATTTCTATGTAGCTGAAATAAAGGGAAAGAGTTGGCCAAAAAAAAGAGTAGGTTGAGAAAATTACAGAAAGACTAGTAGTCTAATTGATGTAGCATATAAAGTTCATAGAAAAGGTTTATAGTAAGAATTAAAAATGCTAACACAGTTTGAGGCAGATAATGGTGGACCTTAAATGTTAGCTTAAGGAGAGTGTGTTGTATCCTTCAGGCAATAGGGAATCAAGGAAGATTTCTGATCAGGAGAATGATATGGTAAGACATGTACCTTAAGGGAATTATTTTGTCAACTGTATGGAGGATGATTTTGGGGGAGGTTTAAACAAGGAGATCAATTAGAAATTTAAAAGAGAAGATCAATAAAGAAGTGATGAGGATATGGACTAAAATAGTGAGAATAGGATTGAGGAAGATGGAATAGATACAAGAGGTAGGTAGAGTTGGAATCCATCAACTTGCTCGGCATGTTAACATAAGATTTAATGATGACTCTGTGGTTGTGAACCTTGTAACCATAAGGATGATAACACCCTCAACAGAAATTAGAGGAGAGTATGTGGGGAATAAGTTGAAAAGAAGAGAAAGCATTCTTTAGCATAGCTTGAGTTTGAGGTGCCCATCGGTCATCTAGGAGATATTTGACATTCAGTGATATACAGTGACTTCATGAATTATAACCAGACTGGACAGAAAGAGAGAGACAGAGACAGAGAGAGACAGAGACTGAGATTTTAGGAGTAATTTGAGTAGAGATAATATTAAAACTATGGGAGCTGATGGGACCTCTAGAAAAGTATATATAGATAGAGAAGAGGGCCCAAGATGGAGCCCATGCTAAGATGATAGTTGATGGATAATCGTCCAACAAAGAAGACTGAGGAAGTGCCATCAGGAAGAAGAAAATGGAGAGAGAAAAAAAGTTACAGAAGCCAAGGAAAGAGAAAATACCCAAGAAAAGGGTAGACAATAATATCATAAGTCAAAAAGAAGATAAGAATTTTTAAAAATCTATCAGATATAGCAAGTAAGCAAAAAGTAGGGGAATTTTAGTTGAATTAAAAAAATCCACATTGAGGTTAAAGGATTAGTTCTAGGGGCTTAGTTGTAAAAAGGAGGAAAGATGTAAGACAATAAGCTCTAGCACTGGCAGGGTTAGGTGAAAATTTCTGAAATATGTAGACCCAAGCAGCTAGGTGGTACTGTTGTAAAACAGTGGACCTGGACTCAGGAAGACCTGAGTTCAAATCCAGACTTGGACTTTAGTTGTGTGATACTCAACATGCCACGTAACTTCTGTCTGCCCATTTTCCTTAGCCATAAAATGGGAGTGATAATAGCACCTACTTCCCAGAGTTGTTAAAAGGATTGAATAAAGTAACATTTATAAATTGCTTTGCAAACTTTAAGGAATTATGTTTGGGTGATAATGGGTAAGACAGCAGGGAAACAACTAGTATATAAGGAGAGATCAAAGATGAGTGAAAGAGAAGAAAAGACTGGGATAAGTGGCTAGAGGAGATGGAGGTAAAAAGATGCGACACAGACAAGTAGAAGCACAGGTTCTCCTTGGCAAAGAGAAAGAACACCAGTTCCTTGGAGACAGAATTAAAGGACAGTATAAGTGAATATGTAGAGGGATATTGAATTATGGCATAAAGAAGAGGAGAGAGTACATAGTGGACAGAATCACTTTTGCTGAGAGAGAATTAGGAGAGACATCGGCAGATTGAGGAAAGAAAGGGTTTGGAACTGAAGATGTGGGATACAGAGTAAATAAAAAGAGGTTTTTCCATTCATCAATGAAGACTTCATCAAGTTTCCATTTTATGCATTGTAGAACAGCCACAAGAATAAAAATTTACCCCTTGTAGAAAACCATAATTCTTAAAATTCAGATCTTTGAATTGTTCCAGGATAAAATGGGGATATGTGGGAAAGCTCTAATACAATCAGTCACCCAAAGAGACCCTAAGTGAATTGAAAAGTAAGTAGATACCCCCATGTAGACAAGTGTTCTCCCTTCTAAATGTGCCAAGTTAAACGAATGGACTATTTCTTTTGTTATAGGCTCTACATCCAAAGTGGTATTTAAGGATAATTGTCTAGTCTGGGAGGCATGGAAAATGATGATAAGGTCCATATCTCCAAGAAAGGATTAGAATCTCAGTTAAATACGGATAGAAAATGTTCCTTCTGGCCTTATACATTATCTAATAAAGCAAGAAGCAAAAGGCTAATAAGTGCTTTCTTTTGAGAGAACTAAAATTACCTCTGCCATATTATTCAGTGTTTCATGCCCACCCATCAGAATCACTTCTATCTTAATTGGATTGTGTTTCAATCAATTTACTTTCTCTCATATTTAACTCAGCTAGACACTAGATCAGCTAAGTGATGGTACTTTCAATGGGGGGAGGAGAGAAATAGAAAGAAACAAAGAACAGAGAAATATCAGGCTTCCTCTCCAATGAGCTTCATACATATTAAACAAAAAGACCCAGTGATAGAGAACAGGGAGGTAAAGCAAAAGTCACTGTAAGGGCAGCTCAATAATTGTCTTGTATTATTTTCTTAATAATTTCTAGGCTAAAAATGAAAATCACTATGTTAATTTCATGCATTGTTGCTAGTGTTCTTAGGTAAACAAAGCCTTATGCTGATGAACTCTTTATAGTAAATAAACTCTCTTTTGTCTTGTGTTTCACTGATAGGAGCCCTTAGATTACCTGCACTAAAAATACAAGACAATTATTGGACTTCCATTACAAAGATAATCCATGTGTGTATGACAGAGTGGTAATTTTCGGTTAGAGTATTTGATTTAGCAGAGCATCATATTCCCAGTATATTTCTGAAAACAACTATCATAATATCTTTAAATACTGACAGAATTTTCCTACTACACAAGCAATTGTAAACCTTCATGGTTCCCAGTCTAAAACTATTTCCAGTCTTAGTGACCTCCTGTGAAAATACAATTTGTTCCTTTATGTTAACTGAATAAAATGCCAGTGAAGCTTAATTGTACTTTGATCCTGTTGTCATGCAAGAGATGGATTGTCATTTTGGTTACATGGAAAAAATATGCAGTTTTCTTCCATGAAGTCATCATTGATGCACAAAGGATAGGGTGACTAATAGGAGACTTTTAGAACCATGTACATTGGGGTTTGGAAGAATTAACAAGTCCAATTTTTGTAATTAGAAGAAAATCAAATCTTTAAATAGTTTTTATAACAGAGCTGATATAAAATTTTCTTCAGGGTTTGACAACTTAATTGCCAACTTAGAAATTATTTGTTTTAGAAATTAGACATGATTTTCTCTTCTCATTTTAAAATAGTTTATAGAAATACAACTTGAAAGTCTCCCTAGTTTGAGGTATTCTCACTAAGGAAAGAACAGAATTTTCCTTGCCAATGCCCCAGGAAACTTATCCTTGTTGACACACTTATCATTAATTTAAAATAATGAGCTATATTTCATGCATTAATATATAATTGCTAGGAAATTTTTCTCTAATGTGAAATTAGAAATAGCAAATATTATAACCTTATTTTAAAATATTTATTCTTTGAGATAGTACATTAAATTAATATAATATTAAATGTTATATATATTAAGTAAGCATAATGATATTTATGGATGAAAAATAGCTCTCATTTTCATATGAAAAAGTAGTCTCCTAGAGAATTACAAATCAAAAATAGGATGGCTCTTGGATGGATCTTATACTTGGATTTCTGATAGGACTTAAATATAACCAATTCTTGATTATCAGTCATAAGGGACATGATTGGAAAAAGAGTTAGATAAAATATCTAAATTTTACTACACCCAATAATTTCATCCTTCCTTCTCATAAAGCTGCGATCATAACTCCTATTGACAAATTTAAATTTTACATGTAAACTACAATGAGAGTAGTGATTATTTTATTCTTTGTGCATACTTTTATGTATTCCCAGCACCCCTGGCAGATAATAGATACTTACTAAAAAACTTGTTAATTTATAGATTCCTTGTTGTCCTCATTATTTTGACATGTAATTTAAAAGAATGAGACACAATCTAATTCTTATTTGAATTGGGATTTATCTTTCCAAGTCAGGATAAAGCCAGAATAGCTGGAGCATAATAGAGTTTAAGATGTCTAATTGTTCAGTGATGATACCATTTTTAAAAAGATAGTAACTCTGGTAGGAGGAGGAGGCTGAACCAATGCAGCAAGCTGGAACCTCTATAAGAGTGACTTAGGAAGATGAACTTGTAAATTATCTGATAGCTTTTCAAGTAGAAGAACATTAGTAGAACCATTTCATTACAATGCAAGATAGAAGAACATTAGTTGGACCATTTCATATAATGCAAAATCTAATACAGGACACATATAGCTACTTGGGACAGATGTGCTAGCAGATGATAAGGATGCAGAGAAGAAAAATTTGCCCAGTTTGAAGAATGGGACTCCTTGAGACTTCAGTTGTAGTCATGACCTTGTCATAAACATTCTGTATGATCTTAGGAAATCATTATACTTCTCTGAGTCTCAGTCTCCTCATCTTTAAAATGAAGGTATTCTTATGCCCAAACAAGAAATAGAGAACATTATGAAATGCAAAATGGAACATTTTGATTATATTAAATTAAAAAGATTTTACACAAACAAAGGCAATGCAACCAAGATTAGAAGGGAAGTGGAAAGCTAGGAAAGAATTTTTACAGCCAGTGGCCCTGATAAAGGTCTCATTTCTAAAATATATAGAGAACTGAGTCAAATTTATATAAATGCAAGTCATTCCCCAATTGATAAATGGTCAAAGGATATGAACAGGAAGTTTTCAGATGAAGAAATTTAAGCTGTATAGTCATATAAAAATGTTCTAAATCACTATTGATTAGAGAAATGCAAATTAAAACAACTCTGAGGTACCACATCACTCCTATCAGATTGATTACCATGGAAAAACAGGAAAATGATAAATGCTGGAGAAGATGTGGAAAAAATTGGAACACTAATACATAGTTGGTGGAGTTGTGAACTTATCCAACCATTCTGGAGAGCAATTTGTAAGTATGCCCAAATGGCAACCAAATTGTGCATACCCTTTCATCCAGCAATACCACTTATTGGTCTATATCCCAAAGAGATAATTAAAAATGGGAAAAGAACATACATGTACAAAAATATTTATAGGAGCTGTTTTTGTGATGTTCAAGAATTGGAAATTGAGGGGATGCCCATCAATTGTGGAATGGCTGAATGAGTTATGGTGTATAAATATGATGGAATACTATTGTTCTATAAGAAATGATGAGCATATGGACTTCAGAAAAATGTGGAAAGACTTACATTAACTGATGCTGAGTGAAGTGAGCAGAACCAGGAGAACATTATACATAGTAACAGCAACATTGTGCAATGACCAACTTTGATAGACTTAACTCTTCTTAGTAATACAAGGCTCTAAGACAATTCCAAAAGACTTGTGATGGAAAGTGCTATCCATATATAGATCCACACCTAGAGAAAGACCTATGGAGTCTGAATACAGATATACTAGCACACTATTTTTTTCTTTTTTGTTGTTGTTTCTTCTTTCTTGTGGCTTTTACCTTTGGTTCTAATTCTTCTTTACAACATGAGTAATATAGAAATATATTTACAACATGTATGTGTATTACCTATATCAGATTCCTTCCCCTCTTGGTGAGAAGAGAATGGAGGGATGTAATAGTAATGAAATTTGAAGTTCCTTTTCTATTGCTAAGCTAAGAGATACTTAGCACTTAGTAATTAATCAAGCCTCTGTTAAAGAAACAGAAGGTATGAACCCCTGCTGCTACTGTACAGGAAAGGGTTGAAACAGAAAACAGCTAAAACAGGAAGGAGATAATGCTGTGTGTGTGTTTATAAGGAGAAGCCCTTGCTGGGTCAGACAGATTTTCTTGGAACCAGGTTCTGGAGGCCAAGGAAGAGAAGCCCAGGCTGGAGAGAATGATTTTTATTTTGAGAACTTGGATGAAGTGATTTTGATTCTGGGAACCAGCTGAAAGTTCTGCTGAGTCCAGGGGCCAGCAGGAGCTGCTAAGAAGCTACTGAGGAGATGCTGAGTTCCAGGGCCAGCAAAGCTGCTGAGGATTTCCACAGACCAGCCAGAGCTGCCAGAGGAAGCATGAGTATAGTGTTGGTATTTTGTCTATTTGTAGCTTTGTTAAGCCTCGACTTTCCAAGAACAGAGACTTTGAAGGATTTAAGGTGGACTAGACACTGTGAGCTTCAGCATGGAGCAGCAACAGCATGGAGAGCTGGACAAGGAACTGGGAGCTGTCTGCTTTTGATCCCAGGTGACAGTTTGGTGAATCCAGGTAGGAGCTGGGACCATGGAAGGGGATCCAGGTAATCTGAGAGCCTACCCTGAGTCAAGCTGAAAGAAGACTTTACTTGGAGACTGCGTACTGACTGAGAAGATTGTGATTTACTTGTGACCAAGGGGGTAGATGACCTGTGTATTTTCTGATGATTGCATAGTGAATGATGACTGAATAATGACTTATTTGTAACTTAGTGTGCCCCATGAGTGGAGAACTTTGACTATTGTATTTTGTGACCCTTCAGGAGGCAAGCTTCCTTAAGGATGATTGAATGATTTGGTTACTAAGTGATGGATTGACTAAATGATCGTACTTTATTCGAAACTATATGACCACTGTGGTGAAAGCTTTTTGGCCATTTTAGTGATAAGTTGTGAATGCTGTATTTTGATTTTCTGTGATAAGTTGTAACATTGTGAATCCTGTACCTTGATTTTCTGTGAATGTTTTGCTCTGATTTGTTATTGAATGAATAGAGTGTTCACTATACTGTGTAATCACAATCTTGAAAGCTATTCACAACAGCAGTCCTCTGGAAAGCTGCTCATGTGTGGCTTTACAAGGGAGGGGGGAGAAAATTTCTAATTCAAGTCTTATAGAAGTGAATGATGAAAACTAAAAACAAATAGTTCTTTATAGCTCTAACTGTCCATAAGGCCATGATCCATGCAGAAAAGTTCAAGAGATATCATAAAGTTGTGTTGTAAGTGGCTTTGTAGACAATACAAACTTTATCTTTAAAAACCTAAACTTAAGAGGCATATCTAGGTTCTAGGGGGAAAAGACCATGATTCTACAGTGATAAAGGAAGACAAAGAAATAATTCAGATTTAAACCCTAATGAAAAGTAAGAATGAGTTAACAAAGAAGGAGAATGACCTACAGGATTAAGTCATAGGAAGAACCATTGAGGACAAAGCACACAGATCCCAAAACAGAGTATGGAGTAAATATTTAAAGTCAGGGGTCTGAAAGACATTACTGATGAGGAAATCTGTGACTTAGTGGTAGAGCCACCTACAGGTAATATCCTTCCAGAATAGGAGAGGGATAAGCTGGCAACATCTAGTTATAGAAATGTAGCAATTTCTTGACTTCTCTCTTCATACAATGCATTGCCCATTTACAGTATCTATCTAAAATATAAGCATCTCACACACACACATACACACACACACACACACACAAACACAAACACACGTACAGAGAGAGAGAGAGAGAGAGAGAGAGAGAGAGATCTAATATATGCCATCCCCCCAAAATGTGATGTACAAAACAGGTTATTGCTTTTATGCTATATTTTGACTTGAATGAATTTTATCAACTACCTCCAATGTATGTGGTTTAATATGCTCATCTGAACCTAATTCTTGCTAACCACTTTTCGGTTTTCCTAGATGTTTTCATATCAGACATCTTTCTCCCAAATGATTTAAGTTCTTAAGTTCATAGACCACAAGAATACTGTCCTCAGTTATTTCTGAGCCCTGCTTATCTGTCTGTTCTGCTATTCAGCTTTTCTGTTTTTTAGCCAGTGGCAAAGAGTTATCATTTTTGCTTTATAACATAGTTTGAAATTCAGAAATGTTGTATGTCATTCATTTCTTTCTCATTATTGTCCTTCATTTACATTAGTTATATTTGTTTTGTTTAAGTGAATTTTGTGATTATTTTGCCTAGTTTTTCAGGTAACTCCTAGATAGTTATAGTCACAGCACTAAATTCTTAAATTAATATAGGAGAGCATAATTAATTTTATTATATTGATATAACCCAACCAAAAGCAATGAATATTCACTCCAGTTATCTGTCTTCTCTCATTTCAGTAAATAATGTTTTGCAATTGTCTTTATATAATATTTGAATGTTCAGGTATATTGAATCTTGTATTTTATGAAATGTAATTATTTTTGAAAGGAATTTATCTATTATTTTCTCATTTCCTGGTTTTTGTTATTATTATAAGGAAATGCCAGCATTTTGTTTGTGTGTATTTCTGGGAATCTTGCTGCTTTCCTGAAGCTATTAAGCATCTCAATTTGTTCTTCCCTGATTCTTTGGAGTTTTCTAAATATTTATGTTCTCTGCAAATAAAGGATAATTTTCTTTCCTTTTTGCTAACATTTATTAATTTAATTCTCTTTGTATTTCTACATCCTCTCAGATGCTATTTTGTTAATACAATTTACAGGCACATATTTTTCCTCTGAGTATTGCATGAACCATGTTCCAAGGTATGTTTATCTCTTTGTTGCTACAGTCTTATAGTATGGTTAACTCACCTCTTACTCAGCCTCCATTTAGATCTGTATATTTTTGTGTTCTTTGTATTAATTATATTTTTGTGGTCCATTAAAAGATATGCTTAGTCTATCAAAATTTTTTACATTTATTGGTAATTTCCTTTTTCTTTAAAAAATATATATCTTTTAAAATTTTAATTTATTTTTTAGTTTTAAACATTCCCCCCCTTCCTCCACTCTCCCTCCATAAAATGGCCTACAATCTGATATAGACTTTACATATACATTCCTATTAAGTATATTTTCATATTAGTCATGCTATATAGAAGAATTATAACTAATGGGAGAAACCATCAAAAAGAAAAAAACAAAAGAGAGGCAGCTAGGTGGCACAGTGTAATGCTAATGAGAATTTGAAGATCTTCCATGCCCCTTATATTTGCAATCATACAAGTACTTAGTTCCAAGTTCATGATTGTGTTAAGTATTAAGACCCAGAACTTGTGAATCACACAGTGGGATGGACTTATTGACATAACAGGAAGGAGCAGAACAGGGAAGAGCTAACATCATATATAAGGAAAAGCCCAAGCTGAGAGAGGCCAAAACTGCTGGGACTGAGCATCTGGAGGCTGGGCTGCTACTGCTAGAGAGAGAGAAGAGAACAGAACTGAACTGAGAACTAAGAACTGAGAAGATAAATGAGAACTGAGGACTGAACTGAGAATTGAGAAGAAGTGAGAAATGAGAAGAGAGGAGAACTGGGAGGAGGCATGGCTGTGGAGCCAGTCCTTTTTCTGTCTTTTTTGATGTTACTTTGTTGGATTTGTCTGCTTATAGAGGATGGTGCTGTTGTTCTAGAAGCCCTGGGACCTTGCTGCTGGTTCAGAAGCCCTGAAAGAGGATTTTCTTATTGTATGTTTACAGAAATCCTGGAGGAGGGTCTTGCTGACAATTTCAGAGGTCCAGGGAATATACCAGTGATTTATGTTGATTCTTCAGACCTTGTTATGGGGTCTATGTTGATTTCACAGGCAGGAAGTGAACTAATGAGGATGCCAGCAGTGTGAATGAATGTTATTGTGGCTTTGTTAAGCTTTGTCTTCCCAGGAACAGAAACTATGAAGGACTTGAGGTAGACTAGACACTGTGAGCTTCAATATAGAGCAGGAACTTCACAAGAAATTGAGAGCTGTCTGCCTTTGAACCCAGGAGACAGTTGGATAGATTCAGGCAGGAGCTGGGACCACAGAAGAGGAACCATTGAAGCTGAGAGCCTGCCTCAAGTCAAGAAGAAAAGACCTCTCCTTGGGTTTTTAATGCAAACTGAGAAGATCATTATTTACTAGGGGTGGAGAACTTTGTCCTTTACATTTAGATGGTTGAGTTAAGGACTTAGTAATTAAGGGTGATTGGAAACTAATCTCCAATTAAGAAGAAAGAAGGCTTTTTGATTGAAGAGATTAAGACAATGAGAGTAGAGGTGGAACACTTTTGACCTCTGTACTTTGTGTCAATTAAGGAGCCTTGTCTCCTTAAGAATGATTGAGTTACTAAATGAATGTACTTTGTTTAAAACTATGTGACCACTTTGGTAAAAACTACATGGCTATCTTAGTAATAAATTGTGATGCCATAACATGATGAATGCTGTATTTTGGTTTTCTATGAATGTTTTGTCTTAGTTTGTTACTGAATAAATAGAGAGTTCGTTGTACTGTGTACCTTTAAAGCTGTTCACAGCAGCAGTCCTCTATAAAGTTGCTCATGCTTGCCTTTACACACAGTGAATAGGGCACCAGCCCTGGAGTCAGGAGCAACTGAGTTCAAATCTGGCCTCAGACATTTGACACACTTATTAGCTGTGTGATCTTGGACAAGGCACTTAACCGCAATTGCCTTGCCCTCCCCCCTCAAAAAAAAAAAGAAAGAAAGAAAATAATCTCCTTTGCTCTGCATTGAGACTCCATAGTTCTTTCTCTGGATGTGTATGGCACTTTCCATCATGAGTCCTCAGAAATGTTTTAGGTCCTTGCATTGCTGAGAAGGCATAAGTCTATCAAAATTAGTTATCACAGACTGTGGCTGTTACTGTGTACAGTGTTCTCCTGGTTCTGCTTGCTTCACTCAGCATCAGTTCATATGAATCTTTCCATGTTTTTTTCTGAAGTCCATCTGTTCATCATTTCTTATAGCACAATGTTATTCCACTACATTCATATTCTACAACTTGTTCAGCCATTCCCCAATTGATGGGCATTCCCTCAGTTTCCAGCTCTTGGCCACCATGAAGAGCTGCTGTAAATATTTTTGTACATGTGGGTCCTCTTCACATTTTTATGATCTCTTTGGAATATAGCCCTAGAAGAGGGTCAAAGGAAAAAGATATCTTTTTATTTTATATATTAAACATACATATTCTCCACTTTCAAATATAATTTCTGAAGGTATGTCTCTTCTAAATTTTCTTTCTTGTTTATATTCCATCCATTATCATCACATTCCCCTGTGGCAATGCTGGACTCCACAGCTAGGTTCCACATTTCTGATAGCTCTGTCTTACATAGGACCAAGTCTCCAAGCCACCTTCCAGCCATCCTCTACATATGCTATCTAGTCTGATAATCATCCTCATCTCCCACATTCCACTACAACCTTATACTTCTGGGTCTCCAACTTAGGTGGGTTTTTGTCTTATCTGTGATACTTCCTGATATTTCCATACCATGCAGTGGCCATGACGCTACCCACACCCTTTTTTAACTTCCTTTTGTGTGTGCATGTGTGTTTACATGTATGTGTGTGTGTTTATAACAGAAATAGATGTCTTTCTATTATATTTCCTGCCCTGAGATAATATTAAAGTCTCATGGAAGCATTTTATTACAATATGAGTCTTTTATAATTCAGTTAGATTTTCCTCCTGGACAGTGTGGGGAGTTGGGTGTCTGATTGGGAGACAATTGAGTGAACCTATGAGGATAAGGGACACTAGGCCCAGCTGTGCTCCCAAGACATGGTCCTGGGAGAGAAAGAACCAGCATACACCCAGTGAATGCAGAAACATCGAGTTGGGGATGCTGTTGGATGTGGGCAGTGATAGGAGAACTCAGTTCTTGGTCTCAGTTCCAGACCAAAGGGGACAACTAAGGTCATAGCCATTGGACAGTTCTCAGAGAGCAGAAGCATTTCCAGCATAGTATGCTGTCCAGGGGTGGGGGTGGGCAGAATTAGCTGTGACTTGGAGGGGGAAAGGAGTGCAGAAGTTGGGCCCAGGATAAAGCTCACAAAATAACAGTAAGAAGCACCTGAGGTCAGAGGCACTATCCTTCACACCTGAGGATTAGAAGTGATTACAGTAAGCTGCTATTTTTAAGCACCCAAAGGAGAAAGAACCCAACCATAAAGAGTTTTCATGGGAATAAAGAAGACTGGGGTTCATCTTCAGAGGAGTATTCTGAAAACCAAAAAGATACAAGAAAAGGCAAAAGAGTAATTATCTTATACAAATAAGGTGCCAGAGGGAGAACTGATACTGAGGAATTAGATGTGGGGGGTAGTTAATTATGGAAATCTACTGTTTTGGGGAATGGATTTAAAGAAGGAATGCTGCATGTATATCTAGAAGGGTATAAAAGTCTTCTAAATTCAGAAAGAAGTAAGAGGGCAAAGGATATACGGAAGGGGGGAAAGATAACGGAGGGATAAGGAATAAGAAAAGAGTAGATTGTGATAGAAGGTTGTATAAATTAATGGGAATGGGATAAAGACAGAACAATATATACATTTAAGAAGATATAAAATCTAAATTCACAAAGCAATAAGAAGATACGATAATATATAGGGAGGGGATATGGGAGGGAATCTTCTAGGGAGTAGGTTAAGGAATAGGTGGGCAAAGTAGCAATTAGAAGTTAAATAGAAGAGTGAAAAGGGAAGGATAGTGAGGAAATAAGGAGGAAAATACACAAATAATTATAGTTTAGAATTTGAGTGGAATGAATTCATCCATGAAATGGGAATCAATCAATTAAAATTTTGAATTCAATAATACGTTGCTTTTAAAAAATTTTATAAAAATGAGACATGCAAACATAAAATAAAGGTCAGGAGTAGAATTTATTATGTAAAAAACGAGGATAGTAATCATGATCTCAGACAAACTCAAAGCTAAAATCAGATTTTATCAAAAGAGAAAAATAGGGAAACTGCCCTATGTTGTCAGCCATATTAATCAATAGTTTTAGACCAAATGAAATAATGAGATGGTATAAAAAAGGAGAGTATACCTGCCAAACCAGACACAGGAACTATATGAATAAAAACATAGAACTCATTTTATACAAAGTTAGATCTAAATAATTGTAGCAATACTGATTGTGTATGGGTAGGTAAATTAATAAAAAATTTTTAAATGACAATTTTAGGGGGGCAGAGCCAAAATGGTGCCATAGAAGCAGGAAAACTCTGCATCTCCCACATAACCACCTCAAATACCGATAAAATATGACTCCAAACAAATTTTAGGGCTCCAGAACTCACAAAATTACAGAAAAACACATCTCCCTCTGAAGGCAGTTAAGCAGGCAGGACAGGAAGGGATCATCACAGGGCACTGGGAGCCAAAACCAGCCTGGCCTGAAACTGCGGCTTGGCCCTGGGGCTGCCAGGACAAGCCACAGCTGGAACCTTCAGGAGAGTGGATCACCGACAGCTGTGGCTATTTACAGAATTATCAAGCCATAAAAAATAAGAACTAAGTGAAAGGTTAGTGGAACTCAGCTAAATTTGGGGGAGAGGGTCCAGCCGAACTGCTTCTAGCGCAAGGAAGCAACAGAAGAGGCAGCCCTGCAGCTGCTTCCACATGGCTGCTTCAGAAGCTCCCAGCCTGCAGATTGCAGGAGGGCCAAGCAATCATTCAGAGGCTAAGTGCTCTTGCTTTAAGCTCCCTGGATCGAGATCGTGGTCTTGGGTGGTGGTCCTGGGGTGCATTTTCAGTGAGCCAAAACTGGC
>CM053582.1:466090092-466128838 GCA_028627135.1 Pseudochirops cupreus | reverse complement strand
AATCTCTTTAGACTAGTTTGGCATAAAATTATCTACTGGATTTTCTTTGTCATTGTCTTTGATTACTGTACTTAAAGTCTTTTGATTGCTCCAAAACTAATAATCAGAGGAGATATTCTATTCCTGTTTTTTAAAGATATTGCCTATTTTCCCCATCAAGGAAAATAGAGAGGAAAAAAATACTACATGAAGGTATGGTGCAGTAAAGATTTAAAATGCCTCTTGACACTTTCCCCCAGTCCAGACAGAGATAGTTTTCTACACCTTTCTTTTTTATTTCAATGCTTATGCTTTTCTATCCCATTCCTTCCTTAGTTTTCTTCCAGCATACTTAATTTTCATGTTAGTTACCAGCCATAGTTTCAAATGTAATATACATTGAGTTAGCTAATATTTTTGTTTCTCATGAATTCGTCATGGAAGGGACTCTATATTTAGTGTTCATCTAGTTCAGTGCTTCTCAAACTTTGAATGACCACCTCATATGGGGTTAAGAAAAATTTGGCAACACTAAAAGATTTCTGAAAGGGCAGTGACCAAAAGTTAATTCAAAATCAAATGCGTGATGAACCTGAGGTGTTCCTGGAAGCACTTACTAGCCTGTGTTCACTATGACCTTGGTTCTGTAAATAAAGCCTGTGTACTTTCCACTATGCAAGCCCTCAGGCCATGCAACTCCAACACTACTGAAACAATGAAAGGAGTCTCAAGTGGCAAAAGTTTAAGAAGCCTTGAATCTAGCTCAGTATTTCTCATTTTACAGTTAAGGAAACCCGGAAGAATATTGGCCTTATGTCTGCAGACAGCTATCTTCTAATACTGTCTCTGACACTGTGACCTTGGGCAACTCAGTTAACCTTTCAGGGCCTCAGTTTCCTTATCTATAAAATGAAGTGATTGGACTAGATTATCTCTAAGGTCATGTACAGCTCTTAGTCTGCAAGCATATGACCTCTATGAACTTCTTTTCCTTAATATATCAAATGAGGAATAATAATACTTTTACTACCTACCTCATAGGGTTGCTATACACAAGTACTGTGTGAATGTTAAAGCGCTACATAAATATCATTATTGTTATAAAATAATAATCTAAAAATTAACGCAGTTCCCTGATTGCCACATTTTTCATAAACTATTTTGTTAGGTGATTTCTATAATTTACAGTGTAACTTTTGGCTTTGATGTGAATAGCAAATTAGATGTTTTAATTGCTTTCATTACAAAAGTTGTTTCACTTTTTTATTTTTTTTATAATAAGTTTATTTATTTTTAGTTTTCAACATTCACTTCCATAAGTTTTAAATTTTATCCCCCTTGTTCTTCTTCCTCCAAGATGGCATGTAATCTGATATAGGTTCTACATATACATTCCTACTAAATGTATTTTCACATTAGTCATGTTGTATGGGAACGAAAATGGGAAGAACCAGGAGAAAGAAAAAAAAAAAACAAAATAGTATTCCTGCTCTTATTCCTAGCTAGCAAGACAGGATTTATATAGCACCTTTTATATGTCAGGCACTGTGCTAAGTGCATTATAAATAGGATCTCATTTGAGCCTCACAGCAACCCTGAGAGGCAGTTAGTATTATCTTCATTTTACAAGTGAGGAAACTGAGGCAGAGAGATTAAATGACTTGCCCCAGATCACACAGCTACTAAATGTGTGAGGCTGGATTTGAATTTTTTTTTTTTTACTTCAGGCCTGTCTTTCTATCCACTGTGCCACCTAGATGTCTCTACTATAGTCTTATATTATATTGTAATATTCTCTATGAAGTCATGGTATTTCAGTTCCCTATGTGTTTATCATGTATGTGTCTGAAAAATATCAATTAATTACCTTGATTTTCCTGTATTTGCTATCTTCTAATATGTCAATTTAATATCTTCTAAATGTCAATTTAAGTACTGCTCATCTTGAAAGTGGATAACTTTATATTTAAAATGGTTCCTTATCATTGGGTTAAGGCATTTAATTTAAAAAAATTGAATAAGCCTTTTCAGCATGGTTTGAAATGTTATATTCCTAGGACAGTAGATCTATACTAGGACAGCTAGGTGGTACAGTTCAAATCTGGTCTCAGACACATACTACCAGTGTGACCCTGGGCAAGTCACTTAACCCTGTTGGCCTCAGTTTCCTCATCTTTAAAATGAGCTGGAGAAAGAAATAGCAAACTACTCCTACATCTTTGCCAGGATAACTCCAGATGGAGTCATGAAGAATTAGACATGACTGAACAACAGTATACATCTAGACCAGAAGGGACCTTAGTAGTCCACTAGTCTAAACTCTAAATTTACAAATGGGGAAACTAAAGCCTGGAGAGGTTTTGTGGCTTCCCCAATGTCAGAAAAATATTAAGTGACTTAAATTATGGCCTTTGGTTCTAACTTCACTAATCATTTCATTTTAAAAGAAATTTAATTCAAAAGAACAAATCTATATAGTACATTTACTTATAGTCTTTCATTTTAATACTATAGAATCATAGATTAAGAGCTGAAGGAGGCCTGAGAGATCATCCTTCCTTCTAATTTTATAGCTGAGGAAAATGAGGCTCTGAAAAATTAAGTGATTTGTTAGGGGACATACAAGTAGCAAGTATCCAAGACAGGGCTCAACCCATGTTTTCTTGACTCCATTTCTGACATTCATGTGTTCTTGAGGAATGTCGCCGTCAGAGGGAGCAGGAGAAGGGATTGAAGGGGAAATATAAGCAATTGAAAAAATGAAATGTATCAATAAATGGGAGAGCTTAGTAGAATGGATTAGAAAACAAAAACGTTAACAATTATGATTTCAGACAAAAAAACCAGCAAATATAGACTTAATTAAAATACAGAAACAAAATTTTATGTGAGGAATGTAGGGTTGCTTTAGTATTAGGAAAACTATAAACTTAATTAACCACTTAATATCAACTAAAATAAAAATCATATAATTGCATTAGTAGATACAGAAAAGGCTTTTTGACAAATATAACATCAATTTCTGTTAAAAAGAAATAGTAGGAATAAGAGGACCTTTCCTTAAAATGATAAATAGTCAATACCTAAAACTAAGAGCTGCTATTATTTATAATGAAGATAAACTAGAATCCTTTCAGATAAATTCCAGTGTGAAACAGTAATGTACATTGTCAAAGTTCTATTTGACATAGTACTAGAATTCTGACTAGCAATAAGAAAAAGAAATTCAGGAAATAATCATAGATTTTTAAGAATCACACAAAGAACCCTAATGAGTCCGCTAAAAGTTAATTGAGACAATCAATAGTTTTTAGCAAATGTGCAAGATATAAATTAATCTCCAATTATCTTCATTTCTATAAAATAGCTATCAAATCCAGCAGAAAGTGTATAGGAAATGTTTGCAAGTCTACCTTCCAAGACAAACACAGGTACTATACAAATGCAGCTACAAACGGTTGTTTACAGAAATAAATTCAGATGTAAATATTTGGAAAATAATATCTCATGATTTGGAAGAGCCATAAAATAACAATATTACCTAAATTAATATATTTATTCAGTACTATATAAAGCTACCAATAAGTATTTTTATAGAATTAAAAAATTCATTAGGAGGAGAAAATGTGAAAAATCTCAAGAGAAATAATTAAAAGAAATAGGAATGAAGGAGACCTATTCATGCCAGATCTCCAATGATGCTACAAAGCAGTCATTATTAAGTATTGGTTAAAAAATAGGGAGAATGATCAATGGAACACATAGATGCATAACATCCAAAAGCAAATGTATATGAGGTCCTGGTATTTGATAAATAGAAACATACAGCTCCTGGAATAAGGACTATTTGACAAAATCTGGTATAAAATTTGTACAGCAATATGGAATAAATTAGCTTTAGACCACAATCTAACAATTTATACTAAGATAAACTCCAAATGGATATGTGATCTAGATATGAAAGATCATATCAAAAAGGGGGGCAGGGATAAGGGAAAAGTTACTTATCAAATAAGTGCATAAGAAAAAAGTTCATGATCAAACAAAGAATGCAGAGGATTATAGAACATAAAATGGATAATTTTGGTTAAATGAAATAAAATATTTATGCACAGACAGATACAATAAAAATAAATTTAAAATGAATGCAATTGTGACAAATATTTGCCTCAAGATTTTTCTGCTAAAGATCTCACTTCCAAGATAAATAAAGAACTAATTCAAACTTAGAAAAAAAAGAACTATTCCCTAGTTGGTAAATGGTCTGAGGGTTATGAAAGGTAGTTCTCAAGGGAAGAAACTTCGTCTATTTATGGCCATAAGGAAAAGTGATGCAAATTGCTACTAATTAAAGAAATATAAATTAATGCAATTATGAGATTCTACCTTTTACTCAATAATAATGGCAAATATGACAAAAAACAAAAATTATGAAAGTTGAAAGGGTGGTGGTAAAACAGGCACACTGATGTACTCTTAGTGGGTCTATGAATGGGCACAACCATTCTAGAAAGCAGTTTGAAATTACACATAAAAAGCTGATAAACAGTATGTGTCGTTTGACCCAGCTAAGCCTATACCCCAGAGAGATCATAAAAAGAGAAAAAGGTCCATTAAGTGTAAAAATAATTATAGCATCTCTTTTTGTGGTAACAACAACAAATAAAGGAAACTAAGGGAATGTTCATCAATTGAGGAATGGCAAAAAAAGTTGTAGTATATGAATATGGTACTATATGAAATAAGGAAACAAATGATTATAAGAAGGCATAGAAAGACATGAAAATATGTAGTGAAGTAAGCAGAATCAGAAGAATAATTTATAATGTAACATCAGTATTATAAAAATGAACAATTATGAGGACTTTTATAAATTGAAGAACAATGAAATGATCAAAACTAGGAGAACAATTTATTCAATAATAATAATGCTATAAAAAATATATAGCTTTGAATGCTATAAGAACTATCGATAATCAGCCAATCAATACAATGATCATTCAGGATTCCAGAAGAGTGGTGATGAAACATACTATCTATTACAGAAAAGTAATAAATTTACAATGCACAATACAGAACATATTTTGGTATACAGCAACTGAGCAAATTTGTTTTGCTTGACTATGCATAATTTTTTGCAAATGTTTTGCTTTTTTTGCAGTGGAATGGAATTTGAGAGGGAGAGAAAATAAATTTCTGTTATTTGTAAAAAATAGAGAGGGGGTAATATATGTTTTTGGAAGAAAAAAGTCATATAATAAGATATGTGCTTAGTTGGAAATGGGTTATCTCTACAGACAAAAGGATATTTTAAAACAAATATGAAATATTGTTAGAAATATTTAGAGAGGTAGAATGTCTGGTTAAATGCCCTGACCAACCTGGACTTGCAATTAAAAGTTCCAATATGCATGCATTTTTCTGTTATAGGGCTTAAACCTATTTGGCCCATATAAGGCAGAAGAAATGTTTGCCCTCCTTCTATTGGTTCCTTACCATGTCATAGATGATCAGAATCATCATTATTCTTATCTTTCAGGTTACATTATTTCTGGGAACTAATTAATCATATCCTTATTTTTCCCAAAAAGCAAAATTCTATGTGTATGTGACAATTATAAACAAATGAAAAGGAATTGAAACAACCTTCAGCATTCTAAGTCTAGGGATGTTTATTTTGAATCATGAATTAATTTCTGCCATGGAAATGTATGTGAGTAGATCTTTCTCAGAAGAATAAATTGTATTTCAACAATTAAAGCCATATAAAATTGATAAATGTAGTCAATTATCATTGTCAAAGCTGTCGCAAATATTTGGGATTCTGTCATCTGTATTACTAAGATAAGAACTGACATTCTATTGTGTATCTTTTTTCACAGGACCTGTTATTCAGTGTGTGTGCTCTCAACATCATTTCTACTATTGTTTGTGCTTTGGCTACAGCTATGTGCTGTATGCAGATGGTTTCTTCTGATGTGTTACAAATGGTGAGTGTGTTTTAATGACATAACCCTATACACAGACACATATATAGCTATCTAAGTGAAATTAAATTTCAAAAAATTGCATGTCCTTTTTTCCTTCAGAGAAAGTATTAATAGGAATCATAGAATTTCTCCCATTTACAACCAGCTTGAAGTTAGTCTAAAATTGAGAATTTCTATCTTCTAACAAATGAAAAAGGACAGGGTGTGGGTATTAGGAATTTCTACAGCTTTGTAATAATCCTTCTCAATACTGAGAATTGCTAAATATCAAAGTATATTTACTTGTTAGATGATAATTAATGGGAATTTTCATCTCATTTATTTTGTGGATCATTGGAATTCCATCTAATTACAGACACCTAAAAATGTTATTTGTTTCAGTCATGCTACCACATTAGATGGACCATAAATGATTGATTAACCAATGTTCAATGATTCTGTTATTAAGTAGTCAAGGTGTGGTGTCTGATGAGACATTCCCACTCCCCTTCTTTTACTCTAGGATGGCTTAGTTATCCCGACCAGCCCTCATAATGATAAGTCTGGGGACAGATGGGTGGTTCCCAGAGGAGAACTGGCCATGGTCAAGACCATATCACTACTTCTTGTCTCTCAAGGTCTTGGAAGTAACCTTGCTGGGGGAGTTGCAGACAGTTCTATAATTTATTACTGTAGCTCCTGAAAGCACACCAGTGTGTTTCTTATTTACACAAAATTAGTCACAATAAAATCATTAACTCTTGCACGTGGAATATTTACTAAATAGTGTTTAGTATGCAAAATATTTAGGATGCAAAACCAAAAATAACCTTATGTTTATTCAATACAGAGCAAAACAGGAAGAGTAAATATAAACAGCAAAAAGGTCACAGTCTATTCCTAAACAAGGGCCATTTTCTCCCACTCGTGCACATAGTGTCCTTGGGGAGGAAGTTGGCACACACAGAAAAACCTAGCGGTAAAAGCACGTGAGAAGAAAAACCCATGTGCCTGGGAAAGTTCATGACTCAACTGTCCGCGGGCTTTGATATATGGACACACTATATATAGCATGTATTTCCTGCTGGCCAAAACTGCTTCTCTGCTACTTTTTGCCCCTAAGGCATTGACAACCTCTTTTAGCACACAGCCTCACTTGGAAGGGTGCTGAGAAAATGTTAAGCATTTTTTGAAAAACTATACAATTATTAGTGCAGCTTACAGCAGAATAGCCATGAAGTTTATCTTTTCCCTTTGCTTTCTGCATTCTAAATGTGTGGATAAGAGTAAAGAGCAACACAGGTATTCCCATGTGGTTTTCCCTTTCTCAGGCTGTAAGATGGCAATATAGACAAATTCATCCAGATCTTTGCAGGAGGATTCTTCCTTCCTCAAGTAACTTTCAGATGCTATACAACTCTTCTCCAGTGAGGAAGTAGCTGCAGTCTACCCAGCTTCTCATTTGTCTTATTTTACTCAGTCTGAAGCAATTCTTCTTATCTTCTGATTCTCCACTATTTTGTTCAGATGAAGCAGCAAGAGAAAGTCTCCAACATCAGCTTCTCTCTTCAAATTGCTGTCTTCTCATTCTTTTGATCTCTGATTTCTCACTTTCTGTCTTCTTTTGGTCATCTCTGACTTTTAGCAACTGGTATAAGAACCTCTTCATGAGTCAATGACCTATATCTCAAAATCCATTTGAAAAACCCAAAGTCTACAATTCTGTCAGGTATGATGCAAACAGAAAATATATAAATTTTCATTCAGTCCGCAAGAAGCTACATGCTTCAAAACCCTGAAAGCAGTCATATGTAAATGAACCAGCGGACAACAATGCCTTGCAGATGTTACCACATTCATTAAGGGCTTTTTTCTCTGAGAGGAATTATTCTCTCCTTGGTCCTTTCAGAACAATCCATGTCTTTCCTCAAGCATTTTTTATCTGATAGGCTATGTTTCTTTTCCAGTTGTTTTCATCAGTGCTTCACAAACAATTTTTTTATGCCTCTTTCAGTAACCAAATTAACATAACAAAAGGGAACTACTTTAAATAAGCATGTAGCTATAACCTCACTGACATAGACTAGAACCCTAGGAAAGCTCATTCTTCGTGTTATAGAATTCTCACTTACGAAAAACAAAATCTAATACTTTTTTGAAAAAAATGAATTTTATCCATTGGGATTGGACTCTGTTAGCCAATATTCTTTAGATTTAGTATTATTTCATTTGCATGCTTTAAATCCAGTTAGTTGATTTGTCTGCATTTTCCTGTTATACACTCCAGGTAATCAGTGTTGTTTTAGGGAAGAGATATTCCTAAAGGAAGTCAGGAAGCCAAGCAATTCAGGTCATATCTCTTAATCTGAAAGACTTTTAATTATTTTAATTCAAAATTAATCAGTATTTTATCCTCAAATTTGAAATATTATATTGTGTATGTGCATTTCCTTATTGGGGGGAAGCAAAAACAAAACCCTCCTTCAGTCCATTTTAGAAAGCCAGAATTAAAAAAAAAAAAACAACCCTCACCTTAAAAAAAACCCCGAAACACTTTTTATTTATGTTGAAAGAAAAAGCATGTTTTTTATTTTGGTAGGAGAGTGTTATCTTTTTTTGATTCCCCCATTTTCTCCATCATGATATGTCATTTAAGCAAGCTTAGAAGCTAGAACACAGTTTTAGTGTGTCATTACTAAGATTAAAAAATTCTGTCCTAATTATATACCCTGCTCAAACATTTTCAGCCAGTATAAATCCACTAGGATTGTCACAAGCAGTTACTAACCTTTTAAGGAGGTTACAGTTTTCAGAAACATTTATGCAGTGGCAAAGAACTTTTGACCCTGTTCATCCAGTCTTTATACTGGTTATTTTCTTTGGCATGTATTATGAAAGAAAGGTTAAGTACCATGTGGGTAGCACTTACCACATCAGATTTCAGTGTGAAGCAATAAATTGTAAGGTGCTGCCGTAAGTAAATATACCATAGGAGCTATAAACTCCAACACTGTACATTGTGTTAAGACCATATAGGTATTAAGAACAAAAGTACATGGTAAAAGGGTAATATATTTTAGCATGAATTTAGTGCTTACTATGTGCTTAAGTTGTATGTAAATTGATAGTTCTTTTAAGCACAGAATAATCATAACTGTGAGATAACCTGAGATCATAGTAGTTCAAAATTATTGCCCTTATATGAGGGAATATAAATTATTTATTATTCTCTGGAAACCTCGACTGCATTTCTGCTAGTTTGTATAATATTATGACTTCTGGGGAAACTAAGAACTCCTTAAACCTGACATGAATTTCCTGTATTCTCTTCATCTTTTCTTCTGACTTCCCTCCATTTCCGCAATACAGATTTCTCCCATTTTGTTTGTGTTCAAATAGCCTGCTGACTGTTATTTAATTGACTTACCCTCTGTGTCAGTTTCAGCATCTGTAAATGGGAAGATTAATACTTTCCCTCCAAGACTCTTTGGATTTGTGAGATAGTGTATGTGACAGATCTTTGAAAATGCATAGAGATCATATTGAACCAGTTTTTCAATGTCTGATATAATAGAAGTCTCCCACATAAACATTTCTTGGTTCCTAGCCTCATAACAAAAGTGACCAATGGTAAAGTTTCGTTCCGTTTTCATGCACAGAGTATGTTTTGTTCCTGTGACATTGGAAGTACATTGAGATATATGCTTAGTGCTAGTGTCATTTTAAACTTAATTACCAACAAACATTTCAACATACAAAAAAGAACAAAAAGCAAATTTGTATGAGAAATAGAACTTCAGTTTGTATTGTATTTTTAGAGAAACATGTATAAGTGTATATAATTTAATGGGATGATAACAAGACTGATCTATTTATCTCTTGCATTTTTTCTTATGTGCTTTTAAAATGTTTTGTTGGTTCTTTTTTTTTTCATAACTATCATTATCTACTAAGCTTCTACCCCCACATTCCTCACTCAGTAAGAGTCCTTTCTTATAACAAATTACAATCTATAGTTATATATAATTTTGTTATGGTATATACATATATTTTGTATATACCTACATATATCTGTCTGTCTGTCTGTTTATCTATCCATAGAGAGAGCACAAAAAACCCAAAACCTTCTCACAGGAGGGTTTTGTTTGCCATGGGCAGAAAAATGGTTGCCTGTGTTCCTGTTTCATGAAAATGTTCTTCTGTGTTCTCATCTTTACTCATGCCATCACATGTATGTCCTTACACACTTATTCTCCATCATACATGCATTCACACATAGACATGCTTTGAGGTTATTTCATGGTGTAATATCTTGGGCAGTGTGATAACACTGGGGAAAAGACTGACTTGAGTCACAGAACCTGGATTCACAGATCATATCTCCTGATGAGACCCTGGACTTGACATTTACATAATGAAAGGGCTGAACAAGATGGTCTCTGAGGTCACCCCCAGCTCTAGGTCTGTGATTCTGCGTACATACTAAGTATACCAGTGTGCTTTCTTTTTGTATGTGTGTGTATATGATGCTTTAGGGTTTGTCAATCACTCTGCATACATTTAATTCTTATTCTGAACTCAATGAACACCAAATAAAATAAACATTTTCCTCAGGCATGGTACCCCATCTTTTGTCTCTGTGCCTTTGAACTGCATGTCCCCTGACACTGGAATGTATACCATCCTTACCTCTTGAAAGCTTTGATTTTCTTTCTCAAGTCTTCTTACTCAAGTGCCAAGACCTTTTACATGAGGCTTTCCTCAGTTTCTCCCTCCTTACCAGCTAACTATGCACTTACCATTATAACTTCGTATTTATTTTGTATACACATAGCATCCCTCCTTGGGTTACATTACCAGCTCCAGGTAGCTTTTGGCAAGATGAGTCCCCAGAGTGCAGCTACTATATAGGAAACCATGGGGGTACAAGTTTCCTTGGCTTTCATCTACCAGCCCCACCAATACACTCACCATTGATTATTAGTCAACAGCCTCAACTAATTTTTAGCAAAAATCTTTAATGAAGTAGTATAATAAGAAGAGTTGGCACAAAACATCCCTCAGAGGTCGGAGGTCGGAGGTGTGCTCCTCACAAATACACAGAGTCCAGGGGAAGAGTGTGTGACTTAAACCTAATGCATGGTGGTAACGAGGCATACATGTAGAGAACTTGTGTGGCCAAAAGATAAACTTAACACTCCTGGTTACTAGATGCCTCTTCTCGAGTACATGTCCGGTATTCTTTGATGTTGCAGCAGGTGCTTGAATTTGCTTCATCACTTGGGTGTCTCTCTTTCAGCATTTCTGTCTGTTTGTCTTCAGGATGTCCTCTAAAGCATTCTCCATTCTCTCTGATAACATATTCACTTTGGAGAGAACAGAGGTAGAATGAAACTCTTTGCTATCCCTAGGAGTAATCTTTTCTCATGTATCTGAATCTGTAATCTTTCACTAGTGTGCTGATCCCCTGATTTTCTGAATTTATCAGCAGTCTATTATTTTGTGCAAAATTCCAATGGGTGTGGCTGATTATCCCATGCAAACACATTGCTTCCTTTTTTGGACAATTCAAAGAAAATGCACATCTCATAAGGAAATAACAGGGCATAAAGCATATTTTTATACATTTGAAACTTCATATCTGTTAATTGACATTCTTGGCATAAAACCCCACCCTGTATTACAGATGTTTCTCATATATGCACATGTTGTGTCTCACTGTTAAGGGCTTAGATTGTTTCACTTTTGACTTTGTATTCCTAGATCCTCACACAATATCTGTCAAAACGCCATTAATAAATGCATTTTTAAAAAATTGAAAGTCCTATGGGTGGCCATATTCCAAGGTTGACTCATATTCAGGCTGTAGTATGCCAAAAACCCCACATCTTTTTCAGAGGAAGTGCTCTCTAACCTTGTCTCTTCCAAGTGTAAAATTTCATATATGTGTGTGTATATATATATGTATGTATGTATGAAATTTAACACATATATATGTAATTTCATATGTGTATGTGTATATATATACATATATATATATATATAATTTTGTTAGATGATTCAATGTTAGCCTATAAAGACATTTTTAAAAATTCTTGAATCTGTTACCCAGTGTTTTAGCTCTTCTTCCTGTCTTAGTTATCTATAAATTTAACATGTAATCCATCTATACCTTCATAAAAATCATTTATAAAACATATTGAACTACACAGAATCAAACTTGGGTTCCTGAGGCACTCCACTGCAGACCTTGTTCAAGCAGTTACTGACCACTCTTTGGACCAGCCCATTCAACTTGTCCCAAGAACATTTAACTGAATAGCCATTTAGCCTTCATCTTTTTATCTTTTCCACAAGAATATCATGAGAAATGTTGTCCAAAGCTTTGCTAAATTCTAGATTAACTATATTTACAACATTCCTTTGATTTATAAGTCTATTAATTCTGTCAAAAATGTGGGAGCAGAATATCAACATTTTCTACTGGTCAGACTTTAATAATTTGTATATAGTGCAAAAGAAAGAGACAGAGACAGAAAATAGAATTCCAAAAGTGTAATGATTTCAAGTGAGTTTTCTTTCCTTTTTTTCATGTACGATCCCAATTTAGATAATGAGTAATTGCTAGTACTAAAATGTATATGTATATTTATTGTTCAGTTGTTTAAAAATCTAGAAATTTGCACATAAAATAAATACACTTCTGGGATCATAGATCCAGAGCTGGAAGGGATCTTGTAGGTCTTCTAGTCAAATCTCCTCATTTTATAGAATAGGAAACTGCCCAAGGTTACACAGGCCATTAGTGGTAGAGCCAAGGTTCAAAATCAGTTCTGGCAGTGCCAAACTCAAGACTCAAAATGGGGTATTATTTCCACTGTAACAGTCTTCCTATCTCTTAAAATATAAAGATGTGTATAGTATTAAAGTGGGAGGCTTTATTAATATCTGTGATGCTTCACACAAATCTAAAACATGAGAGTCTCAATCATGATTTCAGATATTTTTAACTAGTAAAAATAAGTAGTTTTGAAAAACAAACAAGGAACATACATTATTTTTAAGGTGTAACTGAAAATATACTATCAGTATTAATTATACAGATGTTTGAACACACACATACAAATAGTGTAGCATCTAAGAGCATGTAAAGGAACAGCTAATTTAAAGACAAAATTACTTTATTATAAAAAAGTTGTAATTTTAACATTCTTCTTTTAGAGCTTGTCAAGTCTAACATAAAACAAGTAAGAAGAAAATTATCAATCAAAGTGGAATATTGGGGGGGAAAACTAGATTTGCTAGACTTGTGGTAATTATTAAATGGAAAAATTAGGGCATACTTACTTTTCTGCATCACATGGTATCCTTTACAAAAAAAATGGGCATATGCTAAAGCATGAAAATCTCATAAAGGCAGAAAAGGAGAAATAGTTAATATATTCTTACATAATATAATGAAATAAAACAGTAGTCAATAAAGGAAACATGAACAAATGATACCCATCTAAATGTAAGCTAAGTAGCATAGAAAAATAAATTATACCCAAGGATTCAGAGATTCCACTACTGGAATGATAGCCTAAGGAAACTCTTAACAATAAGGAAAGGCTCAAATGTGCCAAAATGTAAATGAAGTGCCATTATTTACGATAGCAAGTTCAAAACTATACATGTGCCCACTAATTGGAGGAGTAACTGAAAAATGATTGTACCTGAAGGAAAAATGAATATGAGCAGTTCAGAGAAATATGGAGGGACTTAGATGAAGTGATTCAGAGTAAAGGAAGCTAAGCCAAAAAGCAATATATTTTACAATGATTACAGTTTAAATATAGGAAAAGAGATAAAATTCATCATATTCAAAAGTCAGTGTTAGTACTATATTGTCAAAGTTAAATCACTAAATTAATTCTTTGCAAAATGTGTTTTGTAGGATAGCTAGGCAGCATAGCAGAGAGAACTCTGCAGCCTAGAGTCAGCAAGATTTATGTTCCTGAATTCATATCTGGCTTCAGACATTTACTAGCTGTGTGACCCTGGACAAGTCACTTAAACTTGTTTACCTCAGTTTCCTCATCTATAAAATGAGCTAAAGAGGGAAATGGCAAACCATTTCAATATCTTTACTTAAAAAAAAAAAAACCCAAATGGAGTCACAGTTAGACATGACTGATAACAACTAAGCAACAGTTTTGTAGGGATATTTGTATGTTTGCGAAATATCTATAATGTCATAACAAAATATCCATTGAAAATTATAATAAGCTATTATTATTTCCTACTAGATTACAAACTCCTTTAGGATATAGACTATGTTTTGTTTAGCTTCACATCTTCCCCAGGCCCTAGCACCATATATTGAAGAACCCTGTAAATGTTTGTCAAATGACTGAATAAATAAAATGTAACATCGCGAGTGGTCAGATGAAATAATCTAATTATGGAAGCAATAAGCAGCAAGCGGCTACTTCCAGAAGCATAATGGGAAAACACTCATGAGAAACCCAAGAGGCACATCTATTCAAAGAAGAATACAATGGAATCCTTTATCCTTTTATTGAACAAGTCAGATGATCTCGGTTATGGAGATCATTCCATAATATATCATTAAAAGAATTCACAAGGACTATTTCTTTTCCCCTCAAATTGGCAATTACCAGCACTGTTTTGGAACCAGGGAATTTACCAAACAAACATTGTCTATAAGGGTTTGGTATGAGAAGAGATGTAAAGAGTTCTGCCATCTTAATTTCCTTAAACAAACAAACAAAAGCACCAAAATTCAGTATATCAGTATTTGAAAAACAAGTTATAATAATATGTCTAGGGCAAAACATTACTCAAGGAAAACTTTTCTTGCTTAAGTATGTGTTTAACCTTCCTTGCTTGACAGTTTAAATTACATATACTTTAAATTTATAATTAAAGCTCATATATAATTAAGTTAGACACACACAGCATGAGATGTCCTAGTAGTTCTGCACAAATAAATCTGATTCAACTTTATTTTTCAGTTTCTTCCACAGAGATCACATTCCACAAACCCAGACTGTATGACTCCCCATGGAACCATTCTCCACCAGACCTTGGATTTTGATGAATTCATACCTCCAATACCTCCCCCACCCTATTACCCACCAGAGTATACCTGTACACCCATGATAGAAGCTCAAAGGTTCATCTTTTCTTTTATATGTCTGTGATTACATGCCATAGTTACATAGATCAGGAAGCAATAGGTGGACTGGGTTTGTTATGAGAAGTTGAAACCACTCTCACTTTCAGCGAACAAGTAGACTAGAGAATAACAAAGGTAAGAAGGAGAGTTTGATAAGATACTAGAGAATCATTTGTGAAAGAAGTGACAGTCTAGATCTAGAACATTCATTATTAGTATTGTTACAATGCAATAATAACAAAAGAATCCAGGCAAGACAAAAGCAACTCTTTTGTGTCATAATGGAACATAAAACTTAAGCTTCTATTAAATTACATTCATTAATATAACACACAAAAGTCAAATTAAAAATTTAATAATCTGTATAATTACCTTAATTTAAAGACAGTGTTGTGAAGTTGGTTAAATAGTTGATGTGTCCTCCCAGGAAAAAAAAAAAAGAAAAGAATTCAACTGAAGCCCAGTGAATTTGGGTTTCATTTCATTTACATGACAAGTATGTGGTGAGGAAAACTTTTCACAAGATTATTGTACTTTCTGTTTGCTTTGCTATAATAAAGAAACTTAATTAGTTTTCTTGCTAAGCTAAGGGATTATAATAAAGTGTCCTTTCTCTTTTCAGAGGACTTCACTTAGAATTTCCTCATTCTCCATTCAGTACTTTGTATGAAGTTGCCATCAATAGTCCTGGGATGCTTTATCCAACAGAACTCCCTCCCCCATATGAAGCAGTGATTGGACAGACACTTGCAAGCCAGGTAAGAAACATTTTCAAAGGTGGGCAGTTGGTGTAGTAAGAATAGAACTGAATTTGGAGTTAGGAGAGATCTGAGCTCTTGTCTCACTTCTGACATCAGCCTGTGAATTTGTGGGGAAAAAAGCTACTTAATTTCATTGACACTCAATTTCCTCAGAAATAATAAAATCTCTAATACTTACATCACCAAGTTCTTGTGAGGACCAAATGAAATAATGTATACAAAGCAGGTTATAAATGCTAAGGTGGTATATCAATGCCAGTCTTTATCATCTCATTCTCATTTTGTCAATGGGTTTCAGAAAGAAACAGCACTAGAAAAAATTGCTACCTTTCTGGTTTTCTTTTATATGAAATCTTATATGGGCTATTTCAGAGCTTGATAAAATAACCACTTTTTGTATGTAAGTATTAACTTATGTTGTGTTATATGTTCATCCTCTGTAGGTTCGCAGAAAGTATTTTGGGTGCAACTCTATTAACAGATGAGATTTAGCAGAATAATTTTTGCCTCCTTCTATTCTCACATGTTTAATCTCCTCTGCCACATTTCTGTATTGTGAAAGCTTTTTGTTCCATGAAACTTGGAGATTATAAGTATTTGGCATAGTGAAATCTATTAAAAATATTGTTTTTAAGTTGTTTCCTTTTATGGACCAGTGTTATATCTGGTGATTGTGGGTAACAGTTCAATCCATGATAATCATATACACTGGTTCCAGTACAATTTGTTACTTGAGTTGTCTCAGATATTTTGAGATATGTATGTGGTATGGGAATTTTTCACCCATTAGCTCATGAATTTTATTGAGTTCTGATGTGTAACTCTTACTACCAAATCATGTCTTGCTACATATTCAATTGGTTTTGATTTTTTTGCCAGCTTATGGTGTTGTGTTACAAAATTTCTGCCATTTTCTTGCTATTATATGATCACTAAGCCTATATTGATCACTTAAGGCCAACCTTTTTCTAAGGCCATCCTAAGCTTCTCTGAGACCACAAACAAACACAAATGATTCACCCAATTATCTGATGCCAATATGATGACATATTGTTGAGTGAGCTCATGTGAATATTGCTCATGAAGGGTCTTTTGATTTCCTTCTTAAATATGAACCATTTCCTAGTTACATGGATAAATTCCATGGTGTGTAGCCTTGACTGTTACTTGGTGAAATAATGTCTTGCTTGTGCCAAAAGTTTTTCTTTAGGTCTCACACCTTTTCATTATGTACTGTGAGAATTTTTGTCATTCTTCTCCTTCCTTTTTGTAAAGTAAGTGTGAATTATTTTGCTTATAGCTGCCATAGGGTAATGGTCCCTATGTTTCAGGAGTACCTTACAATTTTTGTTGAGACACTTTCCGTGTTCATTTTATGGTTTCAAAAGTGCAATGAAACTGGTATGGTATAGGTGTTAATTGATTGTCTCTATTCACACGTAGTTATTTGTGAATACTCAATGAATTTAGAAGATCGTACTAGGAAAAAGATGTCAGGAACTCTTTTGCCTTGAATTCTTCTTTCTCATTCTTTATGAAATTTCTCATCCTTTTTTCTTTTGTTTAAATAAAAAACATGTTTAAGTTTGATACTTCTAACAGAAAAATGTTCAAATGTCTAGGGGGTTTGATAGAATAGTGGCATAATTCATAAAAAAGTGAACTAAATATTCCTAGAAAAAGAGTTCAACCTAAGACCATCTTAAGAGATTAAACCCTAACCTCATTTCTCTAAATGTTTCACAAATTGCTTCCTAGCATGGCCCTGGTTTGATCTAGACTTTCAGCTTCCTACATTCCTACTTCCTTTTTCCCAACCCCACTCCTATAGCCCACAGGAGAGATAAGGGAGCCCACATGGCTTCCCAATTCCTATGGATCTTCCAGATCACCAAGTCCCAAAATGGGTATCTATGTTATACACATCACTATGAGTTATAACAAGCACCTTAACAGATCCTTGCTGAATTAGGCTTAAGTGTGCAAAGCATTGTGCTCGATTCTGCGGAGAATACAAATAGCATATGACAGAATTCCTACACTCACCCTACAGTGCCTAGCATAACGTTGTCTGGTCACTCTATAAATATCTATTACGTTTTCGTTAACTCTTACTGAAGAGACAGGATGTATGTACAATAAATAACGACCCAAGAACTTACCTGAGTGCCCAGCGGCACAGATATTAATTGATAAGGAGGTTCAGAGCAAAGATTAATTATAATGGGCTGGGGTAGTTAGGTTAGGTTTCATGCACCATCCAGACTTTGAAGATTGAGTAGGATTCAGGTATGTGAGGAAGACAGGGAAGAATATTCTAAGGAGGAAGTTTAAGGAAGGGTACAGAGTCAGGGATGTGCAAGGCATATTTGAGGGGCAGGAGGTAAACCAATCTGATTGGAACTTAGGTTTGTATATGAAAACATTGGGAGAAAAGATTGGAAGGATTGGTCCCAGATTTTGAGGATGCTTAAGTACTTAGCTAAGTAGTTTGGGCTAAATAAAATTGCTATGTGATAAAGGAAAGTGAATAATTATGAGTTATTTAGGCTTTCTGAAAACCACAGAGAGATTACAGTTGCAGAACCCTGAAAAAAAGGATGGAAGATGTTTCATCAGCAAGGAGAATGGCTTTGGTCAAAAGCACTTGGAATTGGTGATTATTGAGGTAATATGCAGGGAAATGGCGGGGGGAGGCAGGTCAGGATGTAAGATTTGCACATTTCTGAATCCGAGAAGAAAACTGAATTCAGCATTAGAGTATGATATAAAAATATGAAAAATTAGAATTCATAGCATTTGAATATTTATTCAATAAAATAGAATTGTCTTTATATTAACTTTTTAAAATACTATTCTGCAATTATTTAATTTCATCATTTTTACTAGCTTTTCCATGGAACAAATTCTATTCTTCAACATATCACTTGATTTGTCCTGCCGTTCACATGATAGTTTTTTGCTAGGCAGGTGAATCACACGTCTTCATTTTCACTATCTTTTCAAAATCTCTTTTCAATTTAATGCTGTGACATTCTTTACTCAAAGCTTGAAATCTTCTGAATGTGCTTGTCAGGACACACAAATGCGGGTATGGATAAGATGCTTCTAATTTTGCCTCACTGTATAGACAATAAAAATAACTAGGTATTCTTTGCCTTTCATTCCTCTACCGATAATAGAAACAAAAAGGGAAAACTACTTGAGTAAAAGAAATTGTCCTTGCTAAGTAACAGAATTGAAGTGTTTGTATCATATTGTTTCTAAGCTGTTAATTATGGAAATTCCTCTTCATTTGTTTTAAAGCTGTGCCAGAAACACCAAAGTGCTTTGCTATTTCTATATTTCTTACCTGTTTAATTTTTCTTTATGTGGAAAACAATTTAAATCATTGTTATATATTGCAAGTAAGGTGAAGATTTGTGTATACATGAAGTGGTCTAGGTTGTGATCATAGCATGTCATAAATATACAAGGGCTGCTATGTGAATGATGGCATAAGCCTACTCATCATAAGTGAAGTGATTCTGCTCATCTCCATGGCTGTGTGAGTGGCCAGAACCCAGTTCATGCTACTCCATGTATCTATTCCTAATGCCCCTGCAAGCACCAGATAACACTTAGGATAAGCCTTCCCTACAGAAGGTGGGGTTTACTATGCACAAATAAATAAGAATACCTCATCATACCAACTGAAAACAATCATTTCTCTTTGAACATAGGATCCTTCCATACTGATAAATCAGACCTCAAAATCCCATATAATTAAGACCATAGGGCTAGAGCTTTAGAGTTGGAAAGCTACATAGGAAGCAATATGGCCCCTCACAAGGCCACTGTAACAACACTTTCTTGTAAGCTAGGTTGGGATCACTTTTGAAGCCTTTATGCATCATCTTAATAAAAGAACACTCTTTTAGAAATAGGAATCAAGCTTTTCATAAAGGCCTTCACAAAGGCTCTGACAAAAAGTCTTAATTTTGTTGGAGGATTATGTGGCCACCCACAGTATTGGCAGAAAAGAAAGCACTCATAACATTCTCAACCTCTCGCCATTAAGATTGTATTTGGAGCAGCAAGTAATAGTTCCTGTGAATGGAGTATCACACTTAGTAACAGCAGATAATGGAATAGGAATCTTTCTTCCCCCCCCACCCCAATTCAGCAAATATCTATTTTTAAATTAAATTCTGTTCTTTTAAATTAATCTGTTTTCTTTCCTTCTCATCTCTTCTTCACCACCACTGAGAAATAAATAAGTAAAAACACAAAAGTCTTATGATGAGTCTTCTTAAACCATTTGAATGAAATCCCATATGTAAAATCTTTGAACCAGTAGTTAGAAAGTTACTGCTAACTACTGAAAACTGACTAGAAATCTTAATTTCATAGCAACTATTAACTTCTCAGGTCATCTTTGAGATGCTCTTCAAAATAAATCCCCCTATTTCTGGGAGGTATTCCACTCTCATCTCTACTTTCAAAAGCCTTCTTTTCCTAAAGTTTAGATCAGATACCTTCTCCTTCATGAAACCTTCCTTAATTCCTCCAGATGAAAATGTTTTCACACATAACTTCCAAATGTTTTTGGGGAACTGTCTTATTATCTCCTTTACCCTCCTCATACTCTACTTTATACTGTATTTTTAGCTAATTATATATTCTTTAAAGGGAGAAACAATATCAATTTTCTATCTTTGTGTCACCGACACATCATAAAACCTCTTATAGTAGGCCTAATAAATATTTATTCTATACCAAGATGTAGAAGATACATATCCCTAACCACCATGAATTCTTTGTGGTCCTGTTTTAGCTACTGGGTACTATTTATATTATCCTATAATCTCATAATACAAGGGACCGGGATTACAAGGCATGTTTCTTTGTCCCTTCCCATCTACTTTCACTTACCTTCAGGTACCAAACCATGGCTTTTCACTAAGACTCAGAACCAACCACCTTCTCCCTGAGACCTTAGGGACCTCTCCCTCACAAAATTCTGAAATGAAGGAGAGGCCAAGGAAGAGGTCTATCCTTCAACCAGCATCTCAAGCTACCTGACTAGCCATATACAATTTACTAAGATGATTTAACCACAAAAATGGAAATGATATTAATTCTAATCCTTTTTGAAGCTACATGGTACAGTATACAAAGTTCTGGCCTGGCCTCAAATCCTGCTCCTGATAATTGCTAACTATGTGACTCTGACTTTACCACTTTGAATTTGAATCAACTCACATCTAGTTACCTACCACCTATAGACAGGTTCCAGGCTAAATACTCACAGGTTGTGTTTGTCCTTTCTTCTCAAAGAGGACCATAACATCAGGGAGATAACATGACTTGAAGTTGACTTTGATTTGAGCAGGAGAGAGCTGTGCAAGGTCACCAGCCTTGCTTCCTCCTCCAGAGTCATCTGGATCCAGTGGCCAGTGTATCAGCAAGCACCCTAGTATACCCAGGATGGCTGCTAGCACAGGTTCTTAGATCTACTTTTCTAAAGGAAAGCAACTCAACATGGGTTAACCATCTTACTTTAATCAAACATATATCATTTACCTAGTTCAGGGTGAAAATTCAACACTCTGAACTTCAGAGAATACAGAGTACAAACACAAGTTACAAGCAGAAGTTACAAGCAGACAAAGAAACAGATCAGCAGACGGGCTTCCAGTCGTCTGACTATTACATCCATATCTAGTTAGTTACCAGAGAGGGAAGCACCAACATCTGTTTTTTCAAAGCCGTGGGGCTCAACAGCTGCCCAGAGTCTCATCTGGCCAAATCATATAACTCTTTCCAAAGTGAGCCACAAAACAAAAACTCACATCAGGGTATATATAGCCTGGATCAAAGAATGTCACAGCCCTCTTGACCCACTGCCCAATCACAAAGTAATAAGGAGTGGGCATTCCTGAAAAAAAAGCTTCCTGCCACAGGCTTCATGTGACCACATTCAGCCTATTAGGGGGCAGAGTATACTTTCAAATCAGGGAAGGTTCTCAGAGCCACTTAAGCCTATCAAAGGGCCTAGGGGCAGGGAAGATCTTCAGATTCTCATAACAACCAGACATTCATCAGGATGACTGGAGGTGGCCCAGGCTGAAGTGGGAGATACTGACCTTTTTAGGCTAAGGCATTTTCAGGTTCTCACTTTGAATGAGGTAATGCCCATTCAGTGAATAGTCCTCTTTAAGAGCCTCTTTAAGGCCTCTCCTCTCCTCTTACCTGAGAGTGCTCTGCCCAAGGGAAGGTATATTTCAGTGGCAGAAAGTTGTCTCCTTAACCTAGAGTTTACTGGCTAGATTTCTTTCTCAAAGACCAAGCCTTAAATGGAATTCACTCTGGAGCTCATAGGTTAGACAACAGTATGTTCCTGCCCTTCTAGCAGAGAGTGAATGTAAATAGTAAATAGCAAGAGTTTCTCTTTTGGCCAGGAACCCAGAAGGTCTTCCCCTCCCAATTCGTTTGTTTGGTTTGGTTTGGGGTTTGTTTGGGGTTTTTTTTTGAGGGGGGAGGGTTATTTGTTTGTTTTTGTTTTACATTAAATGGGCTGTCCCTTGACTAACTTCTTACAGAGGTCTACTCACTGAATGAGCATTACCTCACTCAAAGTAAGAACCTGAAAAGGCCTTAGCCTAAAAGGGCCAGGGTCTCCCCTTTATCCTGGGCCATCTCTAGTCATCCTGATGAATATCTGGTCCCTGGACGCAGAAGGTTCTGGAGGAGAAAATGAGGCTGGTGACCTTGAACAGCCCTCCATCCCTCAAATCAAAGTCAACTGCAAGTCATGTCATCATCTCCCTGATACCATGGTCCTCTTCAAGAACAAAGGACAAACACAGTAACAAGTCTAAATAGGAAGTTCCCAGGGCAACAAAATCATAAGTCCTTGATGTATTAATGAAAATTATTTTGGTCTCAATTTCTTCCCTTCCTCCCTCTCTAATTTTATTCATTAATCACTTTGGGATAGAGTAACTATAGTTACAGGTCAGCTAGGTGACATAGAGAATAGAGTACCAAGTGAGTTCAAATCCAGCCTTAGGCACACAACTAACTATGTTACCCTGAGCAAGTCACTTAACCCAGTTTGCCTCAGCTTCCTCTTCTGTAAAATGAGCTGGAGAAGGAAATGGCAAAGCACTGTAGTATCTTTGCCAAAAAAAATATCTAAATGGGGTCACAAAGAATTAGACATGACTGAACAATAACAACAAAACCATAGTTACAGCTCATGTGGTAAGTACAAATACTCTTTTTGCCTAAAAATTACATGGTAGGTACCTGACCCTCTTTAAATGGTTTTATATGTCACAACATTCAGTGAACAAAACATCATGTCTTATAACCTCCTGCCAAGTGTATGAAGATTCATACTATCATTCTCTCTTTTTCTCTCTCCCTCCCTCCCTCCTCTCTCTCTCTCTCTCTCTCTCATTCTCTCTCTCATTCTCTCATTCTCTCTCTCTCTCTCTCTCTCTCCCTCTGTCTCTCCCTTCCCCCCCCCCCATTTTCTCTTTAGTGACTAAGCAAACCAGTGTATATGCTGGTCGTAGAAGGCCCATTTGCTAGGCAGTTGTAGAAAGTGCTAAAAGAGGCAAGAAGTAGAGGCTTCCATAATTTCTTTCTTACAGTAGTGAGACTTAGACTAGGGTCTAATAACACCTTGTTTCCTTGTCTGGTTCACAAAAAGAAATGGAAGGCCTACTCTTGCTGTGCCTGAGGGTTGTCACATGACTAGATATGTTTTCTCAAGCCTCTTAAGTAATAGAGAAACAGCTGCCAGTGACAATAAATCATTGGAGAAACCATCTGGTAAATTACTAGAGGTTTTCTTATAGCTTTCCTGTCTCTGTCTTGCTGGTGTCATTGTGTTACACCATGGCCCATTTGCCAGACTGAGAAGACCCAGTATACAGAGTAGTGAGCAACAGTAACATTTTGGTGTCCGCTTGATTTCCTTAAAAGTAAACACTATTTTCCTCCTAAATTAAAGAATGATTTGGATCAGCATAGTAATTAGAAAAATTCTCATTTTTCTTTAGGTATCAGTTTTGGTGGTTTCATGTGATTAACATTATAATATCTTTTTTGCACAGAGATAGTAAATATTTATGTTGTGACATTCATAGAGAATTTTGACTCCTCCAAGAAAGTGATTGTAAATACAAAATGTGAAATTCTTATCTTTCTCAGTGATATTCCCGATGGAGAATACTTATTATGGGAAGCATGGGTGTCATTTAGTAGTACTTGGGCACTGGGGAGAATTTGATTCATCAATATTTTGTCCTATTATAGCTGCATAAGTCACATTTTCTAAAGAATAGAGTACTCTGGGGGCATATTGCTTTTTTCCCAGCACTTTTTGAAATCATTTGTGAAAAGATTAGAAATTCTCTAATTTGGCTTTGTTGAAATACCATTTATGAGTTTTGTATCTTTTTGAACATTGAAAAAGTTTAAATTCAAGGATCTATAAGTGCAAATATTATGGTGTAGACATTGCTTTTCTACTGTCTGTTTATTTTTTTTTTCATTCCTATGAAAGAGACCATCTGAACAAATTATTCAGACCTACTGAGAGCTTCCCAGTGACTTGGCTGTGCTCTTTACTGGGTCCTTTTGCCTTTTGGTCCTAATGGCTTGGTGACCACTTTTCAGTGCCATAGACACTGCCGAGGGTATGAAAGTCAATGAAATCCATTACCCTCTACAAAATGAAATAGGAGTCCATGCCAGCTGCACGCTTCCCCGGGGGGCGGACCAAGAGTTTTGACCTGACTAACCATTAAAGATTTGTTCCCATTTAAAGCAAAAAGTCCTTTCCCCTTAGACAAGCAGAAGGTTAATTGATTCCACTTGTTAGTGTAAACTGCACATAAATTACATTTCAGCAGTCATTTTTATAAAGAGAAGAAGACAGACTGACAGAAGGGAGAAATACAAGCAGTACAGAAGCTAGAGGGAGATTCAAGAAGGGGCTGCTCTTAGAGCTAGTCCTGGAATATATTTTTTTTAAAAACAATAGTTGTATTTTTTTAATCCTGCTTTTAGAAATTAGTTATGTTTAGGATTGATTATATTCATTTAAATATACTTCTCTGCTATATTGAGCATCCTCATTTCTTTCACATTCATTTTAACCTCCTGAGGCTTCATGTTCCTGTGGTTTTAGACAGAACTCTTAAGCAGCAAATCAGTAACTTTCTGCTGTGGTCCAACTCATTGATAATATACACTGGAATAACAGAATATTTTGTGTGTCTATATAGTAAAGGGGTCCTGATTTTTTTATCTTCTTTATTTCTGCAAACATTGCTTTTGTGAGGATCAGCTTCTGGCTTCAGTGTTCTTCATGTCACTTTTTCTTTTTAAACCAACACTCTTCAGCAGCAAGAGTCAATATAAAGGACCTGTATTACTTTACAACCATTCTGCACAGAGAAGAGTTACTGGATAGGAGGAGCAGAAATCTACACTGTCTCCCTGTTGTTGACTTGAGCATGATTTGACCACAATCCAAGCCCTTGAGACACAGAGATCATCCCTAAAGATGCAGAAGTAACTAGGGGGTTGTATTCTCGGTCACAACGGACTTATTAAGTTCTCAGCAGTCTAAAACATTTTCAGGGACTCATCCTAAATTCCAATAATGAAGATAGTTACTTAATGTTTTTTCCAGTTAAATAATATTTATGCCTTTAGATTATAAGTGAATTTAGTCTTCAAATAGAGGGAAAGGAGCATAATTATACAGTTTGCATTTGTTAAGAAAGTCTGCAGATTCTTGGCAATTTCAGGAAATCTGCACTAAAAATTCACATTGACAAAGCAAAACAATGTGAATTTTTAGTGAAAATTTCCTGAAATTGCCAAGAATCTGCAGACTCTCTCCATAGACTCAAAAACTAGTTTGGTATAAACTTAGAAATATGGAATAATTTCCATGGTTTCTTGTTGTTTTATTAGGAAATTTCCATCATCCTTTGAGTAGGAGAAAACAAGTTTACATGGCAATTTATTCTGTTGTTATTACTAGGGCTGACAAAAGTAGTATAACTATGAATAAAATCCCTTCCATTTAATAGCACAAGAGCATGCCATATTTGTTATTTATGTGACATCTACGTTAGAATGTTTATGCTGCCATCTTTCCTACTGCCTGTATTCTGTGTACAAGGCTTGGTTTTAAATTTTTTTTTTCAATTTAACTTTGTGACAAATAAATTTATTCTTCATTTTTTCATTAGAAATGCACTTTAGTCTAACATCCACTATGGTACAATGGAAAGAGCACTGAACCAAAAGTCATAAGACCCAAGTCCCATTCCCAGTGGTACCACCACCCAGATGTGTGATCTTGGGCAAATAACATGACCTGTCTGTGTCTCAATTTTCTCATCTGAAAAGTATAGGGCTATCCTCGATGTTTTCATCCCTATTGGTTCTAGCATGCTATGAAAAGCTCTTTTCCTAATAATTCTAGTATAGTAGTGTCACTTTCAGTTTTATGGAGGGCCAATTTCAAATTAAGCCTTGACTATTGCTTATAGAGATGTGACTGATGATCATTTCTAGTATTTGCCACCTACAATAATGAATGTGGATTAAGCAATCTTAAAAAATGGCATCCATCTAATGCACTCCTGACCTTGGCTTAGTGTTTATTTTGGTACTCTTACTTTATTTATAGTAATTCATTAACAGGAAGTTGTTTTGTTTGGGGTTTTGTTTTTTTTCCCAGATAGTAGCTTTGAAAGGAGCTATGTCAAAAACTAATAATGATGATGGAAAGAAGGAGAACAGGTTAGGGAGGAGAGACAAAAGAAGAGCATTATGAAAGGGAATGAGTCTCTCATGGGAGTGATTGTTTTCTTGTGATTCAGAGAAAGAATATTGACAGATCTATGTACCTTTGTGTATTTATGAATATTGACTCAAATCTTCATAAGTAAATCTCAAGAATATTACTAATTGATGCCCAAAGAATTATAAAACTGTGTATACCCTTTGATCCAGCCATACTGCTATTAGGGTGATTAGGGAAAAAGGAGAAGAACCTATATGTTCTAAAATATTTTTAGTAACTCTCCTTGTGGTGGCAAAGAACTGGAAATTTGAGGGGACGCTTGTCATTTGGGGAATGATAAACAAGTTGTGGTGTATGACTGTGATGGAATGCTACTGTGCTGTAAGAAATAATGAGCAGGTTGATTTTAGAAAAATATGGAAAGACTTGCTTGAAATAATAAAAAATGAGCAGAACCAAGAGAACATTGGATAACTATGAACAACCAAGTTATTTTGAGTATTATAAATATTCGAGTCAACTACAAAGGACCTATGAAAGAAGATGCTATCTACTTCCAGAGAAAGAACTGATAAATAGAATTACACATAGTATTGCGTGTGTGTGAGTGTGTGTGTGTGTGTGTGTGTGTGTGTGTGTGTGTGTGTGTGTTAAATGGTGGCTTTCTCTAGTGCAGAGTGGAGAGGGAGGGAAGGGAACAAAAGAGAAAAAAATTATTTATCTAATTCTCTCCATTGCAGACCAAAACATCAAATGTTTATTATTTACTTTATACTCTAATATGAAAGCACATTCACAAAATTTCAAAAACAGAATTAGAGTCCTAAGCGGGGAAAAAATGTAATAACAGGTTATGGCAACAGGTCAAGCTTGAACTTGACTAGAGTTAAGAGTCTGCTTGACTTATCATTGCTCTCTAAAATAGTTATTTTCTGTTCATTATTTTACTTTCTTTTAACAAGCAATTTTTAAGTCTTTGCTGTGTTTGTTTGGCTGGAGGCTGAAGTAAAATAATTTATGTAAAGTGCTTTATGAACCTTAAAATGCTATATTAATGTTAGCTAATGTTGCTGTGATTATTCCTGAGGGCTGAGCCCAGGAAAGGGAGTGGAGATGTGTTTACAGATGAGGAAGGCCAAGTCTTTCTTATATTGGAACTGGTCACTGAATTGTCCCCAGAATTAAACCAGCTAGAATAGCTTCCTAATAGAATATCAAGTTCTTGAGGGTGGAGACTGTTTTGTATTTGTCTCTGTGTCTGTAGCATGCAGCACACACTTAATAAATGCTAATTGAATTAATTAATTAAGTAGTAACTTTGTAGAATTCACAAAGCCGCCTTACAGACAGACAGTATCTCATGTTCTTTCTGCGATGAGGATACAGCAAGTCATTTTATACTTGCAGTAATGCAAAGTCTTAGTTTAAAGTTTAAAGAGTAGAAATAAAAATAACCTGTTTGATTAAAGTGGCAGGGGACATACAGATAGGCAGAAATCTAATTACCTGAGTTGAAATCTAGCTACAACACTAGGGCTCAGATCACCTCTCCCAATTTCCCCTAGCAGCTCATTATAGCTGAATTCCCTAAGCAATTTTAAAATCACTTAGGATTTCAAAACTGGGGTTTTTTTGTAACTGAGGGTTACATGCGTATATAGTAACAAGCCACTTTAAAATAGATTTTGCTTATGTACATATATTTTATGTACATAGTTGTTCATATTCTAAAATACTGCAATAGTATTACCTAATTATGCAAACATACCTTAAAATGTGGATCTTCCTAGTAACAAATATTTCCACCAAGAATTATGTGTATATATATGTACGTATATGTATATATGTACATATATATATTTATATCTAAGAGAAATCTGTGAATCTCTTCAATCACATATGCAAATACACACAAATAGACAACACATATGTATATGTCTGTATATAGAGAGACATGGTTATGTACATATCTATATAAATAATATTATATATAGATATAGATATTTACTTGTTAAAAAGAGATTCAAAGGTTGCAGATTCCTCTTAGGGAAGGAGGGAGAAAAAAAAGATGCAAAAACTCCATTATGCAGGGGTTGGGAATCACAGATACAATCTTGCCATTGAGTGGTAGCAAGGCATAGTAGACAGACAGTTGGGCTTAGAGTCAGGCAGACCTGGACTCAAGTCCTGCCTCAGGTGCATACTGTGTGATTCTGGAAAAGTCATTTAACCTCATAGTGACTGAGGTAGTTTAAGGCTGTAAATTGCAAAACAAATGCCAGTTTGCATCAGTAGCAAGTTTCTTCGTTAGAGAGTCCCTATACCAATTAAGTTACAGAACTGGTTAAAAAATAAACAAGAAGTTGGAGTGTTTCTTTTGGAGGAAAGGAAATGATGTGAAATTAAGAATAAGTATTATGAGATGATAAAAATTGGGAAAAAGAAGGCTATGAATCATTTTTCTCCAGAGGGGATTGAATTTGAATAGAAGGATTAGGTACAATTGGGAATGTAGAATCAAGAAAGGATGGGGAGAATCAGTACAAGGGCTATCATAAAAAGCTATCTGTGTGGTCTTCTGGGGTTATGAGATTCATCATTACTCTTCAGTGGTTGTTGTGTATTCTCTAAATGGGCCATACTTTGCTGAAGAATCAGAGACTATCATGGAAGGGTGTCTTATGAGCGTAGTGGCGGCCCTCTTCTCTGTTGACTTCCACTCCCTGGTATATCAGGGACATCAGGGATGACCATGGACTCATGCTTCTTCACATCCCTACTCTCCCCCTGGGGTGAAAAGATCTTAAAAATATGAATATGTGTCAATGCCACAAATTGAAGAAGAGCTTTCAAGTGACTCTTTATCACTGAATGGCAATATGCCATTTAGATGATTTGTTTCACATCTGATTATTAATGAATCTGACTCTGAAGTCAAACATGCTGCTTTTGTTTTCTTGCCGTAGGTTACCAGTCTAGAACAGCAAGTAACTGAATCCAGCTTGGGGGATCAAAATACAACTGCTGGTTTCAGCACACAAGGTAAACTTACCTCATAAGAGTCTGTCTCTTTATGATGACACTTGAAATAATCCTAGTTTATAGAGTTTCCAAAAGAAATTTCTTTTATTCTCCTACTTTTTCTTCTCTGTAAGGAGATTGAAGTAGCAACCATTGCTTCCTAAGTTTTGCTTTCATTCTTGGCTCCTCCCTACTTTTACCCAGAACTGATAGGTGGATAATTAAACAGTCAGTAGATCTAGAAGCATTCCTTTAGGGCATCTCTGGTCAATGAACACCCTTCTGCTTTGCTTCTTTTGTAGTGCCTGAGATTTGGCCTTCCAGCTTAGTTCCTGGTTCCAAGAAGAACCCATACCCAACACCACCCTGTGGTGGGGCTAGGGAATACTGGACCCTTCTTTACAGTTTAGCACCATAGTGATCCTTGTAGTGAAGTCTTTACCACTGAGAGAGTTGAAGGACTATCACTGACATAAATAGCCACAAAAAGATTTCCTGTACAGGTGAAGCACATTTGCTATATCTCATTCAATCAGTCAATCAACAAACATTTATTAGGCACCAACTATGTAGCAGCCACTGCACTAGGCACTGGGTATAAAAAGACAAAAGTGAAATAGTCCCTGCAAAAATGAAATTGTACTCTAGGAGCTTCTAATGAGGAGTCAGAATGAATATACAGGATGAATACTGAAAGTAATAATAATAATACACAGTGAGGAAAGGAAGAGCACTAACTATGAGAAGCTGGAAAGGCCTTTCTCTAAAGTAACTGGTATTTGATCTGAAACTCAAGAAGAACCAGGGTTTCTAAGAGGTGAAGGGGAAAAGAGGGAGGAAGCAATTCCCTTCCCTGGAGAAGCTTTCAGGAAATAGGGTATGATAGATAGCCTCAGACAATCTTAAAACTTTGTCATTCAATTTTAATAGAAATTCTAAGCATAAAGGCATTTTAAAAATACAACAGAAAAATAGACCTAAACCTATTAAACAATTTAAAGAAATATTTTCAAAAAATGGAAAATATTTAAGATAATATGAGCATTCAAAATTCCATGCTTCCCAGAATGTTTATTGATTTGAAATAACAACTTCAGATTTGGCAAATGGATTTTGCTTGTATTTTGCTAATGGAAAGGAAACTGCTGAATTGAATGAAAACAGGTTTTTTGAGCCAAGTCACATTCAGTAAACAGATTATATAGTAAAGGATGATATGGTTCCCTATAATTCTACTTCTCAAAAGAACTAAATTATTAGCTCTGTGCTCATCCTAAAAATGTATAATCAAACGACACAATAGAGGTTTGAATAATTCATCTTTTCAAAAAAAACTTTTTTGTGGTTTAGGTATTTGTGAGGTTTGTATCAATGTAATACATGACTACAATTACTGAAAAATGATATATTTATACAAACAATAACAAGAGAAATAATTTTAGTAAGACCAAAATGAAACTGAAACCAACTTTGCACACATTTTCATGTATTGAGAACTCTACTGAATTCAATTTTTCATTATCTGTGCAATACTTTTACTGAGGAGGATGAGGGAAGATGTTTCCTTTTCTCTAGTGACTGTCATAAATAGCTGTTAGCTGGAATACTTTTGACCCTCCTTTTCAAATTACCTTTCAAGATGGTATGGCTTGTATTCTTTTCTTGGACAACATGATAAATCTGTTTTTCTGATGTGTGAAATCCTACAGAGAATGTCATTATTTTGTTGTGTTTATTACTATTATCCCTTGCCCTCAAGGAATGAGAAATCTAAAAAATAAAAAAGCACAAGTAAAGTGGATTCTTCTTGCAATCTTAAAGTGGCAATGCCTGTAGTAGAGAGAGAGAAGAATGTTCTTAAGAATTTTCATTCATTCAGGTTCATTTATTTATACATTCACTAAGCATTTATTATCTGCTAACAAAATTCTGTGCTAGCCCCTGTGGGGGATAGAGTCAGATATGATGTATTCCTTGCCTTGTATTAGAAGAAATGAAATATTTCTGCAAATAAGTATAGTTGAGGCAGAATGGGATGAGTATCACAGGAAAAATATGAAGAAAGTTCAGAATAAGAAGTAGAAATCTCTGCTGATGTCCTTGCCAAAGTTGGTAATCCTTCACCCATGCTTACTTTGGAAGAGTTCTGCCATTTAATTCCCTTGTAACTTTAGACAAGTGTAAAGCCAAGCATGAGCAACTCTTCAGAGGGCTGCTGCTATGAATAATTTTAAGGTTCTGATCACATAGTATAGTGAACTCCCTATGTATTCAGCAATAAGCTAAGGTAAAACATTCTCAGAAACCCAAGTACAACATTCACAATGATATAATATACTAACTTATTACTAAAATGGCCACGTAGTTTTAAACAAATGATATCATTCAGTAAGTCCTTAACTCAATCATCCTTAAGGAGCAATCCTCAAAATACAAAGGTCAAAGTTTTCCCATCCCTAGGTCACACTGTCTTAATCTCTCATCAATCTTCTGACTGGAGATTAGTATCCAATCATCCTTAACTCAATCATCCTTAAGGGGTACAAGGTGCAAAATACAAAGTTCTCCCACCCCTAGACCACAGTAAATCATGATCTTCTCAGTCAGTGCTAAGTACCCAAGGAGAGGTCTTTTCATCTTGGCTCAAGCCTGGTTCCCAGATTCCATGGGTCCAGCTCTTGCCTGAATCTACCCAACTGTTACCTGGATTCACAGGCAGGCAGCTCTCAGCTCCTCATTCAGCTCTTCATCCAGTTCCTGTTCCATATTGAATCTCACAGTGATCACTCTGCCTCAAGTCCTTCACAATTTCTGTTTCTGGGAAGACAAAGCTTAACAGAACCAAAACAACATGCATGCACATTGCCGGCACTATCATCAATTCACTATCTGGCTGTGAAATCAATACAAACCCACAAACAAGGTCTGAGAACTCAACACAGACTCACAAACAAGGACTAGAAATTCAACACAAATTATCAGTATAGTCCCAGACTTCTGAAACCCTCCTCCAGGACTTCTGTAAACAGACAACAAGAAAATCCTCTTCCAGGGCTTTCAGTAAGGTCCCAGGGTTTCTATACAAAGTATCAAAAGCACAAATCAACACAGACAGAACAGACAGAGTGCTGGACACCACAAGTTTTCCCCTTTTCAGCTCTGCTCTGTCTCATCTATGTTCAGCTATTTATCTGTCATTAGCTCCTTCCTGTCTGCCCACCTCTTATGTCCTTCCTGTTCCTGTCTTTGACAAGTCCCTCCCACTGTGGGATTCACAGGTTCTGTTTCTTAACAAAGACAATATAATCAGGGCAAGGCTCAAAGACACTTGAACTGAAATAAGGTGCCAAGTACTTCTTTGCTTGCCATCATTAGAAGTCACTCTTCCTATCTTGGACTCAGTTGATTTCATCTATAAAATGAAGGTATTGGATTATATGACTTTTATTCTCCCTTACAGCTCAAAACTGTGATCCTATATTTATGATTTATTTGATGTGCATAAACTTATTCAATATATATTTGAGGGCCTACCATGTGAAAACAAAAACAATCAATAGAGAATCATGTATTAAGCACTAACTCTGTGCCAGGCTTGGTGCTAATTGTTAGGGCTATAAAGACCACAATAATGAAACGGTTCCTTCTTTAAAAGAGGTGACTTTCTGTTGGGGGAGATAATGCGTACATATATATAAGAAAATGCAGAATAAATATACAGAGAAATTCCAAATAAGTACAAGGTTGCTAGAAGGGAAGACACTAGAAGTTTGGGGAATCAGAAAGGGCTTTTTATTTTATTTTGTTAGAGAAACAGAAAAGTGCAATTTGACTTGGACTGTATAGAGTATAGAAAAGACAATGAGTATATAGCAAGTCTAGGAAGACATGTTGGGGCCAACTTGTGAAGGGATTTAAAAACAAAATGGAGGAGTTGATTTTTTTTTCCTAAAGACAATAAGGACTCTAGTATTTATTGATTTGGATAATCATCTGCTCAGATCTACATAATGAAAATCACTTTGCTGTGGGGAGGATCGATTGTTGTGGAGAGTGACTTGTGACAGGAAGGTCAAATAGGAAGGCATTTTAATAGTCCAGATGAGAAGTGAAGAAGATCTGAATCAAATAACAGGAGAGAGGCAAGAGATGTGAAGGTAGAAATGGCAAGATGTGTGGGGTGAGAAAGGGTGGCAAAACATGGTATCTGGAAAGATGTTGGTGTACCCTACAGAAATGATGAGTCAACAGAAGAGATTGAGGAAAGATCAGACAGGTGGGAAGAGAATTAGAAGAAAAAAAGATGTTGAAAACTCAGAAAGGTAGCAGTGTGCAGGAGGAGATGCTGGCCAATAGTGTCAAATGAAGCAGAGAGTTATTATCCATGCAGTACTAAAAGTGACTACCTAGTTGGGAGATGACATACTCAAAAGTCTATAACACAAAGTCTAATGCAGCAGTGCAATAAGAGGTTACATGAGTTCAGAGAAGAGAGAGAGATTGTTTTGAATTAGAGAATCAGGAAAGATTTCATAGAGGAAGTAGTCTATGACCTAGGCTTTGAAGGTTAGATTAGAACCCTCAGGATACCTGAGTAACTCTTTCTTTTAGAGGGCAGAAGGAAGAAGAGGAGACAGAAGAATGGCCAGGAAGCTAATAAGTAAACCAAGTTCATACAGTATCATGGAAATTAAGGGAGGTAGGGTTGTAAGGAGTCAGCTATGTCATGAGCAGGGAAGAAAATATCAAAGAGGATGCAGTCTGAGATGGGGCCTTTGGATTTGTCAATTTGGAGATTATTTTGACAACCTTTGAAAGAGGTTTAGTGGAGGGGTTAGGAGCAAATGCCAAGTTGAAATGGATTTTAAAAAATAGGAACAATAGGAATGCCAGAGGACAATGGACGTCACTTGAGAAAGTGAAGGTGTATGAGTGTTTCTTATTCATGGATCTCTCTTTAATGATGGGTGGGCTGTGAAAGAACTGGAATTCACCCTTCCTTCCCTTTCCCTTTTGAATACAACTACCAAACTCTATGATTAGCTCTAATCCCTCTCCTGACCAACTGTGCTACATCATCTCTACACATCCTACATAATGGAATGGGACTAGATCCATAATTGAATTAACATATGTATCTAAAATTCAACCTGTCAAAAACTCAGCTCTTTACCTTTTCCCCTAAACCTTTCCTTCTTGAAACTTTGCAATTTCATTTAATTTTCATGCTTTAACAAATATTTATTAAGCATTTACCATTTCTGTAGTGGTCACTTCAGTCCTTCCATTAGCCCCAACTTCACCACCTTGAAGTCACCCTTGACTCTTCCTTCTTTCATGCCTCCCCCTGATCTAGTCACTTACTGAGTCTTCTTGATTTTGCCTCTATATAATATCTCTCACATGTACTCTCTTCTCTACATTCGTACATCCACCAGTGTCATTAAGATGTTTATCACTTGTCACCTTAAATATTGTAATGGTCCCTTCTCTTCTTCTAGTCTCTCCTTTCTCCAATTCATATTTTCCACACAGTTGCCAGAATAATCTTCCCAAAGTACAGGAGTGATCACATTTTCTTGCTGAAAAGCCTCCAGTGACTCCCTGTTATTTCCAGGTATCCAGGTGGCCCAGTGAAGAGAGCGTTGCCAGTGATGTCAGAAAGACCTAATCCTGCCTCAGACATTCACTGACTGGACTAGTCACTTAACCTCTCACACCCAATTTCCTCATCTTTAAAATGGAAATAATAATACCTGTCTCCCAGGGTTGTTGAGGCTCAAATTAGATGACATGCATGAAGTGTTTTGCAAACCTTAAAGCATTATACAGCATAAATGCTAGCTATTAGCATTTATAGCTTCATTATAGGATAAAATATACACTCCTCAGTTTAGTATTTAAGACCTTGCATAATCTGGCTTCAGCCTACCTTTGTATGTATAATTCACAACACTCCACTTCTTTTGCTTTTACCTTTCAATCAAATTGGCCTATTTGTTGTTCTCTAAACTCAGAATTCTATCTCCGGCTTCCCCATCGTTGCACAAATTGTGCCCAGTCCCAGGATTGTATTTCCTCCTCACAGTTCCATTTCTTAAAATCCTCCCTTAAAGAATTGGTTAAAGTAGCACCTGTTGCTTAAAACTTTCTTTGATATCATTAATTATTTCTCTCTTCTCAGTTTGTCTTGTGCTTAACTAGCTATTTAAATATTCTGTCCTTCATATAATATCAGGTCCCTGAGGGCAAGGACTATTTTTTTCACCTCTATTTCATGTTCCCATCACCCAACATAAGACTTTTCATTTAGTAGGCATTCAGCATGCTTATTGAATTGAATGTTTATTCAAGGAAGTAGAGACAAGGAAAGAAGATATTTCTTTCAAAACATCTAATAGTCACTATAAAGAAAACATGGTTGTTGGGGTGGGGGGGGGGAGTAGGTAGTAGGATTGAGAGTTTTACTTGTTTTATTTTAGGATGTGGACATTTGGGGTAGCCAGAGAAAACTGAATCAGTGGAGAGGGAGAAATTAAAAATATAGGGAAAAATATAACATTTCAATTCAACATTCAAAAAAGTTGCTGGAGGAAGCCTAACAGGAAAGATTGAGTCCCCAAGGAAAGAGGAAGAAGATCCACCCTTCCTAGACACAGAGAAAATTTAAGACATGGGGGAGAAGAGGCAGAGCAGTAAAGGAGTTCCACTTCATAAACTGGTTCCAGTCTAGATGTAAATGTAAGCCCTTCCACTTCTGATTGATTCTGAGGACCTTATCACATCCATAAGAAAGTACAAGGTGAAGTCATCTTTAGAGAGGAAGAGGACAACTGACTGGCTCATAGAATATGCACTGCTAAGAGTTCACATACCTCGTTTCAAGTTAATATCCCTCATATGTACATGAGGTCTACACCTATGTTTTATAAGGCTCTTGCCTTTACTAATTACATCACTGATTTGTGGAGGTCTGGGCCAGAGGTGGTTCTTCATTTTCAACAGAATTATCTATTCTCACTGTGGTAGAAGATTCCATTTCCTGAAAAAGAACCTAGCACTAGTGAACTTTTAAAGGCATCAGCTTCTTGTCAAACACTTGTTCAACCTTATGCAGAGAGAATTTTAGTGGTATTATCTTCCCTACTATTTAATAGGTGGGCCCAGTGTCCTTTGAAAGCCTGGGGTCCAGAATAAATGTTGAAGCATTTCTCTATATTCTATTACAGCTCACTTGTCTCCCATCCACACTCCCCCCACCCCAGCACCAAAATGCATGGATTGTTTGGAACCAAAGAGGTGTGTGATGCTCACCCAGATATTTTAAAAGTATTTTTGTACTATAATTCTATGGCATCTTATATCTTAGGGTCTCAAAGGATAATAAAATCTCCACTAAAGAATTTGAACATCACATAGGAGAAAGAAAAAGTGGGCACTTTTAAACTTCAGAGTTTTATATGAAAGGCAGATAGATACTAGAAGGTTTAGATAAAGATGATGCTGGCATTATTTTTCCTATAATTTGAGTTTTGATATTTTGTTCCATCTGTCACTTAAAACATTCAATGTTAAAGCTTTTGTTAACAATCTTCTTTTGTAGTTTCCGTTGATAGTACTTCTCTTTTGGTGTCTGAAGTTGCTGACATTCCAGATCATAGTTACTCCTCTGAAGACCTTTGTTCTTTGGAAGTTCAAGGCTCTCTCCGTTCTGCAGACTTTTCTCCATATGGTACAATCCATAAAGCAGCCACGGACAGTAGCTGTACCAGCCTGGATCGCAGTGTGCGCTGCAGGTTCCACAGGACTCACTCACCATGTTCCCCTATGGAGGCCAGAGACTGCCACCAAAGAGCCTCTCTAGACAGATCTCAGATCCAGGACTATGAGAGTTCTCCTCAAAGATCTCCAGACTGTTCTTCTGAGAATTACAGCTTTTCAGAGTCTCAAGGCTCTGTGCGGGAGAATCAATCGCAGCCACAGTTTAAACAGATGAAAATGTGTTGTGGCACCTTTAGCCAGTCTTCTACAACTCATTCCCAGCCCTCTCTCTGTTCAATTCCTGCAAATACTCCCTTGCACCGTGGCTGCCCAGAGAGAACTGTCCCTCCAAGACGTTTTAGGAAAAAACGAATTTCAAATATTGTCCGATCTACCAGTGATCCTATTTCATGCTCATCCAGCACAGAAGGTAAATTCAGACTTGATGGTGGGCTGGGTGGGCTACACACTAACCATCCCAAAGCTGATTGTGCTAGTTGTCACAGCTGAACTGTGGAACAACATATTTGTGCGGGTTTCAGTTCATTCTGTATCCTGCACTTCAATCTCTTTTGTGTAACCTTTAAAAGTTTGGAGCAAAGCAAATGTAAGGAAGTCCACACAGGTGAGGTTAATAATAAGGTACTGATAATTGTTCTGAATTATATTAACCTACCATGAGCAGAAAAGGATACAAGGTGAGGCACAACCTTTCAGACCATGTAAGTGTAGGGCATTCTGTAATACAAATTTGAATATAATAAAACATATAAGCAAAGAATAAAGTGTTAAGAGAATAGGTTAAATTTTTAATTTACAATAAGGAAATGGCAGATGTTGACCATAAATATAAGCCTAGAAGAGATTGGGATCAGGCACAGTTACATGAGAGAAAGGTTGTTTAGTATAGTGAAAGGAGCCCAGGACCAAGACACTTGGATTTCAAGCACATGGCAAATCACCTCCCCATTCCTGATCTGTAAAATGAGAATTGGAGTAGAGTCCTAGGTCTTCGGCATCTCAGATCGCAGGGGATTCTAAGTTCCCCCTGTGGCGCAAAGTGTTTGTGTGTGTCCCAGGGGCGTGTGGGGAGGGCCATGGGGGGAGGCATATGTATCAGCAAGCACCCTAGCATACCTAGGGCAGCTACTAGCACAGGTTCTTAGATCTGCTTTTCTAAAGGAAAGCAACTCAAAATGGGTTAACAATCTTACTTTAATCAAGCATACCATTTACCTAGTTCAGGGGGAAA
>CM053582.1:466051535-466089592 GCA_028627135.1 Pseudochirops cupreus | reverse complement strand
AGCCTGGCGCCACAGGCTCCACATGACCACATTCAGCCTATTAGGGAACAGAGTATACTTTCAAATATCCAAGGGTCCTCAGTCACGTAGACACTTTAGCAAAGGGCCTAGGGGCAGGGAAGATCTTCAGATTCCCATAACAGCATATTATAAAAACCAAATCAAAATATAAATAATTTGGGATTATCTTTTGTTTCATATGACTCATACCCGTTCTGTCTTACAGTTAATATAGCTAATACAGAGTTGACCATGTTGACTCCTGGAAGCCGGAGGTGAGATTTCATTGGTGGGAACCTTTCTACGAAAAGTTACATTTGACACGGTCACTCATATATGTAGTTGATGAAGAATGGACTTGATTTGATTTCTGCTACATTTTAACTTCTGAACTGTCTCCTTCCCACTCTCCCTCCTTCCTCACCCTGTACTAGAGAAAACCATCATTTAACACACACGTGTGTATCTGTGTGAAACCATACCATGCAGATTTGTGTTTATGACCTCTTTCTCTGGAGGTGGATAGCATCTTCCTTCATAGATCCTTTCTACTTGATTTGTATGTTTTTAGTATTTAGAATAGCTTAGTCATTCACAGTTTTGTTTTTGTATGATGCGGTATATCAAGTGGAGGAAAAAAATTAAGCCAATGGACCTGAATATATAAAGTGCTAACTATATAGCAATATGTTTTCCCATCTGTATTTCTTATCTTAAATACATAGTTTAATAGCTTTCATTGCTTGTTATACCGTTGATAATTTATTCCTTCAACTTCTAAGTATTTTGTTTTTGGTTTTTTGTTACTTTCTCAATAAGAGATCCTTGGTATTAAGTGTACCTCCTAGATAATAGGAACTTGGGTGGCTTATCACCACTGGAGCTGCAGATGATTGTTTCTGAAACCTTTTTAGTGTATAAAGTTGCTATGTTGCTATTTTGTCTTTCAACTTTTATATTATAGATAAGTCCAATAACTACCCCAAAATGAGAAAAAGGATCGTTTTCATAAAATGCGTATAAAAGGGAGGACGTTTGAGGCTAATGTCTTTGCTTCTCTGCCTGGCGTGTCTAAGAAATGAGCTCTAGATTATTTACTGCTTACTTTAGGAATTGGACAAAACTTTTAATATGTAAATCATTCTTTAGGAGCAAGTGAGATAGCTTCAGAGCTGCATTAACAGAGGGAGCCAATATATACTGCATTGCTTTGTTGTGTTGTCATGGCCCAAACAAATTATAACGCTTCTTAAAGTATCTAACTTGCACCTTAGAGTAGTTTTATATGCTGGAATAATCTGACTTTGGCCAACTGATAGTTCCCATAAAGTTTCTGAGTCTCGCTGTAGAACACGTGCCAGAATTCTCAGGCATGAAGTCAACTCCCACCAACACCTCTCTTATCCTAACTTTTCTAAGTGGTGATGAGTATCTTGTGGGTTTTTCCTTTTTTTCATCTCCTGATTTAACTACCTATTCAACTAAAGAGAGTTAGAGTAGATTTTCACTATAAACTGTGCCCTGAAGGGGGAAAGAAGTCTTTTGATCTACCTAAAAGTTCGAAATGGCTTTTTGTCTTTGAAAGAGCAATAAATATTCCTCAGACATACGGAAGATTTCTTCCTTGTTTACTTTCATGAATCTAAGATTGAGGAGTTGGATGGGAAACCACCACAAGTTCTGCAGTAATTGTTTTGTGACAATCAGTGAGATGATCTCAGTTACCTTCTTATTTGAGGCTAAAATGCCCCATTCCTATTCTGATCAGCCCTGATCACCTCTAATACTTCGTGTTCTACAAACCATGAAGGGAATTAAGGGGATAGAGGGTTTGATCAGACCTTGAAATGGAAACATTGTTAATGAGAATCAGTCATGTTTGTTGTTTCTCCACCAGCCACATGACTATTAAAAAGAGAAAATTGCCCCCACACAAAGCAGTTTTCCTCTCAATTCAAAGACAAAAACTTTATCGTTTTTCTTAATTGAAGTGGGTACCTTGAGGCTTCCTGAAGAAACACCAAAATGCCTCAAGTGTTTAATAAAAGAAGTCAAATAGAGATTATAACAAATTATTTTGTATGTCAAAGTAAAGAAAATATCCATTAACAAGGTATTTGAAAGGCTGAGAGGTTTTAGTGGTATGTTTTTCCTATCTTGGGATATATTGCTTGTTTTAAAGGCATCAACCAATTGTTTCCTTCAACTTGTTTTATCATTTACAATCAATTCCTTGAAATTGGAAGGGCTTTTCCTGCTGTTTCCTTAATGCATGTTTCAATATGTTTAATGAAATATTCTCTTTTGTTAAAGGAGATACCTCTTCCTACACACCTCTATATAGCCAGCATCATGAAGCAGGAGTATCTCAGTCGGATTTAGAGACAGGTGAGGTACTGATTTCTAAAATCATCTTTGCATGCATGCCCAATTTTTCTATTATCCTGTCAACAGAGTAGATGGTGGTATAGTTTGAGAAGGAGAATTGTTTCATATGTTGTTGTTTTCATAGATGGTGACTGAGTAAAGTATGCTTCATTAAGTTTCTTTTCTCATGTCACAAGATGTAATATTGAAATACACACACACACACACACACACACACACACACACACACACACTCTCTTCCCTTTTGCTTAGCAGTGTGTACCAGAGAACATAATTAAGTTCAGCCCTACATATGCCTACTGATTTCAATGTGAGCTCTCCCTTTGTGAGGCATCTTGACAGAGTGGTGGTGATGTGTGCTTCCTCCCTCATTTTCAATCTCCCGTTGGTTTAAAGCTGAAATGCTTCAGACTACCCATTCTTTTTTTTCATTTGCTTTTCATTCCTTAACTCTTAGTCTAAGAGTGCTGAGAAGGGAGTCAAAATTTAATCCAATACTAATTGAGTTAATTGGCTTACCCAAGTTGGACTGCAGATTAATTTAGTCTACCCAGAAATCACCTTGACAGTGAGATTGAGACGTGGTTAGGGAAATAAAACTTCCACTATTGTTTAGTATTTGTTCTGTGGATACTTGAGTATTCTCACTATTGCTTTATGTATTATTTTAAGCACTACTTGAGAAACCTAGGGGAGGGGGAAATGTATTTTAAAGTAAAAAAAATGTAGTCTGGCAGTCTCAGGAGAAAATTAGCTTTTATACTAGTTATGTGACCTTGTGCCACAGTTATTCTGAATCTCAGTGTACTGATCGGTCCTTCCACCTTTAAGAATCTATGATTGCCAAACTTATGTAAGACCAGAGGTAGATGAATTTGTTACTAATAAGAAAGAGGGAGACAATCTGCTTTTAATACTATAGATAAAGCAAAAGGAGAATATCTTTCTAATCTTGGTTTTGTATGAAAAAAAGACCTCCCAATCTTGAACTTGACTGCTTGCTGATCTATTATTTTTTCATGCTCTGAGTGTGTCTCCTCCCTCTATGGCCACCAGCCCTCTGATCTTTCAGTAGAGGTTTGTCTTATCTCTAAATTCGTTTGTGCATAAGGCATTAGGCCCATGCAGATTTGGTAGTGCCAGGCCTTCGGAGAGTGAAGGGAGACACCCATCGCTAGCTTTAGTTAGAGAGTCCCAGAGGCTTCTCAGAAAGCTTTCTCCCAGGCATGCTTATATTTGGTTTTCTTTGGTTTTGACAGCTTGCTTTAGTTTTCTTTTTTCTTCAAAGTTGTATTTTTCCCCTTTATTTTTAGTTTCCATTTCTAGCTCTCACATGGCTGCTTCTGCTTATCAGGACCATTTTTTGCCAGCTGGAAAACAAAGAGATACCAGGACAGTTGACCAACAGTTAAAGCCAAAGGCCTTACGGACCATCTCAAAAGAGCAGCCACCCTCTTTAGTGGACCTTAAGGCCTATAAAGACACAAAAATTTTGGTGGCTAAATTTTTGGAACATTCAAACTGTAATCTCCCTCCAGAAGTGCAGCATGTGGTGAACACTATCCGATCAGTCATCAAATCTGATGAACGACACATGGAAGAAGCCATCTTCAGTGCCAACATTATAGACCAGGTATGAGTGTTGCAAGGTCCTGCCACAGTTTTTGACTAGTTGTTCCTCAGAGACCCCAAAGTTCTAAACGTGTGGGACGGAGTTGGCAGGAATCAGCTTTAGGAAGGAGTTAAATGACTTCTGTTTGAGTTTAAAAATTTTTATCCCCAGGCCCCTGCTCAGTACACTCTGTTCTACTAGGGATTTATAAATATTTATTAGATTGGCATTAATGGAATTGAATGGAAAAGGAGGCTTTTACATCTTCGGAAAGCAGAATCCATTTGTGTTTCTGTGGCCTTACCTGGAAATAGTATTGGCATCTAGCCTGGTCCATAGGTTCCTTTCATTCATTGACTCCATTTCTTGCCTTTTCTCCACTCCCACTCCCCACCAAACCCCATCTCGTACAACCATAATGAGAACAGAAGTCACTACCTGGTACATGCAGCTGTCTCTTTACTTATAATTTTATTAACTAGAACTCTTTATGGGCTGTAATTTCATACATCTACAGTACAATGAGTGATACTCATAATGATTATTTTTGACACACTACATGATCCTGAAAGTGTTTCAGGATAATCTAAGAAACCCTAAATTTTTTGTTCAGTGTAGGTATGGCTTGTTGTTGAGTGTATTTGGTGAGACTTATGTAACGACATTAGTTATTGTATGTGGTTTGTGGAATCCATTTCATTGCATTAGAATCACCTCTTTCTAACTCTGTTTAAAATTAGCCCTTTTGGAAGAAATATGCCGAGTGAGCAAGAAGGAAAGGAAACAAGATTTATTAAGTACTGCTATATGGCAGGCACTGTGTTAAATACTTTGTAACTTTTATCTCGTTTGAGCCTCACAACCACTTTTGAAAATAGGTGGTACTATTATCCCCATCTGACAGTTGAGGAAACTGAGGCAGACAGAGGATAAGCAACTTGCTCAGGGTCACACAATTAGTAAATGTCCAAGGATGGGTTTGGACTAAGGTCCTCCTGACTTCATACCCAGTGTTCTGTCCACTGCACTCCCTACCCTGTGGATGGGGGAACGTCTAGCTCACAGCTAGATCCAACTATGGCCATAATTTCATCTGACTAATGGCAAGTACTGAAGGTGGTACTCTAGTGGTTTTAGGACTGCCTAGAACATCTCCTTCCCTCTTCCCTATTCCCCCACCCCCAAGAACTCCTATTTAAAGAAGCATGGGATGCCCACAGTCATAGGCCAAAGGAACAGTAGGATACAACAAGAGCAGGTAATCTTGACTGACCCATTCACCTCAGCACCTACTGAACCTCTCTCTTCAACTTTCTCTCCCTCTGGCCATCTCCTTTCCATTTTGCTCCTTCTTTCTCACTCTTTCTATTCCCTTCTCTGGGTCAAAAAATTGCTCTGTTTTTCCCAGCTATTTTTTAATCTCTTTGCTTCTGTTTTTTAAGTGGCTTTAATATGAACTTGGGCTCTACCCTTTATTCCATTTGTTGAATATGAAAAGCAGGTGAATTGACCGTTTTATATTTCTCTCAAAAAAAAGTTGTTTTATTATGTGTTACCTGAGACGAATGGTTCTTTTTTAATGTGTATGAAAGAGACAGATACCTAGATTTTAAAAAAGCCACATACTCTACTTTGGTTGTATGTGAACTTTACATTAACCAGTGTAAGCGATTATCTAAAGGAGCACATTCCCCGACCTTTCTCGTCAGCACAGTTTAGCTGGTCTATCATGTAGCAATAAGGCTACATCAGCTACTAGGACAGTTCACCTTGCAGAAATCTTAAATATTTCCATTTTTCTTGATAATTCCCCCCCTCCCCCCTTAGCTGTCCAGGCTATTTGCCACAGCTCACTTTTCTTCCTAATAGTTGCCTTCAGCTTTCCCCAAGCTCTCTCCTCCAACACTCTGCTTAGAGACAGGGGAAAAGGTGATTGGCAGCTGCCCTGGCCCCACGTGTATGTCGACATCTTCTGCTTTGCATCTGCTACGTCTGTCCTCTCTGCTAATGTTGTGGAACCACCCTTCCCCACCTTCCAGCCTCCCAAATTTACCTAATGAGATGTGATATGGGCATCTGTGCGGCTGAAAAAAGAAGCCTTCTCGTTTAGCACACTGCAAGTTGGGTTTGTTTTTTTGTTTTTTACCAGCAAAAGGAAAGCTAATACCATATTGAAGTGTTTAAGAATTCAGCAGTGACACTTCTGCTGTGCACATTTTTATTGCTTTGCTAATATTATTGGTCATTAATTCCCAAAGGTTAGGTAGCTGAAAGGAGCAAATCAGGCCTTTTGATGAAAAACCATAACTTCTTACCAGGAGAATTTATGGGCATCTTATGCAAAAAGTTTTTTTTTTTAAACCTCATCTTGTGATTTTTATTGAGTGCTCTTGAAGTCCAAAGAGTCACATGCTGTTGGAGGTGAGGTTGATAAAAGATTTTAGAGTTCTTCTAGCCTACTGATTCAGGAATGTTTGGCTTGGGAACACTGCAACCTCTTCTCTTGTCCTGGAGTCTGAGCTCTCTATATGATGGAAGTGATGAGCTACTTTGTGAAGCAGCTGTTCTCCTACCATGCACACAGCTCACACTCTTTTAACAGAATACACACTGGAGCTGTCGTTGACTTTAAAGAAGAGCCATAGGCAAGTAGGTTCTAAGTTGTACATAATCAGCAACCATAATTAGGTTGGTATTTGGGCTTGACCTCTGGTAGGTGAAACTTATTCTCAGCAACTCTTGTCCCCAGTGATCTCATGCTCTTCTTTGTACTAATTTAGAGTAGAATGCTTTACCACTCCCTTCAGTTTGGAATGCTTGAAGGGCCTCGCTGAGATATCAAGAAATAACAGCATACTTACTGTGGTGCTTACTGTATGCCAAGCAATGTGCTAAGTGCTTTACGTTTTTTATATGATTTGGCCCTCACAAGAACACTGGGGAGTAGGTTACTGTTATTATGGCCCTTTTACAGATGAGGAAACTGAGGTAGACAAAGATTAAATGACTTGTCCAAAGTCACATAATCAGTAAGTGTCTGGGGTCAGATTTGAACTCAGATCTTCCTTGTTCCTAGTTCAATGTTCTATCCACTGGGATAGACCTGCCCCAAACAGAAGGAGAGTCAGGAATAGCCTGCATCACAAACACAATATAAACCCTCAGGTTAAATTCTCTTGAATAAATCTTTATCAATTGCACTCTATGTTAATGTCATTAATATTCTATAACCAAATTTCACAGTCAAAATCCTGCTGTACAGTCAGGTAACCAGTGGATTGAGAAAGTCCTACAAAGGCCTATTGTAATTTTTTTTTTAAGTTTTAAAGCTTTACTCTTATGGAATCAACTGCCCCTTTTAACAGTTGTACCTACCATGTTACCATGGAAATGATTAAGAACATTAGGATAAATTTTTCAGGCCTTCTTTCTTGTGCACACAAGGACCAAGCTATCAGATACTATAAGATCCAACCTGCCTTAAGTAATCAATTAAAGCAAATTAATTCTTGCTAGGGGTAGCTAGATGGCACAGTGGGTAGAGTGCCAGGCCTGGAGTCAAGAAGATTTATCTTTCTAAACTCAAATCCTGGCCTCATACACTTCCTAGCTGTGTGACCCTGGGCAAGTCACTTAACCTTACTTGCCTCAATTTCCTCATCTGTAAAATGAGCTGAAGAAGGAAATGGCAAACTGCTCCAGTATCTTTGCCAAGAAAACTCTAAATGGGGTCATGAAGAGTCAGACAACAATTTTGTTAACCAGCTTCTTTTTTTACCATGTGAGCTATGTTTACTATGTGGTTTACTGTGTAAAAAAAAAAGCTACTAATAGCCCCTTAAGCAATATACTTAGGAATCATGATTTTCCCAGAGGTTATAGTACCTGGACCTGAGAGTAACTGTAGTCATTAAGAAAAATATCTGTGACTCTGCTGTTGCTGACACTTCTGGAGATTAGGAACCACAGATTTTACTTGTTCTAATCTTGTTGATACACAATAAACCTTGGTAGAACTAAACAATAAAGTGACCAAGACCTGAAATGAATGTTGTGCCATGTCTAGCCCAAAGTATCCCCAGCATGCAGCCATCAGTCAGAACCATTTTCAGTTCTGTTTGTATGTGGCCACGATTAAAGAAAACTGATGTTTTGATTCTTGTGTGTGTGTGTGTGTGTGTGTGTGTGTGTGTGTGTGTGTGTGTGTTTGCACCCTGAGTATTTTTTTAACCCTACTCTTCTGATATATCTTTTAAAATATAGTCTTTCAGAAGTGAGACTTCCTTCTTCCATCATTTTCCTTGTTCTCTTTCCCCATCTCTTGTATTATTAACAGGTCATTGCCAGTTCTCAGCAGAATGTGACTCTCTCTAGAAAACAGCTTCAAGAAGATCTCCATCTGCAAAGCTGTGGTGCCCTGAGTTCCCCAGTTGCTTTCTTGCATAGGGTACGCCTCCCTCTCAGTCTAGAAGAAAACAGCCCCCAAAGTTTTGTTGAAGCTTGCCGGGAGACCATAATTTGATATTGAACTAGATGGACCCAGGAAAAACTGATTCTGACCAGAATATTGCATTTTGTCCGCCCTGACCTGAAAGACCACCTCAAAGGAGAGTGGGGTGGGGGGAGGGGGGAAGGCAAAAGCATCATCCAATAAGATTATATTTCTTATTCATCTGAAAGAGGATAATGCACAGATTTCACTGAATGCCCGAATTAAATGTATGTTATCATGTAACAAAAGGCATTTTCCAAATGGATTATTTTTGCCCAGATGTGCTTGTTTAAATGTTGCTGTGAGGTCATTTCCAGGAAACCCCCTCTAAGCCACAAGACACCTGTTTGTACAACTTGAAGGTTGTATTTATTTAATGTACCTCGCAGTGTTTTAACAATGATCAGTGTTTTAATAAAAAGTATTTCTGACTCTTGCTTCTCCAAGAACTGATTGGAGTAGAATCAGAGGAGGATGATACACCTGTTATTATAGAGGCTCTGAACATCATCACATTTTCAGCTTCCTGTGTATGTTTAGGACGTCAGACTTAGGAATGAGCCCAACAAAACTTGAGAACTGAATGGTGTATATTGTCATAGCTTTTCTCAGAATTGCCCTCAGATGTACTTAATGGTTTCAGAAATAGCAGTACCTAAGTGAAGGGCGAAGGGGTAGGCTGGGCATACTCCAAAGGTTCCATCCAAAAACCATGCCAAGTCATTTCCCATAAAGCTGTCATACCTCCCAACAGTGCATGTGACTTTAATGTTTTTACAGGCTTCCTTGCTACAAATTCAGGGCTATGGCTCAGAATTGTCCTTATTAGGGCTTTTTTAAATCAAATATGAATTATTTGATGAGAATATGGTTCCTGGTGCATAAGCATTTACATTATTTCTCCTAGTGAAAAAAACTACTACTAAGTGAAAATCTTAGAGTGCCATCTTGCAAAAATCTAGTCTTGTGGTTCATTGATGTGAAAAGCACAGTCAAGGCAGGCTTCAGACCTCAACTGGTCACTGAGTCAATGCAATTTGGATAGGTCTGCTATGTAAGGCTTTCCTACCAACACTTGCAGAGCCACAAGCTGGCAGTGGGTCACAAGGACGGTGTACAAGTAGAGTCAAAGTCATTTAATGGAGCAATTGTTCTGGCTTTCCTGATTTAATCCCAGGTAAATTTAACTCAGGTTCTTTTTGTGACATGATAATTAAAACATAAAGCCCTTTCTGAGGAAATAGTATAGAAAATAATAAATTAGCCCTTCTCCTAGATTGGCAGTATTTTTCACTTTCTGGTATACCCAAAGAACTTTATAACATTCCCAGTTCATCTGAGAGATTTTAATTAGAGAAGGAAATCTTGCTGGAATTTCAAATTGAATTTCCCACTTTAAAAAATGAAAATTATATTTTGAGTCTGTTAATGTGGACTTCTTGGGGAGGAAAGGGATACACACCACTATTGCTGAAAGGCTGTTCTTTTTATGCTAGTGATGACACAGTGTGTAGCTTAAACATGATTTAAATACTTCATTTGCTACAAGCCAGGGCTTGACGTGGTAAACAAAAGCCTTGTCCTCACCAGCTCTTCTCTCTCCCCCCGAAAAAAACACAAAACAAAACAAAAATGATACACAATAATTCTGCATCGTTGGTAATGTATGACTTACCAATGCATAATGCTCAATCTAACTGTTGTTGCAGAAGAGAACTGTACCTCCAGGACTTGTGACCTTGAAGAAATGGAGCTTATTGAATGGTGGAAGTACTGCATAAGTCATAATAAGTATATACTGAGAGCCAAAGAATTTCATAAAGCAAATAACATTTGTTTAGCACTTTACAGTTTTATGGTGCTCTCACATGTCTCTTGTTAGGTCCTGACAACATATCTGTGAGGCATCAGACCTGGAGTTCAAATTTCATTGCTGCTACTTTGCTACATTTATAACTTTGGGCCACTCACTTAACCTCTTCTGGACCTTCATTCCCTCACTTATATAATAAGGTATGGAACTAGATTCTATCTAAGACCCCCTTCCCCTTCCATCTCTTAAGTCCATTATCCTGTGGCTTGCCCAAGATTGTTGCTACTGTTGTTCAGTTAGTTGTGTCTGCCTCTTTGTGACCCCCATTTGGGGTTTTCTTGGCAGGGATATTGGAGTGGTTTGCCATTTCCTCCTCCAGCTCATTTTACAGATGAGGAAACTGAGGCAAACAGGGTTAAGTGACTTGCCATGGGTCACACAGCTAGTAAGTGTCTGAGGTCAAATTTGAACTTCAGGAAAATGGAATCTTCCTGACTCCAGGCTTGGCACTCAATCCACTGCAATAACTAGCTGCCACATTGCCCAAGACACTCTCATTAGTTAAGGCTGGAGCTGGGAACGTGGTACATCTTGGTAGGAGTTAAAATTGATAAATATCTGTCCCCATCCCCTTAAAAATCAACCACATACATTTACATCTTAGGTTTCCAGAAACACAGAGCTTCTCCTGATGTCGGTCGTGCATCATTCACTTAATCATGAGACAACACAATACAAAGACTGCCTTCTAACTAGGATAGGCAGGAGATGGTATTCTTACCCCCCAGAAAGTGAGTTTAGTGAAATCAGTTGCTATTATTGAAATTATTTTAGCAGATGCATTTTCAGTTACATTAATGCGACGCTACAGTGACATCCAGTGGCAACCATTTGTGCTAATAGCACAGTCCCTCTGAATTTTATAGCTGAGAGCTCTTATTCTCTACAACCCATTTAATGATGATGGGATGGGATATTTAGTAGCTACTGGAATTACTGAAGAAAGTAGTTGTGGTGCTACCTTGATGTGAGACCAAAAATTATAAGAGATGCCGACCATTAAATCCTCAGTGAGAAAAAAAACCAATCCAAACAAGCACCTTTTGTTTATTACTTCAGATTTATTAGTGGGATTAGCTTAATTCTTTCCTAAGGTCAGTTGCATGCAACACATAGGTTACTCCTTGAAATACAGTAATCCTAAAGCTTTAGTTACTGCATGGTAAGGCTTCTTAAGTCACAGTGTATTTCTTCAAGGCCGTGGCCAAAAAAAAAAAAAGAAAAATCAAGACAAAAATGACATCGATTAACATTTATCTCAGTAATGAATACAACTTGACTACATTTTACTTTATCTATACACATTCTAATACTGTTGATGATGATAGCTCCTTGCTCACCCAAGATAACTTGTATCCATGACTCGTTGCCTTAGGAATAAAGGGGTGTTGGTGGGAGGAGGGCTGTTGCCATTTTTACATGTGTATATATTCAAAGGACAGCAGGAATTCTAGAGCAGCTCCCCTCCTCTCCAGAAGTAAAAGGTAAGCATGGCTTGACCATGGGGAGCACTGCATGATTGCAAATGGGCAAGGAACAAATAGCCAAAAGTGACATTTGCACAGATTGTGGAACGTGTCTAGTACAAGAGTAGCAGTCTTGTTCACGATGATTCGAAGTCCGAAACCTGTAGGAACAGTTTGTCAAACTGAAAAGTCAAAAACATGAATATGTATCTAAATAAATATTTTGAGTTTTTACATCGTGGCCATCGTCCTTTATTTAACACAGGAAAGGCTCCTTTTGTGTTCTTAAATAAACACATTCACGTCTTGCCAAAGTTTAATTACCAGTTACACGCTTGGAGTAATGAGGCTAGGGGATACTGCTGTGACTGTGGATTCTACTTTTGAAGCAACCGAGGCTCTCTCACACATTTTACACCATCAGATAACACTTGCGTTAGTTCAGTTTTTGAACCTCAGGAGACTGGACTGGATAGTAGCATCTGGTAAGTCAGCCATGTTAAGATTTATTTTTCGTCACTGTATTCTCTTCCACAGACCCATTCATCAAACAATCACATTCACCACAGTTTCAAGTATGACAGACAGACATCTACTATGCCACACAAAGGTACAAATAAATATCTCTGTGGTCAACTGCAATGAGAAAACAGTTCGGAATATGTTGCAAAATACTGCAATGTTTTACAAAGAACTGGTGTCTGTGACTCTGGTCATTAATAAAGACATCACTTTTTTTGGCAAAAAGAAAAAAAAGGAGGTGGGGGAGGGGAAGACACTCAGGGAAACCTGTCTGGTCATTGGGCTGCCAATTCAGGTCCTTCATAGCCTTTTGTTCTTGGAAAACACAAGATGTCCTATGTTGTTCAGAGTTCACTCAGCTCGGGTGGGGATCTTTGACTTGCCTTTACTTCTTTTGATGAAAGTCAGATTTAGGCTAGATGTAGAGGGGTGTCTCTTGCCCAGTGAGAAGCCTGAACATTGCAGCTGGCATTGTCTTCATGTGAATCTGTCAATGAATTGAAAGGAGATTTAAAACATATGGATTTGTAGCAGAGCTTAGTGCAGGCTGTCCATTGGAAGCCCCTTTTCCCCCCTTTCCTATATCCCAGACTTGAGAAGTAAATCAATTGAGAACAAATAATTCAGCATATAGCTAGATGTGAGAATTCCTTCCATCCTTCAGGGGGGAAAAAACTTTAATGGTTTCACTGAGAGCCTCCTGCTACAAGTATATGTCTTTGGGAGAGCTTGAAAAAGAAAAATTGTGATTTAACCAATGCAAAAGGTGATTTAGAATACATTTTATGGTGTCTCAGGCGATTAAGTTTTTCCTATCCCTTACGCTTTATGGTTTTATATATACCACTAAGTGTCTTTTTCCTCCCTTTCTGCACAAGTTGATCCTGGGGAATTGAAACATTTGATTTTTAATTCTGACTACAATTTAGGTTTTCAGTTGAGAAGATGCTGGTGCAACAGTGGAGCTCCCCAAAGAAATCTGAAGTGTGTTTGTTTCATTTGATGAAAAAGGCAACAAAAAGGTGTTTTCAAGAACAAGATCTCTCTGGTGCTTGCTCAGGAAAGGAGACACAAGTCCCAACACACCTCTCTGCTTTTCCCAACTCAAACCAGCAAACAATGGGCTGGTTTATTTTGGAAGTAAACTACTCAAAGAGAGAGTAACTATGATCTACCAAATCTTAACCCAGTAAGCAAATTGCCACATTGAGCACAAAAAATAGTATAGAGCAGCGGTTCTCAACCTGTGGGTTGCGACCCCTTTGGAGGTCGAACGACCCTTTCACAGGGGTCACAGGGGTTGCCTAAGACCATTGGAAAACACATATTTCTGATGGTCTTAGGAACTGAGACACTGCTCCTCTATCTGTCTCCAGGCAGGTACGCCACATGCAGATACGCCCACATATTAGTATTAAAGGGTCGCAGCATTAGGAATATTGAGAACCACTGGTATAGAGGTTACTTTCATCTCCGAGATTGCCTCTTTATTCCTAAAGAAGAGTTTTCTCATGATATATAAAAAAGAACCATCAGACAGGACTGGGGTTGGGGGAGGGGGGTGTCTCTGATATTCACAAGGTATATCTTAACCTTCTTCTTTCATCCTTGTTACTGGAGATCCTCCTCTCAGCTACCTCATTCTACAAACTCATCCTTACCCTAACTCAGTTCCTCCTACCCCCTCCCAAAGCCTTAGGCTTTACAGTGCTCTATGTGCCCCACTTTTTATTTTGAATAAATTCTAGTCCTTAACATTTTCTTGGCAACTCTCTCCAAAGATAACCACACCATTCCTTATCTCCCTAGTACTTTGAGCCAACATGAGTGAGTAGCTCATTTCTTCTTCACCACTGACACTTCAAGTCAGCTTTTCTATCTCCTCTCCTCCATATTTCTCTTTGCTCTACCAACTTCCAAGTCATCTCTCACTTTCTCCAATCACTTTAACACCATCCCATTTTCTTCATGACACTTTTCCTTGACATCATCCTTAGCCCTGGGCATACTGGCAACCCTTATATGAAGTCATATGAATAACAATTTCTCCATATCCATCTCCCTAGCCTCAACTCCACATCTTACCATTTTTGGTGCCCATCATTAAGGCCACACCTTATCACCTCATCATCTTGCATGACTGCTCCACCGTGAAAATTTCTAACTCTGATCTGTCTCCTGCACCTTCATTTCTATTCTTTTTGTTCTTCACCTCAGTCCTGATCCCAGGCCCTTCCTCTTATTATGTCTTCTCTTCTTCATTATTGACCTACTTGGAAGCTTATGTTCAACTAATAGATGAACTTACCTCTTACCTTACTGAGAAGATAGAGGCCTTTCAACATAAGCTTTCTCTCAATTTTTTTTCCTTTTCCACCTGTTTAACTCTCCTACCTATACTTTTGATCATACCACTCCTTCATCCTTTGTTCTAGGTTCCCACTCTCTGGATGGTTTAATCTCCACTAGTGTTTTTTCACAGAATCTCCATATTAGAAGGAACCATCTATTTCTGCCCACAGCAAAGCAAGAATCCCTCTACAACATACCTAAAAATGGCTATCCAGCCTTTACTTCCATGACGGGAAAATGTACTATACCTCCCAAGATATTTCATTTCATTTTTGGAGAGCTCTGTTTATTAGGATGATAAGTATCATTCCTAAAGCTGTCTCTTTTGGACTATTTGTCTTTCCCTAAACTATGCATTTTGTGCTTCTCTTATGAACCTTATCATTTAACTGTGTTACAAAAAATAAGGCAGTATGTGTTTACATATACTCCCAAGAAATTATAAGCACTATGAGGACAAGAATTTTCTTATTCATGATTTGAATATCCCTCAGTGCCTAATGTAATATAAATGTGTTGAATCAAATGAAATATAAAGGAAAAGTTTGGATGGGATATCTATCAATAATCAAAATCCATATTTTACTTGTCTAAAAAAGGAACTATCATTTTTTTTCATTTAATTGATTTATGGAACTATCATCTTTGATGAATAAAAGATGAATCGAATGATTTGTGAGTAGAAAAGAGATGCCAGCTGAGTTTAATGTGGGGTGAGGGAGAAAGCAAGGCAAGGATTTTTGCTTGAAAGGAGGAAAGGTGGTGGTGATTTGATTGCTACTATTTATGTAATTAATTACAGGTGTTCCAATTACCACCTTTTTTCTCAAGGTCACTTCATTCATTAATAGCATTTCTAATATTAGCTATGATTTCCTTTTTTATTTTAATAGAATGATTTGCAACATAATAGCATGCATTCTCTTGCTCCTTGTATACTGATAACAACAATAAAGAATAAATGACAGTTAACGGGACCCCTTTATAATCACAAAGGTGTCACTTATAAACAATTTTGTAGCTGCCATGTCTACATGCAAGTTGTCCTGTTATAGACTGGGAAACTCATCCATCGTACTGTTGATATCATTGTTTTATGTACCATGAAAAATGTAGAAGGATTAAAGGGAGGATTAGAAAAGAACGGAACACATTTAGGGGAGTAAAAGATGGTTAGGGATCTCAAGACGAAGCAATATATTGGGGATAAAGTAGAACAGATTCATGTGGGTTACTACTGAATTCTCAAGTCTGTAAAATGCGAAATTCCAAAGTGATTTAACCATATCACACCTCAGTTAGAAAGAAAACAAAACAAAACTCAGGAAAAATACCTCTAAGTTAATCAGCTGCTGAGAGAGCAATGACTTTTCACACAGAAGAGGATTCTGCCCCTTGTAAGACAGTTGCACAATAGTGCAGATTTATCTAGCTTGAGAAGGAGCAGAGCAGCCTAGAAGTAATTGTTCTTTCCCATAACTTCTGCTATTAACTGCTCTGGAATTAGTCAAAAAGCAGTTTCTGGACAACATAGTAGTCAAATAGCCTTCAGAAGAAATTTAGTTATATACTACATAAAGCAGAAGGGAGAAAGAATACAGTGAAAAACCCACATGGACAATTAGCAATGTTGAAGAACAAAACCCAAGTAGACAAAGAAAAAAAGGTTTCAGGATGTGGCTCTAGGAAAGTCATTTGAAAATTCAGGGGAACAAGGAAAGAAGCATACTGGAATCTTGAACACAAATGCGCATTTGGAGAAAACATTTTAAAGAAAATCAGTCAATTTAGAGTTGGTACTATACACTGTGCAGCAAAACTCCAAACCTGTCTGGATCAGAAACATTGTAAAATCCATGCCTGGGGTTCTGCAAGGTCGACAATATCAGTATGAGTCAACAGTTTGACACAGCAACTAAAAAAACTAATTCTTAGGCTGCATTAGAAGAGGCATAAGTCCAGAAAAGGGGGGTGATAAGTTAACTCTTCACTTCCCTGATTAGACCATATTTGGAGCAGTGTGTTCAGTGCTGGGCAGCCTAGTTCTAGGAAGGATATTGACAAACTGGAACGTGTTGAGAGGAGACAATCTAGCTCAGGGAAGGGCCCTGGGACTATAAAACAAGGATCAATGAGACAAACAGGGAATATTTAACTCAAAGAAGAGAAGACTTGGGGGAAAAGTGTGATCACTGTCTTTAAGTATTTGAAGTATTGTCATATGGATTATTTTGCTTAGTATTAGATGGCTATTGGTCAGGGACATTGTTGAAGGGATCTCTCTTAGTCACAGGTAATGAGGTCATAGGCCCTATACAGCCCATTACCTTTTCCTAAGCCTTCTTAGGTCATTCCATAGGCTCATTAACTTTCTTCACCTCCATATTATCAATAAGGAGAATAAATATGTAATAATTCGTATGTGTATATATATATATAAATGTATTTATGTGTGTGTCTATGTGTATATATGTATAAATAAATTTGTATACATACACATATATTAAGGCCCTTGCAATTCAAAAATTATATTTTATTGGGACTGTTAACGTTAAAACCAAAAACTACATAATTGTAAAAGTATACAATACGTCAGTGTATACTTTTATATTTTTTATCAGCTTTAATATACGAAGATGTTACTGACCTGTTACCAAAATGACACTGAGCTATTTTTTCCAGAATCTGTGATTGACTTTGCTAAGCTGCCTAACCCCTCTCTCCTTTCTCCCTTGTGACTAATGACACATTTGCAAGATGGCTGGCCAGGATAAGCATATAGCTTGTGGCCTTGAACTTGAATTTTTTCTAACTGGATTGAAGCCAAAGCATTGGTGTTTTGCACATCATGTTAGAGCAACTGATCTAACCAGTTCTGACAGATATATGAACAAATAAATCACAGTTAGCAAAACATATTTTTCAAATTGGCACACTGCAATAAGAAATATTTTGATAGGATCATCCTTGATTTTAGCTTCTCCATCAGCCCAATAATCTTTTTTTCCTTGCACATTCATTTACCCAGAGGGCTCATCAAAGCCTCAAGTTTTATTTATCAATCACTAATTTTTAAACATGCTTAGGAATGATGAAAAATAGAGACAGACACTTTAATCTCCTCACCCATCTCCAGTCAAGCCTGAGAAACACCATAAGATGAAGGGATTATAAAACCCATCAGTCTGCGTTCTCACCTCTTTGAATATCAATTCATCTCAGGACTAAAAACTCTGAAACATTTTTCATTGCTCCCAGCCCTATGCTGCTCAATTGATTTCTTCATCTCTCTGAGGTTGATCACTCCAAAGGGGGCTGACATGTCAATGATTCCACTTAGGAAAATCACATTGTTTCCTTTTTGAAACCATTTGTAAAAGGAGGCTTAATGGCATCTTTTCCTTTCTCTCCTTCCTTCCTTGAAATGATGCTGCCAGTAACTGCCAACAAGCTTTCCTCCCCTCTCATCCCAGAGGTACCTGATTTAGAGTTTCAACGGAATGCTGAATATGAAAAACTGTTTAAAAAAAAAAAGGCAACAAGAAATGCTAACTGTCAAGAGCTCTAATGCTGTATCACAGCAGCTGAGTCAGAAGCCAGAATGGAAAGGGGAAGAAGGTTAAATCTGCAAGTAGAAAATGCTCCAGATGTCCACAGCGAGGGGCAAATAAGACGGGTTTGGGCTTTATGCCAGCCTGCAGCCTGAACAGAATGACTCAAATCTTACCTAAGCCCACCTTCTTCCTACAAACTAAGGCTTGTCTACGTGATTTAGAGTTGTGAAAGGCCTGTTTGTTAATTCCCAATGAAGGATTCCTAGATTCTGCCTGAGTCTGAATCATATTCTGAAAACATTTAAGTAGCAGCTCAATCCTTGGCAACAGCATACACGGTACAGGTCACTGGTGCCTTGTGTCAACAGAAATAACATTTTGACCAATCAAATGAAATAAAGGTGTAATGTGGTTGCCTAGTTAGCATTATAATTCTGCATTCCCATGGCAAATCCATTCATTATCTGTGAGAAATTGCTAATACTGCTCAGTCTGATTGAAACAATCCTGCCTTCTAAATAGCACAAGCTCAGCTTGGGTGCAAACAGAAAAACTCCCAACAGAAAGAAGCAAATCAAGTTCTTGGTACTGATAGTCTCAGAAGTGATACATGAAGTGAAACTCATCTTGGGAAAGGCAAAGCTCTCCTGGTAAAGACTCAGAGAGGAACAGCAATTCATATGGCCAACGTTATACACATTTACTCCCCAAACTTTTTCGTGTTCCCAGACAACACTAATGCAAAGTTCATTGGTTGTGATTCAGACTTTGATATCAGGATAAAAGAATAGAACATTCTCAGCCTATATTTGATTGCTTGTCCTTCCAGTGAGCATGGGTTACGAGGGAGGAAGAGAAAGAATCTAGAATCTAAAGTTCTATAATCAAATGTTAAAAATATATATGTATATATATACAATTATTATTATTATTATCATTATTATTATTAACTACATCCAACTGGAACTTGAGATACACAGGGACTGTGGTTGGGAGATCCATCCTGCCCTGCTGAAAAGTCAGAGGGGTGAGGGGGGAAGACATAGGAGAGAATAGATTGGGGGAGGAGGGATACACTGGGATGGCTGTTTTGGGGCGGTGGGTAGGGGAAAGATGGGGAGAAAATTTGTAACTCAAAATTTCGTGGAAATGAATGATGTAAACTGAACTAAACTAAAATAAAATAAAATAAAAAGAATAGAATATTCTTACCTCTCCTACTGAGTTAGACAAAGCTTGAACTATCTTCTCATGAGCTGTGGCCACGACACTTTGTCCATTGATTTCAATGATCCGATGTCCAACTCTGACTCCTCCTCGTTCTGCTATCCCCCCTCTCATGAGGCTGCAAATCTAACCAGAGGAATTAATGATGAATATGACTAGAAAGTGCTTTGCCAAAAGAATGACTTCTGGGGAACATGTGGTTCTGGATGGAACACATAAATCAGCATAGGTAATAGATCAGAGATACAATGGGAAAAATGAATGAATTAATCATAACTTGAATAAGAACACCCCCATAATCAACAACTTAAATTCTACAGACATTTCTTGAACACCTATTATGTGTAGTATCCCTTGCCTGAATGTTCCGTTTCAATTTTTGTCTGAGAACACAGAGTTCTGAGATTGACTAGATTGTTACTCACCTGTAAATTGTTAATTGTACATGTACATAGAAGATCATTTCAATAAATGAAATACCTGATTACAAGTATATGATATAAAGCTGATGCCTTAGAACCCACAACAGAAGTCATAATTAGTAATTCTATACTTAGAACCAGGGGAATGAAAATTGCTCTCCGTTCCATTCAGTGGGGTGAGGGCAGCAGAGACCTTGGGACCTGCCAAGACCAATTCTAGGAAGGGAATCACTGTGTGAGGAAGAAGAGCAGGATTTGGGGTGGAAGAAGAGCTCACCTAGGGTGCCAAAAGGAGTGGGGTAGAAGCACTACATCTGTTAGTTTCTTATTTTAACTGATTCTTGCTAAGGTAGATGCTAAACTTAATGCTATTCTTCCTCCTCTAAAAAAAAATCCAGGTGAGGAGTAAGATAAACTTCTTTGCATTGAGTTCTCAATGACTGATAAGGCTAACTGTGTGACCCTCCTGAAAGCTGATATCTTAACTGGTTCTAGGGCTGATTGCCCTGCCTTAAATATAAATCTGATTCCCTATTCCAAGGGTCTAGAAATAACAAACAGCATCCCCCTTTGGCTTTTATTGCCATTTTTCCTCAATGGGTATGTTCCAGGAATTTCTGTTTGAGAAATGAAAATCAAAACAATTCCAAGGTTTTACCTCATATTCAATCAGACTAATAAAGAAACCAAAAGATGAAAATAATCAATGTTAAAAGGGACTTGTTGGTGGCTGGGAGAGAATAGTACAGCAATTTCTTGTTTTTGTAGTTCAGAAGTAGTACAACCAATTTGGAATTATAACTAAAAAGCCACGAAGCTCTATATGTATTTTGACCCAATGATACCACAAGCGGGCCTAAAAGTCAAGAAGGTTCAAGATGGAGGGAAAATGCCTATGTATATACATATATACATACATACATACATACATACATATATGTGTATATATGCACATATATGCACACAGAAATATTTATAGCAGCATTTGTGTGTCAGCAAAGAACTTAGAGCACATCAATTCACTGAACAAGTTTTAGCAACATTAATATAATAGAATATTATCACTGCATAAGAAATAACAGATATGAAGAGACAGAGAAATTGGGAAGACTTGTATGAATTTATGTAAAGCAAAGAAAGCAGAATCAAGAGAAAAATGTGCATGATGGTGACAATAATATGAAAGAAAATTATTTGACTAGACTTCAGACTTCTGATCAATGTGGAGACCAGTAATGACTTCACAGGACACAATGACATGCCTCCCATCTCTTGGCAGAGAGATGCAGAATGAGGCATACATTTTCAGATGGGGGCAATATGGTGGTTTGCTTTGCTTGACTATAATTATTTACAACAAGGGTTCTACCAAAGGGGTTGGGTTAAAGTCATAGGGAAAGAGCAGTGATGTAAAAAAAAGTACATCATAAAACATTTTTTAGAAATGTATTTTTGACTAGAAAGGCCTGTGTTAAGTGTCATTCTCTTTAAATACATTGAAAGAGAGCATTTTAGGATGAGACAGTCTAATTTGGTTGGAACAAAAGAGTATATGACGGGGAGAAATGTGAAATAAGGGTAGAAAATTAGGTTGGAGGTAGATTTTCAAGGATCTTAAACTAAACATGGGTTTGCCTTTTTTTTTTTTTTACTTCAACCTCTCTGCAAGAAAATAAACAAGAATATTTTACTTGTAGGGAGGCAGAGGCCCTGGGTTCAGATCCTAGCTCTGCCTCTTGCTACCCCTGTGACCTTGAGCAAGTCATTCCTCTGGGACACACTTTGATCATCTATAAAATGAGTAGATTGTATTAAATGATCTCTAAGAGGTCTCCTCTACCTGTATAATACTATGATTTACCCATCAAGTTACTACACTTGAAAGATTATCTCATCAGGCATCCTTGATTCAAATACCAGTCCTAAGGAGAGAAACTGAAATAATGATTCCAGAGAAGAAAAGACCAAAGTGAAATATGAAAGCTGTCTTCAGTTATTTAAATGGCTGAGATGTAGAAAAGGAAGTGAACTTATTTTTTGTGCAGAAGGTAGGATTAGACCCCAACAGGAATGCCCTAGTCATCTGGAGAATTCTACTAAGTCCTAAGCAGCACATTTCAGAAAAGACATAGAGAAGCAGGAATCTATATATAATAGGCAATGACTTGAGAGTACCTGAAATGATGCAATACAGGGCTTAGGTCAAGAACTGGAGATATTTAACCTGGAGAAAGGAAGACTCAAGTTGGGGTTTCAGAAAGGGATAGAGGCTATCTTCAATTATTTGAAAGGTTACCATATATAGACAGCATTGCCCAGTAGATAGGGTGCAGGATTGGAGTCAAAAAGATCTGTCCTGACTCTGATCCTTCTTAGCTGTGTGACCACCAGGCTAGTGCCTGGGGAACACATTCCATCTTGACTCAACCTTCCCTTACCAGCCAGGGCCTAGGGTAGAATTGCTTTTTTGTACTGGGAGTGGTGAGATCAACTATGCTGAAGCTAGCAAATTCCCTCTTTTTCCTCTCTAAAACCCTGTGATTGAGTCATAGGCAGACTAGGTTGTCACTACCCTCCCCTGCAGTCACTCCTCAATTTCTCATCCCTATTCTTCCTAGGCCTCTCTATCTACAAAGTCCCTGCCCTGCTCGGTCCTTTAGAATCCCTATTGTGGCAATAACAAACGTCTCTTTGTATTAGACCTTACCCTTGAACACTCTTGACTTCCCCTAGAAAATACTACATCCCTGATGACCCTCCTCAATACTGGATATCACCATCAGTCAGCACCATTCCTCCTCTGGGATTCACTCCATTCCATATCACCTTAGCCAGATCCTGGTTGCTGCTATCTGCTGGCCTTCAATACCTTCCTCTCTACCTTAGCCTCTGTCCTAAAAATTAAGGACCTCAATATACAGGATGATGTCCCCTCTGACACTCCAGCCTCCCATTTCTCAGCCTCCACAGTTTCTATGATCTATACCTTTACTCCCACCTCAGCTAGACACAAAGATAGTCACAACCTTGACCTTACCATTATCTGTAAGTTCTCTACCTCCATGATCTAGAAATTGGAAATTCTTCTCTCACACCACAACTCTTATCTTTCTATTTCAGCCTCCATCTCAATCCTTCTTTGATTTTTGCACGGTTAAAATCTCCAACTACTCCATTCATTCATGTACTTCCAATCCATCACCTCTGCTGAACAACTGCTTGCACAGCAATTGTTTTATTATTTCCTGATTGACTTTACCTCATTTCCCTCAATGACTGTTTAAACCTGATCCCTTCTCAAACCACCGATAGTATCCCTATTTCCTTTCCCTTCAGCAGAGAACCTTTCCCCCTACTTCGCCAAGAAAATAAAGGCCATAATGACCAAATTGCTTTTCTGTCTTTTCTCCACTCATGACCCTCTATCTCCTACCTGTACCCCTTGGTACTTGCTGTACCCTATGCTTCAAATGCTTTCCTTTCTTACCCCTGCCTCGGAATCCACTCATGCCCCATCTTCTACATGAAGCGTTTCATGATCCTCAACTGCTAATGCCCCACCTTCCCAAACCAATTTGTATTCGAGTACCTTTTCTGTATATGGATATTTATTAACTATATATTTTTGCTGCATATACATATATGCTTTTATATGTATTTATTTTCCCTATTAGAATGTAAGCAGGGATTATTTCACTCTTTCTGCTGTATTCCTAGTGCCTAGCATAATGCCTAGCAAATAGTAGGCATCCTTAACACAGTGCCTGTCACACAAATGTTTATTGGTTGATTTAATAAGTAATTGTTGATTGATTAATTAAAAATAAAGGCCATCCATTTTGAGCTACTTTTTGTTCCAATCTCTGAATAAGAGGTAGCCCTTTTCCTTGCCAATGCCAATCTCTTTACTTGGGCTTTTGATCCTACTCCCTCCCATACTGCCCTGTCCACAACCTCGTCTCATCAATCAACCACTCCTTCCCTCTAATTTCCATTCATTCTTTAATTACCAGCTCCTTCCCTGCTACCTATACATATACCAAGGTCAGTTTCATGCTTAAAAGCCCTTCACTGAACTCTATTGCCACCAAAGCTATTGTCTTCTCTGTTTCTTTCTCTGTTGTTTTCACAGCTGGGGTCAGAGAAGCAGCTTTCTACAATCATTGCTTCTATTTAATCATTTGGTGCTTACTTTATCAACCCCTCGCAATCTTACTTCTGATCCCACCACTGAAACTCTCTCCCCACAGTCACCAATGGCCCTTTCTTGGTCCCCATTCTTGACATCTCTGCAGCATTTGACACTGGGGATCATATCCTCCCCTCCCTTTATCCATAGTTCTGTTTCTGTTCCCATCTGACTGCTCCTCCTCAGTGAACTTTGTAGAATCCCCTCCTTAAATGTGGGGGTACTCCTGAACCTTCTTGTCCTCTCTTTTCTCCTCTCTCCCTCTTTCATCATCTCTTATGGATACGTTTATCATCTCTAAACCAATGACACCCAAATCTACAAATACAACCTTCATATCTCTCTCAAGTGTTGCTCCTGCATATACACCCGCCTGCTAGATTGGTTGTTGTCCTTCATTCTTGAAGAGGACCCAAATGGCATCACTATGCGAGAGTCAAGTTACAGTGTGTTTCACTGTGGCTGATCAGACCAATCTGACCTCGAAATGTTCTATCACAGATTGGACACAAACAGTCCATGTGAACATTTGAGGTGGATTCCCTAAATTTGTGCATCTTGCATTTCTTTTGAGCTATTTCAATTCTGTTTTGCTCATAAAGCACAGGACCTTCTCTAATGAGAGCATGCCATCCTGAGTGGTCCTGTGCCAGTGTCTCCTATGTCACACAATTCCAAAGTTCTTAAGAGAGACCTTGAGAGAATCCTTGTATCACTTCTTCTGGTCACCATGTGAACTCTTGTCCTGTGTGAGTTCTCCACAAAGTACTCTTTTGGGGGGCAAGTGTACATTTTGCAATTGAATAATGTGGCCAGCCCATTGCAGTTGCACTGTCTGAAGTAGAGTTAGAATGCTTGGCAATTTAGCTCAAGAAAGGACCTCAGTGTTCGGTGTCTTTTCCTGTCAGGCAATCTTCAGAATCTTCCTAAGACAATTCAAATGTAAGCGATTCATTTTCTTTGCATGGTGTTGGTATACTTGCCAAATATCACAGGCACTCAACAATGAGGTCAGCACGGCAGCTCTGTAGATCTTCAGTCTGGCAGTCTCTAATGTTTCTTCTCTCCAACACTTTCCTTCAGAGTCCCCCAAACACTGAGCTAGCTCTGGAAATGCTTGTGTCAACCTCATTTTCAATGTGTACATCCCTGGAAAGTACACTACCAAGGGAAGAATGTTCCATAGGCATCTCAAACTGAGCAGACCCAAAATGGGACTTATCTCTTCTACTAAACCACAGACTGTGCTGTTTTCTTGTTTTAGGACTGCCTTACCAAATCCCAGTTCTGGATAAATTCACACAATCATACTGAAATGATCCTCACCTTCTAATTTCCCTCTTTCTTGCTGAGGGTATTCTGATCCCTCTAAGCTCCTGGGTGACCTGGAACAAGCTCTGCCTCGTTGTTGACTCCTCCTTTTCCCTCAATCTCCACATCCACTGAGTGGCCAGCTCTTCCCTATTCTTCTACACTTCTCCCATCGGTCCCTTTTTCTCTATGAACACAGTGAACACTCTAGTTCAAGCCCTTGTTACCTTTTCACTTACATTATTGCAATAACTCCTAAAATCTCTCTTTTCACCAATCTACCCTTCACACAACTGCCAAACTACAGGTCTGATCATGACACTCCCCACTAAAGAATCATGAATTCTTTACTACTGCCTTAAAGGGAAAATACAACTTCTTGATTGGGCAAAGTCCTTCACAATGTGATTCCAGCCCACTTTTCCAGACTTAGATTGTGTAACTCTCACATACATGCTCTGTGTTCTAGCCCAAATGGCATATCTCATGTTCCATGTACAAATACAACTGACATGCCTTTGCATAGGCTGTCCCTCATGCTTGAAATGCTCCCCCTCCTAACCCATGACTGGCAAATCAACAGCTCCACACTTCCAGTCTTAGCCCAGGTGCCATCTCCTATAGGTCTTTCATAATTCTCCCCTACCCCAATTGTAAGTGCTTTCTTCTCATCCCTGGAAAATTACTTTATATTTTCTTTCTCGGGCAGGGGTGGCCCAAGGAATCCTGAATTTATTTGCTTGACTGGAACAGCAACCAAGGAGTGTTCTGCTCTTAAAGATCACAGAGGGATCAATGGGTTTCTCCGCAAGAATCTGTCCCCCTTTACACTCAGTGAACAAACATCTTCAATTTCAGCTCCAGTTATTCTGAACCAATCAGAGAAGTTTATTCACTATGTGCTCCTAGCAAGGAAAACGTTCCTCAGCAAAGGGCCAGTAGGCACATTCACCTCCAATTCAGTGCATTAATCAGGACTTCTCTCTGATTATCCCTGCTACACAAACTTTATATTTACTTCTCTATAACCAACTTCTGCTCCTAGGGCAGAATCTAGGTTCCTGGAGGACAGGTACAATTTGATTAACCCAGAACCTAGCATGTTTCCTTGCACAGAGTAGGTACTCAATAAAGGGTTTGAATTAAAATCATGTAACCTCTTTGAGCTTCAAACAAATCTAAGACTACATAATAAATTATAGAAGAGGTGTCATCTGTGTGGGTTAAAGGGAGTTCCCATGCTGATGAAATCCCAGCTTCTTGATATCTTACCTGTGGAAATATGGGCATCATGTGGAAGACCAACCAGACTTGTTTTGCTTGTCCCTTGATGCCTGAAATAGTAACTTTGGGAAGAAGGTGAAGAGAAGTGGTTTCTTCAAGACAAAAGGAAACTTCCTAACAATGAATGATGTCCTAATACAAAAAAGGGTGCCTCAGGAGGCTAGAGCCATCAAGTAAAGGCCAAATGCCATTTGGGATCTTGTAGAGAGGATCCCCTGTTCAGGTCTGAATTGGACTAGAAATCCCCTGGGATAGCTCCCAGTTCTGAGTCTATAGTGCAAAACCAGTATGGTATAAGACTAAAGTCAGAAGGGCTGTTTCAGATGCCACCTCTAATACATGATTACTTCTATGACCTTCAGGAAGTCACTTAAGCACTCTGGGCTTCAGTTTCTCCAAGGATAAAATGAAGGTATCAGGCTAGATGTATTCTGGAGAGCCTTCTAGCCCAAAATTTAGAAGGCTAAGATCCAGAGATATTGCATAGTCCAGATAAGTAGCAGCATATCCTTCCTCTGTCTCTATCCTAGCCTTGCTAAAGGGGTCTCTTCCAAAACTGACGGACCCTTTGAAGGGCATGAGTACAGTTTGAGCCCAGTAAGTGTTAGCTACTTCTGAGAAGGTCAAGCAAATAAAACTAGGGAAAAGGAAATAGTACTGATATAGAGAATATTTCTCCTTCCCAGAGTTCTCTAGTACTTTGATCTCTGAAACTGCCATTCTTCTGGGGCCAACAAAGCCTTTTGAATGTTTCTAGACTTGAGGCTAGGTGGCACACTGGATAGAGCACTGAGCCTCAGGACTCATCTTCCTGAGTTCAAATCTGGTGGCAGACTCTAGCTGTGTGAGCCTGGGCAAGTCACCTGACCCTGTTTGCCTTAGTTTCTTCATCTATAAAATTAATTGGAGAAGAAAATGGCAAACCATTGCAGTGTCTTTGCCAACCACCCCCTAAATATGGGGTCATGAAGAATGAGACATGTCTGAACAACCACTGACTTGGGGCTCCATGGCAGAAGTCAAGATCAATTCCTTTCTAAACCAAACTGTTTGGCAGCTGTTCTTTGAAAGAGGGAACTTTGGTCAAAATAAAGCCAATCACTGATCTCAATAAATCTTTTTCCCAGAAATACAGCAAAACCATAATGAACTTAGGCTTTTATGAGCCTGAACAGAAACAACAACAATGAAAAACTCTTTGCAGGAAGCATTTTGTAAAAATCCATTTCTTAAAGACTAAGATTTAATTACCAAGGATAATTCCTAGCCATCTTTTCCAGGCTACAGGCGGATTGTTAAGTAGGGGATTGGAGAGAGGTAGAGAGACAATTTGAAAAGTCGTTAGAAATTTCATACATAGCCAGGTAACTGAAAGAAGTTGCCATCCCCTCTTTTTAAAGGGAATAATCTTATCGTTTTCTATCAGATTTAGAAACAAGGTATTTTAGAGTTGAAAAGGAGCTTGGAAATTACCATGCTTTATTTGAATCCCCAGGGCCTAGTACAGTGTCTAACATATATGTATATGTGTGTATTTATATGCACACACATGTATATACATATATATGAGTATATATACATGCTTGTATAGTTGCATAGGTACTGTATACATGCTGAATATATACATCAGAAGCCTATATGGGATATCATTGGCATGGGAATCTCTTGAACAAATGCAGATTACTACTCATTTATAACTACTTTACTCATGCATGGCATAAATCAGAGTACTGTGATGCTAAAAAGTGGCTCTGCCAGTGATCAGGTCCCCACCTGGTATATATTAGATGACAGTGCAGTATCACTGAACAAATAGTCAGAAGACCTAGGTTCAAGTGTGACTCCAGCATTTACTAACTATGTGACTTTGGTCAAGTCATGTAAACTCAGCGTCTCAGTTGCCTCATCTATAAAATAGAGCCAACAAGTTTTCATTAAGAATGTAAAATGTATATAAAGTATCTTATAATCACCAAAGCATTCGGTGAATATGCTTAGTTTTCTCCCCTTATAAGATGTGTGACAACCTCTCTGTAACCAACGACCAACATGGAATCTGTGTCCAGGGCACCTCTGACTCTTTCAGATGCCCATACTTTGTATCCTGCAGCAAGAGAATAAGTGTGATCAGGCAGCCTCCCTGCCTGAATCTGTGACCTCCCAAGGCACTTGGGGTCCTTCCAGAAAAGGCTAAGTGGAGGAAGCTTAAGGCCCTGCACCTACATCTCACCTCTTAGGAGAGAGCAGAAGGGCCTGAGCAAAAGAGCTCCCAGGGAGCACAGGGGAAGCAGACCTGCTCACTGGGGGAACTGTTTCTCAAGAACAGACTTGCCTCCTGAGAGGCAGTATACATGTCTAAGAGGGTTAGTTCTTTAGTATTAAAATAAAGGAGATTAGAAACATCAAAGCCTGCACATAAAGAAGACTAAAATATGCAATTAGCTTTGGAAAGAGTAAGAGGAGTTAATCCAGATATGCAAAATTCATTTGTCAAAGAGAGGGCCTTAACAGGTAGATTCTGCAGGGCTTTTAACTTCTTTCCCTTAAGTCCCATGCCTGGAAACTGTCTTCCTTTTTACTACTACTACTAATAATAATAATAATACTTCTTAATGATAATAAGAGTACCAACTGTCATTTACATTTATCTTGCTTTAAGGACTGCAAAGCCCTTTACATATATTATTTCATTTTATCTTCACCCTGTGAGATAGGTACTATTATGATCTCCATTTTTTATTTTTTGCTTTTTGGAGGGGGGATAGCAGGACAATTGGAGTTAAGTGACTTGCCCAGGGTCACGTGGCTAGTAAGTGTGTCAAGTGCCAGAGGCCTGATTTGAACTCAGGTCCTCCTGACTCTAGGGTCGGTGCTCTATTCACTGCGCCACCTAGCCCCCCATGATCTCCATTTTACAGATGAGGAAACTGAGGTAGAGAGATTAAGTACCTTGCTCAGTGAATAAGAGGATTTGAAATCCAACATTGTTGATCTACTGTACCCTCTGGCAGCCTCAATCTTAGCCATTTTCTAACCTATCAATGAGTATTTACTACATGCCAGGTCTAGGCACTATGGATGCAAATACAAAAAATGATGCAATCTCTTCTCTCTTCTTCACACACAGAATGGGGAGCCCACTGTAGGCCCTCCATTCCTTTTGTCCCATCCTAGGAGTTTTAACAGCTTTTCTAAGTGGCCTCAGCACTGGCCAGGGCAGCTGACAGGACAATGGACCTATCAAGAAGTCAGAACCAGGAACAAGTGAGCGGAAGCTGCCAAGGGGCAGATTTTGGCTTGATAGAAGGAAATCTTCCTAACAATTAGACTGGGCAGCCAGAGGAAGTCCTGAGTTCCCTTTCATTTGAGTTCTGAAAGTAAAGGTCATTTGACTCCTCTTGTGGATATGGTAGAATGAATCTTCAGTCAAGGGATGAGCTGAAGGGCCTCAGAGATACACTTCAATTCTGAGGATTCTGGAACATTCTGATAGGATAAAGAGCCTTGCCAAGGGTGGCCAAGGGGTTGGGGTTTCTGTGCTGAAATCTCTTTCAGGAAGGATCCATGTTGCATTGGAGAGAAAACAATTATAAAGGGCTTGGAAGGGAAGGAAGACAAGAAAGAGTGGGCCTGCCCCTCCCCTCCCCTCTCCTCAAGCTGCTTCATTCCAGAAAGCAGGCAACATATGGAGGCCCCAGGGAGAGCAGAGGGGTTATTAATCTCCCAGTGATATCTGAAGACAAAGGAAGAACTGAGTGATGGGGGAGGGAGACATCCTCCAGATAGAAATCTTATGGCAATCACAGTCACATAATATATATGTCTCAAGCTCATCCTATATGGATCACAAGTTATAAAGGATACAATCTGATTTTTGAGGCTATAAGTCAAAATAAGGAGATTATAATGTCAAATATCCGTTTAAATGTATTTTACAACATTCAAAACACAGAAACTTTGAGGACCTTTCACTAATCAGCTTCTTTATATGTTCACAACAACCCTGCAAAGCTGATACTCTTAGCCTCATTCCTTGGATGAAGAAAAAAATATGTACGGCCTTTGACCCTGTGATATCCCTGCTGAGTCTGGACCCCAAGGAGATCCAATAAAGAGAAAAAGGACCCTCACGTACAAAAGTATTTGTAGCAGCTATTTTTGTGGTGGTAAAGAATTGGAAAATGAGAGGATACCCATCCACTGGGAGATTTCTGAACAAATCATGGTATATGACTGTATTGGAATATTATTGTGCTGTAAGAAATGACAAAAGGCGTGGTTTCAGAGAAACCTGAGAAGACTTTTGGGAAGTGATACAGAGTGAAGAGAGTAGAACCAAGAAAATCCTCTATTCAATAACAACGATATTGTAAAGCCAAACAACTTTCAAAGACTTAAGAATCAGACAAATAGTCAAGAGTACAGGGACTGATGACGAGGCACGCTGCAACCCTACATCTTGCCAGAGAGGTGACAAGCTCAGATGCAAAATGAGACATACATATTTAGACATGGCCAATGTGGGAATTTATTTTACTTGATTATACATTTCTATTACAAGGGTTGTTGTTGTCGGTTTGGTTTTTTAATGTGGGAGAGGTGAGCTGGGGAAAAAATAAATGCTTCTTAATTGAAAAAAATTAATGAATGTAAAAAAAGTTTTTAAAGAAATGGGAAAGAGGAAAAAAAAAAGGGCCTTGAGCAAGTCAAAGAATCTGAGTTTAAAACTGTCCTCATATACTGACAGCCTGTGTGATCCTGGGCAAGCCATTTGAACGCTATCTGCCTCAGTTTCCTCATCTATAAAATGGGGGTTACAATAGCACCTACCTCCCAAGGTTGTATTTGTCTTTCATTTTCAAAGAGGACCATGACATCAGAAGAATGATGACATGACTTGCAGTTGACTGCAAGAGTAGTACCAGCTGCCTGAATGGGGACCCAACCAATTGGGTAACTCAGTTCACTCTCTCCCTCTCCTTCTCCTCTCCAAAGGATGGCAAATATTGATGATTGGAAGCTGCCTATTAACTTGGGGTTTACTGGCTAGATTCCTTCCTTCCTTCTTTCCTTCTTTCCTTCCACCAAACCTTAAACACATTTCACTCTGGAGTTCATAGATTGGACCACAATAGGTTCCTGCTGAAGGACCCCTTAATGGCTATTTTTGAGGTTCTTCTAGCTCAGAGTGAATATCAATTAAAACTATTTCTCTTTTTACCAGCAATCCTGAAGGTCTTCCCCTCCCAGCTTGATTTTTTTTTTCTTTTCTCTTTTTTTTTTTAATTAAAGGGGTCATCCCTAGACTTCTTTAAGAGGCCTATTTGCTGAGTTGGCGTTACCTCACTCAAAGTGAGAAACTGAACAGGCCTTAGCCTAAAAGGGGCCAGGTCTCCCATTGCATTCTGGGTCATCTCCAGCCATCCTGATGAATATCTGGCTACTGGACCCAGATGGCTCTGGAGGAGAAAGTGAGGCTGGTGACCTTGCACAGCCCTCCCTCACTCAAATCAAAGTCAACTGCAAGTCACGTCATCATCTCCCTGATACCATGTTCCTCTTCAAAAATGAAGGACAAACACAAAAACCACCTGCCGGGGTTCTTGTGAGGATCAAATGAGATAATATTTGTACAACACTTAGCACAGTGCCTGGCACATTCAGTGAGTATCTAAAAAATGCTTGACCTCTTTTCTTCCTTCCCTTGGAAGAGATCATGGGAAGGAACCTTGTATCCTAGTTTTCAAGCCAAACACTTGAGAGAATTGGGGATTAAAAGAACCCACACGTACAAAAATAAGTATTTATTAATCATTTTCTATGTGCTAGGTACCATATTATGCACCTGAGATACAAAGGAAAAGGAAAAATAGTCCCCGGCCTCAAAAAGCTTACATCCTAATGATCCTCTAAAAGAATTCAGATGCCAAAAGTTTCGCCAGTAAGCCTGCTTATATAACTAGTGCTTGTTTCCTCTTTCAAAAATAAACTCAATTATCATGCCAAGGAAGCAATGTAATACAATGCAATGAGTGCTGGCTTTTGGGTCAGAGGACCCAGGTTTGAATCCCAGCTCTGACACTGACTACCTAAGAAAGTTTTGGGGAGACAGTTTCCCAAATGTCAGTTTCCTCATCTGTAAAATGAAAGGATTAAATAGCTTCTGAGGTAGGTCTTTTCCAACTCTAAATGGATAACTGAAAGTTGAAACTTTCTTAAAGAAACCAACAAAAAGGTCCTAAGCTTTAGAAGGGAACAAAGTGACTTCTGTTCACAGTTTTGTCATTACTGCTGACTTGCCCCCTGCCCCATCTCAACACTGACTTTTCCCAGGACTTACTTTCTCAATCTATAAACTGGGAATCTGCCCATTGACTCCCAGCTCAGAATCACTACAGTGACTCACCTAGCAGATTCCATGGAACACATATTTGGTCTAAATTTTGTATGCCTGTTCATATCATTAATATCTAATGCAGCAGTTATCAACGTGTGGGTAGTGACCCCTTTGGGGTCAAACAACCATTTCACAGGGGTCACAGGGGTCACCTAAGACCATCGGAAAACGCATATTTCCTATGGTCTTAGGAACCTCCTCTATCTGTCACCAGGCAGGTTGGCCCACATGCAGACACGCCCACATACCACTGTTAAAGGGTTGCGGCATTAGGAAGATTGAGAACCACTGACCTAATATATTGTTTGGTACGGGACCTTCATAAATGTTTGCTCTTGGATGTCACTTGGTCTTCTGTTGGTAGCTCATATTTCTTTAATATTAATTCTTAGAAGCTACAAACTTATAAGATGAAATTTTCACCATTTCAGAAGGGTTATAATTTCTCTGCCCCCCCCCCCCGCCCACTCCAATTTCTCCTATTGTCTATATCTTTCACTGGATATGTTATTCATTATTTTTTCATGAGTATATGTGTTGTCTTTTCTCCCCAACAAGATCAAACATCCCTATACACAAGAGCAACTATATTTCTTGTCTCTTCAACAGTGCCTAGGACAATGATTTGGATATCTAAGACTAGTAAAAAATTGATTTAACACTGATATATAAGACTCAGTGGAAGGAATACAGTGCTGGGTTTCAGGAAGCCTAAGTCCTGTATCTGCTGTTATATAATTGTGTGACCTTGGGCCTGTCTCAAAATCCTTGCTTCAGGTTTCTCATTTATCATACAGGCAGAATACCTATCCTACTTCTCTCTCAGTTAATGCTGATGATAAAATAAGTGTGGTTTTTACAAGTATCAGAATCAGGCCTCAAGTCCAGGTTTATTGATGATAAATCTACTGTTGCAGGAATCTAATGATCTGCAAGTTAAACTGGTCAGAGCCCTCTGTGAATTTCAGTTTTCAGCCACCACTTTATCTTGCTTGATGGTCTACTTTCTATTGCCACATATCAGGGAAAAGGAAAAACAAAAACCAAGTGCTTGGGGCTTATGGGTCAGTGATTTAAAGGCAGAACTTAAGTGAGGGCAAAGCATGAAGAATATGAGTTAAGAAGCTTTTTTGCTAATCTCAGCAGGAAAGACTGCTCTATATTTCAATCTAATTGCCCCCCAAATTGGAAATCTATTTTAAAATCACCTATGACAATGGTAGCATTTGAGGAATGGGATCATGAAGAGGTTAAAGATATGAGAATCAAGACAAAGCCATTTGTGAAAAAAAAAGAAGAAAGGAAAAGAAAGAAAGAAAGAAAGAAAAACATTCCTTCCCCCATCCTCCCCTTACTGCACCACTCATAAGAGACAAGATTTATTTGTCTGGAGGCCATAGGGAAAGACTAAAAAAAAAAAAAAGGTGGTGGGAGGCTCTTCTTTTGGGCTATTCAGCAACTGCTTGCTGGCCTATCAGCTGATTTTAAATTAAAGCAAAAAACTCAGAAATGGAAAGTTTTGTTCTTTAAACAATGTTTCCTCAACAGCCTAATCTCAATTTTAGTGAAACAAGAAACTCCTGCCATGATTTCACATGATGGACATGTTGCAGGATCTGATTGCTCCAGATCTCCCACTGCAGTAGAAGTTCTATGGCATGTCAGTGACAATTTGGACTAATGAAAGAAAGAAAGAAAGAAAGAAAGAAGGAAGGAAGGAACGAACAAAGGAAGGAAGGAAGGAAGGAACGAACGAACGTAGGAACAAAGGAACGAAGGAAGGAAGAAAAAGTAAGAAATCTTCTTGCCCACTCTTAGATAAAGACAATGTGCTGCCATATCTTATCAGGCCCCTGGTCTGTTTATTCACTCAGATAGCATCCGCAGCACCACGGAACCCCACTCTTTATAAATGGCTAGGCATTAAACAAATCCAGAAAGGACAGTTCAGAAAATGCTTAACCCTTATTTGGCCATTCTGCTTTCACACGTACTAGCCAGCACTGGCTTTTTTTCAAGATAAAACTAAAACAGATTGGCCCCACTAGGGATGTGTCTTTCCCCATAGCAACTGGCAATTTCTATCCATATCCCTTGGTAGTGACTACTATGGCAGCTTTGCTGTGGCTTGAGCCACAGGAGCTATGCTCACTTCCACTATCAGCTGTCTATCATCTAGCGTGGACCCAATTTGACATCTACATCCCCTCAGAGGCCTTCCAGTATGTGATTTTTTAGGAGATGTCTCTCTCCATAGGCTTAAAGGAACAAATACAAAAAAAAAAAAGAGCCCTTGCATTCTCACGTCCAGTCATAGTACTCCATAGTTAAGACTCCATAGTTAAGCTTCATTGCCCACCAGCTCATTACTGCTCAGGGGCTCTATTGATTAGGCTGTTACTCATGTGACTCAGAGGGGAGATTTACACTCTACTTACTCTCAGCTCAATAAGTGGGGAGGGAAGGGCCCTGTAATTTGAACTCCTATAGATAAAGTATAGTACAAAGGAGCCTATTTCCATGTATCTATAGTGAAAAAGAGATGTAATGTTAATCCTTTTTGTTAAATTTCTAAATGTGATTCATAAGTATAGGGAGCTCCTTGGTAAGGAAACTCCCTCTACCCATGCAGAACAGCAATTTTGCTGCAATATATAGTCTTCGGCATTTGGAACACTGAGACGTAAAGCATCTTTCCCAGGGTCACACAACCAATCTGTGCCAGAGAGAGGACTCAAAGCATGTTGTCCTAACTCTGAGGCTGGACCTCTATCCACTACAAGATGCAAATTGTTAATGAATATTCTGGTTGGGTATTCATAGGTGTTTCACATAGATGGTCACTGTTCTCAGAATTTAATTATGTTTCTTGGGAAAAGTAATGTATTATTGTAATGGAAAGATATCCAGTCTTAGAGTCAGGAAGACATAAATACAAAGCCAGTTTCTGAGGCATATTAATTATGGTACCATGGCAAGGTCACTTCATCTCTCAGTGCCTCAGGTAACTCAACTCTAGCCAGTTGTTGAATAGTATCTGGAGAGGCGAATTTCCACACTGGGAGCTCCCGACACAGCTGAACTCACAGCTCCAGCCTTCCCCTCCCCATAAAAATATACATATAAGTAAACTGAACATAAGGAATTCTTCTACTGAGAATTCAGAAGTTACTGTAAGATCTTACAGTAGGCTTATCACTATGAATGTCAGTTATCATTGGGTAGTAGTATTATAAAAAGAAGGTATATTAGATTTATATTGGTGCTATGACCTAAATTATGAGGAAATGTTTAAAGAATATTAATCAGAAAGTAGAAACTCAATTTCCTTTTTCATCTCTTTCTCATATAAACACATGTGTACAAAGAAAAGCAGAGTGGGGATAAAATGCCAATCAACCTTAAGGATTCTTTGGTTTCCTAATAAGTAGAAATTTAATAAAGTATAAAAAAAGCATTTGCCCCTTTTGTCTCTTTGTCCCAAAGCTCTTCTATGTTGCCTACAATTCCACTTTGCTTCAAAGCCTTCTCCAGTTACATTTCAGTCTTGTCTGGCTCTTCATGTCTTCATTTTGGGTTTTCTTGGAAGGGATACTAGAGTGCTTTGCTGTTTCCTTCTCTAGCTCATTTTACAGGTGAGGAAACTGAGGAAAACAGTGTTAAGTGACTTGCCCAGGTTCACACAGCTAGTAAGTATCTGTAAGTAAGTACCACCTTGCCCCAGTTAAACACTCACATCTAAGTCTAATTCCTAGTGTTAATTCATAAAAAAAAAAAACCCTCAAGTTACATTATGGGTTACTTTACCCTCGTATCAATCAAATGTGATAAGAGATTTTGGATTTTATTAAAGTGAAAGAGGTACTAGAGAGCTCAAGGTAGATTTTTATCAGAAATGTGTCCTCTCAGTCTCTAAACTAGTGATGTCCCTAAATTTTAATTTATGAAGACAGTAGTGGACTCCCTGCCACTGGAAGAGTTCAAAGAGGGGCTTGAATATGACTTGACAGGAAAGTTACAGAAAAAATTACTGTATCAAGTGGTAGATTGAACTTGATGTCCCTATTGGAATTTAAGATTCTATTATTTTAAACTCATCCTTCTAGTTTTTAGATTTTTTCCTATCATTACCTTAGTTTGTAAGTAGAAAATAAATAATGAAATTTGGGGAGAGAAGGAAATTTTTAGAGTACTGTTGAAAGCCAGTGAATTAGTCAAGGGTTCAAGAGTAGCAGTTGGCACACAGCAGAGAATGGGTAGGAAGAAACTGAGGGGGAGAGATGTCTGACAATAAGTGTTTTGCTATACAAAAGCCAAGACAGTTGGAGGCTTATTTTTGAGAATATGATACAAACATTTTTTTCGGGAGAAATGTTAATGTCTCAAAGTTAAACTGATGAATTTTGAAAATCCATTTTTAAATAGCTTTAACTATGTCATCTAAGGCCTTTCTCTAAAATAATGTATTGTACTTTGGGAGTAATGAAGCTGAAAATAGAAAGCACTGGAGCAAAACTAACTCACATGTCTGCAAACTTTTCAGAAGATTTAATATAACAGCACTTGCTAAGCTAGCATTGTTTCATGGAGGCATATCCTATATTATTAGCTAATGTAATTGAACATTAAAGAGAATATATAAAAATATAATTTATACACATATCTATATATGTATATTTACACACAAAGTAGTATGTACATATGTATACATATATATATTTATACCTAATACAGTTTATAGAAAGAAAAACATATACATGTGTATATTTGTACATATATATCTAGTATAAAGTCTTAGTTAAGCTAGTAATTTATTATTTTTCTTTTTTTTAATTTTATTTTAGTTTGCATCATTCATTTCCACAAGATTTTGAGTTACATATTTTCTCCCCCTCTTTCCCCTACCCACCACCCCAAAACAGCCATCCCAGTGTGTCCCCCAGTCTATTCTCTCCTATGTCACTTTTC
>CM053582.1:465946773-466051035 GCA_028627135.1 Pseudochirops cupreus | reverse complement strand
AGAAAATCTGAAACTCAAGTGATTGTGGAACTGAATCTTGTAAATTAAAAGTAAATGAGTAAATAAAGAATTTTTAAAAAATAAAAAATAAAAAAATAAAAAAAATTATTTCCTGTATATAGGCTTGCTTTGTATATATTTGTTTGCATGTGGTCTCTCCTTTAGACTGTAAGCTCCTTGAGGGCAGGAACTGAATTTTACCTCTTTTTCTATCCCCATTGTTTAGCCCAGTTCCTGACACATAGCAGGCACTTAATGTTTATTGACTGATAGATTCTGTGAAGCTACAATTTCCAGGGCTGAAGCCAAATGTAGGCCTCTAGGCGTTCAACTGCAGCCCTTTGAATCCAAACTTCACAGAACAAATCCTTTTATATATTCCAAGTTCTTTCTCTTCCTTTTATTAGGAGGATTTCTTCTGTGAAGTTTGGATTCAGTCAAAGGGCCAAACTTGAGCACCTGGAGAGCCACATGCAGCCTCAAGGCCACAGGTTTCCCACCCCTCCTTCATCATTTATTTTTTAATAATTTATACAAAATAGTTCTCTGGAAGGGACTAGATCATCTTGAGAACTAGATAGCTCCTGGTGCCACACAGAACCATCTTTCCCTTTTGCCTACTAAGTCCTCACTACTGTTTCTATTAAGTAGTCCATGGAAGATAGCATTACCAAATATGCACTCTAAAGAATGAAAATCAAATGTTTCTACTGACATAATAAGCAAGATTATTTCCCAGTGGAAATGAAATGAAATCTGACTCTTTCAACGAAGCCACTGGATTCTATCACAAGAGCCCTAGCCAGTTTGGGACCTATAATGTTGCTGTTTTTTATTTCCTAAATAAGATGATGGTCCAGTTTAAAGGATAAGGCACTGGGTCTAGAGTCAGAAAACTTACATTCAAATCTCGACCTTGCTGCTCTGCTATTTATTGAACGAACCTTGGGAAAGTCACTTAGCTTCTCAGTTTCTTCACATATAAAAGTAGGGTGTTCAATTAAATGATCTCTCAGATCTCTTCCTGTTCTAAGTCTTGTGCCAACTAAGGTTCCCTACAGCCCTAAAATCAATAATCCTAGAAAACTGCACACACTGAAGCCAAGGCAAATGGCAGAATTTAACTAGTTAGACAAAGAACATGTTTGAGCTTGATTAAAGAAACATGGTCTTCAGGGAAGACCTTCCCTTCATGTTAAGTTGCTTAGTAGGTACTCTACTCCATCCCTATGGGGAACCTTGGATGTTGTAGGGAAAATCATTATGGCTCAAAGCTACACTTGCCTAATCAAGTCATTTAATACGGGATCATAGATTTAGTGATGGAGGAACCTTAGAGGGTATCTAGTTCAAACATCCATTTTTATCGAGCAGTAAACTGAAATAAAACAAGGTGAAACGATCTGTCCAAGACCATAGATGATAACACATGATGGAGGTAGAATTCAAGAGCGGTCCTTCTAACAACCAAATCTAGAATGCAGTAAAGTAATAATGATAATGCATACCATTTATAATTATGCAGACCATCTACATACCATTTATATAATAATAACGTATACCAAATACCAGGCACTGTGCTAAGTGCTTTACCAATATTATATCCCTTGATCCTCACAATAAATCTGGAAGGTAGGTGCTATTTATTAACCCCCTTCTACAGAGGAAGAAACTGAGGGAAACAGATGAAGTGCCTAACCTGGTGTCACACAGCTAGTGAGCATCTGAGACTGGATTTGAAATCAGGCTTTCCTGACTTCAGATGCAACACTATGACACCACTGAGCTGTCTCCAAGTTGAAAGAGTTTTAGAAGGGGAGACAGAGGATCTGGGTTCTAATCCTCCCTCTGCCACTTGTGTGAATTTGGCAAGGCAATCAATCTCTTTAGACCTTAGTGTTTTGGTTTGTTTTTCATTCTAAGTGAAGGGGACTGATGATCCCTGCTGTTGATCTTTTCCACCTTTAAATCTGTGGTTGTTCCTCTGTAGTTATTAGGTTGAACCCAAACCACCAATTAATATTTCTCTTTACAAGCCTAAAGGAAGTGAGACAAAGTAATCATACCATTCATTGAAAAGACTACAATTTCAGGTTTTGAACTATACTCCAATTTCTTTCTCTACAAATACACTCTCACTGTACTCATCATTCCCTCATCCTCCCTCCTTCTCATATAGGGATGGTCAACTCTCCATTACTCAAGGTTTGATTATCAGTTTTGAATTATCCAGACCCGTTCCTTCCCCTCCTCCTTCTTCCTGTGATTTGCCTTGAACACTTTCATTATTCACGGGAACCTCTGCATCAGAGAGAGAGCTCAGGAAAAGGCAAAGAAAGCAAAAATCCAAGTAGTCAAGCTCAGGTCAATGAGCTGACAGGCTGAAATTATTAATGAAAATGGGATTTAGAGATTATTATGGATTTTAAGCTGCTATCTCAATTTCCCAGAAACATGAGCAAGCAAAATTTGAATATAGAACCCTAGGCATGTGGAACTTCCTTGTCTTTTGCAGTCATTACTCAAAATAAATGCTGCTACTCTAGCTAGCCCTGAGAGACCCAAGCAGTAACAGAAACCCTGGTGAAAGCCACAGCTCCGGCAGTTACTTTCCCATGGCCAAGTTTCTTGGCAGCACATGTGGCCCTGACCCCGACCCCAGAGGACTAGGGTAGATGGCTGGATAGTTTGTTGTTGCCATGATTAAGACAACTAACCAAGGCTAATAATGAAGACAATCCTGCCAGAGGATAGGGAGATGTTGCTGCGGACCCTTTGGCAACCCAGGTACTCACTGATAGGTGCCCTATTTGCCTGGAAAATGACCTCTGCCAAGAACCAGTCTTGTAGAACACTGCAGCCTCAGTTGGATCTGCTACAGAGACATTTTGTTCAAGAGCGGAGGGATTACTGCAAGCATCTAATCTGCCAAGTTCTCACCACTAAGTAATTTACAGCATCCACTGCATTCAGGCTTTAAATACAACTCATCGAGACAAGCACATCGTAAAGGAGCGTTGACTTACGATCCCATTCTGCACGCTAAAGCCCAGCTGGTATTTCAGGTCAGGCCGTTTGATGAGGACAGTTGTGACAGGTGGACAGCTGACAATGTTGAGTTTCACTTGTGTCTGATTCTTCAAACCCTGTCAAACAGTCAGAGATATGTATGATTATACTAACCAAAATATCCTGGGCATCTTTAGAATCACAGAAATTTTAGCAGTAGAAAGAACCTTAGAAATCACAAGATCTAACTAACTCATATTGGAATGTTAGATCTTTGAAGGTAGGGATCATTTCAATCTTTGTGTTTATATCTCCAGGACCTAGCAGTCTCAGGCATATAGTAGGTGCTTAACAAATGTTCTTTTTGATTTTATAGATAAGGAAACTGAAGACCAGAGAACACAGGATTCAGATCTGGAAGGAATCTTAAGCATCTTCTAGTTTCACCATTTCATTTTACAGATCGGAAAACTGAAGACCAGAGAAGAGTGACTTGCCTCAAGATCACAGAGGTTTTTCCCAAGTCAACTGATTCCAAAGCCAGTGCTCTTGCCACTACTCCACAGAAATTAATTGATTTGCCCACGGTCACATAATTAATTAGTGGTAGAGTCTAACAATACAGATGGGTGAAACCAGTTGGTTTAACCTAGTCTATCTCATTCAAATCCTCTTTCCTCTAATTACTGTGAAGCACAAATATTAGCTTCCCTTTCAGACCTATATTCTTTCAAAAGCTGGTGCACAAAATCTGCAGGTAAAGATGATATCTTAGCATGGTCTCTGTTTCGACGAGTATATTTTTAATTAATCCAGCTTAGAAACTGTGTAGAGGTTTTAGGAGCATGTAATAGGAATGGGAATTTGAAGATCTTTTCTGTCTCTTGATAGGCCTAAGGGAATCTGAAGATCTTTTCTGCTCTGAAGATCTTCCCCGCCCCTTAATAGGCCAAATGTAATCACATGGAGCCTGTGGTAGGAGGAGTTTGCTGAAGAGTAGAGCAGGAAGGATCGAGTGGAGCCTAGAGGAAGCTGGGAGTCAGAGCAGTTAGTATGGAGGGAGGAGAGAGAATGCAGGCAAAGAGACAATTAGGCTTGTGTTTGTGGGAAGGCTTTGGGATGATGTTGCCCTCTGTAGTGTTATTGTATATAGATTTCTTTGTTGCTATGATGAATTCAGTTTTCTGGTGTTGGGATTTGGCTTTCTGGTGTCTGAATAAAGGTTTTGTTTCTGTCTTCTACATGGACAGTCTGTTATATTTTGCAAATGAGAACTCTGCTGGCATCCTCATAGTTGTCGTTGGTGCTATGAATGTCATGTTGACGCTACAGAGCATAAAGATGCAGGCTGAATACTGAAGTACTAGAGAATGAAAGAAAGGAAAAAGGAAAAATGGATGCTATTTCTAGACCATACTAGTTGTCTCTCTGGTAGAATCAGTCCTTGCTGTCCCATATCACCACAGTGGTTCATCTATGACTCCACCAAGGCCTCTTTCATCCTTACCTGAGCTCTCTGGTAGGCTTGGCAACAGAAAACTTTCACTCTGGTGCCCAAAACAAAGCAATAGGAACCTCTATTTCACTCCATTGTTCCTATGCTCAGAAATAGATAGTATCTTTAAGATATTGAGGCTTCAACATTCCCAAGCTGAGAAGAATTGGCTTCTGGACACTAAAGCTTCACATTCATCCATTTAACAATTTTCAAATACCCTTGTTCTCCCTACGCTCCAGTGCCATGCTAAGAAGCCAGCCCAAGGAATGGAGATGAGAACGAAGTGTACTATCTGAAAAGACTCTAGATACTTATATAACATATAATTATATAATATAATGAGGGAAACTTGTCTATGATGCTCTACCATAGCCTTGGGAAGTGGGTGGTAAGAATACTTGCTATTCAATGTCATTACTTGTTTTTGTTTTTTGTTTGTTTAGTTGGTTTTACTTTAAATTCTGTTTTAAGTAAATGTTTCACTTTATCACGATGTTACGTGTTTTATTCTGGCTTAGTGGAGAAGATGCAATGGAAAGAAAGCCTGTAAGCTGTGGATGACATATTCAGTGGGATGGACCTGGGAGTAGCAATACAGCAGAATGTTAAGGGTGCCCAAATTTTGCAAGGATAAAAGCGAATGTGTAAGATATTTTTAGAAAATTTGTGCATCAAAATACTTGGGGAAGTTTTGAGGTATGAGAGATGAGACAAAGTTAGAGAAGTTAGGCCAGGTGTTCAGAGAACAGAGAACCTAATTCAGAGACTAAATCCAAGGAAAGTACTGAGTTGGGATTCAAGTTGGGTGACAAAGAGGGCATTTTTAACCTGGAAACAAGAAGTGTGCTTGTGGCCCAGAAAAAAAGAACCTTGATTTTTCCATGACCAGAAAAAAAAAAACCTCAGAGAAATATCTCCAGTTTTGAAATGGGTATGAAAATACGAGTGAGCTAGGAAGTAAAACTGGACCACCAAAACTTTACATGGGTTAATTATACCAAGCTACAGTAAGTAAAAAACAGCCACACTTTGAAGAAGCAACTGCATTTAGGTATATCCAAAGACCTTTCCTTTTATTTTTATACCTAATTAATCTCAACATCTATATATGTTGGGAAAATGATTTTAGGCTCTCAGAAAATAATTGTGTGATATGATATTGCAGAGAATGTTGTTGAGAAAAGGTTCTGTAACATAAGGGGATGGAAAATACCTTTGGTACATAACACAAAGACAAAGGGAATGGCTAACAAAACAAACAAATGATTCAGCATCCAAAAATATTAACATACATGAACAGTATGTCAAATTTAACAAGATGAAATGTAAAGTTCTACATTTGAGTTCGAAAAATCAACTGCTCAGGTTTAGCATGGTGGAGACATGGCTAGATAATGTAAAAAGACCTACATTTTTTAATAGGCTAGAAGTTCAGCATGAGGCAACAGTGGAGCAAGCACCCTATAAGGATAATTTTATCTTCAACTTAGTAGACATGTTGTGTCCAAAACAAGACAAGTAACGGTCCTCTCATAATCTATAGAGTCCAGATCTAGGTACCACATTTGAGAGAGCACACTGATAAGCTGGAACTCATAAGAAGAGAATGACCAGGCTGTAAATGGAACGTGCCATTTGAAGACTGGCTGAAAGAACAAATAGTGTTTAACCAGAAGAAAAGATGACTTGTAGAAAGTGAATGATGAATGAAGCGAAAAGTGAATGATAGAAAAGCTATCTTCAAATGCATTATAAAAAAGTAGTGAATTTATTTTGCTTGGGCAGAGATGTTAGTTTTGGCTTGTTGTTAGGAATAATGTCTTAGAAGGTTGGACTGTAATCTCTGCTATTAGAATATAATATCCTTGAGAGCAGAGACTTTGCTTTTTTCCTTGTGTTCTCAGGACCTGGCTCATGGTAGGCCCCTAATAAATGTTTGTTGATTGTCTGATTAATAATTAGTTATCCAAGACTGGAATCAGATGCTTCAGGAGGTAATGGATCCCTCACCTTTTCAATGTCTGGCAGTTTGATGGTAATTGTTGAAGACTGTATAGATAGCATGCTTATTTTAGGGAGGGGTTGGATCAGATGACTCTGTTGTTGTTATTGTTGTGTCAAGTCATTTTTCAGTCCTGACTCTGCAAGACCCCATTTCAGGTTTTCTTGGCAAAGATACTGGAGTGGTTTGCGATTTCCTTCTCCAGCTCATTTTATAGATGAGGAAACTGAGGCAAACAGGGTTAAGTGACTTGCCCAGGGTCACACAGCTAGTAAGTATCTGAGGCCAGATTCAACTCAGGAATATGAGTCTTCCTGACTCCGGGTTCAGTACTCTATCCACTGTGCCACATAGCTGCCCCTCAGATGACCTTTGGGGGGCTTGCCAATGCTGAGATGCTATGATTTTTAAAATTCCATGATAAGATGATATTCATGGGCATTTCAAGCTTAAAGGTTCTGATTCTAAACGGTAATATTTGATTGGGAAATCTTCCACTTTCTGGCTGCCTGGGGCTGAATTTGGTGATTGAAAAGTAAGCATGAAGGCACAGACCAAAGTCCTAAGACAATACGGCCTTCTCTGCCTCTTTTTCTCTTTAACTGTATATGAAAAGAACATTTTCCGTGACTGAGAACTGCATCGACAGCACTAAATCCAATCTGCTCCCTCTAGCCTAGGGGAGCTGTCCTATCAGGCCCAGAGAAGTCTGTTCCCTTTCCTCTGTGGCTTTTCCAATAAGATGACATTTTATCAACACTCAGAACAGCTTAGAGACAATGAGGGCCTTTTGTGTCATTAAAAATGTCTAACTTCAGAACAGTCTAACCCCTACTATCTTATGGGCACTCATTCATGGAAATGATGCCTTGTAGACAACCATTATGTGGAGCTCTTGCCCAGAAAGAGAGACATCGGGGTAGTACACTGTCTTTTGGCTGACTGGCAGGAACCCAGAGCTTGGCTTTCAGCTCTGTGGGGAACCTGGCTGGAAGGCGAAGAATTTGGTCAGCTATATACCCATATGAAAATCTATCCTCTGATTTATCTGTATGATTTGCCCATTAGGCAGATGCTATCTGCTTAGTCCAGTGTGGAAACACTGTGTGTTTGATTTCCTAGACCAAACAAAGGCCTTTATTTCACTAGATAAAAAAGAGGAATGAAACCTCTTTCTCTGGCGCTGAAGAACACAGAGGGAGGGAGTGGGGGAGGAGGGCAAGGGAACCAGGCCCTCATCCTCTTCTGTAATACTGTGGCCTTGATTAGCTGGTGAATAAATTATAAACTGACAAGCTGGTTCTGTATGTGTACAAAGCATTGGCTAAATCAGCACTGTGCTCAATAGCCCATCAGGGGTCCTGAATAACCATAAACTCACTACTTTCTGCAGACACTAAAGGGTTCCTAAAATACCTGCCTCCTACCCTCTACCCCTGCACAAATGCACACGTGCCCTATAGGTTTTTTTTTAAAATTTAAATAGAAACATTTTCATTTTTTTTTCCTAAATAGCAAGCCCCCTTGATGCATTTTAAGAAATCACTCAAAAAACAACTCATAAACTGTGCCCTAATCTTAGTTGTGCTTCTGACTCACTTGGGTAAGCATCTTCTCTTGGGGGCTCAGTTTTCTCGACCTAGAAAATGAAGGTCCCTTTAAGATCTGATACTAGGCAGTATGACATGGGGGGAGGAGTCCTCCACTGGAATTCAGGAGATCTAGTTTCAATTCTTGGAACATGTGACCATCAAGTAAAGCAAATGTGATCTTTCTGATAGCTGCTTTGCTCCCTCATCTGTGTGATCATTAGTTTGGGTTCTGTGATCTCTAATTGATCTTTCTAGCTTTGATTTTCAATGATCTTGCTATAACTCTTCAGAAACATGTCGTGTTTAAAATGGGGCACACCTGTAGTTATCTTCCTCTTTGCAATGGCATTCTTTATTTCCCCAATACTAATCAGTAAAAGTTTCAAAGGGTCAAAGTTAGGCTTGTTATGGGGAAAAAAAAACTTTCTTAATATTCAGAGCAATCTTAAGGATGCCTTGGAGACAGTGAGATCCTTTTGTTTCATCAAAAGCCTAACCTAAGATCAGCATCTCACCCCTAGTGCCTTATAGGCAAACATTCATGCCTTATAGACAACTGTCATGTGGAGCTCTTGCCTGGAAAGAGAGACATTGGGATATTACACTGTTCTCCAGCCGACTAGCCAGACTGAACTGTCTCTTTCTAGAGTTCTTCAAGCAATGGCTGGATGAACTCTTATTAGGTATGTTTTAGAGGGAATCCTTTTACAGGGATTGCCCAAATGCTTAAGGTCTCTTACAACTCTAAGATTCTATTAAATCTTCCTGTCTACACAATAACGCTAAATGTTCTATAAGCCCCACTGTTTGTGATGGGCCACTTGGAACAGCAAAGACCCTGGACTTGAGGAAGCCAATGCTATACTGGGATAAATGTGGAATGTCTCTTCTTCCTGACCCAGGCACTGGATTGGAGAGATGCTGACCTAGCTCTCAGTGCAATAAAACGAGACTTCTCCCCATTCCCAAAACCCTCACAGAAAGAGTAAGAATCAATGAAAGTTGATGGCAAAGGGGAGAGGGAGAGGGAGAGTGGGAGGGGAGGGGGGAAGAAGAGAGGGGGAGGGGAAGAGAGTACAGGAGAGAGGAAAAGAGGAGAGGACAGGAGAGGAGAGGAGAGGGGAGGAGAGGAGAGGAGAGAAGAGAACAGGAGAGGGGAAGAAGAAAAGGGAGGGAGAAGAGAGGAGAGGGAAGGAGAGGAGTGGAGAGGGGAGGAGAGAAGAGAGGAAAAGAGAGGAGTGCAGAGGGGAGGACAGGAGAGGACAGGAGACAAAGGAGGAGAGGAGTGGAGGGGAGAGAGATTAGTAGTACCTTGATGATTCCCTGGCATGTTGCAAGAGGAAGACCCACTAAGCTGGTGCCATTGATTGACATTATCTGGTCTCCAATGCTCAGCTTCCCAGATCGGGCTGCTGGACCTCCATTCATCATGTTAGCCAGAATCACTGTGGGGAGAATGGAACCCCAGCCTGACTCCACAATCACCACACCAAGGATTTCTCCCTTTTGTTTTTCTATATGGAGCTGCAATGAAATAAAACAGACATTAATGTAACTGGCTCTGATCCTGCACCCACTTGGCACATCAGTAAACAAGCCCTAAACATGGTCCCCAGTTTTGAGAACTGGACAAATGCCTGCTCTCTCCACCTGAATCCCAAGAAAATTGGCTGACTTAATGCCATAATGTGAATCCATATTAACCTTAGTAGAGCTGCGCCCTTGAGTTCCAGATCTGGCCACAAGAGGATTTCTTACTTACATCTAGCAATCATCTTTGTCTTTGTAGTAAGACTCAATCCCCGTCACTCATATAGCTCCACATGCTAGATAATTACACCACAGGATTTGCAATGGTTATAATGATGACAACAATAACACTTACACTTATATGATCCTTTAAGGTTAACAGAGCATTTTCCTCACAACTCTGCTCAGTGCATAGTATTCCTGTTTTATATGTGCTGGTCTAAGTATGATCTGAATTATCAATTAAGGCTAAAGAGGTTGCAAGTCTAGGAGGAATTACAACTGACTAATTTTCTTTAAGTAAAGTGTTCCTTTTTATTCAATTCCTCGACCTTTCCAGTAAGAAACTGATAACCAGGTACACACAATATAGACTACATGTGACAAAGTGACCTCCCTAATGCTGTCGATGATGTTAGCACAGGAAGGAAGGAAAAATGGAAAGCTATGTTCCCTTTTATGCCTTCCTCATATTTAGTTAGGAACAAAGTCCTATCAATTTTTTCCTTTCAAATATTGCTCATACCCATTCCTTCCCTCCCATTTTTACTATAACCTCATCACTTCTCACCTAAACCAATGCGGTATTTTCAGGCGTGGTCTCTCTACCTCCAGGCTCTCCTTTTCAATCCATCCTGTATATCTCCATTGGATTAAACTTCTTTAAACATAGCCATTATTCTATTTACCATATATCCTCTACTCAGAGATATTCAGTAATTTTTAGTTCCTATCACATATCAAAGCTAAATTCTTTTGCTTGGCATTCAAGGTCCTACTCTAACATTAGCTTCCGCTGAATATCAAAACACTGGTCCTGCTGCATGACATGCCATGCTCACCTGACCTCTAGGCCTTTGTTCATTGTGCATCCCACAGTTAGCATATACTCCCATTTCCCTTTCTATGGATATAGATTTTATCCATCCTTCAGATGTTTTTCAAATGCAATCTCCTACCAGGAGTCTTCTCAGCTTGAGCCCACTCCTCATTCAGTCAATCAATAAGTAAACATTTATTGAGTGAAAATCATACTCTTAATTGTAAAATGCAAGTGCTAGGCACTGCAAGGAAAAAAAATGCTTAAGACATAGTCCCTGCCCTGAATCAGATTATAGTCTACCTAGGGATATGAGACATACATTAAAAACATATATTTAAAAAAATAATAACTAGCATGACCAGATAGCATATTCTAAGTGCTAAATGAGCAGTACAGATAGTAAGAGCTGATGTAGATCGGAGCCAAAGGAGATCTATGTGGTCTATAGTCTATAGCGAAGGCTTCATGGACAAAGTGGCACTCAGATTGGATTGGCAAATAGTAGGAATGTTATAAATGCTTATTGACTGATTGATGGAAGGAAGGAGATATAGAGGAATGGGTATGATTTATCAAAGGAAAGAGGATACTCTGGGCAGAGGAAACAATGGGGGGTAAGTGTGTTTAAGAGATGAAGAATAAATGAGTAAGCTATGGTGATACGTAGAGAAACAGTACAAAATAATTATGGAGAGGTGAACTGTAGTTAGATTGTGGTGGACTTTGAATGCCAGGCAGTAAAGATTAGGCTTAAAGTAATCAGACAATAAGGGGTTTTGTTTTATTTTTGTTCTTAGCAGAAAAAAAAAAATATATATATACACACACATACACACATATATATATGTATGTATGTGTGTGTATGTGTACATATATACACACACACACACACACACACACACACACACACATACATGGTGTTTTAGGAAGGTTAATCTGTAATCTTATTTCAATGTATAGGACAGATTGGAGGAAAGAGTGTAGATAGGACCAGTTAGATCTCTGAACTCCCTCTTCTTTTGATTCAATAGGATTTAATATCTATATCATATAATTAAGCACCTATAGTAATTATAATTTCCTTTGTAAGCAATGCATAGCATGCATAGCCTAGCATTCTAAGGTCTGGACTTACACAGAGGGGGTTCAATGTTAGGGTACTCCCCCAATTATTCTCTGACTTATATTTCCCCCACTCAGAGTTGTCTATGGAAAAACTCAGACTATAACTCATGTCTACGTCCATACAAATGGAGGTAAAAGGATCCCCAGATCCCACATAAGCACTCAGGGTAACAAACACATGTATTAGGTATAGAATAGCCTTTAGTCTTCCCCAACGGAAATACAAAAAAGACCCATAAAGGAATCAGAGTAACATAATCAGTACCATTCTCTTTACAGTGAGTCTCTCAACCTTCTCCAAGGTTCTAAAGTCCTCCAGACTCATAGCACCACCCTGTGGTTTGGATACATCCTACACAGATAATTATTGTTTCTGTGTATGTATCTGAAATCCCCAGTTAGACTGAAAGTTCCTAAAATATGAAGATATTTTACACTATTCTGTATTCTATATACAGTAATAAATTCTCATTGACTGGTTGTTAGCCCAGATCAGTTCTGAAGCTAAACAGGACTTGGATGGAGGCACTAAAAGCCCAGCCTCTATTCTTCTTCCACCCCATATACACATATTTTGAAAGTGAGTCTTGAAAGCTCAGAAGACATCACCAGAATACTATTTTGGACCTTCCACATTTTCCAAGAAGAGAGTTAGCTCTACTCACATTCAGTGTATATTGGAATAAGCAAGTCTTCTCTGGATTAATGTCCCAGCAGGCCTCAGCCAGAGAGAAAGGAAAGGATCTAATAGGCTGTAAAGGGCAGCTAGGTGATGCAGTGAATAGAGTGCTAGGCCTGGAATCAGGAAGCCTCAACTTCCTGAGTTCAAAGCTGGCCTCAGATACTTATTAGTTGTATGACCTTGGACAAATCACTTAACCCTGTTTGCCTCATATGTAAAATGAACTGGAGAAGGAAATGGCAAACCATTCCAGTATCCTTGCCAAGAAAACCCAAATGGGGTCACAAAGAGTGAAATACAACAGCAAATGATTGAACAAGTAGGCTAGAAACTTCTTGTGGGAAAGGATTGTGTCTTTTTTTTTCTAATCTTCCTATCACTGGCCCCTAGTTTAACAAATGCCAGTTGAGTTGAATTTTCAAATGTAGGTTCTTGACATGGGCAATGTTATACTCATTCTCTCTTAAGTACAGACAAGACCACTGTGCTCTTAAACACAGGCTTTCATCATGGATCTGGATAAAGAGAATACTTATCCAGATGTTAAACCTCCCTCCCTATCAACCAAGACAAGCTCTGTCCGAAGTAAGAAAACCAATCATACCCCTTTTATTTACCTTGAACAACTGCAAGAGCAGCCAACTGGGGTTGAAGTTTCACATCGGACAGTGAAGAAGGTACAGCGTGGTGCTGCCTTACCATCCTGGACTGCCAGTCCCTACTGATCACTGAGTCTCAACAGGCCCAACAACCATGAGTGATATGGCCCATGTATTGTGATACAGGGACACTTCTCTTCACAGCCAAACTACAGGCTCTAGTTCCAGAAAGGTCATGAGCTTATAAAAGAATTGATTGGGGAATATAAAGGTTAATTGGCCTTACAGTGGCAACAACATGGACCAGGCAATTGGTACCCTGGATATCCATTGCTGCTGGCCTCACAGACCCACAGGAGAGTTAGTACTTACACACAACTAGTGCCTACAGAAGAGTTCTTTGTCAGTCTAAGCAAGCTGGCTTCAAAAGGAGGCTAGCACAAGGGGAACTTCCTCCTCCTTTTCTCTCATTTTGCTAATGGGCCAGGTCCACTGAATGCCTCCATCTCCAGAGTTTTGCAAAAAGCCTCTTATGGGCATCTCCTCACACTTAACCAAAACCAGTTCATAACATTGGAATGCAAAAGCACCCAGGCATTCCAAAAACACTTTGTAAATATCTCATTTCAAAAGATGGAAGAAAGCTTTTCTGAAATGTCAGCTCTGTTTTTCCAAACTGCTGAGTGCCAATCAGTGACAATAAAAACCATTAAAATGTAAATTTTCAAGGTCATTAAAACTGATTACAATCTCCTTTGTTATATCAACACCTCATTACAACATACAAGTAGGCAACACTACAAGGACATGTAAGATTCAGGCTTTGTTCCCCACTTCAATCAAATGTAAAAGCAATTATTTTTATGATGGATGTACAAAGGCTTTAACCAACAATGTCAGGCATCCCTAATAAGCCTAGATATAAGGGAGGTATTTTCCCATAAAAATGCCTTCATTCCACCTCTGCATTGTTCAATTATGATAAGAAGCTGGAGCAGGAATGCATAAGTTAGTAGATAAATATAATTTAAGAATTCTTTTCTGGAAAATTAAAGCAATAGGCTTACCTCTTTGCAATTTTCTGAATTAGAGAAATGTATAAGGTCATCATTATACATTTCTTGAGTATTGATAATGTCACTATATTCTTTCTGACTTAGGTCTTCAGGGTTAATGCCATTGGCCCGTAGAAATTCTTGATAGGCCACGCTGAATGCCTGGCCAATGGATTGAGCAATCAGCTGCGCCTGTCAAAAAAGAAAAAAACATAATTGAGAACTTTATTCTACATAACCCCTCTGGCTCCAAGCATCAGGAAAGGCCACAGGAAGCACAGCCACAGGCTCCTGAGAATCATTCCCAATAGGAGAGCCTACAAAGTGAGTACACAGGGTTTCAAGGGGTCAGTTGCTTGGAAATCTGCCCTTTAGAACCAAAAATAAGAAAGGGACTCCATCCTCCATCCGGCAATGATTGAATTTCAATCAACGCTCATAGTCAGAAATAACTTCAGGCAAAATTGAGAGGCCAGTCAGTTGTCTTTGGTGAGTCTCTCCTCCCTCCTTCCCATAGCTACTTGCAACACATACATCTTTCTATCTCTTTTACCCCTTTACCTCTTACCCTAGCACTTGGGGCTTTATGCTTCAACCAGAGACCTCCTGTTAAGTAGAAGAAAGTAATACAACAGATGAATTCTCTTTCCAGTGTTATGGATTTAATTTCCTGGCAAGGAAAGAGCTACAATTTTAAAAGTAGATGCAGTAAGCAAAACTTAACCCAAAGGGGGAAAATTCTAACAATGGAATTGCAGAGACTGGCAACTGGGTAGGGGAAATAACCGTGGGTAGAGATGCCTTCTGGCCTCCCTAAATCATGCTGCCTAGCTGCTCATATCTAGGAGCAAGACCTAATGACAGGTACACTGGTCATTCCTCCCCAGTTGGATTTCCTTTCTAAGTATCTGGGCCGAGCTGAGGATTGCTCAGAGATAAGAAGACATTCATATCCTCTAAGCTTCAGGCACTAAGGCACAAGAATGATACAGAGAAGAGGATAACCCCACTAGGTATACAAGGACCTTTGAGGGAAGAGTTCATAGTACTTCAAAAGTCCTTTCATTCAAATCACTAGCTCTAGAGTCAGAAAGCATGGGATCAAATCCTGCCTCTGGCGCTTACTACCTGTGTGATTTATCCAGGAAAATGTTTTCTAAATGTTACATTGTTCTCAGCACTGACATAAATGATAAAGAGAAGAAATGGAGAAAACAGATAGCCAAAATCTTAAAAAAAAAACAACCAAAAACCAATTCATCATGGAATTGACCTTGCTGATCTCCACAGATCCCTTCTGAAACTCATCAATTCCAAATAACAAAATAAGGATGTGTCGGCTGCATCACCCACTTTCGGAACAAGAGGGAGCCTCAGACGCCATTTACTCTAACCAGTACCTCAACTGATACACACCCTTTAGAACAGGTGTCAACAGAGGGCGCTCTGGTTCCATCCTACCTACTGAAAGTGCCCCTAACCAGATTAAAATGTAAGCGGGAATTAAAAAAAAAAAATACAGTTATTATTGTTGTTGTTCAGTTGTGACTGACTCTTTGTGACCCCATTTGGGGTTTTCTTGGCAAAGATCCTGGACTAATTTGCCAGCTCATTTTACAGATGGGGAAACTGAGGCAAACAGGGTCAATGTTGTCAGACTCCCACCTCCCTCATTATGGATACTGTGCCTTTTTAAATAGAGCCTAACATCACTTGTCTTTAATGATGGAAATGTGACGCATTTATACATGCTGAACTTGCAGCCCATGAAAACCCTTAGATCTTTTTTTGCACAAACTTGTCTAGTAACATCCCTCCATCTTTGTGCCTAGGAGAACCAACTTAAGTTCCCTGAGGGCGGGGACAGTTTTCATTTCTGCCTTTGTCATCCCATCACCTAGCACAGTGCTTGGCACATAGGTGTTTAATAAATATTTATATCATTGCATTGACTTGTGCAGTTGATTCCTGGAACCTTTAAATGACCTCTAGTCTATGGGGCAGGAAAGCCTTTGGCATCTTTGAAGGGTAGATGCCTAAAAGTCAGAAAAAATAATGAGTAGAACAAGTCTAGGATTCCACCTAGAGATCTGTATGAGATTTAACAGCTGTGTGAGTAAGGCAATGGCATTTTAACACTGGGACCTCGGACAGCGATGCAGTACAGTACAAAGGACACTGGGCTTAGAGTCCAAAGACCCAAGGTTAAGCCCCAGTTCTGACATTTCCTAGCCATGAATTTTCTCCGTGCCCTCAATAAAAACAAGGGTAGCATCATTTGCATTCCCTGTCTCCCAAGGTTTGGAGGAAAGCGCTTCATCAATGTGAATTGGCATTGCTATCCTTTTCCTTCCAGCCACTTAGGAAATGAAACATCCAGGGTAATAAGATTCCAGTACTGATGCACTTGCCAAATGAAAACAGCCTTTGGCTTCCTGGCATTAAATCACTATCCTGAAACCTCAATGTGCTGCCTCCTAAGAAGCACAGCTCCCTCCTCATTAAGGGAGTCCCATGTCTCCCCACCCTTAGCTGAGGCGGCAGGTCTTTATCTATGATCACAAGGCAGAGTCAGAAGATTTGCCCCAGATGCTTTCCAATTCCCCTCTACAGTTCTTTTTTCTTCTCACGTCCCTCAGTCTGGATTTCATTTTGCCGAAGGTGATGACATGAGGACTTCTCCCTGCTGGGCCTGCCTATCCACTCCAATCTTCTCTGCCAGCAATAAAAGGAATCTCATAAGCTGGCTTTCACTGTAGCCTACGAGACCTGCATGTTCATCAATGTCACAACATAGCCTGCGCCCGGCCAGGGCATGCTCTATAGCTCTATATAGGCCCAGACGTTGTGTGTCCCCTACCATGGCATCAATGCAAGAGAACCAATCAATCCATTTGTCTTCTGGGACCTATTTTCTTTAGACATGGCTATATTTTAAGCATATCTGATACCTGCCACATCGTCGACGGAAAAGAGTACAATGTTTAAAAATCAATGACATTCCCCTTGTGTATTTCTTGCTGCTTCTACAATTCATCGGACAAGATTCTCAGACCAAGTTGAGATAAAAACGAAAACTTTGGTGGTTTGTAATAATGAAGTGAAAGGCTCAGGAGAAATATGATAGCGACAGCCACAGAATATTTTCAAAGGAAAAGGTTAATTTACTTATTTTCCAATGCCTGACACACAAATGTTTAATAAATGCTTGTCGACTGATTGACTAATTGATTGAAAGTACCACACTAGCTGTAGAAAAAAAGAAATTTGAAGCATAGTGGATAGACAACTGGCCTCCAAATCCCATCACCATCCAGAGAATAGCACTTAACTTCTCAATGTCCCAAGCAACTGTCTAAGACCCTAAGTTGCAGAATGGCTGCAGATCTTTGCCAATAGAAGAGATTCATTACCTGGAGCTCCTTACAACAATGAAATCACAAGACTGGTTACTAATAATATTAATATGAATTATTATTATAATGCCACCTATGTGATTTATTATTAGAGGTAGCATGGTTCAATAGAGTGCTTGGCTTAGACTAAGGAAAAACCTTTAGATTTGAATCCTTCTTCTCATATATACTAGGTGTGTTACCCTAGACAAGTCATTTAACCTCTATTTTGGTTTAGGCGACTTACTATGATTTATCTGTTAAGTTACAATCTAAGATGGTGGAACTAATTTTCTACCCCAGGAGTTCCCAATGTTGCCAAAATCAAAGATGCTTTTCATATTTACATATACTAGTTTTATGCATGAGAGCATGTTATTTCATGTTCTCATCTTTAAAGCGCTGTATATTTACGGTACAGTGGAGAAAATATGCTGGCCTGAGAATCAGAAGATCTAGGGTCTAGGTCTAGGGTCTAGTTCCAGCTCTCTGACTCTCTGCCTATTTGACTTTACCTCTCTAAGGCTCGGTTTCCCAACCTATAAAGTGAAAAGATAAAACCAGAGAATCTCTCAGAGATCCTTCAGTGTTAGAATTTTTTACTCTATTGATTCCCAAGGTTCATACGATCTCTAAAATTTTACAATCCAGATTATGATACCACTATTAAACTCCTACACTAATACTTTAACCATCCTATGGAAGTAACCCCTAGAGTTATTAAAGGCTCAGCCAATAGACCACAAGCTCTGGCAGGTCCTATCATGTTGTCAAGTCTTTGAGTTGGAGTGCCTGTCATCAGAGGAGCAGCCTAGTTTAGATAAGAGAAACTCATCACCAGGTTGGTCACCAGGTGATGATTTTTTTTTTCATCGCAACAATTCATGAAATTGTACTTGAGTATGGAAGGTGTTGTGATCTATGTTACAACATTGGTAGTGCCCACACCAATGGACTTAAGGCTCTATTAAAGCCTCAGGAACTAAGATAAAATGACTATTAATAAGTAAAATGAGGAAAATTAATAGAAATATCACAACACACAAAAACCATCCAGAATTAAGTATCCTTTTACGTGCTATCTTGCTGGCAGCACTGTACTAGAAATATCCTTAAATTCCTTGATCTTTTATTTTAAAAAGTTACTCATTTTAGGCGGTATCTCCTCTTTTACAAAGAAAGCCCCAAAAATTTAGAAGAAAGGAATTATTTCCACTTCTTTTAAATTAGTAACAATCATACCCATTTGTGTGCGAAAAGATTACAAACTTTTGGGATTAATAAATGGATCTTTACTGTTGTTCCTGGCTTACAGTGGAGTTTGGGGGCATATTAATTATAACGAGGACAAGATTTGAGATCCTCAGGCAAAAGCATACCATTATGTGACACCACACCCACTTTTCTAGAAAGGGGAGCTTCAAATGCTTCACATACAGCACATGTTGACAGCTATGGCCACAAGGTGGCACTATGGTACCAGTGAATGAAGGCATAGGCATAAGCATGGCAAAAAGAGGATGCGCAAAAGGATTACCCAAGTTGACCCAGGCTAAAAACCAGTGTTGAGGAAGTTTGGTTTTTTTAGCATTAACCCTCTCTCTCACTATCATGGAGTTCAGAATCCCCATCTCACCACAACCAGCCCCAACCTCAACATCTTCTATAGGGCTTAGGTTTGCCCTTCATCCCGATTCCAGACCCTTCATACCCATCACAGATGCCTTAAATTCCCATCCTGCCATTGTCCCCCTTTTCAGTGTTTGGATACATTCATGAGGATCAATAATCGAACACAGAACAATCCTTTCTTCTTTCACTAGTGATACTGACATTTTACAATAGTATTTCTGCATATAAAGTATCTTAACCCCAAAATAGAAATTTCAGGCTAAATGGTGCAGTAGCTAGAATGCCAGGTTGGGAGTCAACTCATCTTCTGAAGTTCAAATCCAACGTCAAACTTACTAGCTGTTTGACCCTGGGAAATTCACTTAATCTTGCTTGCCTCAGTTTCCTTGTCTGTAAAAAGAGCTGGAAAAAGCAATGGCAAACCACGCCAGTATTCTTGCCAAGAAAATCCCAAATAGGGTCATAAAGAATCAGACACAACTGAAAAAATGACTCAACAAGTAAAAACTTGATGTCTCTTAAAATGTACCTATGAACCTTGCTCCACTGGGGAATGGAGCTACATGGTGGCACATAGGAAACCTGCAAGCAAGGCGTTACTTAGGGGGAGACAGATCAAAAATAAATTGCCAATAATGATTATTTGAAAAATACATTGTTTAAAGAAGGATATTTCAAATGAATGATAGTCAAGTCTCAATTATTTGCTGCAAATTTTCATTATTAAACTGATTTCTTACTGCTAAATACCATGCTTCTACTCTCTCCTCTTGGTATCAATCTGTGTATGCTAGAGGAATGCAAATTAATTTCAGTATGATCCCAAGTGAATTCACCATCCTTCAAAAAAATCACATATCTAATGCATTTCAAATCAAAATATAAATTGTTTTTGGATTATCTGATTGCCTCAGTTAGCAAGGATAATTGGCAGTTGACAGTATCAGGATTCTAAAATTTGTTTCAAATTGGAGACTTGCAGAAATGACCATCAATTGCTTCAGGGCATTATTTCATCCATCCAGGAAAATGAGGTAGTTCTACTAAGTTCCAGGGGCCTGCTGGATAATTACTATTTTTCATAAACCAGGCTGCTTAGTATAGTGAAAAGAATTCTGAATTTGGAGTCAGAATTCCTAAGTTCAAATCCCAACTCTTTCACTTATTTTATTACCTATGTAACCTTAAGAAAGTGCCTTAAACCTACTTGGACCTTATTTTCTTCATCTATAAAATGAGGTATCATAAGGTCACAGATTAAGAGCTGAAAAGAAAGGGATCATTTAGTATAGTCCCCCTCTTATATCACAGGTGGGGAAATCTTCTGAGGCCCAGAGAGGTTAAATAATTCATCAGGGTTACATAGTTAGTAACGTATCAGGGCCCTTTCCACAATACCACACTGCCTCTCTTGGGTTGGATAACATTTGATTTACAGGATTTATGGTTTTAAATTTTATGTAACCCAGAGCAGTTACCCAGAGAGGTGACCCAGCTGAATTAAGAGGGCACAGAACTTAGACATTGCTGACGATACATGCAATTCTTCAGTAGCATATAAACACTAAAGTTTAGCACCTAGTTAGCAAGAATGGGAATTAGTTCATTAAAAGTAGAAGTAGTTATTTAAAACATTAAACAATCTTTTAAGTACGCCATCAGATAAGGGCTGAAGTGAGTTACTCCCCCCATCCACTCAATCTTATTCCATTACCACCTCTATCCCTATATACAGCGACTTCCTCAGCAGCCTTCAGCGGATGTCCAGGGACTTTGCCCTGCCACCAGCCAAGGGAGGCATTTGCAGTTCTTGCTTGAAAACAAAAATTCCTACCTTTAATTCTGAAACCCTACCTGGGGTAGGTCTCTGGGTATGTGGTCTTTTAATTGAGTCCAAGTTTTACAGAATAAATCTTTTTATTAAGGGGATTTGATCTGTGAAGTTTGGATTCAGTCAAAGGGCTGCACTTGAGCACCTAGAGGGCCACATGTGGTCCCGAAGTCACAGGTTCCCAACCCTTGCCCTACACCTATTTTGTGAAACTTCCTGTCTACCCACTGCTATAAGGCCCTCTTTCCTCGCAGAACCCACAGATATTTCATCATCACTACAACAAAGACTAAGGTCCATTTTTTTATCCTCTGTTGGACTGGAAAGTATGAACCTTTTATATAATTCACTCAAGGTGCACTGGCTGTTCTTCTTGTCCTTCCCTTTATCTTGGTCTTTCCTCTTCCAATCTTCTGATACAGATTTAGATTCCCCTCTGCATCTATAGATTATTTTTCCTCCTTGAGTTCATTTTAAACTTCTCCCATTCTTTCAAAAAACGCTGCTTTCTCCTACTTTCTTTAGAGAATAGAGAAACATTCTTCTAGTCCTTTTCTCTTTTATTCAGACTCAGAAATATGAGAAGGATTACCAGGGAGAATGGGAAAAGGCAAAATGGTAATAACTGAGCAAAGAAGTCCTGGGAAAACAAAGAGGAGGTAGGTCCTAATTATAATAATCTTTGAAAACCAGTCAAAAAGTTTAGACCTTATGAGGTGGGAAATAGGGAGCCAGTGAAGGTTTTTGAAAAGAGAAGTATGATAATGAAAGTGGTATTTTTTGGAAGGTTACTCACACTACCACATAATATATTTTAGAGGATGAAAGCTTGGATCTTAAAGTAATTCAAGCATGAAGAAATGCAAGTTCTAGATTAAGGTGGTAGCAACAGGAGTAGAGAGGGAAGGACAAATGCAAAGAACCTTTAAAAGGAAAAAAATATTTAACAGATATGATTGTGATTAACTAGATACAAGGGAAAGAGCAGAAAAGGTCAAATATGACTCCAAGGGTTCAAGACCAAGTGACTTAGAGAATGGTGTTAGCACTGATAAAGACAAGGAAGATAGAAAAGAACTTTTGGGGGAAGGAGGTCTTTGTCTGGAATAGATGATGAGTTTGGTTTTAGATATATTGAATTTGAGGCAAAGAAGTATAAATGCTTTGTGGCTAGTTAGAGATAAAGTAGTGAAGATTGCACAAGAAGTCAATCATATCAATTAGTCAATAAGACACTTATCAACTATTTACCAAATGTCAGGGACTGTACAAAATTGTGGCAATACAAAGAAATAGTGAAGGCAGTTCCTGCCCCCAAACTTCTTTCATTCTAATAGGAGAGCCAAAAGAATGTGTGTGTGTGTATTTGTGTGCATGCATATGTATGCATGTGTGTACACATACATATGCATAAGTGTATAGGTATGTGCAAGATATATACACAATCAATGCATGACTTTAGAAGGAAAATCTTGAAGACTGAAAATATAAGAAATTAATAACAGAGAAGTAAAAGAAGTGTAAGAGAAGTAAAAGAAGAATAAAGAAGTAAAAGAGAATAAAGAGCTCCCTGAGGTGAAGAAAAAGTAAAGATTACAGATAGGACTAAGGACAGAAGTTTGGGGAACAATCACAATTGCTGGATAAAGAGAAAGAGAAGCTAGTAAAAGAAACAGAATGGCGAGATCAGCTCCATGGAAAGAAAACCAGGATAGCAGGGTGTCATGAAAGCCATGGAAAGAGAGAATACACAAAATGAAAGGGATGCTCAATAGTGTCAAATGCTGTAGAACAGTGGTTCTCAACCTTCCTAATGCCACGACCCTTTAATACTTGTATGTGGGTGTATCTGCATGTGGGGAGACCCACCTGGAGATGGATAGAAGAGTGGTGTCTCAGTTCCTAAGACCATGGGAAATATGTGTTTTCCAATGGTCTTAGGCTACCCCTGTCACCCCTGTGAAAGGGTCATTTGCTTTCCAAAGGGGTCGCAACCCACAGGTTGAGAACCACTGCTGTAGAATGATCAAGGATGAAAAATATGGCTGTTGAATTTCTCAATTAAGAGGTTAAAGATGACCTTCAAGAAAGGAGTTTCTGATGAATGACAGAGATGGAAGCCATGGTATTCCCTCTGATTTTTCCTTCCAGCTACTCTGTACTTACCTTGCATGTTCTGTCTGTCATATGTCTTTTCCCCTTTTATCATGTAAACTCCTTGAGCACAGAGACTGTTTATATTTTTTCTTTTTATTCCTAGCACTTAGTACAGTACTTGACACATAGACAATACTTGATAAATTCTTATGGATTGGTTTAGTTTGACTTTAGATTCAAAGTTCCCTTAGAAAGCAACAAAACTGAAGACTCTCCAAGGGAAAAGTACCATTAAAGTGAGAGACAAGAATAACAAAGTGTATTTCCCCATTAGTTTCTCTTCTCTGTTTTGTTTCATTGCTCTTCATCTCCAACTTTGGATTGTCTTTGCTTGTACTTTACTATGTTCCTTCCTACTTAATACATTCTATCCCTAACAATCCTAATTCAAGATTCCATCTTCCTAGAGGTGGAAGAGAAGGGGTGGAAAAAGTCAGCTGCAACATAAAAAACCTTGATCTGACCCAAGTCTTTTAAAACTAAGATTTTCTTTCCCAAAAACAGTTTCTAATAACTGCTTATTAAAATTAGTTATAAAGACCATGGAAACACAAGACTTAGTTCCATTGTTACTGGTCTCTAAGATACCCACAAATCCTCTTTACACAAGAATGTCTTTCCCAGGTTTCTAGATTTCCACAAATATATGTGTATAGGTATATTTAATTCAACTTGGCAAGAGCAATCAAAGTATCTCAAGCCCAGTAACCTCATTGAGTCCGCAAAAACACACATACACACACACACACACACACACACACACACACGCACGCACACACACACAAGAAAATGGGCCCATATGAACTTGCCAAAAAGACCTGAATGACTCAGGCTCTTTCCCTGAGTTTACCCTCTGGTGAGATTCAAGTCAGCAGGATGGATAATTAGAGAAACTGGAGGCCACGGTATTATTAAGTTCCCAGAATGGCTCCTTGAACTCTTTTCCCTTTCACCACCCTTTGAGCATTCAAAAGATATAGAGGTGGCTTGATCATATGTACTTATTTTTAAAACTCTAATGAAGTTAAATTTGCCCAAATGAATTTGCCTAGAGTATTGTGAAGTAGGAAGGCAAACAGCACATGTGAAAACACTGCCAAATACTCTTTCAGATGCAAACATGTGTAGCTTTAAGCAAACTTGATACCTATTTTTAAAAGATACTTTTATGTGAAAGACAATTTAGAAAATTTAGGAGGGAATTATTTGCTGTAAAAACAATGCACAATAGGATTTATTTAAACAGACATTTCAGTAAAGTTAATTTATAATGTGATTCAATTCTTAAAGAACACATGTACCAGACTGAGAGTCAGAAAATTTGGGTCCTTCTACAACCAGTAACAAGCTAAGTAAGTTTGGACAAATCGCTTAGCCTCTGGGGGCCTTGGTTTCTTCATTTGTTTGAAAAAATAAAGGTTAGACTAAATGATCTCTAAGGTCTCTTTGAGCTTAAAAAAAACTATAGCATAACATCTGGCCATTGATGAAACAAATTAAAATATGAAATGTCCCTTACTCCTGTGTGGCAGTCCTGTAGAGCTGGTCAGAGAGTGGTAGAAAAGGACCAGAGAATCCTAAAGATTAAAGAAAACTGGCCAGAGTTATATTACCAACTTAGAGAGGGTATATAAATATATAAGCTGATTCAAAATATCTTTGACATAACAATTTGGGACTCCAAGATTTTCCATTGGCTCTTACAATCATTTTACATTTATACATAGTATATTCATACAATTATAATTCCTATAGAATTTATATATAGAATTTATATAATATATATTTTATATATATAATTTATATATAGAATATCATTTCCAAAGAGTTCTGGATATTTTCATCTCAATAATTCTAACTTCACAACCTGAAGTGGAGAAAAATACGGCTGTAGTTACACCAAATATAATAATGATAACGATAATGGCCACTACTATTTCTATAGCTCCTTAGTGAGGGTTTACAAAGAGCCTCACCCATATTAGCTCATCTGGCCCACACGAAGTGTTTATGAGCTACGCGCTTTTAGCATGCCCCGTCTTACGTAAAAAGAAGCTAAGGCCAGGATCGTGTAGCCATCTGACATGAGAATGAACTCGTGGCTTCCTGACTCTAAGCTGTCTCTGTCCATTATACACTCAGACAGAAAGGGAGCCACTAAACTATACAAAAATGATCCCTTTAGGCAGCATATTGATTTGGAAAACAGCATATTAACCACATATTATCTCTGTTCTGCACAGGAAGACATGAGTTCAATCCAGCCTCAGACACTTACTAGCTGTGTGACCTTGGGCAACTCATTTAACCCCGTTTGCCTCAGTTTCCTCATCTGGAAAATGAGCTGGAGAAGGGAATAGCAAACCATTTCAGTATCTTTGGCAAGAAAACCCCAAGTGAGGTCGTGAGGAGTCAGACGTGACTGAACAACAATAATACGTCTCCGTTCTGCTATATTTCATTTACTTTGTCAGACATTTCCTGATTACATGCTCATCTACTTCAGCCACACTTGGGGATATTGGCAGCAGAAATATGGCCAGCAGACTGCATGCTGGATGCCTCTGCACCACATGATGCTGCTTCTTTCATACCAATTAGCATCTAATTAATTTACTTACATCCTCTGACTCAAAGACATGGCAGATCATCTTGTATTGTTTCTTCCCTTCCTGGGCACCAGGTGTGGTCTCAATGCAGTCTTGAGAAGCTGATCTGGGCATCCGACGTCTCGCCATTAACACAACAATATTCCCAATGTCGGCAATGTAGGATATAGTTCGCAAAGCATGATCCATCATGGTTTCCTACCGATGGAGAAGGAAAGTCAAATCAAGAAGCAGCTCTGAATTGTGTGACTGTGTCTATGAGTCACTTCTCAATGCCTCGAAAGACCATTACCTAGATATCTTATTAGTGTTGGTGCTTTTCACAAGATGTTCTCCTCAATAATAGGAGAAGCAAAAATACGTACCATGTACAAGTCCTTGGGACATCCATACAAATGGCTTTTAAATACACTCACCTGCTCACTGCCTTTACCTGACCCCCTGCAGGCCAGACAACAGGACTGAAGATATTCAGGTATGCAGGAAGAAGGCACATGGGTTAGCCAAAGTGGCTCTATTTCTTTCTTCCAAGCGTGAAATTTGCTGATAGCGAAGATCCCCACAAGGTACAAACATCATAGCAATAGCAACACTTATCCGACGTTATAAGTCAGCATTCCCAAAATGTGGTAGAAAAATAACCATAAAAATATCCACCAAGATGATAAAATCAGCAAAACCTCCATTAACCAGGACTTTCAATAAAGAAGACTTTCCCAGTATATTCTAAGGAAAACCAGGCAAAGTACAAGAATATACCTTAATGTTGGTGATAAGTTTTTAAAAAACCGACGTCAATAACCATTTTTCCAAACTTTGGTCTGCAATTCAGACATATTTAGACCAATCCCCTCTACCTCCTATACTATGAAAACTCATTCCATTAAGGTGCCTTTGTGTACTTTACAGCACTATACAAATGTCAGCTGTTATTATTATTCCTAATACTTTTATTCTCAGAAAAGTGGACTAGTACATTTTAGAAAAATCTTTGATAAAATTAAAACAAACAAAAAAAACCCCTCCCTACTCAAAACCTTCAGTTAACTAGAAAAGTAAGGTGTCCAGAATCAGACCTAATGAAAGGTATTTGAAAAGTTCTCTTCATTTAAAGTCAGGAGCATCCTGACTCCCAGATTTATTTGCAATATGATCCTGAGCAAGTCATTTAACAGCCATTAAACTCAATTTTCTCACCCGTAAAACAGGGGAAATTATATCTCCACTTAACAGGCCTATTGTGAAGAAAGTCCTTTGTAAACCTCAAAAAAACATAACAATGTTATTCTTCTTCTTACCACCCTTGACAAGATCCAAGAGTTGGACCCTATGTCTTCCTGTCTACTTAAGGCTTTCAGACTTCCCACTTAACAGGTTGGATTTGCCATATCACAAAATAAATGCCTATTAATGCTTTGAAAAACATTATTTTCTTGCATTATAAATATGTGCATTTATTTTTTAAAAGTATTATTCTAATAAGTGTCCCTTGCCTCACTCTCCCCAAACTCTGACACCCTGACCCTTCCCACACCTCCATGAATTACACTCTAGGAGATGTAGACAGGCCTCACTTGTCTACTCAGAATATTCTATTTCCCAGACATTCTCGTCCATTGTCATTTTATTATAGTAGAACAAAGTATTCAAGGTGAAATCCTTGGTTCTGTTAGAGTTGGCCAAAATCATCAAGCTCTGCCATTGGCTGAGGGCCAAAGAGATCATAAGTCCTTTCCTAATTGCAGAAATGTGAATCTATGGGTAGCAAGAACTTTATTTTGGCAATAGGACAAGATGAAATTTTTTAAAAAGCAGCTTCTATTCTAGAAGATTTACATCCCACCTCCCATTCCCCTCAGAGAGATGACCCTCTAAGCACCCTTCAATTTCTAAGACTCAAAGAACCATCTTCAATTAGAACGCATTATGCTGGTACTTGAAAAGCAGCCCCGGCTGTGAGCTTGTGTATGCACACACAGAGTATAACAATTGCTTGGCCTAGAATTTCCTTTAGAGAACAGGGGGATGAAGCTCAGTGCTAAATTTTCCATTAAAAACATTCTGTTCACAGAACATAAAGCAACTAGGCATTGGAAAGTGATGACCTGCATGGGTCACACCAAATGGCCCAGCAACAATTTCTGAAGCTTCTCCCACTCTTTTGGCTGAGCTTAAGGATCTATTACTCTTGTTTCTTTGATTTTATTTTTGTTGTTTTGTCCATTAAATCATGGTTCGCTGTCTCCTCCCAAAAATATTCTCCTTCTCAAAGAAGCATCACACAATGGCTTTGAACCACTAATAAGCTTCTCTTCCAAAGCTTTCACAAAAGGAGAGGGGAGACATGGCATCTTTCTGTGATCTCCGAGATCTTCCTACCTCATGAAGTTCTATGTTTGTCTTTTGCACTGATCTCAATCTGCCCTATTGATTTCCGGTTGTAGCAATAGCGATTGTGTTTTGTTTTTAGCTACTCAAGACTAGAGATTATTTCAAAAAGAAATGCTAAATGTCATCTTTTCAATACTCCTTCATATCAGGTCTTGGCAAACATAAACATGAAAAGAGTCACCCCCTTCACCAGATATCCTTTGACATTAGCAGGATAGGAAACATAGAGGGTTGATTAAGAGACATCAATGTAAATACAGGGGGATTTCAATCAAACTGATTTCTCATTTGTATGTGGAAAAATCTGCCATTCTTTCTATATTGACATATCTTCTCCCATAATTTAGAGATGGTCTAGGACAACAGGAGTGGTAAATAAAGGCATGATTGGGTATGTAAGAAAGTTTTTTCTTCCCTGTCTTCAGCTGAAAATTCCTTTGCTTGGCACCTGGAGAGGTCCTCATTCTGCAAAGTTCACTCTCCATGGAGGTCGTCAAGCAAAGGCTGGACAACCATTTTTCAAGTATGATGTTAGGGATGATTCTTTCCATGGATTAGCTAGCCTTTGAGGTCCCTTCAGACTTAAATTCTGTGATTCTATAGAAGCAGAACAAAGCCAGAGGTCTAGCAGGCAAGATAAACGAAGGATGAAGGAAAGACTATCAGGCACTACTTAACACTTTTGTTCTTAGAGGTTAAGGTGACTAAGTTTCTAATGCTTTTCATCATTTTAAAACAACTGGGTGGAATGATGTTTTATTCAAAAGTGGAAAAAATACCTTGTTTGGGGCATAACAGCACCTCTGGAAAGGAAGGAAATTGATTAAACAAAAGATTTCCTATAAAATCTAAACAGCCAAAAAATTAAAAATAAAAATAAAACCACAAATAGTGAAACCAAAATAGATTAAGGACAAGAGAAAAACAGCAGAACACTGTCATGATAAAATCAGAAAGCCAGGGCACACAATGAGATACAACTTTCAACAGAAAATGGGAGATAGTTCTTCAAACAGACCAGGCTATAGTGGCCTTCAGAGATGAATCTTAAAGGAATAGGGCTTCTTAGGTATAGAAAAGATGGAAAAGGTTACTCATCTGTCTTAAAATTTATGAAGTATTATGATAAGGAGGGTCATGACAAATTTTCTTGCCCTTTTTCCCATGATGTACTTAAGCTATAGCAATAATGAAATACAAGGAATATTCAGCAACATTACCTTAAAGACCAAAGACACTGCCATGGGTTGTCAAAGACCATTATGAAACTTTCTTCCATAAAATAGACAATCATCAGTTTGGTTCAGAAAGAGGGACCGCTATTCAACAGTCCCCTGCCTCTCCTGTGACTACTTTCTCTGAATCACGTGGTTCATGGCAGACACTCCTTAATTTCTAAATGATATTCTCCAAAAATATTCTTAGTGACTTCTTCAGCCTTGGAATTGAATGCTCAGTGGTTAGCAGGATATTCATGGCAGATGAAGCATGAACACAAATGCTAAAAAAGTTTCAGGTTTTCTCCTCCATAATTCTATAAAATTCCTCTCTGCAGGGAACTCTTCTATAATGGACACTTCCTGGCAGAATCTCAAACACTGCAGGGTAAGGTACTCTTCAGTATTCTCCACTATATAACCTAGAAGGGTATGATCATCATCCCTTACCACACAAGGGCAAGAAGGGGGCAAAGGTCAGAGAAAAATAGTAGAAATGTCTGCTCTCAAAGTTGAGTTACAAAGAATACAGCTCCTCTCTCCATTTTTTAGAAAGACACTGGAATTCTTTAATCATATACATACACACACATACATGCTCATATGCACACCAGTGGTCTTCATTATATACAGCCCTGCCTGACTTGTAGCAATAGAACACAGAGGGAGAGAAACCTGTTTTACAGAATTGGAAACCATTATAAAGCAATGAATCTGGTACCCCCAGCTGCTGTACCAGTCAAGCAATATCAAAAGCCAGGAATTATGTCAAAACACTTTACCCTTTCAGAAATATGATCAGTCAGGAACATAGAAGCACATTGGTGAACATAAGGCTATTTGGAAGAAATTTACCCCCTACACTGAGAAAATGGAGAGAGGAGGGTTGCTCAGGGAAGCTTTTATTTACAGCACCCCTGAAAAGAGAATCAATTTCACCATCAGCATTTTCATTCCATTAAGGAGAACAATGATTCTTCTTTGGCTCTGGAGTGAAAAAGTCCACTGGGAGTAAGCACTCATAACGGAGCATCAAAGGCAAGCCAAGCATGAGATTCACTTGGAGCTATAATCATTAACCCCCAGATTGTCTATCCTCTGTCAGTTAGATTCAGAGATACTGGGTTCAGATTCCAGTCATTTGCTCACTTTACACTAAATTGTGCTAGCATTTTCAAAAGCCAAATAGCACCAACTAACTAAATAAATGAAGGAATCAATGTGCTCTCAATGTTTGCAGTAGGCAGATAAAAAAACAAAACCTGAGTCTGTTAGTAGTCAAAAGCAGGAAGCTGAGTATTGGACATGGTGGTGCAAGCCTGTAATTCCTCCTGAAATAGGTGGATACCTTGAGTTCTGGAGGACCATCAGGTTGTCTAAGGAAAGGTAAATGGGTCCAGTTCAGAAAAATGTGTGTGGATATATGTGTGTATGCATATACATATGTGTATGTCTAAACATATATGTATACATGTCTATACACACACACATACAAATATATATAGTCAAAAGCAGGATATCCTATCACATCAGGTATAAAAGATATTTTTTCTCTGTTCTGCTCAGAAGATAATAAAAATATATGTTTGTAATGAATAAAGTAAATGGAGATAACTTCTCTATAAAGTGTTCATTTGTGATCATTAATATGTACCCAGACTTTTAACTCCAACTGGGGCGATAAGTCTTCATGTAAAAGCCAAATTCAGACTCTATGAAACAAAGTTGTCAACACAAGTGTTTAGATAATTGTGTTGAGAGATTTGTGATGCGAAGATGGACGATGAGACACTGGAACAAATTCATGGTAATCCTTGGTGAGCTAGTAATGGGCTTCTCTAACTAGATCTGTGCTTTTAACATTGGGAAACTTCCAACCCATCTCTTTCCTAAGACACGAGGGATCTCTCTACAAAAAGTACCTGTGCTCTTAAAATAAAAAAAGGGTTTTGGCATTAAGACATTCTTAGTACTAACCAATGGCAAGGTCAGTGGTGGGGAAACCTGCAGCCTCAAAGCCACATGTGACCCTCTAGGTCCCCAAGTGTGGCCCTTTGACTGAATCCAAACATCATAGAACAAATCCCCTTAATAAAAGGATTTGTTCTATGAAACTTAGACTCAGTCAAAAGACCACATCCAAAGACCTAGAAGGCCACATGTGGCCTAGAGGGCGTAGTATCCCCCTCTTGGTGATACAGATAGGGGATAGGTAAAAGCAAGGAATTCTAAAATATTTGCCCCACAATGTACATGTGGAAGAGAGACTATCACTGACTAATATCTTTTTCTCAATCACGTAAATTCAATGGAATAACTAAAATTACTAGGTTCACCATTCCAATCCCCAAACTAGATCAAAGAGAAAATGGATAGATTATGTCATACAATGCCAAAAACCATCAGTTCCACCAAAAAGTGGAGGGGGTGGAGGAGAGAAAAGGAAAGCAACACAACCAAATTACCAGTATTGCTCTTGTACGTCCAACTAGAAATTTGAACATATTTTTCATTTTTCAATCAGTTGTTTTGGTATTGCATGGACAACCAGAACACCAGAGCATAAGCCCCAGGGGAAAGTAACAGTAGAAGATTAAAATGAAAAAGACAACCTGCAATTACCTGTAGGTTGGAAAAAGTAGAAACATCACATAATGAGATTTGTTTGGTTACAGCCCCCAGCCACGGCTGCACATTTGAAAGTCCCACTTCTGCTCCTAAACTGAACTGATAAGATATTTTTGAGAGATGCTGTTTTCTTTCTCTCACTTCTTCAGTTCCAAGAGGTTTCTAACTTTGCTCTCCTACCTAGCAAGTGAATGGCAAACAAAATTAATACCTGGCTGGTACAGTAAATTTTTATTTTGTAGAAGATAGCTCTCCAAAACAACTATGAGAAGAAAAAAAAGAATGCGAGAACGGACCAACTGGCTGTTCGGGGAAATATTTTGTGTTTGTAGGTACATGACATATCTGTTTCCTGAAGCAACCTTAGTATTCAAAGTCTCAATCCCAGCTAATTCTGAAACATCTGTTGAAAGCTTTAAAAAATGCCCCTGGTCCTGATCCAGGCTTCTAAGACCACAGGATTTAATCAGACCATATTTTCTGACACCCAAATCATGATATATAGTCTGAATAAAGGGCATTCTTCTTACAAAACCTCAATAAAGTAGATTATCTTTTCTTGAAAATAAGATTTTTTGGGGGAGAGACTCAGAAATTCCCAAATCTGATGCTGCCACAAATACAACGTCAAATTGAAAAATAAGATCTGCAATGAGTTGGCATACCGGATAGACCAACGGGGCTGGAATCCTGAGGACCTGAGTTCAACTTTGGCCTCAGACAATTACCAGCTTCATGACCCTGGGCAAGTCACTTAACCTGTTTGCCTCAGTTTTCTCATCTATAAAATAGGGATAATAATAGCGCCTACCTCCCAGGGTTGTGTGGATCGTACAAGATAATAATGGTAAAACACTTAGCCAATGCTATGTAAATGCTAACTGTGATGATGTTGATGGGGATCCTCACTTTGTCATCAGCTTGCTGGCTGTGGGTTCCCACCTCTGTAAAATGAAGTTGTTTTACTTCAAGGTATCTAAGGTCCTTTCCAGAACTAAAAATCTTTTTATTTGATCAATATGAGTTTATAATGCAGACAGACTGTAGGGAAGGGAACTTGGAGATACATCCAGTTCAATCTCTTCATTTTAGGGCTGAAGAAACTAAAACTGGAAGATGTTATATCATTTACTTGAGGTTATATAGTACTGAGTAGCAGAACAGCCTTGAGCCCAGGCTTTCTGTCTCCAAATCGAATGATCTTTCCATTATATCAGAGTGGGACTAAACCAATTTAACATTCTAATTAAGCAACAGTTCCAATATCTCAATTCTTCTTAAACACAATGAGAAATGGTGTAATAGAGAATCTCTTGTCTTGGAATCAAAAAAGTTGAATCTGAAGCTCTGCACTGTCCCTTACACTAAGCTTTAGGACCCTGGACAAATCCTCTTTTATCCTTAGCTGTAAAACAGAGATAAAAATATTTGCACTACCAGAGGGTTTCTGAGAAGAAATTCCTTTTTATAGACCTCAAAGTGCTATGTAAATGTAAGCTATTATTATTTTTATCATTTTATACTAACATTAATAAAACTAGATTTACTGGAATTATTTTTTCAAAAAGTCATGAAAACCATTCTAAAATCATGAAAGGTCAGCTAAAATAACTACATGATTTCTAACTCAAACTCTTGCTTCTTTCCAGAGTAACTGAGTTTCTCAAATATTTAAGGTTACTGGGCAGCAAACAACTATTATAAAGGAAATTTCCTTTATAATGCTCCCCATTCTCAAATAAACCAGCAATGCCTCCTGAATTTGGCACTTGCCCATGATCCTAAAGTACAGGTTCATCTGTGTCATAGGTAAACATTTTTGCCCCCAAACATCAAATTGGAAAGCTGTTAGGTTTTTGTTTTGTTTTGTTTTTTGACCATTATAAATAGAGTTTGTTAGGCACTGACCTGTGTGTCTGCATTTAAAACCTTAATCCTCTGAGTGGAGATGAAGAGATCCACTTCAGTCAAAGTTGGGGAATCTCCTTCAGAACTCTGAGAAAAGAAAATACTTGTTAAAAAGCAAATTTTAACTGCCTTCAGTGACTTTACTAATCACTTTCAGCAAGACAGAACTGAGAGAGGAGGATTGCTCAAAGCATCAAGAAGCTTACGAGAAAGTTTCAGGGAGATTGAGGTCTGCCTGTGCAATTTGGAAGTGCGAAGAAGGAGAAATAAATACTTACAGTTTTGAACATTGATAGTACAGGAAAGCCTTTGGGAGAAATGCTTTCAAATATTCCTTTGACATACCAACATCCATATAGACAACAAGCTACAAGCGACCAATGAAGCTAAGCTGCCAGTGTGTGTGTGTGTGTGTGTGTGTGTGTGTGTGTGTGTGTGTGTGTGTATGTGTGTGTGTGTGTACACCTCTTGACTTGGCCCATATTAATTCAGTCAAGAAACTTGATGCAACAGTTAGCCCATAATTTGATTTGTAATTGATGACTTTTCTGCAACTACTACAAGTTATATAGTAATAACACTCACAGACTTTGCTGGTCAATTTAATCTTGAAAAGTATCACTCTTTTTCATGAATAAAGAGGGTATATTTTCATTTTCTTTTCAGGTCCTCCTGACTCCTGTGGACTCTATCCACTGTACCACTTAGTGGCCCTGAGGGTATATTTTCACAGGTTAATTAAAATATCAGTGTTTTCTCTGGAGGGAGATACTCATAATCACATTTGCCATCCTGTCCCATTAGCCTGTCTTTCTCCCTAACTAGAAACTGAACTACTTTGAAATCTTGATTTCTTTAACTTGCTATGTGATCTTGAACTCAGAAGGTGATTAAACTAGAGATTTCTAAAGTTTCCTCCAGCTCTAATACTAGGGGATTATAATTACATAATGGAGAGAGTATTCTGTAGTAGAAAGAGAGAGCTAGCCTTGGATCAGAAGTCCTGGGTTCAGATCCCAACACTGCCACGTGACCAAGGCCAAGCATAAAGCTGTGCTGAAACTAACTTATCAGCTTTAACAGTAAATTGTTAAACTTCCAAGGAGAGCATGCTTTCGAAATTATCAAGCACTATCAATCAGACTTTGACTTATTATTTGGTCTATTATCGAGACCTTAAGAAAGGGATGAAGAAAATATTAACGATGAAGATTAAACTTAAAAATATGTCATGTGTGCCTTTTTTTCAGTGACCCAGTTGTTAAACATTTATCAGAATATGTCTGGACAAGTCCTCTATCTTTTCTAATACTCAGTTTCCTCACTGAAAAATAGGGATAATACTATTTCCACTACCTACCTTGTAGGACTGTTGTAAGGAAAGCATTTTGTCAACCTTAAGCTTCAATTACAGAAATGACTATTAATGTCATGTGATTCTTCTTCCTTCCCATAATAACTGGAAATATTGTTTTTAAATTAATAATGACAATAATCCATCCCATAATAACTAGAAAATATATAAATTAATCATAACAAATACCATAAATGTTGAAAAGTCAGATGGCTACTTTTTTTAAAAACCACAGCATGCTTATTATTGGCCCAACTGACATGGTATCATGTTACATTTAAGCTGACCTTTTTCAGTACCTGAATGTACTACTCTGGGCATGCTTAAGACCAGGAAGGTGTTTTAATTGGTTTTAAATCAGTTGGAATCCCAATTACTTCAATATAGTGGAAACAGAAAAGTGCGCTTAACTAGTATGCCTATTGAGTTAAGTAATTCTCTATGGTCACTCAAAAGCCAATGGTGCTGTTTCCCAATTCACGATGTCACATAGGTTTGACTTGATCCTTCCCAGTATGTGATTAAAACACATTTTCCCTGCTGGCTATACCCTAAGAACTCTAAAATACTTGGAGATCACATACTATGATGATGTAATTGTGTTTTCATGCTGTCCTTAAAGAGAAAAACCACAGTGTGCTATCTGTCCCTCAACTACAGGGCTCTATAACTTTTACCTCATTATTATAGCTATCAATTCAAATAAATCCTGCTAAGGTACATTTTCTGTGGAATTGGGAAGAAGCCACTTTGTGTCTCTGCTTATAAACAAAACCAAAACCACAAACCACAAGTTTTGATATAGGCTATTCAAATATGCTTCCAAAAGTTATATTCTTGGATGAATAAATGACTTGGATCATAATTCTTGCTGAGATAGGTTGAGTCAGAAACAAGATGTGACAATTAATTGCTGGGCAAATGAGGCTTCGGCGTTTAATGGGTACATTTCAGTGCTCTGTGAAAATCTCAGAAAAATTATCAATCAGAAAAGAAAGAGGGGACTTGGAAAAAATTAGGCAGAAAAAAGGGAAAATTAGTAGTCTCTGAGTAGACTTTATAAATAAGGAATTTTACATAATCCAACAATAAAACCAATTGTTTTCTCTTGCTACTGAAAGAACTGAGACCAAGAGATAAGCATATAAAAAGACTGATAGCCTTTTCCAAAGACCAAGTAATTAAACATGCTTAATTAAACATAAACTAGGACAGTTAAAGCTTAGCACAGAAGAAATCTAGCAAGAGTTTTTGATGTCATGCTGCTCCGAAGCTGTAAAGCTTTCTCCATGTAAGCACTACATTTTGATTGGGCATATAAATCAACAGTAATTAATGTTTATTCTCACTTATATTACATCATAATATTTTTAAAAGCATAATTAAGAAAGTATAGTATCATCAATGTCTTTAATCATGCCTATAGTAAATAATCATGTGTATAGTAATACTGCAAATTCAGTACTAAGGCATTACTTTCCATCTGGTAGCAACTTAAGCTAATTACATGTCAAGTACTATAATATGCCAAATATATAGACCACCTTCTCCATATGGGGGCATACTATTAAAATATGATTTTTTGGAAAGGAAAATATTATTTATAAACATATATATAATACATATATACATATACACACATATATATGTAAACATACAGAAATATGTATTTATTATAGTTAAGGGACTATTCAATATGCACTCAAAAGTAATTATATTATTTTCCACATAAAATATGTTTCCTGTAAAAACTGAATTACTGAAGAGGAGGTATAGAGGAGGTGCTCAAATGATCCAGAAATGTCCCTCTTAGAGCCAGAGGAGGGAGCACCTGGGACCTATTAGAGGACACTAATGAAAAATTCTCTGACCTACATTTGAGCAAAGGGAAAAAAATGGGGAAGGCTAGTTTGGACTGACAGAAAATTACACTCGGGCCCTGCTTCTTACCTTGTGAAGCAAGAGCAAGGTGGGTAAAAGCCAGAATTGGGGAAAGTGTGGTACACATTTAGGCCAATACAGTACTTAAGAAGGAATAAATAGCTTTATGAGTGCTAGCCTAGAAAACCTAAACCCATAATGCTATAGCTTTGAAATCCCAAAAATGATATTTACTTAATAGGAATGAGAACAGAAGATAGTCAGTTTGCTTATCACTGAACAAGATACAGAAAATAAACAGCTAGAGACATGCTATTGGTCAAGAACCCGACATAAAAATGGAAGGCCAAAGAGGTCATAGAAAACCACCAAATGATGTGGTCTGACCAGGTTTAAAGAAAAGAGTATCAGCTTCAGGCATAATTCTTGGTATCAAAACATAACAAGATTTGTGATTTTTTTTTCAACTTCGGTGTGGACAACTCCCTCCTAAAACACATTTATGATTTAGTACAGAAACCTAGAGTTATTTGAGGTTGTGATTTCTCCAGGGTCACACTGTTCTTAAGGGTCAGAGTTGGCGATAATAGATTTGGGGGCAGAAAATGGCCTAAGTAGTCATCTAGGCTCATGTCTTTATCTTACATATGAAGAGACTGAGATTCAGAGAGCTTATGGCTCAACCAAGATTTCATAGCTAATAAGTGCCAGGATCAGGATTCAAACTGATGTTCTGTGACTCCCAATTCACTTTTCTAATAACCCAGCAGTTTTCAATATGTAGTCTGGGGACCCAAGACCCTTCCATCGTATCTACAAAGTCAAAGCTATTTCCATAAAAATACTATGACATTTTAATTTCTAATACAGTAAAAATCAACAGACATAACCTATATAAACAAAAGCTTTGATAATTTTGGAGAGTATAATGCAGCTGGGGCAATTAGATCGTAAGTGGATAGAGTACCTGCCCTCAAGTCAGGAAGACCTGAGTTCAAATCCAGACTCAGACATTGACTGGTTGTGTGACCCTGGGCAAGTCACTTAACCCCCTGACTGCCTACACACACACACACACACACACACACACACACACACACAGAGGCATATAATGGAATTCAGAGACCAAAAAGTTTGAAAAATATTTTCACTGCATCATGCTTGCCTGTCCACATTTGATTTGAACCCAGACATTCCCTTATCCAGTCTTAGCACTCTATCCATTGTACCACGTTGCTTCTATCAGTGTCAACAAGAAAGAAAAAAGAAATTTATCAAATGGGCATTTCCATACCAATCAGAGATATTCAATACTGAGTATCCTGAAACAGACATTAAAACGACAGCTTGTAAATCTCCTAAATTTAGTAAATGACTGGGTTTGTAAACATATTACTAAATGTCAACTCTATTTTGAAATGACAGTTAGTCTGACCCCACTCCAAAACCTTTTTTAATTAGGTGAAAATGTACATGCACGTTGCAAATTGTAGTACTCATGGTACTGATTTGGAAAATTAAAATTAATGAGTCTTTAAATATCAGAATAATTTAATTAATGTTATAGTTAGGCCCATGCTATAGGAAGATATATCACTCTGTCAGCATGAAATGCTTCACCTGTAAGTATAACCACTATTAAATACAAAATTATTCATTTCTCCAGATAAAGTAAGTATTGCTATATCTGAAAAAAAAACTAAATAGAAGAGAAAGGAAGCAATGATCAGCTACAGGTAATAGGAAAAATAAATGAAGCCATTTTTGTGACTCCATTTGATAATCTGGAATTAAGCAATTAAGGAGGAAGGGAAGGAAGACTCAGCATTACCACTTTATGAGGATTCCTAATGGAAAAGCACAGCTCCACAAAGAACAAGCCACAAAAACATAAACAAGCACTGGTATTCTAGAGAAACAGGTTTTTTTTACACACCACTTTTTTCTTGATTTTAGCAGCCTTCTGCATCCTCTGAGTAGCACGTAAGAGAAAAAGAAAAACAGATGGGCACAAAAAAGACACAGCACACAGTATAAGTCTGTTGGCCATTGAGCTAAATACTTAGAATCTATATAAAATGGGGGAGGGGGGGACCTTCCAAGGTAAACAGCCTTTAGGATTAAGCAAAGATATATAAATAATAAATTAATCATTAAAAATCCTTAACAAGCATGTTTCTTAGCAGCTTGAAACAGCTGGGCCACTCTGGTATGTTTAGATATGGAGTGATAAAGACTAAGAAAAACATTTTAGTGACAGATTGTGCCAACTATGAGATCAGAGTTTATTGCCTCAGTGAAGAATTAATTCTTCAACTTTGAAACTGTACAAGTAAGGCTATGGATTAGGACTTCATTTAATGGACAAGCCTGCTGAAGTTTAGGAAGATAATTTCAGAACCTTATGTATCCCCTGGAAGTGTCCTGGCTTGTTTCTACTCTACCAGCTGTTTGATAGTGTCCTTACTCTAACGAATACCAAAAGTCCTTGGGCACCATTAAAAAAATGTAGCCAAAACTCTTTTCCCAGGTGGTAAAACAATAGTTAGGAAAGCCTCTCTGCAACATAGAAGTATTAAGGCCAAAGAGTAGACAAAAATTTAACAAAGAAACATGCTATATTCCATTCACAGGTCCCAGTGAACTTGGGGACATGAAAGGTCATTAATGGAACTGGAAAATGTGACCCAGAGTCTGTAATAAGTACCTTTATATTCACTGTACTTCTTTTACTAGATGGTAAGTTCCTTGAGGACAAGCATTAGACTTAATTTATCTTCATCCCTCCCCCAGTGACCAATACTTGTACAAAGGACCTTGCACAAAATGGTGCAGTGGGGGGGAAAAAAAATCATTGCACTGGGAATTAGGATACTTAGGTTGAGGTTTCAGCTCTGATACTAACTAGCTATTCAACTTCAGGCAAAATCATTTCCCCTCTCCGGGTCTCAATTTCCTCATCTGTAAAAACAAAAGTGAGGTTGGACTATAATCTCTAAGATCCCCTCCAACCCCAGTGGCTTACTCAATGTGTAAATCTATAAACCAGAAGCAATCGAGAAACATTTGTTGTTGGTCTGATTTGTCAGAAATTGCTAAGTATAATCAAGCCTAGGAGGAAGTGCAGTGTTTTCACATCTTGTGTTAAAGTTGTACTACCTGGCAAGGAGCATGGGGATCCAAGACACAAAGTCAGGGGGGCCGGTACTATACCTCCTTGTACAGGTATATTCATGTGGCCACAATCTGTGGCCTGGGGCAGCAAAATCATGGGTTTTCAATCAGGATCAAGAGTCTCTTTCATAGCAAGAACTCTCTAGGCACCATCAGCATTTCATTCCATTTTGTATGATTCCAAAGGGAAGATGCTATAGTAGAGAATCGTTCTCATGATTGGTAAGAGGAAAAATTAGGGGGAAAAGGCCATACTTTTTTAGTCCAGAATCAGGCTATGACTTTTTTTATACCTCTCCCCCCCTGTCCCCCATTCAAAAAACATTTACTAAGAGTACCTAATGTGCATATAGAGCTCAAATAGCATGTTTGCTGTTAACTCACTAATTGCAATTCCTTAACAAAATAATCCCCTTATTTTAGCACCACTGACTCAGAAAATACTCAGCCATCTCTAACACTTATAAGCAATTTTAAGCCCTTTAACACTGAGGGAGCTTTAATACTATAGCAGAAAAAAACACTGGGCTTGAGGTTCAGAAGATAGAAGGTTTAAGATTTGGCTATACCTTGCGTGCCTCAGTTTTCTGATTTGAAATAAATATATTATAATATTTATAATACAGGGGCAGCTAGGTGGCGCAGTAAATAGAGCACCAGCCCTAGAGTCAGGAGGACCTGAGTTCAAATCCAGCCTCAGATACTTGACACACGCACAAAAAAACTAGCCGTGTAACCTTGGGCAAGTCACTTAACCCCAACTGCCCTATCTTTCCCCCTCCAAAAAGCAAAAAAAAAGAATTTATAATACAATAGTATTTGTACCACCCATCTCAAATGCATAGGCCTCAGAAGGGATGGGGACCTTATAGGTCATCCAGACCAGTGGTGTCAAATAAACACATGGCCCTTGGGCCTCAAACCACCTTAAAATTTAATTAGAAAGTATTAACAAGACAAATAAAAAAGAAAAAAACATAGATAATATTACATTTTAAAATTAAGTCAGTATACAGCCTAAAGGGATCCTTATATATGGTTTAATGGTCCCCATTTTGATTTGAGTTTGGCACCACTAGTCTAGCCCAACACTTCCTCATGTTATATCTAAAGAAACTAAGACTCAGAAGGGATAAGTGATTTCCCAAGGTCACACATGTAATAAGTAGCAGAAATAGGATTCACATTAAGGTCATCTGACTCCAAATCCAGTTCTCTCTCCAGCACAACACACACTTTCGTGGGGTTCATAGGATCATGGAATCATAGATTAAGAATTGGAAGGGTCATCAGAGGCTGTCTAGTCCAAGCCTCTCATTTTATAGATGTGGAAACTGAGACCCAGAGGCAGTGAACAATTTCGCCTAAGTATACAACTAGTTAGTAGCAGAATCAGGATTTGAACCCAGGCCCTCTAATTCCAAATCTATGGGGGTTCTGTTTATCATTGTGAAGAAGACATTGCTCAAAACAAGATGCAGTTTTGACCAGTACATAGGAATTTTAAGATGAATGTAATGATTTTAATGAAATATGTGTCTCATTTAACATTAAACAGTGATATTTGACAATCACATCAATGTTGTTATCTAGATCCTATCAGAGGCACAAATTTACATGGGTCTAAGTTGGTGCTTGTCAATTCTAAGCAGCTCCTCTCTGAATCATGAATACATTCAGCTCTTTTCATGAAATTATTTTCCCTCCCCATCTGTAAGTTCTTTAAATAGAACAAACAAGGCAAATAGCATTGTACTTAAACAATAATAATTTTTTGGCAGCTAGAATGCTTGAGAATAACCTCTTTTTTAAGAAAGAAAATGTTTCCAGGCTGCAGCTTAGTGAAATGAATTCATCTGGAAACTAATCTCCTGTATTCTGCAGCCTGACGATTCTCCCTTTGTAGACAGGATTCTGCCTTTGAATCCTCACGGTGCTCCGCCAGTCTTAAGGCTCTTTGTTCTGACCTTGGCAATAATTTATGTCTCACTCACTGGTGGGCTATGGGCTTCTGTGCACTTTCACACCAGGCCTTGGAAGCAAAGGAGGTCTCTGTTGTGATAGAACTAGACTCACTTCACTGCCCCCTGAAGTCAATTTGAAACTGCATGATTTTAGACAGAATTTGTGAGAGCTCAGCTGCCGAGGGACCTAGCCCCTTTCACCAGCTCAGAGACCAATGCTACCTTGACACGGCTGACTGCCTCTTGGGCCTGCATCATTCTGATATTTTTGGAAGGGTTCCGTTCAGAGAGCAGTTGTGTAGACCCCAAGTAATTGGCAGCAAAGATGATTCCATCAATGAGATCTTCAGGTTCACAGGGGCCTGGAACTAAAGAATGGAGAGAGTTAGTTTCTTCCCAGAAAGATGGGGCTGCCTTCAATTAAGGGCATTCACATCCCACATCTAGGACTGGTAGTGGGAGAGACAAGTATTTCAAATGTAGTCAACATGTAGACCATTTGACAGGAGGAGAATGATTTAGCAGCCATAAGGTCAGGTTTAATGGAGTAAATCATTGCTCTTCCCACCATTACCCAAACCATCTTTCCTAAACACCTTTCTTTACATTGTGAAAATAACTGCAGAAGCACCTGGCACTCATTCAATGCACCAGCCATAAAGTACGTCAAGAGACGATAAAGAAAGCATGTTGTTTTCCAAAAGAGGGCACCATCTCTTAGTCTCAAACGATGACAGAGGGGAAATTTATAGAGCACCAACAGCTGTAACTTGCAGTACATCCTCACAGGAGAGGCAGCTACACACTGAGACTATGCCTGCTTCAGAAGTCAGAGCATCTGTATGCTGTTGTCTACTGAAACTGGCCTGATTAGGAATCAAAGGCCTTACATTCAAAACTGGACTTTATTATTTGGTTCCTGGGTGACCTCACACAAGTTACTGTACTTGCCCCCTTTCTGCATCTTTGTTTTTCTTTTGTGAAATGAAGAGGTCAGATGTGATCTCTCTCTCTTTTTATTTTTTTAAAGAAAGTTTTATTTTATTTTTTCCATGCCTTGATGTCTTTTCTGTTAAGGGGAGTTCTGACTTGTATGATGTATAGTTATTGTTTTCTGGCCTTTTAACAAAACAAAATTATCTAACAGAGATGGTCAGATCCAACTATGTTGGAATGTATTAAAAATGTTTTAAAAAAATTTTCAAATACCTTTCACTTTGCAAAATGTGAACAGATTTTGCCTAGATGTGTTTCCTTGAAGTTCTCTTAAAATTGTATACTACAAGGGATATTTTAGATAAAATATGTGACATTTGCAAAATTTCCAAATTCATTTATTTCTGGTATTTATTTTTTTTAATTTCACCACAAAAGCCCATACATGTATGCATGTAGCCAGGTCAATAAAGTATCCTTTAAAATAACCTCTGTCTCTTTTCCAGTAGTTAATATTTTATTTTTTCCAGTTATATGGAAAAACAATTTTTAACATTCATTTTTATATATAAAAATTTGAGTTCTAAATTTTCCCCCTCTCTTCTGACTTCCCCCAACCCTCTCTAAGATAGCAAGTAATTTGATATTGGTTATATATGTGCAATTATCAGACATGATTTCTAATACTGATTCCAGCTCCAAATCCTTTGTAGAAGTAAAGAGAGTATTTGACATGGAGGCAAGAAGATCTGGGTCCAGATTTTGCCTTGGATACATCCTAGATATGTGTCATAACCAGGACAAGTCACTTAAATTCTCTCAAAATTTCCTCTGTATTTCACTTTTGCTAATTTAAAAATAAGAACATTTGCCAGCTCTGTGACCCTGGACAAGTTACCTAACCTTTATGGCTTCCTCAACTATAAAATGAAGAGATTGAATCTGATGGCCTCCACAGTCTCTTGTGGCTCTAAATATAGGATGCTATGAATATGTCTATCCTAAGACCATAGCACATCCCTAGAATGGCCATGAGAGATGAAGATGGGTACTAGTATGAGTCTCCTTCATTAACCTCTCTGCAATGGAAAGAATGTTGGGTGTGGAACTGTCCTTTGAACCCTGACTCTGATACTTATAGGACCTTTGGTTAAATTCCTTCATTGATCTAGTCCTCAGTTTTCTCTCCTGTGAAATCAGGGAGTGGTACTTGATAATCCCTAAGATCACTTTCAGTTTTAAATCATAACTTTCAAATCATAACTCTAATACCTAGTCTACATAGTTATTCCTTCCACACCATTGGGGAGTTGAGGGCACAGTGCACTGCAATCTAGAAAATCCACATAAAATATTCTGGCCCTCTCTTCATACCAGAGAAGAAGTCTGAATTATTATGGTACTAAAAGATAAAATATGTTGATATTATGCAACAGTAAACATATATTTTATACATTTCTGAGTTTCTAAACTTTTTTGTTGTCATCTGCAGCTTCCATAAAACTCCCTAAAATTCCCATTTCATTTCTTATGCTAACCCACCATATATTGAAATTGCTCTGGGGAAAGTCACAATATAGAAGGGATAACAGTACCTTGTGCCCCCTTATGGGGAAGTGCAGAAGAAGAATTAAATCATTTATACCATCAAAAGTGTAGAACAGGGGTGGCTAGGTGGCGCAGTGAATAGAGCACTGGTCTTGGGGTCAGGAGGACTTGAGTTCAAATCCAGCCTCAGACACTTAACAATTACTAGCCATGTTACCTTGGGCAAGTCACTTAACCCCAAATGTCCTGCCTTCCCCCCTCCAAAAAGCAAAAAAACAAAAAAAAAATAAGTGTAGAATAGAGAAAACTCTTTAGCTTAAAGTTCAGTATGCAAATATCCTTTTTTCCAAATGTTCCCTTCAGTAGCGACATTGACACATGAAGCAATAAACAGTTATTAGCAACTGTAGTAGACCATTTTTTTTTTCCCTTAATGAATGAATGGTTCTTGAATACATAGTTGGCCACTGAATTCCTTTATTGGTTTTCACTACCAGCCCATGCTCCAGTCCGAGCTATGAGCTGTAGGCTGCACATCACTGATGAACTCAGCCATTTGTGCAGCTTATTAAAATTTGTTCTATGAAAAAAACAGTGATATTTAGTTAATTAACACACATGATAATGACTGGAAGCAATGCAAAAATGAATTGATGATTAAACTGCAACTACATAAACACTGGTTTTATTGAAATACTCTGTGACATTTGCAAGATTTCTAAATTCATTTATTTCTGGTATTTATTTTTTTTTAATTTTTAATTTCACCACAAAAGTATGTATGCATGTAGCCAGGTCAATAAAGTATCCTTTAAAATGACCTCTCTTCCCAAGCACCCTGCAAATCCAATCTCTTTAAGATTTGCTCAAGAACTCTGAAATATTTTCTAGTTTGGCATTAAATTAAAATCTAAAAATAATGGAGCTGCATTGTCCACTTGGGGCCCTGTGCTCCTTGCATCTAAATGTGGGATATAAATATTTGGAAGGAAGAGATTAAAATGAGTCATTATCATCTATTTCACACCAATGCAACAGCTCATATGCACTAAAACCTAATTTAATAAACTGTTAAGAGTCTGGGGGGATGATTTCAAAGTACTTCAAAAGAGCCTAAATGATACTAGAGACCATAGAAAGCAGACTCCCCAAATTGTGAACTGACACACTGACTAGCAAACAGCCATCTAAAGTTGGTCCTCATTTTCATTGCTGACATATCTACTGGAAATTTCCTGTTCTCTCTATTGCTACTGTTGATTCTATCCCACCCATTGCTTTTAATTCAGTTTTATTACCCCTCATCCTTTTTCCCCTGAAGTCCTCGTGCTTTCCCTGACGAACCAATAGCCCCCACCCTAGTTCCTTTTAGAGTCACTGGAAAAGAAGGAACTTTAGATTGTCTAGTCTGACCACACACCTATGCGGAAATTTCATCCCTACCACACCCTGACAAGAAGCAGCATAATAAAGTAGGATACACAATGGATCTGGAGTCAAAGGGCCCAGGTTTGTCTCAGCTCTGCCTCTTACTGCCTATCCAGGTAACCCTGGACACTTTTCACTTAACCTTTCGAGATCTCAGTTTCCTGATCTATAAAATGAGAGTGTTGACTCAAATGGCTTCTCAAGTCTCTTCCAGCTTGACATCTGTGATCTTAAATGGTCATTCAATCTCAATTTAGAGATTGATGAAGGTAGCTAGATTGTGCAGCGGATAGAGCTACTGACCTGGAATCAGGAAGATTTGAGTTCAAATTTGGCCTCAAAGAATCAACTGATAAAAAAAAACAGTAAGGATGGCCATGCGAGATTGGATAAAATAAATGTGAAGTGGATCCAGTTAGCACAGTTGCAGGACTTTCACCAGGAGCACTCAGCAGCTCATGAGTAGGAGTAGAGAAGGGGTTGAATCAGGGCTGAGAATTGGTATGAAACAGATCATAGAGGGACAAAGGGGCAAGGTATTCAAAGGCCAAGGACTGTGTATAGTCAAAAATAGTTTCAGAGAAAAGATTGCAAAAGGAAGAACACAAGGCCAGAAGAGAGGTGATAGATTGGAACAGCAGGAAGAACAGAGGAACTTGAAGTCTAGGGGAAAACCTAGAATAGGATAGAAATTGAAAATTATGAGCAGAGTGGAGAATTTCAGAGTTCATATGATGTGGGGTGAGAGCAATGACTAAGATATAACCATTCTTGAGATATAGCTTACAGGAACTGAGGAGTTTTATTAACTAGGAAGATAGGATGTTTGAAGGGACTTCAATGTGAATACTCAGGTCTTCGAGTGTGAGTGCAGGGAGTATGGTAGAAAAGACTGGGAGGCAATTGAACCTCTAAAGAAGAGAGTGTGCTTAGGAGGTAAGTAGAAGACAGCAATAAGGACCTGGATATGAATATATCAATGATTAGAGCAAACCTCAAAGAAGAAAAGGTTGCTGAATGATGGAAATGGAGAGAAAATAATATTACAACTCCTGAGCCAAGACATAAGAGAAAGAACAATTAGTACTGGAAAGGGAACCCAAAGATAGAATGTTTTCCAGAGGAAGCCAGGCTTACATGAATACAAAAATATGGAAAGGAAGAGAACTAAAATAAAGTGGAGTTTCTTAACACCAGACTGTGGTTCCAGAATCCACACTGGAGAGGAGACAAAGGAGGAAAAGATTTTGCATCAGTGGGTAGGGACTAAGCTAAATATGGATGAAAGTAAAAGAAGGGGTCTCAGGGGAAAAGGGTTTCCATTTTGGCCTAGAATAGAGGGATTAGGAAAAGAGGAGGTGAACTTTTGCTCAGAATGGAGCAGAGAAAGTACAAGTTGGCTGAGTAATGAAAGTTGTCCAGAGGAGGTAATTGATTAATAAAGACAGCCACAAATGTAGTATCATAAAGAAATTGGTTTCTTCACACTTCTTTCTTCCATCATAATCTTTGAAAGGAGCTCTCAAATGCCAGTGTTTCAAGAGTTGACTGGAAAGGTTGCATGGTGAAGAAGAGCTCTAGTTCAGGATCCAATGGATAGTGGACAAATAATAGAATCTACCACAAGCTCATCTGGAGACTAAGGTAGTAGTGTTGGCAGTTAGGGTCACCTTCACCTATTTAGGCCTTTACTTGTCATGGAGGGTTGATTGGGTGCTGATTTCAAAGATAAATAATGAAGTATGAGGTATGAAACCATACGCAAATGAATCTAATTTTACCCTGTGTTCAAACTCTTTGTCTACTGGCTCTTTCCTTACGGCCAAAAAAACTTGCTTATGTCGCCTCCATTTTTTCACTACAGAAAACCTCTCAATTTGATCCTTCCAACTCCACCATGCTAACTACTGCCTCATATGTCTTCTGCCTTTTGTACTAAAATTCTTGTCTGCCATAGGTGCCTCCACTTTCTCTCTTCTCACTCTCTTCTTAACTCCCTACAATTAGGTTTCCAGTCTTTTCATTCCACCAAAACTGCTTTCTCCAAAGTTAGCAATAATCTCTCAGTCGCCAAATCTAAGGACCTTTTCCCAATGCTTGCTGTCCTCAACTTCTCAGCAGCCTTTGACATTGTTGATCACCCTCTCCTCCTTGATACTCTCTTCTCTCTAGGTTTTCAGGACACCATTCTTGGCTCATTGTCCTCCTGCTTGCTCCTTTTCAGTTGCTTTTCTGGATCCTCTTTCAAATCAGGCCTCTAACCATGAGTATTTCCCAGAGTCATCTCCTGGGTCCCCTTTTCTTGTCCCTCTACGCTACTTCACTTGGTGATCTGATCAGCTATCAAGGATTTAATTATCTTCTCTGTGCTGATTATTCACAAATCTACCTATATTGATTCAATCTCTTTACATATTTCCCATCTCACATCTCCAATTGCCTTTCAGATATCTTGAACTAGTTGTCCAGTGGATATCTTAAACTCAACATTTGTAAAACCAAACTCATTATTTGTCTCCCTAAACTCTCCCTCTACATTTGCTATTACTCTACAGGGCAACACTATCCTCCCGGTCCCTCAAGCTCATAACCTAGGAGTCATGCTCAACTCCTGTAATGGGAATGAGAATTTGAAGATCTTCCCTGCCCCTTAATAAGCCTAAGGGAATTTGAAAACCTTCCCTGCTCTAAAGATATACCCTACTCCCTAATGGGCTGAATGTAATCACATGGAGTCTTTGGTGGGAGGAGTTTGCTGAAGAGTGGAGCAGAGTCCACAGGAAGCTGAGAGTCAGATAATTAGAGACTGGAGGGAGAAGAAGACATACCCAGGGAGACATTTAGGCTTGTGAGTAAATGTTGGTTTGTGGGAAGGCTAAAAGATGCCGTGGCTCTCTGTGCTGTTATGGCTTATTAACTTCTGTGTTGCTATGATGGATTCTGTTTCCTGGTGTTGGGATTTGGTTTTCTGGTGTATGAATAAATGTTTTGCTTCTGTCTTCTATGTGGAGAGTCTGTCATATTTTGCAATTGAGCACTATGCTGGCATATTTACAGTGGTCATCAGTGCTGTAAATATTGCATTGGTGATACAACTTCTCATTCTCTTTCACCTCAAATATCCAATATGTTGCCAAGGTCTGTCAATTTCACCTTTGTAACATCTCTCCAATATCTACCCTCACATTACTACCAGTCTGGTGTGGGCCCTTATTACCTTACACCTATAATTATTCTAATAGCCTGCTGGAAGATCTGCCTGCCTCAAGTCTCTTCCCACTCCAGAATACCCTCCATTTGGCCCCCAAAGAGATTTTTTTAAAACTAGCTCTGACCAGGCTACCGCCTTCCCACCCTCTCTACCCTCAAATAACTCCTTATTAACTCCAGGATCAAATATAAAATCCTATATTTGACATTCGAAAATCCCTCAATCCCTAGTCCCTTTCTACCTTTTTAGTCTTCTTACACGTTACTCCCCACCACATACTCCTCAGTATAGTGACACTGATCTCCTTTGTTGTTCCCCAAAGAAGATACTCCATCTCTTGGTTCCAGGTATTTTCTCTGGCTATCTCCCATGTCTGGAATGCTCTCCCTTCTAATATCCACCTACTGGTTTCCCTAGCTTTCTTTAAATTCTAACTAAAATCTCTTCTTCTACAGGATGCCCTTCCAAAACCCTCTGAATTGTAGTGCCTTTCTTCTTTTAACGATTTTCTATTTATTCTGCATTTAGAATTGTTTATACATATTTGTTTGCATGTGTCTCTGCCATTCGATTGTGAGCTTCTGGAGAGCAGGAACTGTCTTTTGCCTCTTTTTCTACCTCCAACACTGAGCACAGTGGCTGGCACAAAGCTGACACTCCAGAAATGTTTACTGACTGAATGACGAATAGATCACAAGCAAGAGGCTGGAGAGCCAGCCTTGAAAACAGAAAAACCTGTTTCTGACACCTACTGGTTTATGATTCTCAGAAGGTCCTTTAACCTCCTGGTACTCTGGCAGTTCTCTAAGACTAACAGTTGCAGAGATGCAACCTGCAACTTCCTCACTTGGAATTTCCCAATATTAATGAAATCATAAATCTATTCCCTGTCTCTATCCAAGCAATACAGGTTAATCTCTATCATCAGAAAATTCAATAATTATGAACAAAATTCAATTTATATAACTGAAATTGAGCCAACTAAATACCACAATGAATACTACAATAGTATCTGTATGTTCATGAGGAGCCAAACCAATGCTCTTGCTGGTCCTCACAACATGATACATGGTAAAATGGGAAAGAAGCTTGAGAGTCAGAGGACCTAGATGCAGATCCTTCCTCATACCATCTGTATGACACTGGGAAAGTCATTTGCCATCTTTGGACTTGTTTCCTCAGCTGTAAAATGAGGGGGTTGGAAAAGATGGCCTCTAAGGTCCCTTTCCAGTTCTAGAGATGATAGGATCATAAATTTAATCTCTTGGGCTCTTTGCCCTAATTATCTCCTCATGCCAGGAATGCGCTTCCCTCAGGGCACCACCTTCAACATAAAGCCTTTCTTGATCTGTGCTGCACTCCAGCCAAACTGCTAGTGCTTTACCTCCTTCTCCCATCATCCCGTCACCTTCTATTAATTTTATAGAGATTTTTAAAATTTATAATTACCCATGTACATAAGCTACTTGAGGGTAAGGACTATTACATTTTTGTCACTGTATACTCAGAACCTATCACATGGTAGGCACTTAATAAATGCTTAGTGATGGATTGACATGCTGGTAGCACAAATCGGATTTATGTAGGGTCATATTTGCTATTATAAATCCATCATTTAGCTTAAGATAGAAAACAGAGACATATAGAAAACTTAGGTGCCTTGCATTCAAGCTTTCAGGCCATTAAATTAAAAGGCCCAGAGTTTATAGAACAGTTCATAAGAGACCCTTTAAGGGGTAGGTAGGTGGCCTAGTGGATAGAGTGCTGGGCCCCAGGAAGACTCATCTTCCTGAGCTAAAGTCCAGCCTTAGACACTTACTGGCCATGTGGCCCTGGGCAAGTCACTTGACCCATTTGCCTCAGTTTCTTCATCTGTAAAATGAGCCAGAAAAGGAAATGTTAAACCACTCCAGTATTTTTGCCAAGAAAATCCCAAATGGGGTCATGAAAAATCGGACAAGACTGAAATGACTAAACAGCCACAGGAGCCATTTGAGAGTCAGTGTGCCCGAAGGTTAGAGACAAAATACTGTGAAAATCATCGTAGGAGTAAGCTTTTTAAATCGTCATAAGTAAAAGAAAATGGCTGGGAGGAAAGTTAGATAAAGTATCATTGAATACTAGATGAAGTTCAAGTGTTTGGGAAACCATGTTGCCAAAAGCAATCGTAACCTAGAACACCCTTCAGACCAGACAGCCCATTCTTTAGGACTACTTCGAGGTGCAACGAAGGGGCTGTGTCTAAACGGAGGTCAGATCCTACTGAAATGTCATATACTAAACACAGGCTTCCTCCCACACATGGACCAGGGGGCTCATTTCAAAATGACTCTACTATTTAGAAGGTCTGCTCCCTCTCCCCCCACACTTCAATGCCCCTCCTTACAAAGGAAAGTGTGAGAAAAATACTATATATACAATTGTATGATTTCTTGGCTGAACTTCAAATGGAGTCTTTTCATGCCTCTCCCTTTGTCTCAGATGCCTTTCTCCTTTGTTGCGAAAGCAGCAAAATGCATTTGTGCTTCCACATGCTGAGGGAGACTCAATTTGACTTGTACCAGCCCTTCTTTCTTCTGTGGTCCCTGGAGACAGCCCAACAATGGTAAAAAGTCTAGTTTGTAACGACCCCAGTGTAAAATTTAAAAGATGGAAGGGAGGTTATGGAGAGAGGGTTGCAGCATTGTGGGAGAGGGAACCTCTTGTTTGCAAATGTAGTCCATGAGGTTCTCACTTAGCCCTGAGTAATGTGACTATGTTGGGAACTGTCTACTTCCCCACCCAGAAACTAAAGCCATATCCACACTCCAGCCCCTACTTAACTGAGCATGAATTGGAAAATATCTCTGATTTTAACTCTCTCTCAAACCACTGAATCTAACTATTGCTAAAGTAACTCCCCAGTAGCTTTTGACTTGCTGACATGAGCTCTGAAAGCTGCAACAATATCCAAATAAAGCAATTACTTTGCACAGAAATATTTCACACGGAAACATATCTCTCCATTGCCTCCTTCATCACTTCCTTTCAAGTCATGTCAAAAAAATAAAAATGACTTTTGTTCCCAAGTTACTAAAGCCATAGTTTAGAATGGCTTAGAATAAAAGAAGATAAGCAGTAGAAGGGAGCCCAAAAGCTCATCTAGGTTATGTCCCTAGTTTCTGGGCTTATAAACCAGTCAAGGGAGTTATGCATGAAGTACTGGAAAAAGAGTATTAGATTTGAAATCGGATTCAATCAGGCCTCAGATCTGAATGTTATCAGCTGTATGAGTTTTGGGAAAAACCATTCGATCTCTCTGAGCCTCAGTGTTTTCTTCTATAAAATGCCAGTAATCCCTGCCCTACCCAACTCAAAGAGTTATTATGGGGATCAAAGGAGCTAAAGTACTTTGGTTTCACTTCTAATGACTTATAGTGTCTTCAGTTGACTCCTTTGAAGAGTTTTAAGGCATCTTAGAGATCCAACTCCCTACCCACAGCATATATCCCCTCCACAACACAGAAACACAGGAATTCAATTTCTACTTTTCAAAGTAATTCGAAATGAATTAGGGATTAACCATAATTCACCCAAGTTGGTATCATCTATATTTTGAGTCTCAAAGTAATAATTTCTCAAAGCTTGAAGGCAAGCTACCTTTTCTATACATCTCTGTTTTCCATCTCAAGCTAAATGATGGATTTATAATAGCAAATATGACCCTTCTAAAAATCTAGGACTCAGGAGGACCAAAAGTTAGAGAGACCTGATAAGCTAGAATGTGTAGGAACATATTTCCCTGAATTATTTGGTTTCTAGTTCCTTTAGCCTTTGGCTCAGGCAGAGAGAGATTAAAATAAAAGAGAGAGGAAAGATTACTACTCATTCTGGGATTCCATGCTTATTCTGACATGTAGAAAGGAATGAGATAGGAGCATGACAGAAGAACTGATTACTACTGTAACCCTGGGCAAGCCGCTCAGTATCTGCTAGCCTTATAAAATGAGCATAATAATAGCACTTACTTCACAGGGCAATTATGAGACTCAAATGAGATGAAACATGTAAAATTGTTTGTAAATGTAAATGATATAAGTTCTAGCTATTATCAGATTACCTTTTTAGTGATGGTTAGTTGAGAGAAAGATCCCTTTAAGACTATAAGAGGAAAGGCAAATTTGGAAAGTAGAAAATTATCCATGCTGTAGCCTGGATTAAATACGATAGCATGGAGCTTAGGTCCTGGGAAGGAATATAAGCACGCTGATTATCTAGGGTCAGAGCATGACCAGTAGAAGAATGTTATCATGGGAAAAGAAGTTGATGGATTGGACTAGGAATTGGTGAGGGAGGGAAACAAAGAAAAACTTTACTTGTTTCATAATTTTTAGTCCAAATGAGAAAACTGAGGCCTAGAGAGGTTAAGTGATTTGCCCAAGGGCACATAGGAAATGAGCAATGGAGCCAAGATTTGAAATGACTCATTCCACATCAAATATATTTTCAGCTCTACTATCTCACTATGAGTATTCTTTAAATTCAGTTATGGAAGAAAACGATGTCATGAATTATGAACACATAACTAATTCTTAATTATTTCAGATGGTAAATTGATTTGTACAGTATTCCAATGATTATAAAGCTCCCTCTAAACACTAAGCATAATTTTATTATTTGAAAACAATCTTTCTTACTAACAGAATTTTTTTAGATAACTAAAAAAAATCATTGAGATTTGAACCTTTTTTTTAAACAAGTATGTACTTTCTTTTCCTTTGCTAGTTCATTTTAGTTTCCTACCATCTAAACCCCTTGAGGCCCATAGGAAGGTTTGGGAATCAGAGTCATACCTCCTCTGCTGTCATCTGCTTCAAAGGAGTAGATTTGATTTACCTTCATTTAGGACTCATTAACAAGTAATTGACAACTCTGTCAAATGTAATGCCTCTTGGCGGTCATTCAATGTGGATGCAGACAATCTCTGAGACTCTCAGAGGACCAGATTGGGTATAGAAAGTCTGCCCAAGTTCAAAGAGATAAAGGGGAAAGTATGACTAATTCAGTTTTATTAGTATAGAGAGGCAATTAAGGAATTCAGTTTAATACAATCTTTGTTTAAACTGGGAAAAGAAACTGGCAGGGGGCAAGATCCTAGGAATTCCAGGATAGCAAGATGATCAAGTAATCTTATCTGAGAACCTACTTACCTCCGCCCTGTAGATAATTCACACAGAAATGACAAGCCCACACAAACTGAACTGCCCTCCCCAGTCAATGGAGTGGTGCTAGCAGTGAAATAAGTGAAATCAGAAGGTTTTATTATATTCTAATGTAAGTTATATTCCTGGTAGTACAGGTGAACTTTCCCCTGGCTGCTTAAACTCATATTTTAGAGCCAGAAACAAATCTTCAAAGACCGTTAAAGTAGCATCAAGAGGGTATAAGAACTATGTTTGACAAGGCTCAGTACTTAGCTAGTAAGTAGGTATGTATTCTTTCTGTCCCCAAAGAAGTTTGTATCTACCTATTCCAATTAAAATGTTCTCTACTTGCTTATGAAATTGAGCCACAGTGTAAAACAAAGAGCACCGCTGTTCGTGTACATTTCAATGTGAAGAAAAAGAAAGGATGGAAAAACAATAACGCAAGAATGTCAGTGTGAAAAACAACAGGATAGTGAGTTTGGACGCAATTAGAGCCATTGGGATCAAAGCTGTTGTCACACAATTAGCTGCTTTCAAGCAAAAGTATTTCATTTCATTAAATCAATCATCAGCCTTGGCACACGGAATGATTAGCTAGGTAACAATTAAATGTGTCAGACTGCTAGTTTTCTTTATGTTAAAAAAAACATAACAATGAATGGAACAGCTCCAATAAGTAGGCTATTTGCTATACAAATTAAATGCTCCTATGTTGTACCTTACTATAGCATTTTATTAACATCTGAGTTATATTTTCTTAGAAGGAAAATAAAACGACTGTTCTGTTACAAAATTATATATCCCCAAATCACTTACCGGCAACAAAACTGGGAAACGAAGCCACCTTCTTTGTCTGTTTGGAAATATTAAAAACAGGACAACAGTAGGTAAAGAAGAAGACTCATTTTCTATCATATAAGACAATTGGAGTGTTAAAAAACTAAAATCAGCGGTTAGCATTCCCAAGAGATTAGCTACACAAAAATTACTCTAACTGGAAAAATATCATTCTCCCAAGGAATACGTGGCTCATTGACTCCCATAGGGAATCAATATCTTGAGTGCCTATGGTACTCAGTGCAAAATCATAATGGGTTTAAAATCAGGGAGCCAAAACCAAAGGTAAATGTTTGACAGTGTATCTTTCCCACCACATTGACAGCTTAGGGAATTTTAGAACTGAAAGGAAACCTAAAAGATTATAATGCCCAGCTCCCTCTTTTAATAGATAAGGTCACTGAAGTCCAAAAAAATGGAAAGGTTTGTTGAAAGTCACGCAGTTAATAGGCTACTTATAATTGACGTTGGTGTATAGACAATTTTAACATAGGAAGGATAAACTTTTTTTCATAAGTTTAAAAGAGTAATGCTGAACATGTGATAAGAAGCTGTGTGTCACATATGCGAATAAGGTGAAATTTGGGGTAAGAAAATCTGGGTTCAAATCTTAGTTCTGCTACTTACTACTTATAAAATAATTTGGTACTTAGTAGCTGTGTGACCCTGGGCAAATCACTTAACCTTGTTTGCCTCAGTTGCTTCATCTGTTAAATGAGTTGGAGAAGGAAGTAACAACTCCAGTATCTTTGCCAAGAAAACCCCAAATGAGGTCATGTACATAAAAGACTGAACGGTAACAACAATAATATGGCAGGTCATATCCCTTCTCTGGACCTTATAATCTAGGAATTGATTCTCCCAGAGGTATGCTATAGAACCAAGATGAAACAATGCTATTATATACAAACATACATTCTGATTCTAATATTTGTGTGTGTTCACACTATGATTTCATCAATATAGGAATTCCCAGTGTTGGGACAACCTCCAAACATGTAGATAAGCAACTTAAGTGTTATCTTGGCACTTTACCTAAGGAATTGAGACATCAAGTACTAGTCCAAGGTAACACAGTCAGTATTTTAGAGGTGAGATTTCTACCCCTGATGTCGTTAATCCAAGCTATCCCTCTATCCATTGCACCAACCTGTCTCTACTCCTAATTATAAGGTAAGAACTTTCTCTTACTCTTCCAACACGAATTTCTTTCCTGGAACAAAACTTGACATGCCCAGACCCTCCCAGAACCACAAGCTTATATGTACAGCCCTATCCCATCCATCAGATATCCATGTTTCAAATGGTAAATGTATTGAACAACAAGCATGACCGATATTAAAATTTTACCAACCACCATTAGCATAAAAGTATGACCCAGAACTCTATGCCCTAATGAAATTACCTCTTGCACATTGTTATTGTCGACTGGTCCATTGAGATCAGAACGCTGCTGTTTCCTTGGCTGTTCTAAACTGTTGCAAACCTATAAACAATGAATAGAGAAAACTCAGACTCACAGTTCTAGTAAGACATATGTGAAAAAAATAGATGCCAATCAGAATCACATTAAATGACCAACTGATATTTCATGGTTCTTTCCACAAGGAAAGGCATTAAGCTATATTTTTCATCTCATATGTTAACAGAATGTACTCATTTAACCAAGATTACAATTCATCCCATGATGAATAAAGCAGAAGTTAATGAAAGCACCAGTAGACACCAGTAGAGTAATATGTAAAGCACATCGTGCAAGCCAGGTGGTAAATCTAAATCCTTAATCTCAGAGCTGATTGATGAATCAAGGATTTATTGAGCACATTCCTAACATTTGCTTGTTGTGGTAGTGATACAGAAATATATGAAACTGTCCCTACCTGTCACAGATCACACACAGGAATTTAGGTCTTGAAGGGACCACCATGGAATTTATAATCCAGTTGAGATAAAACTAACACACTTGACGCAATTATAGAACAATAAATTTCTGAACTGTCTTAACAGTTAGAGTATAAACAGGGTTCAAAAGAGAGATCAGTGTGATCTCGAATCATCATGATAATCACTGAGCTTTAAGGTTGTTGTTTTTTTTAAGGACTTTACATATATTATCTCTCTCGAGGCATTATCTTACAAAAATAGCCTCTGAGGAAAGCTTTGCCAATAAGCCAAGGCAGGGTCTGGACCATGAAAGATAGGAAGTAAAGCAGAAATAAAATATAACAACCTCTACAAGGACACGGTAAAGCAGAGGAACTCATCCACTAATGTAAAACTATTTGTTATCCTTAGATAAGAGACATGCTTGTAGCTTTCTCTTAGTGGTTACCTCAACCCTGTTTGCTTAAATCAAACAGATTTCTTTAGCCGTTGCAAAAGGATTTGGTCACCTTCTCTTCCTTCCTGTCCTTGACTGTTTTCTCATTTAATAACAAATCCTGCAGGTTACATTACAAATACTGCCCCCCTTTTCTCCCTTAAATAATTCTTCTTTCCTCTACATGTACCTCTCTTGTGAAAGGTTTTGCTTATCTATCCTAAATTGCCACAAAATGCTTATGACTGGCTGTGCTTTAAGGGGGTCTGACAAGTTACAAAAACACAATCTGTACCCTAAGAAACTGAAGCTGCTACCATCCGAAGCAGTCATTCTTGTCTATGAGAAGCCAAATTGAAATTAGCATAGACCCCTGTTCATTTAAAAGGTGGTGATATAACATTGCTCTCTGGTTACAACTCCATTTTTATATCTTGTAACTATCTCTGCATTGGGATGTCTCCTAGATTACATAACACATTGACCAAAATCCAGTCTACCCTCCTAGCAGCTGCCTCATTTCCCAAGACTGTCTTAAGGACAGCAGCAAATAAGGGCTCAGTATATGATCTATGCATTTCTTCTTCCTCCAGGCAATACTCTGACTGAGTGTAGGGGCTTTCCCTCAACTTTACATCCATCAGCTTCTCTTTCTGCTTCTCACAAAATAAGCAAATGCCCTCTTCCTCTCATTAGCTTGTGGACCTGGGTTGATTGCAAGAGTGTATGTGTTCAGCATATAGAGTGGGGAACAGTTTAGATGAAAGTCCAAATGACTTCATGCATTCTTCTAGATCTGTAAGAGAACTCCATTTTTCCAAATCAAACACATTTGGTTATTCCACCCTCTAAACAAAACTCCAAAAGCCATGTTTAGAGGTCCCCAGATCTTCCCTGAAACTAGGTTCATTAGCTACAGTAATAAAGGATTGCATGTCCTCTACTGGAAGTTGGGAACTTCCCACTACACTGTCTAGACAGCCATGCCCCTTTCTCTGCTTCTGATGTTTAAGAAATGAAGGTGGGTTTTAAACCTGATAAATCACATTGTGCAGTTATACAGATGAGCCTACAGAGTTAGCAGCTATGTAATGAAATATGTTAATATGGTGGCAGTGGGAAAGATGGAATCCCTTCAGGGTTATGAGAACATAAAATGGACAGCCATAAATTAATTATAAAGTACCAAGACCAAATGACATTTGTTTGAGGAAGAGATGATTATTTGCCTATAATAAAAATACATCAATTTTAATAAATTGTTCCAATAAATATCTTGGTTCCAGTTGGTAAAACTACTGCTTAGAATTTTTCTCAGTGTCATGTCCAATCGCTGTGTGCTTGACTGAACTGAAAATACATTAATATAACCCAAATTACTTTGGCTGTGATAATAGCAAATTAGTTGTCATAAACTTACATTGCCTGTAATAGATAGCTTCTGATTGCATATCTAGCCAGAAAATATATTTATATACAAATGTGGGCATGTTTGTATATAAAAAGTTGAAAAGTCTGGGCACCAGGAACACTAAATTTAAAATGTAACCATCAACAATTCCCACCACCAGGACACAGATACCAGAATGTCACATTGTACTTTGTATCATTTCAAGCCTCTGAAATATTAAATTGGATGACTTAATCATTTACATGTTACTTGTGCTTAATTTCTGGTTTCATAGTAGCAAACTCCTCAGATCACTATTTTTGGAAGAGAGAATTAAGTTATATCATATTTCTACATTTGTGTCTTTATTAAAAATGTCAACTTGTAGAGACCAAGCTGCACCAACTCTCAAATCTCAGGCTCCACATGTGACTGATGTAAGTCCAGTTTCACTGCACAAACACATTTTTCTTCCAATAGTTCTTTAATCTGCTTTTTGTGATATAAATGGCTCTGAATAAATTATAATATTGTTCTTATACTCCTCTTAAATTTAGGCCACCCTGATGATTTGTATCTGGAGGGCAATCTGATTAAAGCATTTATTCTGGTAAAAAGTATTCCTATGAGAATGGCACATTTTTTCAAAGACAAGTCATAGCTTTCAAAAAAAAGTCAAATAAATAAACTCCTTCATTTCTTCTTTAAAAAAAACTCTACAACAATCATGCAAGATGAAGAAGAAAGTCAAAACCTCTTTTTTCCACGATCTGTCCACATTCTCAAACACCAGTATCTGTTAGAACAACTAATAGTAAATCAAAATGAACTTTTCTCTTCCACATAATTTCTTATATTTATATAGCACTTTTCAGTTTACAAAGCACTTTCTAATATACCATCTCTTTTAATATCTACAATCACTTTGTAAAGTAGATAGTGTTAGCATTATGATTCCCACTTTGCAGATAAGCCAACTGAGGCTCAAAGAAACTAAAGTGACCTGGTTAGCAAGTGGCAGAATCTGAAAGGAAGTTCATCATTTTAGAACAAAAAAATTACCTTAATGATCTTCCAGACTAGCCTTCTTTTACTTGTGAAAAAAAAATGTATTGGTGCATTGTGTCTTTATATCATGGCCATTTCTTGGAGGGGTGTGTAACCTCCACATCACTCTGGATTGAAAACTCCCTTGAACCTATCATCCCTGCTACCAAAAATAGCAACATCAAGTACTGAATGGATACCACCACAGGGCAGGCAAGGCATCCTGTGGGAAAGACAGCAAGTGTCATGTGCCAGAAGAATCAAACCAACCCAACCACTACCTCCAGTTAGACCCAGGCAGAGACAATTTTGTGAAGAAGAAGAGAAACACATATGAAGCACCTACTCTGGGTCAGGTACTTTACAAATAAGCACTTTGTTATCTTGTTTGATCCTCACAATCTTGGGAGGTGGGTGTTACTTTATCCTCATTTTAGAGTGGGGGAAACTGAAGCAAGCAGCAGTTAGGTGACTTGCTCAGGATCACGTAGCTACTAACTGTCTGTTTACAAGGCCCCTACCCAGGTCTTCTTAACTCCAAGCCCAGTGCTTTATCTGCCCTTATAATGACATAATTATAATTAATGCAATAAGGACTTAAATATGTTCGCATCCATTTATTCACAAACTATAGATCTCCCTCCACTATATGACAAGGCCAAGATAAAGATCCTTGTGCCAAAGAATCAGTTACAATCAGAATTTGGTTGTAACCACAAGAAAAAAGGGCAGCTACTGTGTGATCTTGAAAAAGTGACTCTTCCTCCCTCTGGGTCTCAGTTATGGGAAATGAGAGAACTATAATATAAGAATGTAAGACTATAGCATATGCACTTAATGGAATATTATGGTGCATTAAAAAATGGAGAGTATGAAGAATTCAAAGATGCATGGCGTGATTTGCATAAAATGAAGTCTGTATAAGCTTAACCAAAAGAATGCTACCATCATCATCATCATCATCAATAGCTAGCACTTTGCAAACATGATCCAACAGTTCTAGAAATAAATGCTGGAAGAACCAGAGAAAGGAAGCTCAGACCAAATTTAAACCTAACTTAATCGGCCTTGGAAAGATAAAAGTTTTCAAGCAGGAATGTCACATAACCAGAGCAGTATCTCTGGGAGAGTAGTCTGACACCACTGTGTAGGATGAGTAGAGAGACATGTTGAGCAACCACTACTACAGTTCAGCTGAGAGATAACCAAGGAAAGAAAGAAAAGGAGGCAGATTCAAAAGATACTGCTGAAGTAAAAAAAAAAAATCAGTATTTGTTTCCTGATTAGATATAGAGGATACGAATCAGTGAAGTCTTTAGCACACCCTCCCACCCATCCAATGGTGCTGAAATCTTGAGAGTTAATTAAGGGGAGAGTAAGAGAGAAAAGATTCAAAGGACTTTTCTGGGGTAAGATCCCTGTCCAATCATTTAGTCAGTGATGCCTTTAGTCTACCAGAACCAAGAAGAAGATGAGTGGGAAGAATTACCAGCCAGAGCATACTGCCCCATCATCTTACTTTTGTCCCAATCTCAATTCCAGGCTATCTAGACCCTGTTGGGCAGTTGGGTAAGAAGAGTGACATGGCTACCCACACTTCTTGGATGAGCAGGGTGGCACCAACCATAGTCATTCCAGTGAAATAGACACTAGGCCTTACCATCTGCCCTACCATGGCATCCTAAGGTCCTCTGGGCGTTACCTTGGATCATGTTGCTATAACCTTCAGACTCTGCACATTATTTTCTGATCTGCAAATGCACCCTAAAGAATATGGGATCTTCTGATCCACTACACTTCTCTATCTTAGGATTTTTTGAGCCTTTCCATTCACATAGCAGTGGACTTCTCTTATATATCTTCCCTCCCCAGGTTTTTATGTGAGTTCCTTGAGAAATGGGAATATCTTACTTTTCTACTTGTTTCTCCAGCACTTGACACATAGAAATCACTTGATAAATATTTTTTTCATTCATTTAGTAACGGAAAATGTGAAATAAGAAAGTTAGAAGGAAGAATTGTTGGGGGGGGGTAATGGTTATAGTAGTATTAGGTAGCATTTTAAGGTTTGCTTTTGATCCTCATAACAGTCCTGGGAGGCAGGTGTGTTTTGTACACATGAGAAGACAGACAGAGGTTAAGAGACTTGCCCAGGATCACACAACTAGTAACTAAGACAGGATTTGAACTCTGATCTTCTTGACTCCAAATCCAGTATTCTATCCATTATGCCATCTATTTGTTGTTCAGTCATTTCAGTCATGTCCAATTCTTTATGACCTCATTTGAGGTTTGCTTGGCAAAGAGGCTGGAATGGTTTGCCATTTCCTTCTACAGCTTATTTTACAGATAGGGAAACTGAGGCAAATAGGGTTAAGTGACTTGCTCAGAGTCACGTAGCTAGTAAGTGTCTGAGTTAAAATTTGAACTTAGGAAGATGAGTCTTCCTGACTGCAGGCCTGGAGCTATGTCTACTTCATCACCTAGCTGCCCATTATGCCACCTAATTGCCTCTAAAGGGAACAGGATAATGATTAGTGGGGATTAATTCAGTTTGAGATGCTGAAAGGAGATGGATGTAGAGAGTGAAATTCCTCCAAATGTTTGGGGCTGGAGATGAATATTTCAATAATATCCAAGTAGAGATAATTGTTGAAGTGGTAGATACAAATGAGATTGACAGAAGAGAGAGTGCAGTGAGAGCAGAGAAAGCAACCAAGGCCAAAACATCAGGAGGTGAACGTTTAGATGGCAGAACCATTTCAGTCATACTGAGTTATTTAACTAGTGTCCCACAGATAATGATGGCAGAATTAAATGGTAATTATACTGCTCTCTCATGGTTATATTTAACTATATCATCCAGGAAGAACAAGAAGCCAATGAAAGGAGAAAAGGCAAGAATCAAAGAGAAAAAAATTAGTAGAGTTCACTGTCATGGAAACCAAGGTAGGGAAGAGTTTCAAGAAGGGTGTGTTAAACATTGCCAACAGGGATGAGGACTAAGGAAGGACTGAGACGTGGTGATTAGAAGATTTTTGGTGTCTTTTAACAGGATAGTTTGAGTAGGAGGACTGATAGCTAATTTGTAAGAAGTTAAGGAGTAAACATAAGATAAAGAAACTACGACAAACTACTTTTTTAAAGAATTTTGGCAGGGAAGACAACAGAGGACATGAGGATCATGGTTTTAGAGGTCAATGAGATGGATGGAAGGTCTCTTAGGATAAGCAAACTGGAAGATGTTTGCAGGCTGAATAGAATGACGGTGGAAGAAGTATCATTGTACTCTGCTCTGGTCAGATCCTATCTGGAGTACTATGCCCCAGTCACCATATTTTAGAAAGGACATGGACAAGATGGAGCACAATAATATTGAGTCATATAAGAATCGAATGAATGAATTGAGAATGTTTAGCTGGAGAAAAGATTTGGTTGGAGAGTAGAAATCAGGAGTATGCATGATAGCTATGTTCAAGTATATGAAGTAAGAGTGAGATTAAATTTGTTCTACTTAGCCCATAAGGGCAGAACTAGGAGCAATGTAAGTTGCAGAGACTGAGTAAGGATCAATGTCAGGGAAAACTTCCTGACAAGAATAGACTGTTTCAAGAAGCAACAGAATCTTCCTCAGCAGAGCTTAATACTTGTCAGATACTTGTCAATAAAACCACTTGTCACCAGTATTGCAGAGGGTTTTTGAGTCTTGCTATAAGTTGAACTAGATGGTCTTTGAGGTCCTTTCATACTCTGATATGGTGATCCTATAAAAAACTAGAGAGACCTTTTTTTAAGGCTACCTTCCATATAGGGTAATCTTATACCATAAATCCTTAGATTGAGTCTAAAACAAAGCTCAGCTTATTTATGTTTCTAAAGACATGATTCAGTTCAAAGGATCCTTAAATCTGAGTATTGATCAATCACATGAAAAAGTTTCTCCTTACTCTTCATATTAACATGTCTTTTATGTATCTGGAAGTCACCCAAGAGAAACAGGCACAAGGAAGAGGCAAGATGCAGGTAGACAGAATCTGTTATCTGATGGACAATAAAAGAAAAGAGGAGAAAAGAAGATGGAAGCAGCCAAGAGATAAATGCCTTCGGAAGATTTCACCTAAAAATTAGAGACAGCTATAGTTTGCCATTTGTAAGTGAAAGGGTCCTAAACAAGTAGCATCAAAGGGAAAAGAGGCAAGAAAGGCTCAGAAAATGTGGTATTCAAAAGGTAACTATAAAGGAGCCTCACCAGGGAGTTTCTGGTGGCAGAACCACAAACATGATAAATAGGAAAGATAAACAGGCAGCTTGTACTAGCATTTAGCAGCAAAAACCTTGGATATTCAAGGACCGTTGTTTCAGTGCCTATGAGGACAAGGGGAATATTTTAGTGACCTAACAGGGATCATGCAACATCCTTATTTCTTCCAGGGTCAACCAGCAAGTCCTTGGATTGGTGCCATGTTAGAAGAAAAGGCCAAAGGCTTGGAGGAAATCCTCTTTGTTTTTTTATAAGATAGAATTGAGTTTCCCTTCATAAAATAGAAGTATTTTGAGAGAAAAAATAAATAAATAAATAAATATTATATAGAGACAGATAAAATCCTAACCTATGTCAGGAGCTTGGAAGATGAAGATGAACAAAGAGAAAAGAGGAAAGAAGGGCCACTGAACCCTCAGAGTGATAAGATAAATTCAAAGCTATTCCCATGGACTGTATACCTGGAACCTTGGAGGAGGGATCATTTTCTCAGCCAATTAACTATAGCAAAGGGAAGGAGAAGGGAATAAACATTTATGTATTGCCTACTATGTATCAGGCACTTTCCTAAGCCTCGTCTCCCCCCCCTTTTTTTTTACAAATATTATCTTATTGGACACAACAACCCAGAGAAACAGGTGCTACTATTACCTCCACTTTACAGCTGAGAAAACTGAAGCAAATAGATTTTAAATGACTTGTCCACATAGCTAGTTAGTATCTGAGACTAGATTTGAATGTAGTCCTTCCTGACACAGACCCAGCACTCTAGATATGATGAGGAATAAATAGCAAATTCTGCCAGAAGAGAGGATATCTAGTGGTGGTCACAAGAAGAGAAAGAAAAAAAAATGGAGAGGGGTAAAAAGGTAGATTAATCAATAAATAGCGTATTTATTAAGTGCCTGCTCTATTCTAAACATAGTGATAGGTTCAGGGAATGTCAATACAAAATTCAGATATTCCCTGCCCTCAAGAAGTTTACTTTCTATTAGAGGGACACAGCAGCATGTTCACAGAAAGAAGCAAAATAAAGACAAAGTGATTAGGAGGGGAGAACTAAAAACTAGGGAACCAGGAAAGGCTTCCTTATGCATAAAGCATGTAAGTTGTGTTTTGAAGGGAACTAGGAATTCTAGAAAGTGGATGTGAGAAGACAGAGCATTCCAAGAACAAAGAATAGCATGCGAGAGCAAAGAGATGGAATTATGTTTCCAGGGAACAGAAAACAGGCCAGCCTAGGATGGATAAGAGAGAGGTAACATGTTTGAGATCACTTAAAATGACTGGATTCTTCAAACTGTTGCCTGGTGAGCCTAATTACTATTTCAGGAAAAAATTCTAGAACTTCTTATGAAAAAGATGGCTTGGAAGTAGAACTGCCATGACTCAGATCGAGCACATCAAAAACAAACCACATCAAAATAATCTCATTTTCTCTATTGATATAATTTATTCCTTCATTCTTCTCTAGGCTCCAGCTCTGACTTTCAGGATTTCTTTCTCTGCTATTATCCCAGTAGCCTTCTCATCCTGGAAGATCCCATACTCCTTTCCCCTGAATGGATAGTTCTTCTCAGACTTTCTATTTTAAGGAAGGACCCAGTCCAAACATATTCATTTCTCCATTTTTATCCAGGGTTCTCTCCTGACTCTCAGGATTTCTCGTTCCACTGCTTCCATGAAGACACATTTTACCCTCAACCTTTACAACTTCTTTTTTAAGTGTTGTTTTCCCCCCATTAGAACATAAGCTACTTGAGGGTAGGGACTATTTTTTTTGCTTATATTTATTTTCTAAGTCTTTAGCACAATATCTGACATATAGGAAGCACTTAAAATACTTATTGACATGATTTGATATGATTACTAGAGTAGTAGATCAAAGAAATGCTATAAACGGAGCATACCTAGACTTTAATAAAGGATTTGACAATATTCTCAGGATATTCTTGTGAATAAGGCAAAAAGATGGAGACTAGATAAAATCAATTAGGTAGAATAATGAGTGGCTAAATGATAAGATTCAAGGAGTAATCATTATTAAATCTAAATACTCAAAATCTATGATTTTATAAAATTCTGAAAGATATGTCTAGTTAAATGACAGAATTCTGTCCTTGATTTTGATGTTTAGCATTTTATTAATGTCTTAAATAAGGGTATATTCATGAAGTTTGCATATAATGCAAATTCAAAGGGGATAGCTAACATGTTGAAAGACAGAATCAGGATCCAAAAGGATCTTAGAGTAAGAAAAAGGAACAGGCTCAAATAAGGTAAAAATGAATAGGAATAAATGTAAAGTTTCATACTTAGGTTAAAAAATCAATCCCACAAGTATAGGAAGTGGAAGACATAGCTAGACAACAACTGAAAAATAAAAGCTTAGAGATGAGGCTAGTGAGGAATTCAAAGGATAGCAAAAGGGTATTTTTTTAAAAAAAGCTTGCTACAAGAAGTAAGACCAAAAAAGATTAGGAACACTGTTCATTGTGGATGGGATGATCTACAGATGATCAACTGAGGTGAGGTAAAAGAACTACTCACATAAAACAGAAAATAAGCTTATGTTTCTTGGTCATCAAAGGCAGAGCTAGGGTTAAAGGCTAAAAGTTACAGGAAGGCATATGTCTGCTTAATATAAGAGAAAACTTAAAGGAGCTATTCAAAGTGGAATAGGTTGCCATAGAAATCAATAAGTTCCCTATACTCCAGGGTCTTTAAGCAGGCCCTCGACATCCACTTTTCCACCAACATTAAACAACATCAGTTGTTGTCGATGTTATATAGTCAGAGTTACTTAAAGTAAGTTATGGCTTTTAACCTCATGTAATTATTAAGTCGATATTATTTCCACTATCATTTTCTAAAATTTCATTAAGTTGATAAAGGGAAAATGAAATAAAGGAAAATAAAGGAAAACCAATAAAATAAAAGCTCATTACCCAGACAAAAAAAAAAGGTAAGGCAATACAGTAGATGGAGTACTAGTAAGGACATCAAAAGGGCCTTACATAGAGATTTTGCTCTGTTACTTAGCTATATGACCCTAGGCAAGTCATTTATCCATCATAGGACTCAATTTTCTCCGCGGCAAAATGGGAAGAAGACTTTCACTACTATCCTTACTAGGTTGTTGTGAGGGAAAAGCTTTGTAAACCTAAAAGCATTGTAATAAGTAAGAGTCATTATCTTTATTTACCATCATCATGGCCAAAACAAAGATAAGTATACAACACACTAAATACAACGAATTATCATTAAATATGATGGAAATGTTTCAAAGAATGTAATGGGATAAATTTACATCTGGCAGAAAAATGGGCCAGTCATACAGAATGAAGAATAACTGAAGGAACACTGGGGTGCTCTGATGGCATCCATGCCAAGTTAAGAGATCTTGAAGAAGGTATTATGTTGGATGGACCCCTTATCACAGATTTGTGGGAGATCATGGTCAAGAGTTACACATGGATGAGTTGTTTGCATCATTAGAGAGAATACCTACATTGAGCAGATCACAGATTCATCAAAGCGCTGTTCTGGGAAAAGAAGAGGTTGGTCTCATTTCTTTCATAAAGAGTGTATCTACTAGGCAAGGGCAAGCTGGCAAAATATTGCATGTGCTAATAAGCTTTTTTTTTAACTCATTTATTTTAGTTTACATCATTCATTTCCATGAGATTTTGAGTTACAAATTTTCTCCCCATGTTTCCCCTACCCACCACCCCAAAACAACCATCCTGTTATATAACCCCTCCCCCAATCTATTCTCTCCTATGTCCTCCCCCATCACCCCTCTGACTTTTCAGTAGGGCAAGATGGATCTCCCTACCACAGTGCCTGTGTATCTTAAGTTCCAGTTGGATGTAGTTAATAATAATAATAATTGTACATATATATATATATATATATATATATATATATATATATATATATTTAACATTTGATTATAGAGTTTTAAGTTGCTAATAAGCTTTTGGTATTTATTTTTACAAGGAATAAATTAAGCCACAACATTCTACAAGGTGTTAAGTTCATTTGGAAAAAAAAAAAGGGAACAGTTACTTTCTACTCAAGGGAGATTGTTCTTATCTTCTTTGGCAACCCTGTCCTATGTTACATTATGTGGAAGATCATAGTAGAGGTCCTAGAGCTTCTTCACCAACCTCTGATCATCACCATTGGTCTATCCAACAACTTTCTGAATTTTCTTTTGCACAGAGAAAAACTGAATTGCCCCTGAATTTGCTTTTTGGTCAAGGTCAACTGAGCCATGTGCCTTGTATTGTTAGGCACTTAAGGGGATACTAACAGTTCCTACTCTGGATGAGCTCTGAGTCTGATTGGAGACAGATTAAGTAGACCCTATACGACTTGGGGGTCAGAGAACAAAAAATAACCTCTGTCCTTTCAAAAGGCAGGAGTTTTTTAGAGGGGGAAGGGGACACGTAAGAGTCTTCAGACTCCATAAAATACTACATTCCCATATATACTTCAATTCAACTCCTGCTCATATTAACCACCTGGCTTGCTGAGGGCTAACTGTTCTTGTAACTCTGGTTTACATGAAGAAAATGCAAAATGATAAAAGAAAACAAGCTAGAATCAACAAGGGAGATTACTTCATGCCAGAAGCATCCCCAACCCCATTCACTGTCTAGGGACATAAATACCACTCAAATCCCTTGCATGTAGGGAGTCTTCCCCTTTTTCTGCAATAGAACCCTATAGAAGTCTGGTGAAGCCTATGGGTCCCTTCTCAGAATAAAGTAGAACACACAGAATTACCAAAATAATCAATTATATTGAAATACAGTTATGAAAATATTTTTTAAACCACACTGATGAACCCTGAGATAAGACTCACTGTTTTATATTTTCAAGGTGCTAAATACTGTAGGGATAAGGTAGGACAATATTTTAGTAATTGAGAAAGAATCACTTTGGTCTTTCCTGAAATTCTTGCTTGGGAAATTCAAAATATAAAGTTTTGGTTCTGGGTTGTTTTTTTTTTCCCCCTTGGTTGTTGACAATATCATCAGGTTCATCTACTATGCCAGCCAAGAAAACTAAAGTGAGCTTAGACTACCTTAAAAGAAGCCGGTTTGGGATTAGAAAGGAGTTGGTCTTTCTGAATTCCATTCTGGCCAGACCACATATACAATACTGTGCTTAGTTCTAAGCTCTGTGGTTTAGGAAGGGTATTGATTAGATGGTAAATATACATAGTAGGAAAATTAGGATGGTGAATTAAAACATCTTAAGATTACACCATATGAGGATCAGTAGAAGAAATTGGAAATATTGAGCCAGGAGAAGAGAAGACTTTGTAGGTACAGGATTGCTGCTTTCAAGTATGTGAAATATTGGAACATGAAAGAGGTATTTGATTTGTTCAACTTGGATCCCTGGCATAAATAGGAATAAATGGGTAGAAACTGCAGAGAGACAGGCTTAGTCTTTAAGTAAAGAAAAATCTTCCCAACAATTAGAGTGGTTCAAAAGTAGAATAGACTGCCTTAGAAGGAAGTTTGTATTTTATGGAAAAGATTTTTTTTTTAATGAGGGGATAGATGGGATATGGGTTATCCTGTAGACCCATGGGGCTACTTTTACCTCTGTGATTCTGTGATGGTGCCCATATTCCCATTTTCCAAGTCATAAAGATTAAAGGTAATTAAGCCATTTTAAATCAATCAATTAACCAGCATTTATTAAATAACCATTATGTGCCAGGCATCGGGCTAGCTACTGGGGATACAAAGGCAAAAATGAAATAGTTCCCACCCTTAAGGAACTTCCTAGCTCTAGTCCATCAACACTAAAATATAACCACTTGACTTTTCTAGTTGAATTTGCAAAGGTTGTTGGTTCTGCAGAAAGAAAGTCTATTTCAAGCTTCTCTTCATTCCTGTAACTGTTTTCTCATTTAACCTCATAAAATAGAACACGTACTCTGAGAAAACTAACTTGCCATTTGAAATATTAATGAGATCAGGGTGCACAAGTCAAAAGGAAATGGAATGGCCAAAGCTAAAGCAATATTAGAATTCAATTTTCTGGGGACTTTTCTACATTTAATTTCCACTAAAGTATACAAGAGCTATTTCTGGCATTGAGATGCTATTACTAGATCTCTTATATCCTAATATTATGATAAGGATTTCTCAGTCTGTGTCAATATTATCAGTAATAAATAATAAAAGACTAGAATTATGTTGCCTAAGCTAAGAGAACACTAGACTATGGCATTAAAAGGCTGAATTTTTTTTTAATTAAAGCTTAGCAAGGAATGAATATCAAGGAGCTAGTCAACTCCCTAAAATCACCTATTCAATTTTTCAGAATGAAGGAGGTGAGAAAACATGTGTGGATTTAATTAAAATGGGTCAGAGGACAACTTCTGTCTTAACCAGTGACTGAAATGAATGTATTAAACAACAGTACTCTAAGTAAATGTTATAATATTTAAAAAATATAAATATATGTGAATAATGAATGCTAATGAGATAAACAATAGCTGTTACCATAGTCCCTAAGGCAGGATCTTATTATTGGAGGCGAGAAGACAGAAGCTATTTGCCCAGATGAGAACAGTTGTCTGTTTCCTATCCTAAGTCAATCAAATCACAGCAAATCTAGTAAGAAAAAAACTGATCCTCTGGGTTAGTGTTCTAGTTAGTGACTCTTTATACTATCCTAATGGAGCTACACTTTGGCATAAAGAAAAGAGAGATAGTTTAGTTTCCTGGATTTGAAGTCAGAAGAACTGAGTTCGCATCTCAACTTTGCCACTTACTACCTATAACTGAGTTACTTAATGTCTCTAGATCTCGGTTTCCAAATCTGAAAATTGAAGGGGTTGGACTAAATAACTTCTAAGGGCCCTTTCAACTCTCATCTCTAAATTTATGATCATATGAAAGCAATAGAATTAAGTGAGAACACTCTGTGGCAAAGAAGTGTGGTTCTGGGAAGTCGGAGTCACGTGATTAGCTTTCCTTGTTTAGTGGAGTGTGGTCCTGTTCCACTGGGTTGGTGTATTCCTGAGGAAAAGTCCTCTGCATTGAGCTGTGCTGTAAATTGCTAAAGCTCACAATATTTTCAAATAATCTCTGTGTCTCAAAGTAAGTGAGAATTGTTATTTCTGGCCAGATGTTGCAAAACCTTAGTAGTGTTAATGGAAAGGAGGATACGTTATCATCTAAAAAGGCACAACCATTCCCTGGTTTCTCCTTCATCTTCTTTGCCCACACAAGCATAAATACTATTAGAAAGGCACTAGAAGATCAAAAACTCCAATGAAGAGCACTATCTTCCCACCCCCATATCATTTGAGAGTTTGGCTTTTTATTTCTAGGGTGGGTTGGTGTTTTTTTTTTTTAGTTCAGAACATCTTATCTTCCCTGAATCATCTTTTTTTCTAAAGGCTCCCTATGATATGCAAATCCACCGAGTTAATGAATCAAAGCAGTATTCTGGGTTTGAACTATCAACCTCACTGTGGAACAGGGCATAACATAATCCATCCAATAAAAACTATACTCAGGCTAAAAATACTATACTTTAATATAACAATAATAAGCAAACCTGACCATATTTAGATGACCCAGAGTTTCTTATACTTTACAATTTTCTTCTACTCTTCAAAGATCTACGTATATATACACACACATATATACATATATGCATATATAACACATATATACATTTTTGTATGCATATATAGACGTATGTGTATGTGTGTGAGAAGGAAGAAGAGAGAGGGAGAAGGAAAGAGAGAACAAGACGTTAAAAGGACATTTTACACAATAAATCCTTTCAGAGGCATAATGATTTCTCCAATCTTTATTGTAACACACTGAAGGATGATTTGGACCCCCTCTGAATTCACATTTCTCCCCTGTAAATGTGAATGGATCTCCATTCTTATGTCAAGGAACAAGGATTATAACTACAGTCCATCTTCTTTCACTGACAATGAAACATAAAAGATACTTCTCCCTCCTAGTGCTAAGTAGTTTACCTAGCTTTTACAAGATGATGATGATGAAGCTAAGGTCAAATCTCACATAATCCTGTTAGTCTAATATAGAGAACTCTCTGCTTCACAGTCACAGACTATACTCTTAATCATAGCAAACTACTTAATAAATATACATATAAGAGGAAAAGGGAACCCAACCTATTACCACTGCTCCAAACCCATGCCCTATTAACAGTAGCTTTTTCTCATTCTCATATATGTGTGCATGTGTGTGTGTTAGTCATATGTCATACAGCAAACTTCTATATAATAGGAGGAGCTTCACGCTTTGCACATAACAGATACTCAAATATTTATTGACTAAATAAATACATCAGGGGTTAAAAATTAAAGGAGACTCCCATTAGGTTTTTCTTCTGTTCTCTATCAAAAAAAAAAAACCAAGAATATGAGACAATTTAGTTTTAATTTGAGCTTATTCAATGGTCCATTGTGTTTTGAGGAAAGTTGAGTATGAAGCCAACCAATAGACCTGGAGTTGTCCAAGTTATTTTTTAGAAAAGAGACCCACATTTGTCTATAACAGTATCATCATTTAGTTATGACACTCTATTCTCTATGTTTTAGGATGTATGCCTGTATGTCTGTTTCTGTCAAAAGATCATTTTCTTGAGTTATCTTTAATACTTTGACTAATATGGGTTGAAGAATTATTTTTAGGTAATTTTTTATTAACTATATTCCTATGGATTTTTTTTTTAGTAAGTGATTAGCATTTGTTGAGATCTGAATGTTTTGTGATGAAGGACACATGTGATTGTTTTTGCTACAGCAACACATTTTGTGTGAACATGCTGCAAATAAAATTATACATTTCAGCCTTGTGTAGAGTAGCATGATAAAAAAAAATTACTGTTCATCCTCTTTTATCAACAAGGTAATATAATTCATCAAGATTAATCAATTAACAAGTATTTTATGAAGTGTGTGTGTGTGTGTGTGTGTGTGTATGTTGTGTTTGTGTGTGTTTGTAGGGAGAATATGATGAAGTTCAGGTATATACCCATAAGGATCTTACCATTTAAGACTGGATATTCTTTGATCTCCTCATCTCTAGCTTTCCACCCTCAAATCAATACTGAAAAGGCTGTATCATTCTGATAAGGTCTCTCCTCCAGGTCAAAAACATTCAATAGAACATCAGAACTAAATCCAAACTTCTTAACAAGCATTCAAGGATCTCTATGATCTAGCCCCAACCTACCTTTCCAGATATATTCCCATCACTCTTCCATATGTATGCTACACTCTAAAACAGAAATGAGCAGAGGGCTAATACAAGGGAGTTAGGGTGAAGAGAATAATGCAGCATTGATAGGTTAAGGTTAGATGGTAGAAGGCTTTGAATACTAGAAAAAGGAGTTTTTACATTATCACGCATGTGTTTAGCAGATGAGTATGTTGGTGTACAGTTGTTCATCCTTAATTCTGGATGAGGATCAAAGTCATCAAAGGGTTATGTTGCAGATGAGTACTTTCTGTGCTTCAGAAAGATTAATCAGGCAGAAGTTATCATCAGAACATTTCATAGCCTCTGTCCCTGATTGAAGAGCTGGAGGGAAGAGTGAAAAAACTTCCAAAGTCTCCATATTGTTGCTATTCATCCTTTGTTCTTGAAGAGAACCAGTGGTATAACAAGGGTAATGTCTTGACTTGCATGTGAATTGGATTTGAGTGAGGCAGAGTTGAACAAAGTCATCAGTCTCATTCTCTCCTCCAGAGTCACTGAAGTCCAGTGGCAAGACAAAAGTCAAAACAACTCACAATGGTCCAGGATGCAGTAGGTGACCCTGGTCTTTCCAAAGTAGGTCTTTCCCAGGTTTCAGTTTGTCTGAGGCAACACCCATTCAATGATTAAAGGCTAGGTAAGAACTGAGACAAAAGATGGCCCAATTTACTATTACAAAACTATCAATTTGGGAAGTGAAGACCCTTAGAGTTTCTGGCCAGAACAGAAAACAATTGCTATTTACACTCATTTTAATCAAAATCTAAACAATGAGCCACCAAAGCTTGGGCTGGGGCCTATTATTGGTCATTCAATGAGAGTCAGTAATTGGGTTTAAAGACATAGTCAAATAGCTCTGTTTGAAATACAATAGGCTTTTTAAAAGCCTGTTTTTCTAGAACTATATTTCAAGAAATCATAAAGGAAAACCATGCAGGACAAAAAGTAAATTGGCCCAGCTTTAAAAAAAAAAAGATAATACTAATAAATAGAAATTCAAAAATTTAAATCTAAGTCCTAAAACTCCAAATGCCTTACAAAAATTGGTTTTTTGGTCCTTCATTTTCAAAGAGAACTAATGATATCATGAAGGTAATGTCTTCACTTTTATGGGAATTGGATTTAAGAGAAGTAGAGCTTCCATATATAAACAGTTCTCAGACACCCAACAAACTCTGCATTTCCCATGAAGGCACTCTTTGGATTTCACTTCACTTTCATCATCACCCTCTTTCTTCCCCAGTTAGATTGTAAGCTATTTGAGGGCATAGACTGTCATTTATTTTCTTATAGGTATTGCTAGTGCTTATAACAGTGCTTGGCACATAGTAGATACTTAACAAATGTTTATTTTATTGTGTTTTGTATAGGTATATATAATCAAACACAGTTTGATTTTTGTTGTTTTCACACAGTGGACATTCAAATATTTGTTGATTAAATTAATGAATAACAAATAAATTATTCTTTTATTTAGAATTGGAAGTTATCTAGTCCAAAATCCTTCTTTTGCAGATGAGGAAAATAAGGCTAGAAGAGGTTAAGTGACTTTTCTTTTTTTGTTTTGTTTTGTTTTGTTTTTGCTTTTTTTTTTTTTGGAGAGGGCAAGGCAGGGCAATTGGGGTTAAGTGACTTGTCCAAGGTCACACAGCTAGTAAGTGTTAAGTGTCTGAGGCTGGATTTGAACTCAGGTCCTCCTGACTCCCGGGCTGGTGCTCTGTTTACTGAGCCACCTACTGGTCCCATAACTTTTCTAAGATCATGCCAGTGTTGAGGTTTAGAGGTTCTGGGACACCAAAATACAAACATGCCAGGTCCTGTCCAGATGAATTCAACCCAAGCCTTCTTTCAGACAAAGAAAAACAAAGTTTATTAAAAATCTGCCTTATTGGGTAGACCCTTAAGGAATCTGAGCATTTGTATTGCTAATGCCAGTGGGCCAGATTGAATCTGAGCTAGACTGAATCTGACCACTTTCATGGAGGCAAGATGGATCTTATATACACAAAGACTGTGGGAGGGATCTAGGGATGGTCAAGCAGTCTGAGGTGACTGGAAGAGAGGTCCAGGGAGGATCCTGATGGGACTGGGGTGACTAGAGATCAGATATCAGGAACCAAAAGAATGGGATTATGGGTAGGAAATAGCTGAAGGCTAGCTGGAGACAACAGACAATGGAGGGCTAGACTAAGTTAAGGGTAACAGAGATTCAGGTATTGTGATAACGGAAGGCTTATGGCCTCAAGCAAATGTCACATCCAGTGAGAAGATTCAAGGAGAGTTCAAGGGGGCTCCCAGAGCCTATACCCCAAGACCAGGAATTATTGGCAGAGCCAGGATTCAAACTGAGTTCTTCTCAATCCTCAATCCATCACTTCCACCACTGTATACTTTGAGGAAGAAAGCAACTGAAGAAAGAGACATTAGTTAGGAACCTAATGAAATAAGTATAAGGTAACAAAGGTCTTCCTTAGGATGGCTGGTGACGAAGGGTATTTAAAAAGACATATATGAAGGGTAGTTTGAGGGAAAAATCAAGAGAACCTTATTGACTGATTAGATGGGAAGGGTGCAGGGCAATAGAACCTCTTTAAGCTGTGACAAGAAAACATTTTGAAAGCATTAAGGAAGCTACTTCAGCCTTTAGAAAGGCAGTGCACAGCCTCCTTGCACTCATTTGATGAGAGTATACAAACCCAGACTGGTTTTTGCAGGGCTGGAATTGAAAGTTCTGGGGACACTTAGACTCCATTCCATCATACTCTATGGGGCAGTAAGTGATAAAAGTGCTGACTTCATAGTAAAAAAAAAAACCAACAACACGGGTTCAAGCTCTGATTTTTCTACCTGTGTGCTCTGGGGTAAATCCTTTCATCTTTCTGGATCTCTGTTTCCTTGACTGTAAACTGAGGGTTTTAGAGTAGATAGTCCATGCATTACCTTTCATCTTTACCTCTATAATCCAATGAACTGTCACTAGTCTTAGTTTGCCACTTCCTCTAAGGCTCTATGTAATACACCCTAGGTGCAACTCAAATGTATGTCCTTTTGCTAAAGATACTAAGATTATCACAGGATGTACAGAATCCCTTCTGTTCTATAGTACATTGGCTCAAAGGATCACTGTCATATACCTCAACACACTTCGATCTGTCACACCACTGGAGAACTAGTACACACAGCTTTTTTTGAAACTTAGCTTCAGAAACAAGTGACCTTTTTTTTAACTAAAGTAAAACACAATATATAAGAGAGAAGCTTCTTGGCTTTAAAGAAGCCCAGAGAACAGCAACATATTTAGCCAGCTTCAAGTAAAAACAACATCTGTCCATCATCGGCGACATAACTAATCACACTGTAAGAATAAATGAGGATCACAGAAAATCACTGAGTCCCTTGAAAGATAATTCAAGCTTCAATTTTGTCTGTTTACTTTTAATACTCTCTACAATGCCTAGCCCAGAATCTTGAACCTAATCAGAACTCAATAGGTGTGCAAATATGTAAAAACTTAAGCAATTAGAAAAGAACCTCCTATTTGATAAGAAGTTTAAATTGAATAGAGAAGATGGTCTGTTTCACTATCACGGTGCATCATGGCAAGATGATTTGACTTTTGCGTGCCATTCTTCCTTAACATTCATTAGGTATCATACAAATATAGACTTTGGTTACAGATAGCTATGTTGTACTTACGCTGTAGCATTTTGGGGAGAGAAATAATCTTCCTGGCAGTGCTAGAATATTTCCCCATATAGTACTAACAAAGTTGAGATATTGTTCCTATGCTAGTCTTCCCCGATATCAAAGCAAAACAACATTGCTGATTAAGGTATTTATACAACATGCACACTAACATATCAAACATCACAGAGCATAGCTCATGGTCTCTTAACTGAGAGCAAATCTATAGCTCACAATGACCAATCTTAAAATTCTCCCATAAAAAGGTCCTTTTTTTGAAGCATTTTCATTCTTACTTAAGAAAATTTATGCTACAACTCAAAATATGTGCTTTCTAGTGTTGACAGTTGCAAAGAATACATTGCCACTGGTGACTGTGTGGTTGTACAGTGAGGCAAATGGGCCTGGATTTTAAGGGATATATCATTACTGAGATGGTGCCTCCTCCCACCAAAAGAAATTAGTATGAACAGTTGCACCACCATTTTGCAATTGTTTAAAAGTCAATGCTTAAAACTAAAGTCTACATTTTTATCCTATGTGAATTACCATTGTCAAGAAGGGACATTTTCGGGAATACTTTAATTGCCTTCCTCATAGAAACAAAGCTGAATGTATCTAGACTCAATTCACATAAGAAGTTCTTAGTTTTTTTGCATTATATGTCCCTTCTGACAGTCTGGAAAGCCTGTATACCTCTTTTCAGAATATTTTAAATTTATAGATTAAAATACACAGGATTACAAAGGAATACAATTATATTAAAATTCAGTTATCAAAAAAAAAGTTAAGTTCATGGGTTCCAGGTAAATAATATGAGCATAGACAAAAGAAAGGCAAGTAGAAGCAACTTCTCTGTGAAGAAAAGATGTGGGAAAAGAATTATTATAAAATGCCATTGGATTAAGGTAATGACTCACTCTGAACAAGCCTATTTCAAAGTTTCAAAGAAGTAGGTTAAGGTTAAAGAAAGAATTGATTTTTTTTTCCATCTCTAAGACTAATATAATTTACCTGGTTTACCTGAAACTAGCTTTTCCAGAAACCATGGGGTCTACAGCCTATATTCTGAGTGCAATTTATGATTAAGTGGTAGATATATAGATTGATCCATAACAGATAAAGAGGAGCTTGAAACAAGGGGTGCTAGAAGATGGCTGGAGCAGAATCAGTATGGTGGAGAGAAGAGGGGTGCAGAAACCTGTTTCCTGGCAAGGTAAAGCCAAAGTTCCTCTAAAGGTGCCTTGAACCTCAGGAGTGAAGTCCAAGTTTGGGGTAAGAGGTGAGACTGGAGAAGGATAATTAGGACAATAGCTGGAATACAGACAGCATGGTTAGGAGATGGCCAAGAGTTTGAAGTCTAATGCAGACATGTTGCAATGTGCCTACCCCTTTTTACTGTTGTCATCTTAGGACATGATCTGGCAACTGTTCCTTCATAATTAAACAGTTGGAAAGGGAAACACTGGCTTTTAAGAGAGTTTATTGGAAAAACGGGTACCAGAATCAATCTCAAAATTGTAGCTAAGGACATTGAATGAATTTTTTCTCCAAATAACAGAGGTATTTCCAGCATACACATAGGCACTTAAATAAAGGTTTGCTGACTGACTTTCTTAGAAATGTCCCTTCCCTCTGGCTACCTTCTGCACAGCTAACTAGCTCCCAGTACACTGACACCAAAGACCACCCCTTGAGGAACTCCTGCCTTGGGACCCTGCTTCCCTAATGAGTGAGTGCTGATCCTGGAACACAATTTCAGGAATGCCCAAACAGTATTTATTTCATTCACCCCTCTGGAAAGGGAAGTGCTGAGGGGATAAGAGCAGAAGAGTCAACTAATCTTCATAGCACAGATCTGAGAAGCAAAAGAAATTCAACAGGTGTCAGAAGGGATTCTTTGGAGCACAGCAGGCAGCAAAGAAAGACGCTTTGTTTGCTTTAGGACTGCTAGAAGCTGTTTTCCTTTTCTTATCTTTTGGATAATATGATCTTATTTTTTATTTCTTTTCTTTTTAACATCCTTTTAAAATTTTGAATCCCGAATTCTCTCCCTCCCTCTACCCCCTCACACACCCATTGAGAAGGCAAGCAATGTACATGTGAAGTCATTCAAAACATATTTCTAGTCCAACAATATTCCATATTGCAAAAAAAAAGAAAAATAAAGAAAGGAGAAAAAATACAAAGTTATCTATTTTTCAAGCTGCCCTTGCCAACACTGAACTGATAGCCTCAGAAAACTTCATTCTTATGTCAGAAACTGCCAACGGGAGGTCGGCATATACTACTGTCATTTTTAATATGCTGAAGAAAAAGGGAAAAGATGGAAACCATCCATTTCTCTTGTCTAGTCCTTGGAACAAGGATTTACAAGCACAGAAGAAAGGGATTCAACCTTGACAAAGGTGAGGTTCATTTTGCCATAGCAGGTTAACAAGGCTTTTTCAGGAACATTTATTAGAGAGACAACTGAAAGGAGAAAAGAAGCTTAGCCGTCTCACTTCAGTAGAGTTTCAGCTTTCCAGTTCTCCTATGGCCTCATAGTAATGACTCCTTTGTGGATACTTTGAGGTCTTTAAATAAAAGACTATGGCATACAAGATGCCAGCACTCATGGGTCATCCTTAGAAAGGTAAGAATGTTCAATATAACAAAGGAATTGGTAGTAAAATAAACTCTTCTATGAAGAACAGACCTGGAAAGGGGATGAGCATAAAATGGCCCTGGATTAAGGTGATGACTCGCTCTGGACAACAGTTCATTTCAGAGTTTCAAAGAAGCATTTTTAGGTTAAAAGGGTATTGATTTTTTTTGTCTCTAAGACTGTTATAATTTTCAATGATTTGAGCAAATAATAATCAGTGTGTGTGGGAATTCTTAAGGTAGTGTTGGTATAATGAAGTCAATCATTTCCCTGAAAGATGATAATTATTATGAAAAAATGTTTTTGCACGTGGAATGGAAGATGAAAGGGAGTACAAATATCAAGAAAGCTCTACAAATAATATTTGGTCCCTTTGTTTTCAAGGTCTAGTTATACTGTGTGTGTGTCTGTGTGTGTGTGTGCGCATGCGCCCGCGCGTGCACGTGTATTTAATCTCTGTAGAATTTTTTCATTGGTTATTTTAAATTCTGACCCACAGAATCCAAGCATTACTTCTAATGATGAAGAAATGCTGAGATACAGTCTTGTGGGTAATATGTTCCCACATTCCAAAGAAGCCAAATGCCAGGAAAGCAAATACCACCAGTCCAATCTTCCTTCTCTCAATTTCAGCATTATTTTTTTTTTTGGAGGGGAGAAAGCAAGGCAATTGGGGTTAAGTGACTTGCCCAAGGTCACACAGCTAGTAAGTGTGTCAAGTGTCTGAGGTAAGATTTGAACTCAGGTCCTCCTGACTCCAGGATCGACGCTCTCTTCACTTCAGCATTATTTTTAAGAACAATGATAAAAAATAGCACCAGAGCTATTTTGACCATTAAAATGGCTCACATTTATGAAATCCTAGAACCTTGAAATAAATACCTCAAATTCTTAAATTTACTATGAAAAGTAAAGTGGTTATCCCTGAGTTTGATGACCTAAATCTTTGTGTATAGCCTACCTTGAGAGTGAATTTTTGTGAGTAAACTACAAAATATCAACAAGCATTTGTTGGGTCCCTACTCTGTGCCAGGCACTGTGTTGGGAACTAAGGATGCAGAGGCAAAGGTAAGGTAATTCTGATCATCCAGGAGCTTATATACTAACATTTTACAAAATTAAGATTAAAATATCCTCCCTCCTTTTATACATTTTTCCCCTTGTAAAGCATTTGACAGAGCCTGACACAGTGGGTATTTAATAAATTGTTTGTTCTCATCTCCCTTCCTTTGATAACATCGAAAAGTGAGTAAAAAAAAATATGGGGCACAATATATTATGGATAACAAAAGAATGGTTTATCTAGGTAATCTAAGTAGAGTCAATTCATTAATATTCCCGGGAGAATTTTCTATTTAACATATACAAGAACCACCTTAACTGGATTACTGTCCTTTGCCATACATTCTACTGGACCAGAAATCAAGGCATCTCATATGAAAGGCATCCAAATATTTGGCAAATTAATTTTTAAAATTAAACTAAAATTAGTTAAACAAATTTAAATGGCTCTCATACCACTATATAGGATCACTTTTGGCAGGATAGATTGCCAGCCTTATGTTGGCACCAGATTCACTGAATTCGGAAACCAGAACAAGATAATCACTTTTGATGAAGGATGGAGGCAAAAAAGGACTCCTTACAATATAATAGCTGTGGAGACCCATGAAGAGTAGAACAGCTCATCTTAGAAGCCCATCTTGCCACACTGTTTCTCTGCCCATATTCAGTGACGTGATAAGCAGCTGCTGCGGAGGCAGCTCAGCGGCTCCGTACCCTGGTTCCCTGGCATAGAGAATGGCAGCAGATGGCCTGGAATGGAAATTTTAGCTCAACTGGGATACAGATCACTGTATTTGCTCAGCTTCTGCAATTCACACAGTTCTATAACTCTCACAATTCAGATCACATTTTTTTTTCTGAATGACAAGGCAAGGGATGAAGAAAGTGGATGTTCTTGAAAGAGATGTTCTAGGCAGGTCAGGGCCCTCAACTTTCAATATCTCTATATTCCACAAGGTAGCATCCTAAAGGGACCCTCCAATGTCTCATTTTAGGTGTGACCAAAACAAAGAGATGAACACCTTCTGCTCAATCTGAAAGGATGAACTAGCTTTTGAAAAGCAATGGCATCACTGGAAACTGACCCTTCATTGTCTTAGGACCTCTTTTTGAGGTCTGGTGCTTAATTATCAAAAAGAGAAGCAGGATACTAAATGGGTAGATAAGGACTTCCATAAAACCTTCCAAATACTCTGTAAAAGCAAAAAGGTTGATATGGTGAAATTTTTATGGATGAGAGATAATTCAGGCAACTGAGCCCCCAATTACTACAGCAAAAGTTTGTCAAAGGCAAAGAAAAATGTCAAAAGAAGAGTAGGATTTTACTCAGCTACTCAATAAGACAGCTTCCCTACAACTTTCAGTGACTATAAGGGGAAAAGATAATGAGAGAGAGAGACAGAGAGTCAGCTTGGGAGCAGGGATGAGGTGGAAAGGGTGGAGAAGAGAGGGAGGGTGAATGCCCTGAGAAAGTGGGAGAGTGTCACACGAAGGATTTTGATTTTTATAGTTTCCATCTGTAATTAAATTGAAAATGTCAGTCTAAGAAAGAGAAAATAGGGTTTTTGTACAAAACAAGATTATTTAAATAAATTTTGTTTGAACATAATACCTTCACTTGGGAAAAGATAAAACAAGTTGCCCGACAACAACAAACTAGAGATCAGAATGATTTTTTCAAGGTATTTGGGGAAGGGGTGAAATTTGATTAGTCCATTTGGAAGAGGTTTCTCCTGACTACTTTTACTAGGTCTACCCCTACGGGTGTTAAAAAAAAAAAAAGAAAAGAAAAAGAAAAACATCCTGTTCCAGAATGATTGTCACTTGATGAGCACAGCTGCAGCTGTATGTGATTTTCCTAGATTGTAAAAACAGCTTAAAAGAAATTCTGGGGTTAACTAGGTTTTAAGAGCAATGTCAGCAACCTAGGAATTTAAGCTAAGTAAACTTTTGAGTGACAGTCAAGGTCATCTCTGGGAATGTGTCATAAATACCGTCATAAAAATCAAGTAAGGCAATTCTGCTGACTTGACAAGTCAGGACCACATAATGAAGTTTGGTTGCTGGGGTAGGTGCAGCAAGGTAGTTCCAACTTCAGAACCATGCCTGACTATATTCCATCTTCTAGGTCTAAGATTCTGGGACTAGTAAACTATCAGCAGGCAAAAATGGTTCCTCAGCAATCGTTACCTATTCACCATCAAACTTAATTTTGTGAAGATCAATAGAACTACTTCCATATGGTGCATATGAGGATATGCATTCCACATCATTAAACAGATTTCCCAGTAGAGTATCAATCTCCCTGGCTCCAAAAGGAAGTCTTCCATGATGTACTTCCAATTTAGTTAATGTTTGCTTCTGACCCCAAAGGTAATATTACTGCCTGGGAAATCATAGAATTTTGAACTGAAAAGGACCTTAGTAATCATTTTAATCCAATCTCTTTCATTTCACAGTTGGGAAAGCTCATGCCCAGAACAGTGCAGTGACTCATCCAATGATACATAGTTTGGCCAAGGTCAATGGCAGAGCCAGAACCAGATTTTCCATTCTACTGCTCTTTCCCCTTTGCTGTGTGTAGCACCTGCAACTCTTTGAAATACCTGAATACTGGAGCAGAGTCAGTAGCTAAATGGAACCAAAAGTCCTAAAACTTGGCATCCTTGAAAAATGAGGGTCTCAATTAACTAAAGTAGTTCTCCTAAAAGATGGGCCCATTCTCACAAACCCATTTCTTAATGTATGTGTGCCCATTTGTTTTTCTCTTGTTTATGCCTCTGGCTCACCTACTTCCAGGCACTGTCCAATCTTTGGCATGTCAGACAAAAAGAGGCCAACTGTTTTAACCTCAATGCAAAACTTGCAATCATATTTAAAGTGCTAATGTCCTTCTCATTACAAAATAAAAGGCATGTGCTTCACCCTAAGTGCTAATTCAGCTGTGAACATGAGCTCTTTTCCCCCAACAAGCATTGATTTACTGAGAATCTCTATTTTGCTGTTGTTTTCTCACCCTGCTTGGATCATGCATTCCTACTTCAAATTGTCCTTCACTAAGCAAATGTCATTTCATTTGCAAAATCAGCCCTGAAAGCATCTTCAAAATGAATGGCAATAAGCAATGTTGCTTTTGATGTTGCATCCATAGCTATTTATCACTTCATGCTTTTAGCTTTTTTTTTTATCAACTTGGCTAAATACATATTGATTTTTCTATTTGCTATTGTCAGAGGACTTTTTATGAAAAGAACCAAACCAGCCAATGTGCACAAAGGAAATGTCTTCCCATACTCACAGTAAAATGACAAAAATCACGAATAATCAAAACACGCCTTTGTGTGGACCTTTCCTCTACTGTGTAATAATTCTTCTAGGACTGCCAAACTCTTTTTATTCAATCTGCCACTTTCTCTAATACTGACAAGGAAGCACCAATGAGTTTATACTTATGCTGCGCAGATTTAATAAAACCATTATACAGAAGAAAGCATGCAGGATTAGGAGTAGAAGGATCTGTGACTCAATCCTGGCTCTGCTGGTTCTCAGTTGTATGATCATTTGTGAGAGTTCTATTTCTCTGGGCCTTGGTGAACCTCATCTGTAAAATGACTAGATAGCTTCTAACATCCTTTCCAGCTCTGATCTTAAAAAAAAATAGACTAACTATATAAAATTAATATTTTTTAAAATTGTACGCAAGTCAATTTGCATTTCAATTGCATTAAGAGACTTCATGAGAGTAAAGCAATTTTTATCTTCCTTTCACCTAAAGGAAAGTGGAAAGATGCATGGTAACCCATAAGCAGGTAGCAGCAGCACATTTTACTAATGATGACTTGTGCAAGGGAATTGGTAGAAATGAATTTTTTTTTTGGAGGGGGGAAGGCAAGGCAATTGGGGTTAAGTGACTTGCCCAAGGTCACACAGCTACTAAATGTGTCAACGTCTGAGGCCAGTTTTGAACTCAGGGCCAGTACTCTATTCACTGTGCCACCTAGCTGTCCCTAGAAAAGAAATTATTGAGGAGATATATGCTTGGAAAAGGAAGTGGGCATATAACAAAAGGGAGGAAAAAGATAGACAACTCAGATGTTGCACTGGTATTTACAAAACATTAGAAGACCTTGAGAAAGGCCTCTAGTATACTCGGTAGATCCTCCATGGAGGATTTGGGGAAGGACCTGGATGAGAATTACGTGGCAAGATCTCATCATTTTAGTGAATCACTAGAAGGATGTTTAGTGTAACCTGGAGCATTGCTTTTGGGGACAGTCATTTACTCCAGCTTTGAAACCAAGTGGCTTTGAGTAATAAAATCTAACCATCTATAAATCCCTCCAAACCCAAACTATGATCACTTATATACAATATCTTAAAATGTTTGAGATATCCAATAAGTTTTTATTTTAATCCAGAAAGTCTTCATTTTGATTCCATAAATGACTGAAGTAAACACCATCTATCTGGTTCATGAATTATGATTTTTGTGGATCAGGCTGGTTTTAAAACAAAATATACACATACATAAGAGCTACTGCAATTTTAATGGACCAGTAGCTTCCATTGACCACATGAACAATCATATATCATACTTTCCTTTGGAAACAACTTGGCATAATTGGGCAATTTTAATAACCTTATGGAAATATCACAGGGTCACAGATATGGTCAACAGAAGTTCTCAAAAGCTGACTTTGGGGCAAATGCTAAAATACCCTGGATTCAAGTCAGTATCATAGAGTATGTACCAGAGTATAATCCACTGATCAATTTTTGCATTAATCAAAATTATGGCCAAGAAATTCTTTAAATCTGATCACATATTCTCTTTCTATTTAATGTCCTCTTTCATCACCAGTTATCCCTAATCTGCTAATCTATTGGACTTTTCCTCAAAGCAACTATGAATAAAGAAGGAGGAACGAATGCAATTCTCTCTGTAACTCTCTGGCTGCACCACCCAAATGCAAGCCATTTGATAGTTAAGCAGGCTCTTGGGAGGTAAATACGGACTCAGTCTGGTGTATCACTGATTCTCAGTGTAATCTGGGGCAGTACTTTTGGGGGATAGTCACTCACTGTAGTGTTGGAATCAAGTAACTTGAACAATAAAGACTAGCCAGCTAAAATCCCTCCAAACCCACAGGATGATAGCTTATATGTAATATATTTAATTGCTCTGAGATGTCCAATTAGCTTTTTAAAATGAACAAAAATCATTTTTAAAAATAGATATATAAATGGAGACAAAGACTCATTAATAGATGCTGTTTGTTTTGTTTTTATTTGTTTTTTAAACTATAGTCTAACGAGGTATCTAAGTGGCATGATGTCAATTCTTTCCTTCCGACATCATGCAAAAGCTTGTTTTGGCGATGTTCCATACATCTAGAGCCTAAATATGGGCACTAGTTTCACTAAGCACAGAGATGATTTCCCTTAGGAAGGGTAGGTGCAAGACTTATCAGCATGATCCAGGGCTTGCGGTCTGACTTTTTTTTTTTGGATGATGTATGTGCCACATTTCAGGCAGGGACTGCAGTTGCTAAGAACACAGTCTGGCAGTCTGAGATTTTTAAATTTTTTATTCGAAAATCTTTGCTACAACATTTCCTTATTAGAGAAATCCTGCTTTCTAGCTGCTGCCTGTGACCAATGGTTCATTCTATCAACTTCTGAAGGATTAGCATTCAAGGCTGGGTTGTGTTGCCTGGGATGGAGGGAGGAAGGTAGGAAGGAAGGAAGGAAGGAAGGAAGAAAGGAAGTAAGGAAGGAAGGAAGGAAGGAAGGAAGAAAGGAAGGAAGGAAGGAAGGAAGGAAAGGAAGATTCCCGTATTCCAGTTTTGGTTTAGAGCCCTCTTTTGCCCCATTCCTAATTCAGTCCTAATTTGACTTGCCAGGTATGTCTTGATGTCCTCGCAAAGAATTAAGTTTACTGAAGATTAATTCAGTTTGTAATAATCAACCTTCCTAAATGAATAGCATATTCTAATTTGAAGATTACACTTTATTTCATGAAGGTACCACAGCCTGATGGAGAATTAACCTGTCTTTTCTATCTTTTGAAACAATAACTTCTTCACTGATTTTAAGAGGTTATAGGTTTTAATGCTAAGAGGGACCTCATGTGTCATCTAACCCTCTATAGATTCAAAGGCATGACCTCCCTCTAGGTTCACATTTGTACATTAAGATATTTTCAAGATAAAATTGCTCAATGAGCTAATACCCACCTTGTTGTACTGTTATCTAGCTTACATTTTTCCATTTTGTTCAAGGGATCTCGAGAAATGTTGTCAAATGGCCTCAGTAAAATTTAGTTTTGCGTCAGTATCTTTTGTAATATATTAATTCCTATAGTAATATATAGTATGAATATGTATAGTAACGCTTATTATGATTGATTGGCCATTTCACTCCAGGTCTTACAATACATAGAAAAAATATGGCATAGATTATAGGACACTAGATCCAAAGTCAAAGTGTCATAGATTTAGAGGAGGAAGAGACCTGAAAGTCCATCAAGTCCTTATCCCCTCATTTTACATATGAGGAAACATGCCCAAAGAAATTAAATGATTTTCCCAGGATCACACAATAAGAATCTGAGGAGGGATTTGAATCCAGTACTTCCAGTACTTGAACTCCAAGTCCAGTAGTCTACCTACTACATTATGCCACCTCTTAAAGGACTTGGGTTCCAATTTTGTATAGGTCTGCCACTTAATGCCTATGTTGTTATTCAGTTGCTTTCGTGGTGTCCAGCTCTTCATGACCCCATTCCAGTTCTTCTTGGCAAAGATATTGGAGTGCTTTGACATTTTCTTCCCCATCCCATTTTACAGATGAGGAAACTGAGGCAAACAGCCTCAGTTTGTGACTTGCCCAGCTTGTGACAACATAGCTAGTCAGTGTCTGAGGCCAATTTAAGCTTAGGTCTCCCTGACTCTATATCCAGCATTGTATCCACTGCACCACCTCGCTGCCCATACTGCCTGTGTGGTAAGCCCTAAAGTCTTTTTTCTCTATGTAAAATGATTACATGAGAAGCAAATATTTATAAATATAATTAACTTTTATGCATACTCATTTGTATTCTTTCACCACACTCCACATGGAATGTAAGCCCTTAGAGGACAAGAACTGTTTCATTTTTTTTTAATCGTCCTTCCCTACTATTGTCTTACTTTAGTGAACCACAAACCTTAAAATAAAGGGGACCTCCCAGGTCATCCAATCCAAATCCCTTCACTCTACAGGTGGGGCAACCAAACAGGCTTTATGACTTATACAAGGTCACCCAGGTGACAGAATGATGGAGCCAGAAATAGAGCCCAGGTCCTCTGACTCTTAGTCTAGAGTTCTCTTTCCATAATGCCATCTGTGTTTATGCAATTGAATTAAAATCTTAGGTCCTTTCCAGTTTTAAATTCTGTAATCTCTTCATTCTACAGATAAGGAAACTGAGACCTGAAGAATTTTAGTGACTTGCTCAAGCACAAACAGCTGGTAAGTCATAGGGAAAAAAATTCTAAAAGTGGCCTGATAACAAATCTAGTGCTCTTTCCACTATATCATTCAGTATATTGGTGGAAATTATAATAAGAATTCATAATAAATTATAGCAACTCATGTCTATAGAGCATTAAGGTTTACAAAACAGAGCCCTAGGGGAAACATCCCTGTAAGATAGGTAGTGCAAGTAATATTCTATACATTTTACAGATGAGGGAGCTGAAGCCAAAAAAAGATTAAGCAATTTGGGTGTGGTCCCCCGGGTACTAAGTACCAGAGTCAGTATTCAGATATGAACCTCTGGATTCCACGATAACTGTTCTCCCTCATTTACTATGCTCAGCCATCCTACTCCTTTTCTCTACTGTGCAGTACACCTTAGCTTTTGTGTGTCCATCTCCCAGGTCCCTAAACACAAGCTGAATTGAAAATGAATATAGACTTTCTGCAATTCCTACTGCATTTCAAGGCATTCTAACCAAGGGATTCTTTGATTTCCCAGTTTCCCTAGTGCCTTGCTAACCTGCAGGGCACTCTGTTTTCCCTCAGTCTTTGGTTGGAATAAAGCAACAGCCACAAAATATTAGGTCTTGTACACTTCCCCCACTCTGCTCTAAAAAGATAATTTCCTCCTGACAAGAGCTTTGCCAGAAAAGTGATTTGTTAAAATAGAGCACAATATGTTACTGGATATATGCCATGAAGCATCAATCATTACTATGCCATCTCCATTATTAAGGGGAAGATTTCAAGGCATCTGTCCAAAGACTAAATAGAGACAGCACTTTAACTTAAAGCCCAGGCTTGCAGTTCAAAAGCTTTCATGCCCTTTTGTCTTGCTTTCCAGTGTTAAGCATTATAATATTAATTTTCCTACATTCCAAAGCTCCCAATGTATTCAAAATTGACGTGAATGACAGGCATACTGTGGAGATGAAGTCAACTTTTGCTCAATAAACTTTAAAGAGAATAAAAGGTGTCAAATGCAAGTGCAATTTTAATGAACACCAAACTTTTAGTCAATATCATTTATATTCTACACATGAGATTTTACTACATATTTTTCCAATTCATGACCTCTTCTCAAAAAAAGGAAAAATAAGGTTTTGAAAAAACATGAAAGCAATTTTCTCCCATTTGTTCTCAAAATTGGCCAAATAGAATGCTGATTTATCCAATACTTATATCATCTTTTCTTACTAACCATTTATGCAGAAGAGATTTTTAAAGAGATTCTTTTGTAATACATTATAAGGATACTTTGAATAAGCTTATAATTGAATAAAATTATTTATATTAAAGCCAATCACCTCATTAGTATGCATTTCTTCCTTATAGATTTGGCTATTTTTACTGAACTTTAATATCAAAGTTTTCAACACATCATCTATAGCTGACTCTTAATGAAATAATTAACTCTGTGATAAATAAGTAGTAGTTTTCTTGCTGATGACTTCAAAGGTATAAATCTCTTATTATGTCACTTCTCATGTTGTTAGTATAAAGGACTTTAATTAAAACCATTAATAAAGAAAAGATCAAGTGTAAGGATATTTATTTGCTAATATTTCTTAAATGCAAGCTTGGTTGATGACACAGTATAAAGCTCGTTAGGTTCATGTAAACATAAATACTGAGAACCTATAAATCACCAAACAGTTGAAAAGGTACTATTGTATGATTGATTAAGTCAAAAGACAATATACTTAATTGTTCTATGCTTTAAAACAAGTCACTTAATTGCTGGGGGCTAATTTTTCCCAATCAGTAAAAATTTTGAACATACCCCATTATTTTGTTGTATACCTTAAAACATCAGTTAAATACGCTATTTATTGAATTTCTACTCCATCCTCAAATTATGTTAAGTTGTCCAGGATTAAAAACAAAAAAGATACAATCTGTGTTCTCTAGGATATAATAACCAAGTTAAGGAGGCAAGATCCAACACACACATAAAAAACCAAAAACCAGTTGTCTGAATACAAGTACAGGGTAGTACAGTACTGATTCTTATCACAATTAAAGTTCTAAGAAAGGCAAGATCACTGCAGGCTGGAATAGTTAAACGAAGCCCCATCAAAAAGCATGAGCATTGAAGTGGTCTTGTAGAATGAGAAGAAATTGGAGAGGAAGAAGATGGAGGACACCTACTGCAGCATGAGCAGAAAAGCATGAGACTAATATAACATGATGTGTTCAGGGTAGGAAGGGAGACTAAACAGAGTAAAGGATATATTTGGAGTATAGCAGGAAATAAAAGTTTGAATATATTGTTGTGGCATAGGCTAAATTACATAATAGCAACAAATGGGGGTGTGGAAGGACAGTTTAGAATAAAATGTTAATTGTGCAGTAAAAACAAAAGAAGATCAAAGAAGAGAGCTGTGAATTTGCACTAGTGTTATCAGCAAACACTTCCCAGAGGTCAGACTTAAAATGATGGCCAAGACACAATTAAGCAGAGAAAAGGACAAATGACATTTCATGTTCAGGGCAGGGGAGGGGGAGGGCAACATAATCAAAGGAATAAAGATGGGAGTCAGCATGATTTATGGGGCATAATAAGGAATGTAGCCTGAATAGAGTGAAGGATTCATGTTGAGAAATGATGGAAATAAGTATGATTAGGAAAAGTGGGACCATATTAAGGAGAAACTTGAGAACTAGGTAGAGGAGTTTATGACTGACATTGTATACAATAGAGATTCATCGTAGTTTCTTAAGCAGGAAAGTAATATATGTTACTTGTGATAGATTTTAGGAAAATTAATATGCTAACATAGTATATCATGAGTTGGAAGGGCTGAGAGAAGGTGGGAAAGAATGATCTGATCAGCTAGCGGAAGTTGCTGCAACCAAGGAACAGGGTAATAAGGGCTTTTAAAATGGTGATGGTTCTTTGGTGGTAACAGAGGAAAAAATCTGATAGACAATGCAAAAGAACAGAATTTGATGACTGGTCATCATGTGTAAAAAAATGAGGAAGGAGCCCATATAACTTTAAATATTTAATCTGAAGAGAGTGGAACAAAGATAGTGCTAATAAAACTAGGCATCATAAGAATGGAATATGATTTGCCTGGATGACAATGAGTTTGGTTTTCAAAATGTTGAGTGGATTGCCTTGAAAATAATTAGGAAAATCAAGCTGATGATTAAAATAAGAGTTGGAGCTAGATTTCAAAAACTAAAAATGCTGAAATCTAGAATTCGTTGATATCAATATTGATCAAATGATCTTAGTGTAACAGAGAAAGATCTTTAATTATTAGCCAAGTAGTTGTCATCAATATCAGCTACTCTTTGAAAGCACCTTTGCTTGAAGAGATGAGACATTCATTTTATGGAAATGAAGTAAATTTTTTATAGACTATTAGTATAAGGTTTTTATTTAAAAATTTTTGTAAAATTATTCATAAAGCCAAAAGAAAGGGACTAGTTAATGGGAGAAATGGAGTAGCAAGAAAGGAATACGCAAATAATTTCACTGAAACATAGTCAGGGCCCCAAATTAAATAGTTCTCATAAATGGATACAAATAATCCCTTTCCATAAAGAGACCTGAGATCATCATTTGAGTGTAGCTGAATCATTCCAAAACATAATCAAATCAAAAACTATCCATGGTATATTTTGAGTTGACTTTTACCAGTTGCCCAATAGGCTTCTGGGCTGCATAATAATTTGAATATTGAGGAAGGCCAGTCATAAGCTTTACCTCAACTACAACAAAATAAAATAGTCGAGTTCGATGATACAAACAAATACAGTTGATTTGATGATAAAATCACTCAAATTGAATTTATGACAAAATTGACTGACCAATTTGGCCAAAATGATTGAACCAGCTGTCCTATGCAGACCCTTCTGTAATTAGAAAAGTAAACAAGTTGCTTTTTTTAAAAAAGACAAGGAATTGCAACCTCTCTATGCATTTACCACAGGATTATCCATGTATCTATCCATTCCATTGACACAGGCAACCGAGGGATGATTTAACATGAAAGCTTTGGTCTGAATCCTTTAATTGGTCTGTGATTTCTGGTCACTCTAAGAGATGTTCATGATGAAATATTACATTTGTTATCTCACCTCCTCAGAAATATATTATGGTTTTTAATATTCCTCTCTTTCCTTTTTCATAAGTGAAAGGCTTAATTTCTTTGATGATGATCATATGAGAGGCTTATCTTCTTTCTGGGGCTATATTGACTATATAATTTATAAAGATCAACTCATAGTTCCATTGGGTCTTGCTATGGAATCAGGGATCATCTGGCCTTTAAGTAAAGGTCATTGACCATTTGTGAATGAAGTGCTTATTCAATGAACTAGTAAGAGCTAAGCTGGCCTTCTGAGAAACCCATATTCCAGCAGAGGCATGGTGGAACAAATTGGAAGGGAATCAATCTTAAGGCAATTTGTCTAGTTAGCTAGAAACATAAGTTCTGAAAAACTCCTATGACAAATTCTAGCATGAAAATCATCACCCCAAAGAGGAGCTCTCATAATTTGTTAATGAATCTGATGGAAAGGCTTACACCAAATTTTTCCCTAACCAGCCTAATTTAAGAATTTGCTAAATACAAAATTACAATTATGCAACAACCAAAATATAGCTTTAGCCCCAATCCCATCTATAACAAAGGATATAAGTTAATATTTTTTCTTCTGAAGAAAAAAACTCCCCGGGATAATATAAAATGTGACAAGTATAATCTTTTGTAGAACTCTTCTTCCTCCCTATTCCCTCCCCTAAAGAAAATCACAAACATACCTGTTCTTGTGGCCATTTCTGTCTCTCTTCTGGTGTCCTAGCCTTGGTTTTAAAGCCCCTTTGTGCATCTCCAGCATGTTTTGAAGCAGGGGGAAGATTCAGTGATTTGGGCCTTCCTTCATGCCTGCTGGCACAGTGATCCACCTCTTCTTGAGAACATGTTTCTTTATAGTCATTTGGCACATTCTCCATTCCAACATGTTCCGGGCTCATTTCCCCTGTACTGTTGATACTGCTCATACTCATACTCATCTTGATCTCTGCTACGATCTGGTCAATGTCTTCTTCCTGCTCTTCCAGGTCAGCATCCTCTTTTCTTAAATGATAAGGAGATGTCCCACCTGAGTTTCCATTGGCTTCTGCTGGATAATAGTCCTGGTAACTTTCTTCACTTGGACAATATTGTACACTTCCTTCTTGGTCTTGGATCTCCAAAGAAGATACCTCATCTTCCAGAATCTGAACATGGCTTTCTGGGTACTCCTGCCTATCTTCTGCATCATTTCCATCATGGTGCTGAATTTTAGATTCAGTCCATTCTTCAACAGCCTCCTGGCATTCATCGGTTTCAACATTATGTTCATCATGGGGAATATACTCTTCCCCATTGCAGTCCATTCCTTCCAGGTAACTGTCATCTTCAGGACAGTATCTAATGTAATATGTGATTCCCTCCTCTTCTTCTGGAAGGCCTTCATCATAGTCTTCCTCTTCTGAGGTATTATTCACATAGTCAGAGCTGGAGTCTCCATCCCCACTGTTATCATTACACTCCTGTTCCACTGGGGTGGGACTTCCTTGCCTGATAGTGGCCAGCTCTACATCCTTTGCAGCATACTCTTCAAGTGAAAGGTCTGTTTCCTCACTCTTGGACTCTTTATTGTGAGAGGAAGCTGGGCAAGACCTCACTCTGTGATCCAACATGTTGCTTGTGGTGCTCTGATGTTTCCTATTGGCCATAGCTGACTTCTTACACAACAATCATTTCGAAGTAGTAACTATAAAGAAGAAATTTTAGAAAGAAGATATGCTCAGAAAAAAGTTCGATTGAAATAATAAATTAAAATAAGACTGAAAATTAGCTACAATCTTGATTTCAGGAAAGGTTTATATTATGACTATTTTAAAGCAAACACTCAATTTGGCCTAAATATGCCTATCAAAAATTCTACCATACATAATTATTACATAAAAATGGATCATAAAATCATAGAATAAGGACTTTTGATTTCAAAAAGCATAATGTCTGCCATATAGTGTGTGTTTAATAAATGTGTTGCCTTTGCTTGAAAAAAATTGGAATTTTAATTTCAGGGAATTTAAATTTTCATAAGGAGAGATGCAGAATTAATTATATCTCTTCCCATCATCTATAATATAACTAAGCTGATCTTTTTTTAGTTCTTTCTGAGGTCCTGCCTTCTCCTATCTCCATCCCTTTGGCCTTGTCATCCCCCATGCTTGTAACGTGTTCCATCTCACCAGTAAACAAGAGAATCTCTCATTTCCTTCAAGACTTAGCTCAGACACCAACTTCTATACATCCTTCTTGATCCCCATAACTGCTAGTGTTCTCTGTCTCTCATTGACTATCCCATATTTATGTTGTATTCTGTGTGTCCTCTCCCCTAAAAGACGATAAGCACTTGAGCGTAGAGGCTTACTCTTTCTTGTATTTGCATCCTGGTACCTAATACAGTGTTTAATATGTATTTTAAAAATTCTTCTTAATTGACTGACGTAAACTCATACAGATTTAAATCTATTTCTCTTTTTATCTCTCTCTACACCCTCTCTGATCTCCCATAATATTTATTCCTCATGCTGTTCATTTACCACTTATAATGTTTTATATTAGTTGATGAATAATGATAATAGCATCTTTTCACATAATTGTCTTGTCCCCTACCCCCCATTAAATCATAAATTCTGTGTCTTAGGTCTTTAAATCCTTCAAAATTCCTTGTAGAGAGTAACCACTCTGTAAATAATTATTCATTGATATATTTATTGCTTTTCTATGGATAGTCAGAGTTGCATTATCATCAATATTCCCAAAAGAATCATAAAGGAAATATTTTATTTGTTTTATTTCATTACATATATGTAAAAATAAAGTAATATTTACTTATTTAACTATGCTCTTCTAGTGCACAAGTGATCCTCAGGGTAAATTTGACATCTTCAGAAGTTTCATTCACTCTGTCATAAGGTAGATCCTAACTCTAAAAATCTGTTGTGAGACACTGACTAATTTCCTTGTGATGTCTGACCTGACCAGGATGTCCTGTAGCTAGTAGGCCTTCAGGAGTAGGGAAATATACTAGAGTGGAAAGAACACTAGATTTAGAATCTTAGGCTGGTGAGAAAGAAGGTATCCATTGAAATGCTCCTGGGTGAATGTCCTTGGCCTTGTGCTATATTTGTCAACAATATGGATTAAGTAACAGGTGGCAGTTCTGTCACATTTACAGATAATACAAAACTAGAAGAAATAACTAATACTTTGGATGATAGAGTCAGGATCCAAAATGATTTCATATAGTTAGTTGTTAACTAGTTGATCAACTGAAAAAGATTAAGCCAAATAAGAATGGATGTAAAGCTTCACACTTGGGTTCGAATAATCAACTTCACACATGGGAAGATGTCAATAGAAAACAATGAAAAATATCTGAAGCTTTAATAGATTGCAAGTTTAATATCACAGACAATATGGAAACCAAGATAGCCACACTAGCCTAGGTTGCATCAAGAGAACACAGGTTCCAGAATGAAGGGGGTGATAGTTCCACTCAATTATGTTTCAGCTGAATTGAAGCAAATCACACTTTCACTGTTGTGTTCACTTCTAAGAAGGACATCAATAAACTAGAGACGGGCCAGAGACTATGTTATTAAAGTGTAGGTTGAAGGAACTATGTAAAACAGTCTTCCAAAAGAAAGATTTAGACAAGGAGCTTATGGTTGTCTGTAAATATATCATGGGCTGTCACATGGAAGAGAACTAACAGTGTTTACTGTGTTTCCTTGTGTAGACAAGAAGTAATAGAAGGGATGTAAATTGCAGAAAGCCAGATTCAGGCTAGATGTAAGGAAAAACTTCCAAATAATTAGAGCTATCCAAAAATGAAACTGGCTGCTTAAGAAGAGTAAATTCACCCCTCACTATAGGTATTCAAGTAAAGGCTAGATGACCACTTCTCAAGGATTTTGCAAAGGCAACTCTTCTACAAATTCAACAAGATGGTGGCCTATGGCTTGTGACTTGGCTTCAAATTCTAGCTTTCCTACTTGTTAGCTACGTAATCTTGGACAAATAACTTCCTAGAACTCAGTGTTCTTAAAATCAAGGGCTTGGACTAAGTGATCTCCCAGATCCCTTACAGTTCTAGACCCTGTGAATATATCATAAAGTAGTATGATAAAATCGTAAATTGTCATTGAAACCCTTGTGGCCTGAAAGTTAAATCGGCTTCTAAAGCAGTGGCATTCTTAGAGAGATGCTCTACTAAATAACGTCCTATGAGGCACTGAGAGTTCTCCTAGATGTACCAAGTTATCTTTACTCTCAAAGTCCATAACAGAGGCTGGACATATAATGAAGAAAGTTTCTTAGAAAAAAATAGATGTTCCAAGTACACTAAAAACAACAGAAAACTAAAACATCTGAATTGAAATCATGAATCTCATTTACATAATATGAACAAGAACATTTGTGGTCCCTAGGTAAAGTTTAAAAATTGCAATCCCTGTGTCTCTGTCCACCAGAATCTTTGACCCTTCACTGTAACATTTACAACCTCAATATATGTGGGTGGAGGAGAGGGGGCGAGGGAGAGAGAGAGATTCAGAGAGACACAGAGACAGAGAGAAGTATATGTGTGGGTATGTATGCCTGTGTACAAACACAGACATACACACCCACACATCTATGCCACTGAGAGAAGTTATTATTTTTATTATATTAATAACCAATTGTTAGATTAGGATTAAGACTTTTCCCCCCATTTATTTCCTCATTCAGGGACCAGCCCCTGCAAATCAGCCTCTGAAGGACACTGCTGATAGATGAGATTGCCCAAATCCTTCCAAAACAGGTTTCTGGATCTTGGGCAGGACCCTACCCAACTAGAAGACCTAAGTATAAACAGAATCTACTTTAGGTGAATTCCAGACCTAAAGCATTAAATCTATGACCTTGCAGCCCATCCCTACCCCCACTATGGTTTAGGATGAGCTCATGAAGGATAAAACTAACCAGAATAATCTGGGTAGAGATCGATTCCTTTGTCCAGATTACTGGAGGTAGCCAAGTCTCGTGATCAAGCCATGTTCTCAGCAGGAGGAGCTGAAGGCTTTCAGTCCACCTCCTCATTTGAAAGTCCCTCATTAACTATTCAACAATGAGGGAAGATTTTCACCTGTCAGGGACACCCCCTTTTCCAAAGGTATATAAGCATTCAGTGATCTCCATGGTTTTGTCTTTGTTCACCAAGAGAAACCACTGACCATCAATTTATTGATTATCAAGCTAGCCTAATTAATAAATTGATTCTTGATTAGCCAGAAACTCTGTCTCTCCAGCTTCTCATTCATCTCACCATGGAGAAGAGAATTTTCTGAATTTAAAGGACACATTTTAAAAGCATTAAAAAAGAGATCATCACTTCTTCTTGTGTGTTGCATTGTAGACAACTATGTACTTTGCCCATCCCTCTAATTCTGGCTCAACTAAAAGGACTCAAAATTTTTTTATACTGGGCAATTTGTTTATCACCAGTCACTAAGAACCTGTTTCTCAATGCTTAAGGAAATCTGTCTCAAGAGCATAAAAAAATGTATCCAACAACAATATTAAAATGTTAAGTCAATTCTGTTGAATACCCTGGTTAACATAATGCCTATTTTACAACACTTGAACATCATTATTTAGGATTACAAACAATGAATGCCGTTAATTACAGATGAACCCAGCCTCTATTCAAGATCTAAAAAGATCCTAGAGAGCAAGGACATTGTCTTATCCATTTTTTTAATCACCTCAGTGCCCAACATATAATAGACATTCAATATCTGTTTGCTGGATGAAAGAAACTGACTTTCATTCATGTGGACAACTAATTACTACAGGGGATAGAGCTCTGCACCCAGCTTCAGACAGAGGAGTTCTAATCCTGCCTCAGACACTTACTGTGTCACCAAAGGCAAGTAAATTAACCTCTGTCTACTTCAGTCCCCTCACCTGGGAGGGGAATACTAATAGTATCTGTCATGAGGAGAAAATGAGATTATTTTTGCAAAATGTTTTGTAAACCTTAAAGTGCTACATAAATTCTAGCTATTATTATTATTACTGCTGCTGTTATTCTAAACTTGATATTATTACTAGGTGAAAATATATTTTACATATTTATATATGTGTACATATATATATGTAAAATATATATATGAATACACACACACAAATAACCTTTCTTGATCAATGAAAGAAAAGGGACTTAAAATGTACCTTAAAATGTATATGTATACTTAAATGTATACTCAAAACATATATGAAAAAGGCAGAGAAATTCTATGTATCTTATGAAGGATACACAGAATTTCATTTAGTCAATCAACATTTATCAAGTGCCTACAATGTGTCAGACATCGTGTTAAGGATAATTTAAGGATACACAGAAAAGTGAAAGTCCCTGATTTCAAGGAGCTCACAGGTTAATAATGGAGGAGACATGTGAATGATGATGTATAAACAACATAAATACAAGAGAAACTGGAAGAGGAAAGGCACTAGCTTTAAGGGGATAGGGAAAGGCTTTCTTAGGTGGTGATATTTTAACTGGGCCTTGAAGGAAGCCAGAGAAGCCAGGAGGTGACAATGCAGAAGGAGAACATTCCAGGTATGGGGGACAGTCATTGAAAATGCCTAGTATCTAGAGATAGAGGATCTTGTGAGGGGTGAGTCAGAGTGCAGGATGTTGGTAAGAAGACTAAAAAAAAAGTAAGTGGAAAGGATGTTATAAAAGGGCTTTGAATGTCAGAGGATTTTATATTTGACCCTGTAGGAGCTAGGGACACAGTGGAGTTTATTGATGGGGAGGTAACCAGAGGGTTGCTACTAGTATTTGTTTATGGTTTTCAGGAAATTTTGACCAATTCACATATTTAGACAAAATGAGAAGCTGAGAAAACAGCTCTGAAAGTTAAAAATTACAGGAGATGAAATCTAGTGTGTAAGGAAATAAAGAAAGGGGTCATCTCTAATAATCTCTACTTGTCTTACATTTTTTGTCTAAATAGTTTGTTCATTCTCATTAATTATTAATTATTATTTTGTTCATTCTGGAACATAAAATGAAATTTAAAACTAAAAAAAATGAAGAGGAAAGAGATTAAGGGGAGATAGATTCACTATTTAACTGACAGAAACATAGAAGGAAAAATTTGACAACCAGATTAAAAAGAAATAAAAGGAATTTATTAATTATTAGTTAAACAAAACTCCAAAATCAGGGAAAGAGAAGAGAGAGGTGGGGAGGAGGAAAAAGCTTCAGAGAAAGAGGAAGAAAACAGGTAGGAATAGAATTGCCTTAAAAAAGCAGATTAAGGAAAAATAATTGAAGAGGCAAAGTACTCTCTTTACAAAGGAAGAGAGGAAAATCCTAATTTTAAAAAAATGTTAAAGACAAATGGAGGAAAAAAGGGAAAAAATAAATGTAACTCATAACTTTAAATATGAATTAAGTAATCCTATAAAAAAAGAGTGACATAATGGATAAGAAAACAAAACTCCATTATCTGTTGCTTATGAGAAGCATACCTAACAACAAAGACATACACAGAGTAAAAAATTAAAAGCAGAAACAAAATTGACTATGCATCAAATGAATTCAAAAAAAGCAGCAACATCAGATGAAGTAAAAACAAATATTGACAATGTATAAAGAGATAAATGAGGAAAGTACATTGTGCTGAAAGAAAACACAGACAACCAATATCCATATTAAATTTGTATGCACAAAATGCCCTTGCATCTAAATTCATAAAGGAAAAATTAACTGAATTCCAAGAAGACATGAACAATAATACAATAGTAGGAACAGATTTTAACATCCTTTTATACCTTTGGGACAAATCTAACAAAAGGATAAACAAAGAGGAAAATAAAGAATTGATCAAATCTCTGAAGAAACTAGAGCTTAAACAACTTATGTCACCTTCTAAATAGAAGAAATGCCACCTTCAAAATTCAGATTCTTCAAGAAGTCTAGGAAAGATGGGCTTCCTACTCACTTCCCACTTTATAACTCCCTTCCCCCCAACCCTGCCCCATTAACACTGTGTGTATCTTGTTACGTAGGTAGTTGTTTCAAGGTTTACTTGAATATGAGTTCACTGAGTATAGGAATCAATATTTTATCTGTCTATCCCTAGCCATTAATGTGGTATTTTACAGATAGTAAAAGCTTAAGAAATGTCTGTTGACCAATTGCTATCTATGAATTGCAAATCTTTCTCTTCAGTTTTATCACTGACTCAGGCTATTGTTTCAGTCTGAAAATTTGACAGAGTTGACTATAAAGGGAACTGGAAACAAACTAGAACACATACTACTCATGTTAAAAAAAAAAAATACCAGTGTTCTTTCGTACCTTAAATATTCTGTGTAATTCTAGTCATTATACCCACAGAAATAATAGTCAAAGTAGCAGTACAAACATCATAAACTGTACAATTTGCCCCATTCTCCACTGGTTGAGATTTTTAGCCTTTTTATTTTTCATTCTACACTAAGGATAGCTATGGATGTAAATAGAGGGACTTTCATGTATTATGGCAAGTGACCAACAAATCTTCATTAGATCAGGTAAGGTAAGGACAGAGAGAAGGGGAGTTCAGGTAGAGATTAAAACAAACCTTTGGGACAAATCTAACAATACTTTTCATTCCGGAAAGGTAAAGATTTAGAGGAGATGTGGATGATGTCTGTAAAAAAATACTATTAGGAGATAGATAACTTGAAACTAGAATTGCAAAATTAAGGAGCAATCCCTACACACACACACACACACACACACACACACACACACACACACACACACACACACACACAAATAAAACTATACAAAAAGGCAAGAAATACTTTACACACAAGTTATCTTGGAAAACTAATTACATGTTTGGAAAAGTTACTGTGACCAAAAAATTCTCACATAGTTGTCAACTTTTTGGAAAAGTTCATCACCAGACTTAGCTATATTGCAACTGAAGACTAGGTAAGTATACTTCTCATCTCAGTTACACTTGCCGATGCTCATGCTCCAATAGTATAAACTAAGGGTCCAATGTCTACCTATGTACCATAACAAGACAATGGCATACAACTTTTGTAAATATGGTACCAGGCTGAAAATATAAATATTCTATGAAAAATTTTTTCATCACATCATTGATGTTGAAAGAAAAAAAAACCCTAAATGTGTGAATGATTACACCCTTTGCTTTCTGAATGTACTATCTAAGTAGCAGCATACTCTTTAAATGAAACATCCTTTAATACCACTTTCAGAAGAAGATAGATTGTTGGATTATGTGTTTGATCTACTCTGGCAATTTTTATGTTTTTAATTGGATTCTCAAATGGGCCTTTACTTTCCTTCAGTGATCCAATAAAATTTTTTATTAGCCATTTTTCATAACACAAGAAAGTTCCTCCTTTTATTATGCTGTTCCCAAGAACCCCAATGTAGTTACAGTATTTGATTTCTCTATCCATAGGCATTCCTATGGTATAAAGAAAAAAATAAGACTAAAAATTTCAACCAATATGAATAGGAGAGGAAATTGTATAGTGACTTGCTTTGAGAGTGTGATGTTTGTATTTCTGCCACAGCCAAGCAACTTTTATCTATTTTCCAAGAGTAGGCTGTCTGTCCTAGAGAAAGTAAAGCAGACTGAAGAATAATGCTCCTCCATACTCTAAGCTGTTAGGAGAATAAAGTATTCTTAAAGGAATCAGAAATGAGGCTTCAGTGGGAAGAAAAAAGGACATGAAGTGGAAGAGGGAAGACTTGACACCTGTCAAGATGTGGGGAGTGAAGAATGTTACACAGAGGAGAAAGAAAAAAAAAAGGACATTTATATAATTAGGGATTTGAATATATATATTTTGAGCTCCTCCTGAAGAGAAGGATACTCAATGTTCTGAGGGAAAAATTTGTTCCCCAAATAGTGATGTAGTAGAGCCACAGAAGCTATCACATGGAAGATCAGCAAGTAAGAGTTAAAAGAAGAAGAGGGTAGTTGGTGATTCCCCATTCAAGGCTACTGAAACATATTGTTTGCTGAGCTGATAATAATAGAGACATAGGTATATTTTCTTCTTTAGGGTATGTATTCAAGAGAACAGTCTCCCAAAACTTATCTTGATAGAACTTCACTATTCACTTCCAGTGATTAACGTAGGCAAGATGACAGTAGCAGAAAGAACCTAAAAAGTATCACCAATGATTATAAGGTTTGGGGCAAGAAACCATAGGGACACAGATTGTTTTGCTCACTGTTGCCTATGGAAGGCAAGGGATAAAGAAGAGAAAAATAAGTTTGGGAAGTGAAAGATTGGCTAAGTAGGTGGTGCCTATGACTGGAATTTGGATTCTTGGATTACGGTTCATAATTCAGAGTTGAAAAATTACTGGTCAAAGGAGTATACCTAATAGAAACAAGGATGTATTAGCTAGATGTCTTGAAAATTTCATCAAAAAAGACTTTAAACTAAAAAAGATGAGAAAGGTAAGAAATGTGTATGTATATCTCCCAATGGAAAGTAGCTAAAAGTTGAGGATACCGTAGAGAGTAGTTACAAAGAAGGAATAAGAATAGGAATTGAGAAATCAAAAGCTCATAGAAGCCAAAATTCAAGAAAGGGACCATTATTAAAATTCATGGCCCTATATGTCTGTACAGAAATAAGCAAAGTTAAGGCAACAATAAAAGGTACCAGAGGTCCTAACAGAAGAAGGTAAATTCAACCTCATGGGTATCACTGACACTTGGTGGAATGGAATCTCTGAGCAGGGTTTTGTTTTGTTTTTAATAGAATCTGTGATTTTGTCGATGTAGTGAATGAAGAACTTCCTTTGCCAATGTAGATTGGTCATTTCTCCACAGGTTATAGTCATTGATGTTGCTGGGCACGCTGAAAGACTAACTTAATGAATCAACTAGTATTCATAAAGAATGTACAATGAACTGTGCACTGGGAATGCAAATACAATAATGCAACCATCTCTACTTGCAAGGAACATTCTTTATAGCATGGGAGACAACAAAATCATCATAAGTATATATAGAATAAATACAAAAAATTACAAAACGCTAAACTTCAAGGTAGTTTGGGAAGGAGGGTGCTAGCAATGGAGAGGATCCAGAAAGGCTTCACACAGAAGATGGTGCTTGAGCTCTGTCTTACGGAAAAGATGGATTTTATGAAGCAAAGTTTAAAAAGGAATATGTGCCAAATGTAGAGGAAGGTTAATACAAAGTCCTAGAGATAGGAGATGAAGTGTTACATGAAGAACATAGAGACCAGTTTGGCCGATGACATGGTGTAGGAAAAGAAATAATAGATAATGAGGCTGGAAATATAGGGTAGGGCAAGGTTATAAAGAATTTTTAAAGATAAGCAAAGTTTATATTTAGTATTAGAGGAGACTGGCAGCCATGAGAGATATTGAGTAGGGCAATGACACTGTCAGATCTGCACCAAAGAAAAATCCCTCTGGCAGCAGTGTGTAGGATGGACTGAAATGAGGAGAGACTGAGGAAGAAATACCAATTAGAGGC
>CM053582.1:465920212-465946673 GCA_028627135.1 Pseudochirops cupreus | reverse complement strand
TAATTCTGATGCCAATTCTGTATCCCTTGTACCACAACGACTCTCTGAATAGGTATACCTGCTTCAGAAGAAACAGGACAGAAAAAAATGAAGAGTTCTAGAATAGCATTGTATATCATGTGAGAAGATCCAAGAACCAAAAAAGTAAAAGTAAGATCGAAAGTATTTGAGTAAAGATCAACACAGAGTCCAATGTAAGTGATTTTGTCATTGGAACATAATACAGACCACCTAAATAGAAAAAAAGAAATACATAAGGAATTTGGAAAATATCACAAACCTGAAACAGAGGCATGATATATATAGTCATCATTTTGTTGTTCGGTCAAGTCACGTCTGACTCTTTTTTACCCAATCTGGGGTTTTCTTGGCAAAGATACTGGAGTGGTTTGTCATTTCCTTCTCCAGTTCATTTTGCAGATGAGGAAACTGAGGCAAAGGTGGTTAAGGGACTTGCTCAGGGTCACACAGCTAATAAGTATCTAAGGCCAAGGTTCTTCCTAACTCCAGCCCATCCCTCTATCCACTGTGTCACCTAGCTGCCCATAGTAGTTATAGGGGATAAGTTTATCTAGAATTAATCAGATGTCTGCTGATTTGCACAAATTAGAGAAGATGATGACTTTCTGACTTGCTTGAGTGATCATTTCAAATTATTCTCATTACATAGAGCAACTTGTTGCCTGGATAAAAATGATGAGAAACCTGGAGAAAGTGACTATTCTCTTTAAGATTTTGTGACAGAGGAGAGGAAACCTAGACAGAGTTTTACAGGTCCCCTAGAGGATCTTCCCCCTTCTTATGCCTAGCTCCCCACTGTACTATCATGCTTCCTTCCCCTTCAAAGTAGTACTTAATGTTTATTTTAACATTAGTTCACCCAAATCAAAATATTCACCCTGGGAAGAGGGAAGGAGGCTTGGTAGTGATTCTTCCTCCTAAAAATGGCCCTCAGCCAAACAGCACCCTGCAGACAATCCATGGCTGAAAAAGCATTCTGCTCAAGACTATCTTGCTGCAGCATTAGCTAGAAAAAGAACTGTGACTCAGTGATTTAAAAATAAAAAGTGGGATTAAAAAGGAGGCCAAAACAGCTATTATCCCTGGAAACTGTTCTTTAAAAACAGGCCTCTCTCAATGAATTCCCACCTCTTACCTCAAATCCCCACCCCCTTCCTTATTTCCTCCATAAGAGCAGTGCCACTCATAACACTGAGTAAAAATTAGTCTTGGAACAAAATCAAATGAGATTAATTTATTAGCGACAACATGAAAAGAGTTGTCCCCCAAATACCCTCAGCCAAGGATCTAGCAGGGGACCTAATCCCAGTTCTTGTAGAAAGTAGAATGAGCATTTCAGTTGACCTCTGATGTCTATTATCTCAGCAGCTCATCTGAAACTTTATATTCTCCTAGTATGGACACCCCAGATTGTGAAAGGGATCTCCTCTACTTAGGATTTCTGTAGCCAGGTGTCAAAAACTCATCAACCACAGACACTTGAGGAGCCTTGCAAGTAGTAAAACAGCCTGTTTGTTTAACAAAGACACAGTGGCTAGATGTGGTGGCTGAAACTGGGAATCCCAGCAACGGGGAGGCTGAGGCTGGTGTTAAGGCTGATGCTGAGGCTGGTGGACACCTCTTGAGCCTGAGTCTTACATAGCAGTGGTCTAACCTAAATGGGTATCAGCACTAAGTCTGGCATCATTATGGTGAAAGGGGGAGGGAAGGAGGTCTACTGGATTGTCTAAGGAGAGGCAAACTTCAAAGCATGACTTCTACCTCCCTCACCCCAACTTCCATAAAAGGTGAGCACCTACTGCTGATTCTTCCCAGAGCTGGGAATGAAGACTCACAGCATATTCCCTTTTCCCCTTATACTTGGAAAAGTAGATCAATCACCACCCCTATCCTTTAATTGACCAAAACCTTATTTTTGTTAATGTGGTTCTGATTACAACTCCTCTAGAACATGTAGGTATAGATAGTTAGTTGCCCAATGCTCAGGGAGGTCAAGTTACTTGACCATAGTTATACAGCTAATAAGTGGTTAAAGCAGAACCTCAACCCAGATTTTTCTGATTACATTCCAGTCCAGAGTTTCTCTGATATTCTAACTAAGAATTTCCCAAGTATTTCTCTTTATACTATACTAGATATACTTTTCTCTTTTCCATTTTTATGGTTTTCAGACACTAAAAACTATATGCTACCTGCCTTCTCTCTTTTATTGCACTCCCTTGTGCTTCTCTGATGCCTTGAGCTGGAGAAGGAAATGGCAAACCACTTCAGTATCCTTGCCAAAAAGAAAACCCTCAAATGGAGTCATGAAAAGTCAAACATGACTGAAACAACTGAACAACAACAAAATATTCCACATATCATTTTTTAACCTCCCCCATGAATTTTTTCACTGATTTAAATACAGTCAGTAGGTTTTCAGGAGCTTGGTTCTAATAGCTGAATTTGGATGATACTTCATTATTACCAGGCATTGCCTACTCAAAAATCAGCATAGCCAAAAAATAAATCAAATAGAAAATTGCTTGATAGTTGTCCCCTAGCTATGACATACACAAAAATATCAAAGCTTTAAATATTAAAACACTTAACTGCCTAGCAAAGAGGAAGGAAGGGAGAATAGTGGGATGGAAGGAGAAAGGGAAGGCGGAAAGAAGGAAGGAAGGAAGGGAGGGATGGAGGGAGGAAGGAAGGGAGGGAGGAAGGAAGGAAGGAAAGAAGGAAGGAAGGGAGGGAAGGAGAAAAGAAGGAAGGAAGGAAGCAAGGAAGGAAGGAAGGAAAAAGATAGAGAAAGAAATAAAAAGGAAAGAAAAAAGTCAGGCTCAAAGAATAGACTTCCTAAAAGACTTATCCAGAATATAATAAATACAAGAGTTTCTAATGGCTACCTTCTAAAGTACCACAAGGGAGCATAGGCTTTATGAGGCAGAGGAAACTCTTAGACTGACCTAAAAACACAAAACCAATTCAGGCAGTTTTCAAAAAAGGTGCAGCCAAGGCTTGAAAAGGGGAGGTAAAGATAGAATCTCTCACTTGGACCTGGAGAAGAAGAAGAGGAAATAAAAACTACTTCAACTGCTACATTTGCTGCAAGAGGGAAATATCAGTGTTGTTCATGTGTGCATTTGTTTTCAGCCCTGGAATTCATACACTGGAACAACCAGCATAAAACAGAATCCTCCTTTAAGAGAATCTAATATATGACCCAAATCTGGACTTCCAAAACAGCTCAATTTACAAAAGGATCCAATGCAAGTTTTGCTTAAATAAGTAGCTCAATTACATTTAAAAATATGGCTCAGTCAACAACAATTCAATTTATGTACAATTTTGCCAAGAATATATCCACTGTTTGAGATATCCTTTAAATCTCAAAGATACATGATGTCACGCTCCACAGATTTACATTGGGTACACTAATGGATAGATCTGTGGTTACCATATCTATAGATTGGGTTTGAAAATGCAATTGTTCTGTGGGTACAGCTGCTATGTAGGAGGGTGTGAAGCAAATCTTTCCCTACCTTCGGAAATTGTCCCAGAGACATGACTAATCTAGCTCACTGTTTGCCTTACTGATGTGGGTAGATTTATATACCCAAGAGACAACAACTTCTCAAGTCACACTGCTTCCCCGAGATATATTTTAAGGTTTTCCTTTTTTTCTTCTGGAATTTTGTCCTGAAAAATCTATGGAATCTCATTTTGAGATTCTTTTTCATTATTATACACAGTGGTAATTGCAGGTCCCAGTTCAATTTTCATCTGCTCAGTGTCAAGGACACCACTGAGTTAGGGTGTCCCCACAATTTAGGGAGGGGTAGCCTCTGCTTTGTAGAACATATGAACAAACATATTGAGGACTTTAAAAAATTAATTGCATTAAAGTTAAATCCTCTACAATGGACCATCTGGAAAATAATTCACATTTACATGAGAAGCAGGATTACCTGTGATCCATCCAAGAAAATGAGGCACTGTTTCCAGACTCAATTAATTCGATAACAGCACAGAAATCAATAGAAAACAATGTCACTGCCATCTAACTCACCGCTTTCCATCCAAAACAGCCAAATGAGATGTGGGTAATAAGGTCTCATTGTCAGCATCAAAGAGTACCAATTTCCTCATTCGAAACTCTGTTTTACATTTTTTCAGGGGAAAATGTCATTGCCCAGCTCTAAGATGGTTTAATGATGTAGGAAAACAACGATAAAAAGCAGCTGCCAAGTGACCAGAACCCAGGATGTATATATAACAGGTCATGCAAATGACACCTAGGTATAGATGAATTGTGATTTCAACTGTTTATTATTTCCCAGTTTAGTTTTGCATATTTTAAACTATATGTATGTACACATGTGTAGAGGTGGCCCCTGAGCTGGGCAGACTGGAGTTCAGGTCTCACCTCTAAGGTACACTAACTACATGAACATGGGCAAATCATTTAAACTCTTGGTGCTTTAGGTAGCTCTCAAAGACTAAGTTTAAGAGAAGGTGCTGGGGGAGTGGCTAAGTGGCACAGTGAATAGAGCACCTACCCTGAAGTCAGGAGGACCTGAGTTCAAATCCAGCCTCAGACAATTAACACTTACTAGCCATATGACCTTGGGCAAGTCACTTAATCCTAATTGCCCTGCGCTCCCCCCTCCAAAAAGAAAAAAAAAGAGGTGCTAGGACTGTGTTTGCAGAGGGAATTAACTTATCACTCACTTCACTTTACCAATGAAATCATAAGTCCAACCCCACATATATACAAACACATGTAACACAAGGATTTTCTCCTCTCAGTCATCATTTATCAAACACCAAATATGTGCCAATCACTGTGCTAGGAATAGAAAAACAAATATGAAACCAGTCTCTGCCTTTATATTCTATCAGAATTAACTGAATTAAGCAAATTAAATAAACTAATTTACTTCATCTGCTTTGGCATATGCCAGATTTAGGATCATTTCTCTTACTGTTCCCAGGATGAGGGTTACTAGAATTTTCAATTTCAATGTTAAAGACAAACTGAACTTTTAAGGAGTGAGTTAATAATAACTAAATCATTAACAAGTATAACAAACAAATCTCAGTAGCCCTTGGTTTCCAGTTTTAAGTCCTTAAAATCTAGATCAGGGCACCAGAGAAATGGTCATGAATTGTAAATGGCCCTGCAGACATTCAGTGCTTAGTTTAACTTAGTCTGTCTGGTGCCCTATTTCTCCATATGTGAAGAGTAAATGTCTTGGGCTTAATTTGGTTGGGAATGATGTGTTTCTGTCCAAAACAGGGTCAAACTGTTTGGTTAAATCTACACTTTAAATTTGAAAGAGAACAATATCAAGCTTATATTAAGACCACATTATTGTTCAAGATACTGTTAGATGTTAGGGATACCACAGTTAAAAATGAAAATCTCTGTGCTACAGAGTAAGGGATTGGATGAGGGGGAGATGTGACCTGTGTATAGAGAACACACAAGAATAAAAAAGTAGGTTGTGATAGGGACACAGGAGAAATCCACACAAAGTGCTCTAAGAAAATTTGATGACAGAATGCTTAAGTGGTACATGATCGGGGTAGAGATGGGGTAGTGGAAGACTTCACAGAGAAGTCCTCAACCTGAGTTGAGACTTGAAGGAAGATAAGGATTATGAAAGAAAGAGATGAGGAAGGAATATTTTCTGGTACAGAGAATGGTCTCAGAAAATGCACGGAAATAAGATAGAGTTTGGACAACATCTAGTCATCCAGTTTGACTGCAACATATAGTATGTGAAAAGAAAATTAGGAAATAAGGGTGAAAAGATCCATCAGGGTCACAGAGGGAACTGTCAGTACAACATCACCCATTTCACACAACCTCACACTGAAGGAACAGTGGTACTGATCTGGGAATCAAATACTTCAAAAATTTTGGTATCTGCCCCTCCCTTTTTCTCATTCAGCGCTGCCGTTTCATTGGAAATGTCCAGGGCATTTCTACCTCTACCAAAACAAAGCAATAATCTGTGCGATTTTTTAACTTAGAGATTGCCTGGAGCACTGAGGAACTAAATAACTTGCCCAGGATGACACAGAAAGTATGTGTCAGAGGCAAGGTTTCCAATTTTTCTTCCCCGACTGCACCGAGGCTGGCTCTCTATATGTTACCTCCCTAGACTTGGCACTTAACCAACTGGAAAGCTCTAGTCATCTGCATTTCTGATGTTCCTCTAATATAATAAAAGCTCACATTCATATAGTACTTTGAGGCCTACAAAGTGCTTTTCTTCACAACCAACCTGTGAGATAGGCAGTACAAGTAACATCAAGCTTATTTTACAGATGAGAACAAATGAGGCTCATGGGGATCAAGCTACTTGCCCGGAGGCAGAGCTCTTGTAAATGTCAGTCAGGAAGAATTAAGTTCAAGTCTCTACCAACTCCAAGACTGGGACTCAGTTCTATCATATTCCATTGCCTGCCTAAAGGATAAGAGGACAGACTTAAGAGCTGTGATTTCTTCGGTACTGGGAACTGCCATATAAGGTAACTTCCTCTACCAAGGCAACTTGGCAAGTTCTCTACAACTTAAGAGTCTCTGAGGGTTGGCTAGAGCACTGAGAGCTTAGGTGACTTGTGTAGGGTCACACAGCTAGTACAAGTCTTAGGTGTGACTTGTACTCAGGTCCTTCTGGTACCAAGGACCACTCTTTTCCCACTGACCCACACTCTAATTATAAAAACTGATGCCAAGAGAGAGGAATAGGACCCATTTCTAGAGTGGCTAGTGGATTATTTATTCTTTCTGTTGTTTCTTGGAAAAAATAGATAATGTTCTTGGTAAATCACTGCCCCTAATTCTCCAAGTATAATGCCCTAGTACAACAGAAGGAAGGAAATGAGCATTTATTAAGTGCCTACAATGTACCAGGTACGGTGCTAAATATTCTGCAAACATTATCTCATTTGACCATCACGACAACCCCAGGAGGCAAGTGCCATTATTATCCCCACTTTACAGTCAAGGAAACTGAGGCAGACATAGCTTAAGTGACTTGTCCAAGCTCACATCACTAATAAGTGTCTGGAGTTAGATTTTTTACCCAAGTCCTCCTGATTCGAGGACCAACCTTCTATTTTAGCTGTCACCTAGCTGTCTCAAGAGAGAAACAAAGACTCATGAGGGATAATATGAATTTTTAAAAAAAAAAACATGAATTAGCAATAAAATTTATAAACAGTTCCACTCCTCCCTCAAATTCTTCAGGTACTAAGGGTTTTATTGTGCCATGGATGGAACCAATGGTTTTGCCCAATATAGAACCTAGGATGCTGAACTGCACACACCACCAACTGGGCTATCTATAAACATGACAAGGCCATGGTGAATCATCACACAGACAAGAGCTGAAGTAAAATGTTAGAACTTCACGTCTTTGGCTTCACTTTCTCTTTCACATATTGTCTCATTACTTTATCCTCACCCCAGTCACACTAAAGTTCATGCATCATTGTACAGATTAAAAATAAACTCACTAAGACCATAAGGATTTTATGTGCTTTACTCAGAGAATTCCATTTTTATGAGCCTTCTTGCTTCCAGATACTGGAAGCTTTAAAGGAGGTTTATGGTTGGGGGTTGTTGTTTTGTTTTAAAGAACCTGTTGAATGATTAAATAATGGGCACCTCTTCCCCTTTGATCTCTAAACTTAGCAGCTCTGTTCCCACTTTGATGATAATAAACAATATGTCTTTTAAACACAAGCAATGATTTGAGATTATTCATAGCTGCTTAATATTATTTAAGTAATAGAGGTCAAAAAGTAATAAGAATTCCCAAATTATCTGGATAATAATAGCTATTGCTTTTCTTGAATTATGCCCTATCATGAAAAAAATAGTTTAGGAATAAACTTGACCATCCATTACAGTGTGAGCTCAGGTAGGATATACTAATCAGCAGATTGCTTGCACTAGGGAGTTTTAAACAGCAGTAAGGAAGGCAATGGGAAGTCCCCATTAAGTCTAGCACCAATATAGTGAGCCCCTAGCTGGAAGGGGAAACCAGGCTGAGTAAGGAGAAGGAAACTAGTCCAGGTAAGAAACAGAGAAGTTCAAAACTCCCATGCTAATCAGTGGTGGGATTAGACACATAAGTGACCATTGTATTTCTAACAGAGGTGAGATACGGAGACCCAATGGAAGGAGGAGAAGGAGGGAAATGGAGATGATAGAAGAGAGGGAGGAGGGGAGAAAAGGAAGGGAAGAGAAAAAAAGGAAAATGTAAGCTCATGGAGGGAAGCAAAGAGAATGTTTTTGCCTTTCTTTGTATCCCTATTCTTTAGGGACAGCACATAGTAAGCACTTACTAAACATTCATTAACAACCATCCTGAAACTACTTTTTCAGCATAGAAGAGAAACCATCCAGAGAGTCTATAATGATCCTGTAACTTTGAATAAAATACTGAATTCTCGTTGACTTCAAATTTCACATATGTGAAAGAAGGGAGAAACAGCCCATTCTTTGTTCACCAGATGTCCCTTGAAACTTATTTTCATCCCTCTTGAAAACCACTTGGTCAGAAAAATGGGCTGGGTCTTTTATTCAAGGATCAGCCAAGCAAAGTTCAGAAAGGACCGGGATTTGGAAGATGACTACTAAAGAATGGATTTAATGAATTATTTTTTGGCCACAACAACTCATGGAACCACCTAAAGGATGAAAGGGTTGCAATCTCTGGAGCATAAACTACACATAAAGAGACAGTCTATACAGATAAAAATTAAAGATATTTTGAAGTAGTTAAGTAATCTAGATGAAGGTTTAATATAGAAGACTGGGGAATAAAATTGGAATAAGAGGAATAATAAAATCAATAAATAACTGATTAAGAAATGCAGATTCCTGCCTATAAAATAGATTCTACTGGTTCCCTATTACCTTCAGGGTCAAATATAAAATCCTCTATTTGGTCTTTAAAACCCTTCACAATGTGGCCCCATCCTGATGTTCCAAGTCTTCTCTTTCTAATACTATTTTATTTTTCCCTAATTACATATAAAAATAATTTTCAAGATTTTTTTTTTATTTTGAGTTTCAAATTCTCTCCTTCCTTCAGTCTTTTTTTTTTTTGCTTTTGGCTTTTGGCTTTTGGCTTTTGGAGGATGGGGGAGGCAGGGCAATTGGGGGTAAGTGACTTGCCCAAGGTCACACGGCTAGTAAGTGTTACGTGTCCGAGGCTGGATTTGAACTCAGGTCCTCCTGACTTCAGGGTCAGTGCTCTATTCACTGTGCCTCCTAGCCGTCCCCCACCAGTCTTTTTAAATTTACTCTATACATACTCCACAATCCATCAGTACTTGCCTCCTTGCTTTTCCTCTCCTAACTCCATACCTATTCAATGACTGCTTCTCATACCTAGAATGATCTTGTTTCTCTTCTCCAACTTCCTGGGTTCCTTTTAGTCTCAACTCAAATTCCACCTTCTGCAATAGGATTGTCCCAGTCTCCCTCAATGATAATGCCTTCCCTCTGAGATTATCTCCAATTTCTCTTGCATATATTTTGCATATACATGGTTATTTGTATGTTATCTCCTCCACTAGACTGTGAGCTCCTTAAAAGCAAGGACCGAATTTCTGGTTTTGGGTTTGGGGTTGTTTTTTTTTTTTTTTTTGCCTTTCTTTGTATCTGTAATGACAAACAAAGTAGGATCCTTTGCTGTTTTTCTGGATTGAGTTTTAGCCAATCAAGTGCCTTTGACTGAGTCTTGCCCTTGATTCAATCAAGAGTCTTTGAATCAAGAGTCTTTGATTAGAAACAATATATATTGTATTGCTTGGAGGGAGAGAACAGTTTAGAGAGAGAAGCAAAGCTGAGAGACAGAAGCAAAGCTGAGAGAGAGAAGCAACTGTGAGCAGGCTGGGGGAACTTGCTTATGGGGAGAACTAACAGAAAGAATGTTCATAGTGTCAGCACTCTGTCTGTTGATCTGTCTAATTTCTTAGACAGAAGCCCTGCCTGTTCATCTCTGTAATTTCTCATGCAGAAATGTATTTTGATCTGTGTTGATTTCTCAGACAGAACTCTTTTCTATTGTTCTGATTTACTTCCTTAGACAGAAGTCCTGTCTGTTGTTCTATGTTAATTTCTCAGACAGAAGCCCTGTTTGCTGGTCTTTATGAGTGAATTGAGCTGAAGAGTGGAGATCCACACACAAGAAGGAGGTTTAGCTTAAGTCCCTTTTAAGAACTGTTAAAGTGAATTAAGGTGCTGGTGCTGGTAATGTGTATAAATACTGTTGTGGCCCTATTAAGATGTGTTTTCCTAGAAATAAAAGCTGTGGGCAGGAAGCCCTGGAGTCTGCTGTTGGGCAGGAGCTTGGAGTGGAGAGGTCCCCATGAGCTGAGATATGGAACAGGAGCAGAGAGCTACATATGTGTGAATCCAAAAGAGAATTGGGAGCAGTCAGTCCACAAAGGAAGAGTCATGGGGTTTAGAAGTAAGCCTCGAGTCAAGATGAGAGAGGACTTTACTTGGACTCTGTGTATTGATTAAGGAGATTGTGAGTTACTGTGACCTAAGGGTGGATGGTGTGCATATTTTCTGTTGCCCTTTAAGGATGTGTTGTGCTAGGGGAGACCCTAGCCTGGGACCCCCTGATTTTAGGGATGCAATGATATATACTATGTAACATGTTGTGACAAGGAAGACTCTAGCCTGGGACCCTCTAATTGTGTAAACAAATCTTTTAGGGTTTACTGAACGCAATGATATATGTATGTGCCATATGATATACTGAGTAATGATATATATATGTGTATATATATATACATATATATATGTATATATATATATATATACACATAGATATATACAAACACACATACACACACACATATATATGTTTTGCTTAGGGATGTTGCTATGAATGTTATGCTTTATTGAACAACATTTAGTTTATTGCTAAGTAAATAGAGAGTTCATTATACTATGTGATTAGACCTTTAAAATTATTTAAGCAGTATTCCTCAGGTATGCTGCCATGACTGGCATTACTATATCCCCAGTGCTTATCATGGTACTTCATAAATGCATGTTGACTTGACTCAAAATTGGTAACAATAATTGAGCCCTAATTATTAGTAGTACTAATAATTATAAACAAATAATGAGCTAAAATCCTTAAAAACTAGTGTGTCCATTTAAGTCAGTGAAATATACCCCTATTTGTTTACACAATTAAATTCCTTAGTCAATTCTTTCTTTCTAGATTGTAGAAAAGATAAACCATCTCAGGATCTCTCTGAATTTACACACAAAGTCTTAATTAGTGGAGTCCAGGTGAATGAGGTTTTACTGAAAACCAAGACCATCAACTCTAGATTATCTTGGTGAGTTATTGTAAAACTTATTTTAATATTTTTATTGACTGTCACTGTTTCATGAATAGTTAAAATTTAAAGAGGATTTTTACTCACTTCATCTCATTAGTTGCTACAAGAAAAGGCTTTTAAAACCAGAATAATCCCATCCCTGTCTCCAGAGAATAAGTGAACTACCAAAATCTACATTACGCTGCTTTGCATCACTTTGAAAACATTTTTACATGTAGTAAAGAAGGACCATCAACCAGTATTTAGGGAATACCCACAGAAGGGTAGGGATGCCAGAATTTTAAGTTGTTAAAAGTAGTGGGGTGTGAAACTCTAATAGAAATGGGGACCACCAAACCATGCACAAGGATTACTGCTGCTTGCATGCTGAGTTTTAAAAACATACATATTTGTACACATTCTACACATTCAACACATTAAAATCTGATAGGTTTGGCTGCATTTGGGAATGGTATAGACTCACAGGTCTCATGTTTGATACTTGTGGTTTAAAGCATAGTTTCATTGTATTTTGAACTTAACACAACATAAAAGTAACCTATTTTCTAATATAAGCATAAAAATACATTCCAAAGTCAAATATTTTTGGATTATGATTTTGTATTCTCCGTACAATTGTTCATCTCCCTTAGTACAGTCAATTGAGAGTATATACAAAGGGTCATCTGCTTTTTACATGTTACTGGTTCCTTCACTTTCTCTGTTACTGGTACCTTTAGCTACATCTAACTCTGGCAGAGCAATAGCAAAGTAGAACTTTCAAGGTCCTTCAAGACCTCAAATACAACTTCTGTAGTTGCCTAGTCATAGCCAAAATCCAGTAGCCCCCGACACAAAAGCTAATACCAGTACTTCTTCATATTATTTGAGTTAATCAACTATTACTCATATTTCTGGGAAAATGTTAGAATACACTTCAGAAGATCAAAAGAATTAGTTTAGCAATGGGAGTAAAAATAGGAGGAGGAGTGGGGGAGTACTACTACTACTAGTAACTGATATTAACATAAGACTTAAAAGTTTGCAAAAAAAAAAAAGCTTGTATATTGCTTTTGAAGCAAATTCAAATGACAATGTATGAGAAGAAAAACACATTACCTGCTTCTCATTACCATTCAGACACACCCAACACTCTTATGTCTAGTCAAAATCTTTATGTGTATAGCTTGATTCTCTTTTGCCTGGTACTTTTCAAATGAGATGATATTTGTAAAGCACTTTGCAAACCTTAAACTGCTAGATAAATGCTAGCTGTTATTATTATCATCATTTTTTCTTCTTCCTCCTCCTTCTTCTTGTTCTGTTGCTGCTACTGCTACTACCACTACCACTACCACTACCACTACCACGACCACCACTACTACTACTACTACTACTACTACCACATTACCAATCAACCAGTATTTGTCAAATGGGTGAATAAAAACCTAATACACAAGAATCCAAACTCACAAAACAAATACACTTATGGAGTAATGATACATTTTATAAAAGGATATTTTCCTTGCCAGAAATCAATCACAGGTTCCCTTTAAATAGTCAACCATTCCCTAGTGCATTCCAAATTGGATGTGATTTACAAAAATTTGATTTATATGTAATTTTCCAAGATTGAATTCATTATGAACTCCTGGAACACCTGTCTGTGTGTACATGTAGTTTATAGGCCATGCCCAGAATCTGGCGTGCTAAATGAAAAGATATGTGGAATTTATGATCATTTAAAGACAGGTAAAATAACTCTGAGTTTTAAAACAGAACTTGATACAAACAAACAGCTAATTAGAACTGGCAGAAGAAGTATAAACAAGAGTCTAATTAATGATTTGTAATTTGTCTCTTTCTTGATGTAGAAAGAGACTCATCACCAGGTTGGCAGCAGGGTGACTATTTTTGTTTGTTTGGTGGATTTTTTTTTTTTTGGCCATAGCAACTCACACAGATGTAGAGGAATTAAATTCTTCATCATCAATACAATCAAGGCCTTACTGCCAAAATCACAGCCTTGAACTACTAAAGAAAGATGAAAAAATTGCACGAAGTTTGGTCTTTAGCTGTAATAGGAGCAGAAGCTGCCAGCCTCTCTCCAAAACTGACTTTTTCCCACCCCATCATTCCCTTACTCTTATGAAGTTCCCTTTGCTTCAAATTTCATTCCCAATAATACTCATAACTCAAAGTTTATTATAAGAATATAGCACAGTGTGGAAGATCACTTAAGTGTGTTTGGCTATTATTTTATAAACTCTTCAATCTAAAAAAATAAAGCCTTCCACTAACCCTAATTCAGCTACCATCTCTATTTCTCTCCTCCATTTTCTACTTTCATCAAAAGTTATCTACATCCAAAGAATTCACTTCCTCACTAATTCTCTTCAAAAGTGGCAAATACAACAGTCATTTTTTAGTTCTTATCATCCTGGCTTCTCTTCAGCATTTAACCCTCTTAAACAGGACCCTTCCTACTGAATACTTTCAGACTCTGTCACTAGAAAGTCCTGTTCTCTATCCCTGAGGTTGAAATTTCACTCAAGTTAGTCTTCTTTTCTCCTTTACATTTTCCTCCCTGCCAATCTCATTCACTATTATGTTTCTACTAACATGTATACACAGATGACTCCCAAATCTATTTTTATAGAGCTAAACTTCCAAATGACCTCCAGAGTCACATCTCTGACCATCCACAAGGTCTTCCCATGTTTACAGACACTTTGAGCTCAACTTATCTTTTCCTCAAAATTCGTCCCTTCACAGACTTTACTATTTTTATCAATAGCACAATTCACCCAATCTTCCTATTCCAAACTTCAATTTTGTCTTACTCTTCCTTCTCCCTTTCCTGTCATATTTAGTTACCAAGTCACACAAATTCTACTTCCAAACATCCTTCTAATCCATATCTCTTCTTCTACCACTTTCACAAACCCTAATATACATCCTTATTACCACTCATATACTATTGCACTAGCCCCCACATTAGGCAAAGAATGATAGAATTTCAAAGTTGAATTGATTTTCATTGGCCATCTACTCCAACCCATTGAAAACAATCTTATTTAGAGACTAAATATAATAGGTCACCATCCAGCTTTTGTGCAGATACCTCCAAAGGAATAATCCATCCTATACCTAATTTCCTTCTCCTCTAATCAACCTTTTACACTGATGCTAAATTAACTTTTCTTATATATCCACTTGGTCATGTTGTTCCTCATCTCAGAACTATTGATAAATGCCAAATACCAGTTAAGTAAAGTTCTTCCTCCATGGGTCCTCTACCTCATGCCTAAACCACAAATAGTCTGCTGGTCAGTCTTCCTGACATAAGTCTCCCCCACACCAGTCCATCATCCACTCAGCTATCAAAATTATTTTCCTAAAGCCTGGATCTGATCATGTCATGTCCGTATACACACACACACACACACACACACACACACACACACACACACACACACACAATTTAGAGGCTCCTTATCATCTCCAGGATCAAAAATAAAATTCACTGTTTGGTATTCAAAGCCCTCCATAACCTGCTCACTCTGCCTATCCTTCCAGTCTTCTTATATCTTATAATACCCACCCACCACTACCAATGCAATCAGTGATCCAGTGATACTGGCCTTCTTGCTGTTCCTCAAACAATAACCTTCCAACTCCAGACTTTGGGCATTTTCACTGGCCTTCTCCCATGCCTGAAATGTTTTCCCTCATCATTCTGGTTTTCTTTGCTTTCTTCTAGCCCTAACTAAAATTTCACTTTCTGCAGGATGTCTCTGCTTAACTCCCTAATTCTGGTGCTTTTTCTCTGTTGATTATTGCCAGTTCGTAATTTTTCTAACTTCTTTGTACATAGTTGTTTACATGTTGTCTCCCCCATTCGACTCTTTGCTCCTTGATGCTGTCTTCTGTCTTTCTTTGTATATCCATGGCTTAGTACAGTGCCTAACACATAATACGTGTTAATAAATGTTTACTGACATTGACAGTCAGGACCCTCCACAATCTAGCACTATCCTTCCTTTCTCACCTGATTTCATACTACCTCTTTTACATCCTCCATGCTGTAGCCAAAATGGACTACTCAACAACCCCATACATCTCCTTCACAGATCACATTGTTTGTGGAATAACTTTCACATTCCCCTGGTTGTTGAATTCCTACCCATTCTTTAAAGCACAACTCAAGTGAATATCCTCTATAGTGATCCCCTCCTCCCATTCTTCACATAATGACTTTGAACATTTTTAATGTACTTGTGCATTATTTTAAATTTAGCTATTTATAGTTAATCATGTAGGGAGAATGAGAGACAGCTGGAGAGCATTAGTGATGCACTGATACCTTCATATTACTAAGAGGAAGAGAGGGGTAACGTATCCTGCATTGATTGGTGGCTCTTCAAGGAGAATTTATGGAAGGACATAGACAACAACTGCACAGGATAGGAAGGTATTAAGGATGATCTGCCCTAGTAAGATTTCAGATATATCAAAGTAATGGCAAACAACTCCAGTATCTTTGCCAAGAAAATCCCAAATGGGGTCACGAAGAGTCAAATACAACTAAAAACCACTGAACAAAAATGGCTTTTTATATGCCAATCCCACCCTACTAGACTGTCAACTCCACAAGGACAAAATATCATCTAAAATTTGCAGCTCTCTCCTTCTCTTCCACAGCACCTAGCACAGACCTTGGCTTAGAGTAAATACCTAATGCTTTTTGAATTGTTTCTTCTTTTCTACTTTATTAAGATTTCTCTCAAATTTATCAGCCCCTTTTCATATATACATGTGCATATAGAAAAAAAGATGGCAATTTGTCTACAACTCAAAGTCTGTGCCTTTATCTCTAGCTGGTAGGATTAACTTACTTTAAATTAATATCTTACTAATTTGTTCCGTTTAATGCAAATTATTTTGATCCCGCTTCATGAGGCAAGAATATGCTTTCCTCTTTTAAAATCCATTTTCTTTTACCAGGAAAAGCTCTTAAAGGGGAAGACATGAGCTGTTACCCATTTTCATTTAGCAGAACTGTTATTTCTCTCTAGGGTGTAAAAAATAACAAGAGGTGGAGGCCGGTTTCTAGGGATGATAGGTAGTGATGCCAACATCTATAACAGTAGTTTGCCATTTTCTTAGGTGGGAAGTATTGGATTTTTTTACTTTAAGTTTTATTGATGTTTTAAAATTATAAACATTTAAAGACTACTCTCACTTAGTGAGAAGTCTCTTGTAACAAAGTAAAAGAGTTAAGTAAAACTAATGATATGGTGACCTAATTTGAAAATACATGCAACATTTCACACCTTTATCAATACACACACACACACACACACACACACACACACACACCTCTGTTGGAAAGTGAGTGTTTATCTACTGCTCTGTTGAGAGGCAGGGAACTTATGGATCCTAGACGTGTATGTGCTTACTAAGATTTGCATGTGTAACGCAACAATTCAATTCAAATCAAATGACGTATCTCTTCAACTTTATGCACAAGATACTTTTGGAGGCTTTGGAGGTACAGAGACAAAAGTGAAACAGTTCCTGTCCTCCAGAACTTCACAGTATTCTCAGAGGGTATACACAAGTAAATAAATACATGATTAATTTGAGGAGGGAAGGAGAAATAATAACTGAGAATGGGGGAGAGGAGAAGGTGAGGGAATAGAGAATGTAGAGGGAATGGAGAATCAAGAAACACTTATTCATAGTGGATAGCACCCTAAAAAATGTGAATGATTCTAAGAGGTAGAGCTAAGGAGGGAGGACTTGTCAGGCATAGAGAGAGGAGAAGAAATGCCCCATTTCAGGAACATCCATACTAGAAAACAGAGTGCATAAAGAGGAGTATTTTGAAATCAATCTGAAAAGATAGGTTTGAGGTAGATTACAGAGAGCTTTAAATACTAGGGGTTTGTTTAAGCAACTTCTGTAATAAGAACAAATGGGGAAAAATTAATACATTCAGGTGGTATTTAAAAGTAGTTTTACTGGGGCAGAGCCAAGATGGTGGAGTAAAAGCAGGACATCCATGCAGCTTCAGCTCCCATCACCTCCAATACATGTAAAAAATTACTCTAAACAAATTTTAGAGCTACAGAACCCACAAAGTGACAGGGAGAAACAAATCTCCCACTGAAGGCAGCCCAGCAGGCCAACAGGAAGGATCCATAGCACAATGCTGGGAGCCAAGTACAGTCCCACTACAGCCACATGGTTCCAGCCCAAAGGCAGCCCTGACTAGCTGATGCTGGAGCAGACCTCAGGAGAGTGAAGCACCAGCAGCTGTGGTGGTTTCCAGACTTTTCAACCCATAAATGCCAAAAAAGAAAGTAAAAGGTCAGTCAGGAACTCTGTTGGAACTGGGTGGGAAAGAGAGAAGTACAGGCCCTGTACCCTGGGCGAGAAGTGGCAGAGGGGTGGCAGCTGTACCTGCTGCCACATGGCTACTTCCAGAACTCCTGGCCTGTAGATCATAGGGGGACCAAGAGACCATTCAGAGTGTAATCGCTCTTGCTTTAACCTGCTTGGATCTGGAGGGTAGTCTTGGGTGGTGGTCTTGGGGTGTGCGGCCAGTGTGCCATAGCTTGTGGGGGCTTCAGAATAGTGCCCTCCTAATAGCTCTGGCAGCTGCTAAAACCGTAGCGATTTGAGACATAGCTGTCTGCAATCTGGAAGCAGAGTTCTACCATGGCAAAGAGCTCAAAAATTAAGTAATTGGCTGGCAATATGACAAAGCAGAGGAAGCACAAACATATCATAGAATCCTTTTTGGGGGAACAAAAAGAATGAAAGCATGGAATGAGAGGAAGACACAAAGTCAGAACTCCTGCATTAAAAGCTTCCAAGAAAAATATGACCTGGTTACAGGCCATGGAGGAGCTCAAGAAGGATTTTGAAAATCAAGTAAGAGAAGTGGAGGAAAAATTGGGAAGAGAAATGAGAATGATGCAAGAAAATCATGAAAAGAGAGTCAATATCCTGCTAAAGGAGACTCAAAAAAATGCTGAAGAAAATAATACCTTAAAAAATAGACTAACACAAATAGCAAAAGAGGCTCAAAAAGCCAGTGAGGAGAAGAATGCCTTAAAAAGTCGAATTTGCCAGATGGAAAAGGAATTTCAAAAACTCACTGAAGAGAATAATTCCTTCAAAATTAGATTAGAGCAAATGTAAGCTAATGACTTTATGATAGCTCAAGATACTATTAAACAGATCCAAACAAATGAAAAAAACAGAAGAAAATATGAAATATCTCATTGGAAAAACCAGTGACCTAGAAAATAGATCCAGGAGAGATAATGCAAAAATTATTGGACTACCTGAAAGCCATGATAAAAAAAAAAGAACCTAGACAACATCTTCCAAAAAATTATCAAGAAAAATTGCCCTGATATTCTAGAACCAGAGGGCATAATAGAAATTGAAAGAATTCACCAATTGCCTCTTGAAAAAGATCCCAAAAAGAAAACTCCTATGAACATTACAACCAAATTCCAGAGTTCCCAAGTCAAGGAGAAAATACTGAAAGCAGTCAGGAAAAAACAATTTGAGTATTGTGGAAACACAAACAGGATAACACAAGATGTAGCTGCTGCTACATTAAGGGATAAAAGGGCTTGGTATATGATATTCTGGAGATTAAAGGAGCTAGGATTAAAACCAAGAATCACTTACCCAGCAAAACTGAGTGTAATGCTTCAGGGAAAAACATGGTCATTCAATGAAAGAGAGGGTTTTCAAGCATTCTTGATGAAAAAACCAGAGCTGAACAATAAATGTGACTTCCAAATACAAGAAGTATGAGAAGGTAAACAGGAAAAAGAAATCACAAGGAACTTATTAAAGTTGAACTATTTACATTTCTACATGGAAAAACAATAATGGTAACTCATAAGACTTTTCTCGGTATGACAGTTGAAGAGAATATATATGTATATATGTACACATATATATGTATGTATAGGAGGGTATATATGCATATAAATATATATGTGAGTATGCATAAGTATATACATGCATACATAGACAGAGGGCACAGGATGAGTTGCATATGAAGGGATAATATCTAAAAAAAATAAAATTAAGAGGTGAGAGAGGAATATATTTAGAAAAGGAAAAAGGAAGAGATAGATTAGGGCAAATTATTTCATATAAAAGAGGCAAGAGAAAACTGTTACAATGAAAGGGAAGAGCAAGAAGGTGAAAGGGTCAACCTTACTCTCTGAATTTGGTTTAAGAGGGAATAACATACACATTCAATTGGGTATCTTACCATACAGGAAAATAGGGTGGAAGGGGACAAAAAGGGGGATGATAGAAGGGAGAGCAGATTGGGGGAGAGGGTAGTTAGGACCAAACACTTTTGAAAAGGCACAGGGTCAAAGGAGAAAACAGAATAAGTGAGGGGCAGGATAGGACAGAGGGAATTATAGTTAGTCTTTCACAATATAAATACTATGGAAATGTTTTGCGTAACTGCACATGTACAACCTATAACGAATTGCTTATCTTCCCAGTGGGGGTCGGTGAGAAGGGAAGAAGGGAAAAAAATCTGGAACTCAAAGTTTTAAAAAACAAATATTTTTTTAAAATTGCTTTTCTACGTGCAACTGGGAAATAAGATATACAGGCACTGGGGTATAGAAATTGATCTTGCCCTACTAGAAAGTTGGGGAGGGGGGTGGAAGAGGGATGATATAAGAGAGAGCAGATTGGGGGAGGGGGGATACACTGGGATGGCTGTTTTGGGGTGGGGGTAGGGAAAGATGGGGAGAAAAATTTGTAACTTAAAATCTTGTAGAAATGAATGTTGAAAACTAAGAATAAATAAATAAAAATAAACATAAAAGTAGCTGTATTATCTGAAATACAAGATTATTTGAATATTAATGCATAGAATAATATGCTGACTAAAAAGTAATTAAAAACCAAAAGCATTTTGGAGGTGGAAGGAACTTTAGAGAGCATCTTAATCATTCTCTAGATTATCTAGGTGGGGGGGTTTTAAGGATAAGAAAAGTTTAATATGTATGTCTGTATAAATATGTGTGTATACACACATATACATACATACATCACATAACTACATATATATGCATGCCTATATGTGTATTTGTATATACATACATATATATATGTGTGCATGTGGGTATGTGTATATATATTTACATACATCATAGAAGTGAGAGAAGGTAGATTATTGTGAAATTCTGGCTTCTCCCCTTGACCAAGCTAAGATTGTAAACTCCATAGGCAGGGTCAATGATTCTATAACCTGTCTATTCTAATACTGTACTCTGTCCTACAGTAAAGATTTAATTATTCATTTGAATATTATTCATTCATCTCCTTTATTTTCCCTCTCCCTATAGATATATTTTGTTAAAGTTTAACAAAATGGTTTTTGAAAGCAACTTGTTCTTTCAGCCCTTGCAAATGTGAACTCATCATTCAGCATTTAGAGATCTGACCAATAATTCAAATTAAAAGACCAAATGAGGCTTCCTCACTCCTAGAGGGATAATCAGGTTTCTATCTTAATTCTTTCTATGAGAAAACTCATTTTGGACCTCCTAGATGTTACCGTGAGATCTTGCAAGAAAACCAGCATCTCTTCTCCAAAGTAATCATTGAGACACAAACAAGAAAAAAAATGCTAGAAATCCCTACAAGAAAATTAAAACTCATTGAAAAGACAGAATTCTCCCACCACTGTATATCTGTCAGTGAATTTAAATTCATTTAGATACATCATAAGTCTAGTAGCTCACATTTATATAATGCTTTAAGGTTTGGTAAATATTTTATTAGGTTATGTCATTCTGTTTTCACAATAATCCTAAGAATTAAATCCCAAGGGTTTTATTATCCCCATTTTGCAGATAAGGAAACTGAGTCTCAGAAATGTTAACTTGCTCATGGTCACACAGCTATTATCATAGGTGGTTTTTGAGGCTTTGAGTAAAGTATCACGACATTTTGTCCAATGCACTTTCCATTAAACCACAATCAGTTCCCCAATCCCCACCCCAAATCTAGGAATTCTTTTGGAAAGCAAATTACAGACATTTTTAAAACCATAGAGGTCCTCAAATAACATCACGAAAGGAAAAACTCACACTTGAAAAAAGCATTGGAGACTTATATGGAGAGAAAATCTAAACATTTAAATAATTTGAATGATAGGTACTTTTCAACCGTATTGAATTGCTATTTTAATATAACAGCCTTCAGAAATAGAAATCCCAATGCTTTATTAGTTAGATTATTGAATTTGTGTGTTTGTTGAGAATCCTACTCTGTTGCCTAATCATAAGTTGGAGGTGACCCTTGGCTGACAAATTCCATACCAATAGGGGAAAAGCAATGACAGAACCTGCTAAGGGGCCATTAAAAACAACACCAGCAAGGGATTCTATGTCAGTTGTCTCAGAGACAACCTAGGTAAGTGTGCTTTAAGAAGCTAGTCACCGGAGAATTGGCACTAGGCAATGAACTTATTTTTTTTAGTACGTGGAAATGGGGGGAGAGTTGATGCATCTACTTGTTAAATTACCTACAAATCTGGGCAGACACTGTAATCTGTGTCAACAGAAAAGGACCTACATCAGTGAAATTAAGGATTCTTAAAATATTAAATTGTATAATAATATAGTTGGACTTGAAAAAGAAAAAATGGCAAACAATGGAAAGGCAAAACATAATTACTAAGTATTTAATTTTAAAAGAATGCAAGTAAAGAAAAAAATGGAAAGAAAACTTGGTGGGAGTAGACAGTGGCAATCACAAGGTGAAGATACTCTGTTTGATAAAGGAGCAGTGAATATTAGACATCCTGATATAACTAATCATATAAAATGGGGCTGAAAATGACAGAAGACATTGCTTCATGAAATAGCAAAAACTATTGGAGGGAAAATTAGCTTATAGAGAATTTAGTGTGAGACTCAGTGAAGCCACATTATTCCATGGCTTTTGGAGATGAAGCTGGAAGGAAGAGGAGAAACAATAACAACAAAACAAAGTAAAAGTGACATAATCTTGGTTTGCGACCAAATTCACAAATTATTCTCATCAGCAATGATAGTAAGATCACTAATTTTGACTGTAACACTTTAGAAACTTATGTTATGAGGTAACAATGGCATTTAGGCAAATAAAGTCAAGATGAGAAATTAGAGCTTCCCAAATACATAATAAAAATATAGAGGAAGAGACACAATTTTAAAGGTATTCTAGGATGAATTTTCAAGATACTAAGAAAGGAGAAAGTTCTTTAAAAAAGAAAAGATCAGTCACATTACCAAAAGAAAAGTGACTGGGACATCAGTAACTAACCACCGCTATGTCTAATTTTCTTATATCCATAAAAGTATGACATGTGTATCTTGACTATACCCGTAATAAAAACATGAGAAGGGAACAGATTAATAAAATTAAGAAGCAATTATTGAGTTAAATTTTAAAATTAAATTATGAGGAAGTAATGGAGAGTCAGGAATAACTAAGTTCAAAGTCCTGCCTCTGTCAGAGACCAGCTGTATGACCATTGGGAAGTTACTTAACTTCTCATTGCATCCCAATTCTAAGATTCTAAATTGAAAAAAAGTTGCCAATATATTTTGGTAGAAAAAGCAGATTGCTATGCCAGTATAAACCACAAGTCTGGGTTCCTCCCAAAAAGCAATTTTTGAAAAAAGAAATAAAATACTTTAAGTTCCGAGAATTAGACATGAAAAAATAAATATCAGTGTAAATTAGGTTAAGAAAATTAACATATTACTGTGTAACATTTTAAACTACTGAATTTAAGAACCTGAAATTGCTATATAGAGTTTCAAGATACTTAAGTAACTTGAATATCTATCTTGGATAAGTATCTTAAGTATTTAAGATAATTTGAGTAATGAGAACAGAAGGTAGCCTGAATAGATCTCCCTTGTATTACTCCCTTGTACTACTATTAAACTCCTCAAATAAAGTGTCATACATTCATATCCTCTTCTTCTTCACTACCCAATCACTCCTCACCTACTTGCAATCAGACATAAACTCTCATTACTCTATTAAAACTCCCTAAAGGTCATCAATAATTTCAATTGCTACATCCTAATAGTCTCTGGGGAGTTCTTTTTTTTTTTCTATCTTCACTTCCTTACAGAGTACTAGGTTTAGAGCTGGGAAACCTGAGTTCTAATTCTATTGCTGGGGGCAGCTAGGTGGCTCAGTGAATAGAGCACAGCCCTGGAGTCAGGAGGATCTGAGTTCAAATCCAGCCTCAGCCACTTAAAACTTACTAGCTGTGTGACCTTGGGCAAGTCACTTAACCCCGACTGCCCTGCCTTTCCCCCTACCAAAAACAAAATAAAACAAAACAACTAATTCTATTGCTGACACTTACTAGTTGTATGAAAATAAGTATGTCATTTAATTACTCTGAAACTTAATTTCCTTGTGTATAAAATGTGAACAATCATTATTTCTCTACACTGCTACTTCATTGCAAATTATCCAGTCTATTATAATGGCCTTCTAAGCGGTTTATCTGCCTTCATTTTTCCCCCTTCTCCACTGGATTCTTCATATGCATGCCAAAATAATCCTCTCAATTCAAGTTATACAATGTCATACTCCCTTACCAAAAAACTGATACCTAGAGAATACAATACAAACCCCTTAACTTGGCATTCAAGGCCCTCTACAATCTGGCCGCAACCTCATTTTGCAGTCTTCCTGCTCTTTATATACTCTATATGTTTTGGTCAAACCGCTCTGTACCTTGAACTTCATTAATCATTTCCCACTTCCATGTATCCATAGAGGCCAACCCTAACCCTACCTCATCTCTTCCAGTCAAAATGGTGTCACTACTTCTATGAAGCTTTCCCCTTACCTCTCCATCCACTAAAATGTCCCTCCCTTTTCAAAGTTACCTAGAGACTTTCCCCATTTTTTAATTTACTCCCATAACATTTTTCCTTGTATTCGCCTATACATGCATTGAATTTCCTCACCAACTTCCCACCTCAAGAGAAATTAAGCTTCTTGAGGGGAAACACAAAGTGGCTTTGCATTTTGGTATTTATATTACCCAACACAGGCCTTTCATATAATAAGCACTTGATATATTTGAGTCTGAATTGAGTAGATGAAAACAGTATTACTACTCAATTTTTTAATGAGGCAAACATTTTTGATTCTCATTCCTAACAAGGCTGAGGCTGGAAAAAAATTCCAGTCTGAGATAATTGATGACTATAGACGAAAAATAAAGAATAAAATATTGGCAAAAAGAATTTGATAACTAAATTAAACTAAACTAAAAATTTACAACAACCACATGGATTTTATACTAAGGATATATTAGGAAAATAGTCAATATAATAAACTATACCAATAAAATATATAAATATTTCACTAATTGAGCCAAAATTATTTGGTACAATATAACATTCTAATTTTTGATGACTCTATGATTTCATTGGTGCACACGCAGATTGCTACCCTTTAATCTGGACCAAGTTCATTATCCATCTGCATTGTTTAGACAAGGCATATGTATGTGTAGTGGGGGGAGGGGAAGAAGGGGGAAGCAGGAATTACTTGTTCCATTAGAATTCTTCCTTGTACTTTCTACATAACACCTTATATAAGCATTTACCTACTTGTTCTACACTTAATTTTACATTATTAATATGAGAACCATTGAACAAAATCCTCTCTCCTGTCTCATGCACTAGAAATACCTCATTGGAAGATTAAAGAATACCTCTTTAAGGAGGCACTTAACTCTATCAGATCAAATGTGTTTTTTAGAAGCAACCAGCAGACAATAACTCTATTAGATTCTTATGTTCTCTGTACCTTTTAGCCAATTTTGGAATGTACAATATCTCTTTAGAAAACCTATTTGTTTCTACTCTTAGCTGGACAGTTCCTCTAACTGCAGGTATACAACCTGGTGCCAAGTTCATGCTTCAAGTCTTCCTACTTTAATAGCCTGCCAGAGCTTGATCCAGTGTCACTTTCATTCCATTATGAGGCATCAGAAGAGAGCATTAGCCGAATAATTTGATTATAAAGTTTTTTTAAATTGACCAACAAACAGCAATGTATCCAGCCATAATTGTGTCTGACAAAAATCCGTCATCTAGATTATATAAGGAAAACAAACTAATGAGAAATATTTATTCAACAACAAATGCATGATCAAAGTACCCAAACAGACAAATTTCCAAAAAAAAAGGGAACACATATCACTTGAGAAATCATTCAAGGTGTCTGGGCTGCTCATAGCTTGATGTTTGCTCAGATGGAAAAGCAAATTGGTTTAGCCATCTTCTCAAGTCACTGACATGCAGAAGACTGAATTGCTTAGATCTCTGAGGGTATTTTAAAAGACCTAGAGGAAGTTATGGTTAAAGTAGTTTCCTCTGAAGTTAGGAAAACATATGCTAGACTCCGGTATAGGCTTGATAAGAGCTGAATGAAATCTATGCTTTGGGTAGAGAAGGAAAGAAAAGGGAGAAGAAAAGACAACAGTTGGAGGCTGTCTCTTTAGTTTATTTTTTTTAATAAGAGTAGGGCATTATATACTGATTCCATTTTTAAATAAATGTTTATACACACATTCTACATTTAATTGATAAATATAGAGCTTGTGTTCCAGGACAGAACAAAAATGGATTGTATCTACCAACAGTTTGTATGCCTGATAGTAGTTTTTCTAAAATATAGTAAGTGGTCTCCATGTTTAAAATATTCACAAGAATAAATTTCTTCTTTTTATGGTCACCCATCAGTTTATCTTTTCTCAATTATGTTTTTAAAAATTTAACATTCTTTTTTTGATCTACATCTTGCCACTGGACCTAGATGGCTCCAGAGGAGAAAGTAAGGCTGACCTTGTCTATCCCTCCCTCACTTAAATCCAATTCATTTGCAAGTCATGGCATCATCTTCCTGATGTCATGGTTTTCTCTTTGAGAACAAAGGACAAACAACCATATCTCTCAAAGAAAGAAAACCACCAATGAAAAAGAAAGAA
>CM053582.1:465868523-465919712 GCA_028627135.1 Pseudochirops cupreus | reverse complement strand
CCCTCTCCTCCACATAACTTACTCATTCTTACCTCTGTCTCTTTGCATCCAAATACATATTTGACACTATTTTATATAAAATATACTACTGCCCCTAACCAAAAGTTTTCCCCTCTCTCTGGTCCATGACATTTTTGTTCTTCAAGCCAAACTCAAAGCTCAACTTCTCCAGAAAATTTTTGGTCTAATCCCATGTGGTTTTGACTATGTCTCTCCTTCTCCCTTTCTCTCTAAAGAGTAAAATACCCTCTCATGCATTTTCTATATTAGTTCCAAGGTCTCTTCCAAGCACCAAGATCCTCTGATTTATAAATAGAAAAAAAAAATCTGGCTCTGTCCTCTTCTTCTGATGTTTAATCTTTTATTCTCAGCTTCTGTCCTCATTTTGGAGAAGTAGGAGTAGCTTTAAAGAAATAAACCTGCTGTTGGTAACTGGTGATTTCTGGGACATCAACTCTCTAACAGGAGGTGATATCCCTTTGGCCAGATTCTCTAAGTCTTTAACACTAACAACTTAGCGATGCCAAGGTTTCTATTAGTTTGTGTTCAAATTGTTACAGGCATCTGTGAAGTAAAATCATTCCTAGAAAAATGATAGAGTAGGATTTAAGAAAATCATACATATACCAAACAACAGAGAGATGTTTCTGAAATGTTGCTGATGGGAAAGCTATATTCTCAGATCCTGTTGTCCCTTTCCCAGTGGAAGCATGTCCAAGAAGAGTGAAGAGTGGCAAAATCTCTTACTTCACCTCTCACTGCTTCTGCCACAGACAATGAAGACAGTAGAAATGGAGGTCAGTGAAAAATCAAAATAAAATCACAACCTATCCGACAAGATGCCAAGAAAGAGAAACACCATAGGAATCCTCCAAAGCTATGGTCCCTGACGCTGGAATACATCAGAGGAATTCCTATGGTGTGCATACTAAAGAGTGACTTTTATTTGTTTAAAAATTTTCCACTGGTAATTATACATTACTAAATATTCTTCAAAAAATGACTGAAGACATATTTTAACCCAACTATGAATGCATTTGGTCAGTCACATAAACTCTCAGAGAGTAGAGACTTTTTCCTTTTTCTCTTTATATTCCAATTGTGTTGAATGATTCCTGACATAAGGTAGTAAATTAGTAAATTTTTATTGAACTAGACATTATTAAACACTTGCTATCCAAGATGCTGAAAGAGGAATAACATTTCTTTAGGACAGAGAGATCCCTATATTTGTGAAGCTTACAACCTAGAAGAGATATAGGACATAAGCAAAGAAAACTGTATTATACAATAGCATATGGTAAGTTCATGAGATGCAAAACAAAGTCTGGTGGGAGGAACCAGTTCCAACTGGTGATGGGGAAGAACCCCAAGATGAGATGGATTCAGGAAGGCTTCATAGAGAAAGTGGCATTTAAACTGGTTAAAAACATCTTTGTTTGGCAACAGTGAAAGTTCTGTCCTAGTCTTCCATGTATGGTGATGCAGAATATCACATTGTAACTACTAGATCCCAAACTAGATTGAGCATAAAACAATGAAGAAACCATGTAGCATTTTAACATTTAACAACTTTTACTAAATAGCACTTCCACATTTCTGAAGCACAATGATAAATATGTTCATAAAGATGATTCAGAAGTACAGCCAGATCCGAGTGCCTTCTGAATCATTAAGAGTTTCACTTCTTCCAGTAGAGTCTTTTTTAAAAAATTATTTTATTCTAAACTTCAGAAATAAAACAAGCATTTCCATACCATACATGAAACTGCAAATATATTGTGTGCAACTTGCTATTCCTTTTAAATATGTAATAAAGTTATCATGTAATTTTCTTTTTCTTCCCTCTCCCACCCCAGAGATGGTTATAATTAGCCACAAATAGGTACGTGTGTGCGTGTGTGCGTGCGTGCGTGTGTGTGTGTGTGTGTGTGTGTGTGTGTGTGTGTGTGTATAAAACCATTCTATACCTACTTCTATTTATCAGTTCTTTCTCTGGATGCAGATAGATTCTTCTTCCAAATATCCTTTGTAGTTAATTTTGGTGTTTATAATGGTCAAAATTGAGAATAATCTGGAATTATGTCCAAAGAGTTATTAAACTGCCTATATCCTTTGGCCCAACAATACCACTACTAGGTTTATTTCCCAAAATGATTAGGGAAAAAGGAAAAGAATATCTCTGCTCTAAAACATTTATAGCGGCTCTCTTTGTGGTGGCAAGAAATGGAAATTGCAGGGATGCCCAGCAATTGGGGAATGGCTGAACAAGTTGTGGTATGTGATTGTGATAGAATACTAATGTGCCATAAGAAATGATGAGCTTGGGGGCCGCTAGATGGTGCAGTGAACAGAGCACCGGCCCTGGAGTCAGGAAGACCTGACTTCAAATCCAGCCTCGGACACTTAACACTTATTAGCCATGTGACCTTGGGCAAGTCACTTGACCCCAACTGCCCTGCCTTCCCCCTCCAAAAAAATAAAAATAAAAATAAAACCCTAGAGAGAAGACACTTGAAAAAAAGAAATGATGAGCTCAATGATTTTAGAAAAACACAGATATACTTGCACAAAATAATGAAGAGTGAAATGAGCAGAACCAAGAGAACGTTGTATATGGTAACAATATTGTTTTAAGAACAACTTTGAGTGACTGTTAGTCTAGTCTTAATGTTGCCTATTTTGCTGTATTCCAGTTCTTTGAAAACTGGTCATTCACAAACTATATTCCACAGGTATTTATGGAGCACTTAACGTATACCTACCTCTGTGGAGAAAAATAAGAACTATGTGAAACCTACCAGCATAGGCTTACAATCTCATTAAGTAAATATGCACAATGTATATACATGACCAACCCATCTTCTTTTCCAATTACAAACTTCTTCAGTAATACCACTTGCATTACTTCTTATTACAGAGGCAGACTGATTAACTAGAGTCATGAAAACCTGAATCCTGCCTCTGACGCTTACTAGCTTGGCAGCCATAAGCAAGTCACTTTAACTTTCTCCAACTATTTCTTCTTCTGCAAGATGGCAGTAACACCTTGAGTACCTGCCCCACAGAACTGTTGTGAAACCTACATGAGATAATGCACATTGCCAGTGCTGAAGTGCGATATTAAAGTCATCTGTCATTATTATTTATTATTGATCATCACTAAAAAGGAGCTGAAGTTTAGGAGCTGGTTTATAGCTTTCCATGGGTCTTGGGATAATTGGCAACTTTAATTCCTTAAAGATTGTGGTGTCCCAAAAATTGGAATCCCAGAATATCACCAGGAGCACATTAGGGTTAAAAAGAAAGGATATTATTCCCATGACCAAATTTGGACCAAAAGAACTATACATTTTTCTGAATTGAATCTACCCTATTCTCTTCTTTATATTAAGTTCTAAGCCCAATTTAATGTCCATTTGCGAGACCCCTCCTGTGTCTGTGTCCTAACTCAGTTGATTGGTCAATAAATTACATGTCAAAATCTGGGCAAAAAGCAATTTTATTGATTTACTTTTTCCTATATGGACCATCAGTCTGTTATCTCTTAAAATAATAAGAATCTCACAAGAGGAGGCCCCGTACTATTCTAGAATTTGATGCAATCAGTCCAATATCATCAGTAAATAGGAAATCCAAAAGATCTCCCTACAGAGAATCCCCCTTTTATTTGGATATTGTGCAAAACATCCTGTATGACAGTAGTAAACACTTTTAAGAAGTATACATGTCTTTGTTTTATGACTTGCATGACTTCAATAACCAGATGGTGACACTTGACAAAGTTACCTCCATAATTTCATTTATTCAAGAATTATGCAATATTAGCATTAAATTACATGTCTGAGAAGAACCATTAAGGCTACATTTTGCTCTCCTTTTATTTTTTTTCATCAACAAGCGATAATACAATGAAAACAATAGCATCTCGTATTCTGTACATCTTTCAGTCAACTGTGTGATTGTAAAGATATGCTCTATGGTACAGAATTGTCTGGGAAAGTGTGCCTGTTTCTTCCTCATATTTTCATCAAGGACACCCATGAGATACGTGATCCTATAAGTTTAGATAGACTCTCCAAAGATATATAGTTACCACCTCCCCAAACCTTCTCAGTCTGCTCTTCTTTTCGTGTCCTCCCATAAATCCTCCATAGAGAATTCTCTGGACACATTGGAGGGTTTTTTGAATGTTTCATAATTGTCAGCAAGGAATAGGGGTTGTCAATTTGTTATGCCTACTCTCACATTATTTGTTCACTTGCTTTCGTGGAATAATAATTTTTACATGATTTCTTACAAGTAAACCATCACGGGTGATATGAAACAGCCTATCTAGGCCTACCTTGTGTCTTTCTACTGTGCTTTGGATCATTGCAGTTTTGAATCTTCTGAGATTTTGACTACTAGCCATTCAATATCACTAAGGAAATATTAGTATCAAAAAAGCTGGACTTTTGTGTCCAAGAACCTCTTCGAGTTGTTGTGTTTTTTTTTAACACACAATTTATTTTTCAGAAGCAATACATTCCCCATTTTTTTCCTTTTATTTGATTCTAGGCTGAGCTCAACATACATCTTCAGGGCCCGTCCAAGCTATATGTACAAAGGGACTATTACAAAAGATGGTTTATCTAAGCCAAAAGATATTTTTCATCTATTAGGTTCTTTCTGTATGGATCACTAGGATGATCTCTTTTGAGTAATGAACAATCTCACTATGGCCCTCCTCATATTCTCTAGGACTTGTGGCAATCAGCACATGTCATTTACCAACAGGTACGGTTGGAGGACCTCATCAGCTAAAAGAAATCCCTCTTCTATTTGGGATCTTTAAGAGACATTCTCCAAGGCAGTGGGAAACACCTGTGGTGATGATACATTTCCCTGTTTCATATCTCCCTTGATGTTGATAAACGTAGGTTCATTAACTGCTTCCTATAACTATGTTAAGATTATATAAGATTCTTCAAAAGATGTGACCACAAAGATAGCTTTGTTCAGAGGAGAATCCTCATTGATCTATAAAGCTTTTTATAATCAATAAAACACTAAGCATAGTATCATCTTGAATTCTCTACCCTTTAAGTCATTTCTGTGACTGTGATTATGTGATCTGCTGTAGAATATCATTTACGGAAGTTTGTCTCGTCCTTCTCACATTTTCATCGTAAGTACCCTTATACAATATATTCATGGATTATTGTCCTGCAGATTTAACAGAGAGGAGAAAAGTAGGCATACGGGTTTGGCATACACACATAACTATATTTATGTACGTATATCCACATATTTGCATATCAAACACTTCTGATTTTTTCTAGTCATTTATTATCTTTCCAACATCTTAGAAATTGTTTCCTGAATGCTCTCAAAATTGCATCACCTTCAGCATGGATTTCTTGTCTGTACTTGGTATAGACCAGTTGCTCTTACTGATTTCATCTTCTTGAGAGTCATTTTCACTTTTTTTATGTAGCTGGCACTTATATTTACATAATGCTTAAAAATTTGCACTTTAAATAGGTCATCTCACTTAATTTGTTCTTCAACCACAACAACTATGTGAAGGTTATCTTTATTTTACAAATGAGAAAATTGCAGCTGAAAGAAACTACGGGACTTGCCAAAGATCACACAGCCAGTAAGTGTCCAGAGGCAGGATGTGACCTCAGGTATCCCTCATTACATCACTCTATTCCCCTTACCATGATGCCCAAGAAGTTCCTGAAATGCTTAGAAGTCCAGGAAAATAAGATCTTAAGTAAACACCTGCAAATGAATTTAAGGGGCCAATATGCAGAGACCAGGAGGGCTTGTGGAGGGGGAAGGTAGGAAGAGGTGATGTGGGGAACCTTGCAAAGTTGCACGGGAGGCCAGGAATTTGAACTTACACTATTCCTGTTATAAAACACAATCCTTCAATGTCCCACTCTGGGGACCAAAAGTGGCAAGATGATGCTAGTTCTAAGAGGTCTGAAACACAGAGACCGCCAGCAAAGCAAGAGACAGCTGAAGGTGGTATAGAAATTAAGAAAAGGAAGTAGAAGGAGACAGTGGGGGTAAATCAGTTAAGGAATGGGAAAGGCTGTCTACCATACTGATGTACTATAAAAACTGCAGGGTTATATCTTTGCAGATGCCTAGTCTGATGGGACCATTGTAAGATACTTAACTCTCTAATCGCAGAGTATCCCATAATTAATCACAAAGTCTTAGTCACTGTTCAGATGCTTTAAATTGTGATTCCCTAATTGTGCCATTATCTAGAGTATATACATAAGTTGTCCAAGCAAAGAAGACAAAATCCTTTCTGATTTACCTTGATGCTCTCCTCCCAGAAAGGAATTTTAATTACAGTCGGGACTACCTGTGGAGAGGAGAGGAGGGAAACTTCTAATAGAGCTCGCCCCCATCCTTTCAAGATCCAAATTATTTGAAGCTGAGAAACTATCAAGCCAACATCTTGATATAACAACCAAATCAATCCAAAATTAATTAGCAGTGGTGCAGAAAGGAAAATGTATCTAAAGTTAGCCAGGTATGCAAATAGTCTTTTGCTTTTTAGAGTCTAACACTAAAATGAGTATACACAAATACAATCGTAGTTCAGACTATTGAAGCTAATACGTGCCAGTCTTGCTATACACATGAACTAGTTAATAAAGGGTGTGTTCTTTTTCAGTTTACACAAATCAAAATCCCCAAATTTTATCTCCAACAATTCAAACCAGCAAGTATTTCTATAATGTCTGCTATGTGCAAAAGCACTATTTCAGGTGCTGGGAATATAAAAGACAATATGGAAAACAATTCCTCACCTCAGAAAGCTTACATTCTACTGGAAGGAAAATCCAAGTGATCCTATTGAATTGTGTGTTGATCACAATACACTGGTGCCGGCCTAGCCTATTTCACTCTCATCCCTGTTTTCCCATAAGGAGGGAATAGACTAAGGGATAGAAAGGGAATAACCTGAGACAATCTCTCAGTGATGTCCTATAAATAAAACTATTAAAATGTGAAAAAGTCTATAGAGCAATCAGGCAGTCCTCTGTCCTGTCAAGTTTTTTTCACACCTCACTCAAAAGGCACAGGATCCTGAAGGAAGAAGAATCTACCAGTTGAGGTATCAAGGTGATCTCTGGATTACATTCCAGTCTAGGACTGGCATCTTTTTTTCCAGTAGCTGGGGCTCAGGAAGTCTGTAACAAATCTGAAGGATAGCAAACCCATCCAAATCTGGGAGAAACTAGGAGGTGGAAAGCCAACCAACTTTTGTCAGGGAATCTTGTTCACATGTATATTCTTTGAACCTAAAAGTGTTTAAGTTATACTGAAAATTTTTGTGTTTTCAAGATCCCAGACATTTTAAACCAAAGGTTAGCAAACTATGACTAAAGATGGCAGAGAAGTTACTTATCCCAGTCACAGATAATTATTGGTGCTCCAACAGCCACCTATGCTTGGGAACCACACCAGTGGCTAGAAAAATGTGCTCATCTCTCCCACTTTTGATCTGCTCTACCAAGAAAACGGATCTGAACCTTGGCCTTAAAAAAAGTACTGATCTCTATTTTAAACTTTATAGTATCGTTTATTACAAAGAAAACATGAACCCACTGAAAATTCTGAAGGCAAATCATGCATGTGGAAAACTTTATTCTGCAAGGCCAAGCACACAGGGGTGGCTCAAAAAAACCTTTTGAAATAAAGTGTATGAAGGATTCCAACAAAGTTAATTTTCTATAGAGATGGGGCCTACTGTTGCTTTACTGATTAAACTTCCCACAAATACTGAAGGTTCAGATCCTTACTACTCTTAGAATATCTGCAGAGGTGTTATTTCTTCAATAAGCAGTAGTATTTTCAGGCATTATTATGCTTCAGTAGAACAATGAAAATGGCACAAGGTTGGTTGCCACACAGTAAAAGTCCTTTAGAAATAAATGACAACTTCAGCAGTTCTCTATTATTTATTACTCAGCAGAGCTGAAAGCCAGAGAAGATATAGATTGGCTCTCAGGGGTTAGAAGATTAAAAACAACATGTCCTCTTTGTAATCTTTAGTGGTCAAATCCCCTTTAAAACATGCCCCATTTTGGCACTCTTTTTAACACCATGTTCAATAAGCATATTATCAGACATTTCTTTACATGCTGGGAACACAGTATTATGGGTATTACCTGTACTGCAGTTTTTAAAAGTGTTCAAATCAGAGATGGTAGGGAAAATTCAATATTAGGTTTTCTATTAAAAAAAAAACCCAACTCAGTCCTAAGCAGCAAAAGCACTAGACACAAGCAAAAGACCAGAGTTCTAGTCATTGCTCTACATTGTCTATATGACTTTAACCACTTCTCTTGGTCTCTCTAGGCTTCAATTTCCTATCTTTTAAAATGAAAAGGTTGGTCCAGATAACTTTCTAAGGTTCCTTTTAGCTCAGAGATTTCACTATTTCTCTTGGAGTATATACCACCTTTCCTAATGGCTCTTAAAACCAAAGCAAATGTTCAACGTTTCTTCTTCCTGTGTTGCTAACTATCCATACTAGCGTCACAGGCCCTAGAGATGGTTATGGCCTTAGAAGTCATCTATTTGACTTCTCACTAAGTTGGCTATAGAAAAGATGCCGGCCAAACTCACTTCTACTAAAATGTAGAGTACCAAATGAAACCATAAAACCAAAGAAAAAGACTACTGGGGTCCTCCACCCCATAAAGCAACAGTCTTCACTCTATTTGGGTTACAAACCTCAATCAGTCAAAAATTTCTGAGTGCTTGCCTCTATCAATAAAAAATTGAGCATGCACCCCCAATAGGCATATATTTATTTATGTGTTAATTATATACATGCACTACTATACTACTAATTATGTATATTATAAAACATGCACAAAAAATGGACATTTTAAAATGAGATAAAAGTAAAATAATATTTAACCTTACAGTCAATAAGGAGTCACTATACTTTCTTGAATAGAACTACATAGTCAAAACCTGTTTTAGGAAATTACTTTGGCTTTTGGACAGAGGATAGCTTAGAGCAATAGTGTCGAATTCAAATAGCAATAGGAGTGACTAAACCTCATGAAGATCCCTGCATTAACTTAAAAAAAAACCATATATTAACATTATCAATGTTGCATTTTATTTATTTTTGTTAAATACTTCCCAATTATATTTTAATATAGTTTGAGTGTTGCTGGATATAATGCAGCTAGTTGGCAGCAAGTTTGACATCTCTGGCGTAGAGGGCAGAGAGATTTAAAGGAGATATTAATTAGGAAGCTAACAAAATGGCTGCTTACCCAAGACTAAGACAATGCAATGGTTTTCAGCCCATTGTAGTGGGCAGGACCTAGCCCAGGAAAAACGACCTACTCTGGGACCACCGTAGGAGACAGAACCTGGCCTAGATACCACATCCAAAACTGCAGTAAGGATCAGATCTCAGCCATGGTACCAAAGTCCTAACAAAAGAATTATAAGCAAAGAGGAGGAAATTCCTATTGTATTATTAAAAGAATCTCAAGATAAAATCCTAGAGGAAGAAAAGACTCTTAAAAATTATAAGTACAACCTTAAAAAAAAAAAGGAATGTATTGTTCTCAAAGACTCCTAAAGTAGATGGAAGAAGTACAATAAAAACTTAAACAAAAGATAATGAAATAAATTTAGAACGCTTGGGGAAAAAAGAAAACACAGCTTAGAACAAAAAGGAGACAACCTTCCAAATGGTTAATATCCTAAAAACAGAATATAGCAAAGAGAACACAACTATTCAGGGACACAAAGAGAAATAGTGGCATTGTGGAGTAATGGAAGGAGTAAAAGAAATGGATTCAGCAAACAGAGGTTCAAATCCCAACTCTGCCACTAACTACCTGTATGACCTCAGCAAATCACTTCACCTCTTTTAGGTCTCAGTTTCCTTATCTATAAAATGAGGTGATTGGATTAAATATCTCCTAAGGTCCCCGGCTCTAAACATATGGTACCATAAAAATATTATAAAAAAATCCTGAAAGTTTAAAATTAAAACAAGTGATATTTCTGCTATTAAAAGCAACTGACCTGGAAGACAGGGTGAAGAAAAAGAAGAATCACTGAACTCCCTGAAAGAGATGACCCAACAAACTACCTGGATACCATGTTTCAATAAATCATAATAGAAAATTAGCCAGAATTACTAGAGCTGTGGATAAAATGAAAATAGAAAGGATCCACTACCCACCTCCTAAAAGAAATTCCAAACAGAACATACCTAAAAATGTCAGAGCTAAAATCTAGAGTTTTAAAGTCCAAGCAAAAATACTACAATTAGCCAAAAAGAATGAGATCCAATATCAAGAAATCATAGTCAAGATGAGATAAGACATGGCAACAACTACTATTAAAAAAGGAAATCTTGAAATACAATATATCAAATGGCAAAAAGAAAAAGCTTTATGACCAAAAATAACTGACCCTGCAAACTGGAATATAATTCTACAAGTGAAAAATTTGAAATTTAATAGAATAGATGATTTTCAAGCATTCCTGGTTAAGAAAACCAGATCTTGGTACAACCTTCAAAAAGCAAACCCAGACAAGAAAAACCTAAAAAGGTAACTATTTTTTGCACCAAAGGGGCTAAATTTATCTAAAGGATGAACAAAAAAGAATTCCAAAGTCTAAGTAGAATTTGAGAAAAGTCAGGTATAACAGACCACTGGTGAGTACTGATGAAAAATATAAAGAACACAGATATTTTTCAGCTTTTTCTGGCACCTTTAAATGCATTGACCAATATAGTAAATCATAACTATATAACTCAAATACAGAAAAGCAGAACTATAAAACACATCCTTTATCAATAAGTTATAAAAAACAAAGGATAATTTGAAGAAAGGAATAATTCTTAAATAGATACTAAATATAAGCCTGAAGAATGTGTAGGTCAAAGAACAAGTCATAAAAACAATGGATAATTTCATTGTTTTTAAATGGTAATGAGTCAACATGCCAAAACATACAGGATGTAGCCAATGTAGTGTTTAGGTAAAGCCAGCATCTCTAAACATGTCATTCAACAAAAGAAACAATAGATTACTGAATTGAGCATGTAACTTAAAAAGAATAAAAACTTTAAAAAGCAACTAAATTTTAAAATCAGAAATAAACACAAAATAGAAAAGCTGAAAATCCAAGTGCAAACAAAACTGAAAAAAGAGAATTAATAAATAAAACCAGGAGTCAGTGTTTTGAAAAGACTAATAAAAATAATTATAATAATCAAAAATTGATAGAGAAATCACAACAAATGAAAGATATAGGAAATTGTTTTTATAACTGTTTTGCCTACTTATATACCAACAAAACTAAACACCTTTTAAAAAGATGAAAACTTACAAAAATATAAACTATACAGATTAACAAGACAAAGTTTAAAGAATCTGATCTCAGAAAAGTAAATTAAACAAGTCATGAATGAATTATCAAAGGACTTCTTAAAAAAACAACAAACCCAGATGGATTTAAAGGTAAATGTTTATCAGTAAATTAACTCTAATACCAGATAAATTGTTTGCAAAACTAGAAAAAGAAGGCATTCTAAAAAAGTTCCTTTTAGAAGACAAATATGATGCAAAGACATAAAGCAAGAAAGAAAAATAGACACCAACTCTAAGGACTATTGATACAAAAAGGACTGAATGAGATATTAGCAAAAAATGTAAAACTAGCAACTACAGAGCTATAGGGACTATAGGGAAATGTGGCTCTGGTGACAATGTGCTATTAGTGTTCTAACCCCTGTAATTCCCATTAATTCATGCATGAGAAAGGTAACATGGCAGCCTTCTTCTATATTACCTGATATAATCTACCATCTAAATTAACAATGTCAAACTGTCCTTGTCTTACAGAAATAAGCTTCCAGAATCTTCACACTTTCCTAAAAGCTCTCAAACTGGGAGCAACTAAAACAAATTTCTCACAAACCTTTTTTTGGTGCCAAGAAAAGAGAATGAAAGAAAGAAAAAGAAAAAGATCTTCCCTGAGAACCCAGTAAGGAACACAGTCACTGAATACCTGAAGATTACACCAAGCAAGCTGTGTAATTGGTCAGTTTGCTGAGGAAAAGGAAAGGAGCACTCTGGTTTTCTTATTGATAGTCATCTGTACTGAGAGTGACTGGAGGCACAAGACAGGGAAGAAGAAAAGCAGAAAGAAGAGGGGTTGGACAGCTGAGTAACAGATGATCCGAAGGAGTGTTCTTCAAGAATAGAGAAGGGTGGCTAGCAGATACTTGGAGAGTGCAGAAGAGGAGAACCAGAAATGGAGACAGGATTAAATGGCATTCATCTCTAGGTCAGGGTTGCCAAAAGTCATTTTTTTTCCCCTGTAGTCTTTGAAGGCAGATAGGGAGAGAATTTCTTCTGTATATGTGAGGAAAATACATACATGTATTTCTGTAGGTCCTAAAAGCATCACTACAACCCTGACCAGTACAGTTCAGGGATGTGTGCATGAAGGAGGAGGAATTCCTGTTTGGTGGTAGAGTGAAAAGCTGTCACTTTGATTGCAGATCCCACACCTGTCTCACATCTACATCTGTATTTACCTCCAGCAAGATAATATATGCATATAAGTTGATTCAGTCTCAGAGACAATTACAGATGGAAAGGACCATCAGATCACCTACTCTTCTTCATGTTCACAAAGCAACATGGCAGCAGAGTGAAGACCAGAATCTGGGACTTCTGAGCCAAGACCTTCTAAACCACTTCTAGGCCCCAAAGAATAAAGTTCTTCTGATTCTATGCTATACTATCAGTCAATCACAAAGGCGCTGAGTTATTTTTAAAAGGCTAAATCATGTATAAGAAGGCAAGGAAGTATGTATTATATTTTAGCAAGATTTTGGTTGAAACTTTACATTGCTAGTCTTTAAAGGATTAAGTTTAACCTTATGTAGAAACCTTAACTAGACGATTTCATTCTATGAATATCTGTTAAGTAAATAATTTCTATGATTCATAGTGGCCTTTGGATAGTATTATTAGTATGTAATGAGATGAAGTAAATGAATATGGTAAGAAATAAAAACATATGGGGGTGGCTAGGTGGCACAATGAATAGAGCACCGGTTCTGGAGTCAGGAGGACCTGAGTTTAAATCCAGCCTCAGACACTTGACACACTTACTAACTGTGTGACCTTGGGCAAGTCACTTAACACCAATTACCTTGTCTTTCCCCCTCAAAAAAAAAATTAAGAAATTAAAACATAGGTTACCTACTTCAGTATAAAGGATGAATGAAAGTAAGACTGGATGAAAGCTATAACAAATGAATTTTTTTTAGAAGTTCCTGGAATCTTCTCATTTACTTTTTAATTCCAGAACTGGATGTAGTTCAAAATTCTGTGATGAAGCCTGTCTAAGGTGTTTCCAGCCTGCAAAAGAAGTGCCCAAAATCCCTCAAGTGAGTCTTTATTTGCAAAACCTACAAACCTCCTGCCCAATTTTGCAAATTCAAAAGTTTCAAAAATGCATCAAAGCTTTCAGCAGTTCACTCAAGCTGAAATATAATTTTCAGAGTGGGTAGGTTCTTTTATATATCACAATCATGTTTATTTGGGGGGGAGGCAGGGAACCCTCCTCTGTTATTTATGAAAAGCTGGATGCAATGCTTTTCTAGGTAGCCTGATACAAAAATCTCAGAAGGATGTGCCAATGACTTTGTAAATAATAGACTGCACATTCTTTTTGTCTTTGTTTTTCCTTTTATATCTTTAAAATACTATAATTGAGCAAGTATGCTTATTAAAATGTAGCTGTACTCTTTGTGGTGGCAAAAATACTGGAAATTAAGGGGATGTCCATCAATTGGGGAATGGCTAAACAAGTTGTGGTATATGAATGTAATGGAATACTATTGTGCTATAAGAAATGGGGAGAAGATGGACTTCATATGTACCTGGAGAGGCTTATACAGATTGATGCTAAGTGAGAAGAGCAGAACCAGGAAAAATTTGTACACAATCACAGGCACATCGTATGTGTGATGACCAACCTTGATAAACTGGACTCTTCTCAGCAACGCACAGTTATAAGACAACTCTACAAGTCCCAGGATGGAAGGAAATATCTACAATCAGAGAAAGATCTAGAAAGCACAGAGTTTAAATGGAGACCGAAGCAAAACATGCTATCGTTCTTTTTCATGTTTGGTTTTGCTTTTTTTTTTCCCAGTGATCACTCATTGGTCACAACCCTTCTATACAACCAAACTATTGTACAATGTGAAAGTATCTGCAAATCCTATACCTGATTGCACGCCGCCATGGGGGGGGGGGGAGGGGAGAAAATCTGAAACTCGGGTGATTGTGGAACTGAATCTTGTAAACTAAAAGTAAATAAACAAGTCAATGAAAAAAAACAGAGAGACAAATAAATAAATAAACAAACAAACAAACAAATAAATGGATAGATAGATAAATAAATAAATTTTTAAAAAATAAAATAAAATGTAGTTGTATTTCAGGTCTGGAAGTGTAAGTATATTACAAAAGAGAATTGCAAAATTCATTATAACTTCCTGCATTTCTTTTTTTTTTCAGTCAATAGACATTTATTAAGTGCTTATCATGTGCCAGGCACTGTGCTAGGTGCTAAGGATACCAATACAAGGCAAAGGAAAGTCCCTGCCTTCAAGGAGCGCACAGTCCAATAGGGAGACAACACATAAAGAACCACAAACAAGACACACACAGGACAGCTTTGAGATAATTAATGGAGGGAAGACTTCTTGCATTCCTTAAGCTAAAGTCACCAGGAAATTTAAGAGACAGAGATGTAACTAAGGTGGGGGCAGCAAGGGCTTTGTCTAATGCAGCGGTTCTCAACCTGTGGGTTGTGACCCCTTTGGGGGTCGAACGACCCTTTCACAGGGATCACAGGGGTTGCCTCAGACCATCAGAAAACATCTATTTCCAATGGTCTTAGGAATCGACACACCGCTCCTCTATCTGTCTCCGGGCGGGTTGGCCCACATGCAGATACGCTCACATACAAGTATTAAAGGGTCACTTAGGAAGGTTGAGAACCACTGGTCTAATGTGTCAGCACATATGAGAAGTATGCTTCCTCCCCATGGTGTCCTGGAGAACATTGGCCTCTTCCTTGTACCTTCTGTGCCCCCATAAGTGCTTGATTCAGGACAAGGAAGGGAGAAAGCCTAGGACACCCCATTTCTTCCCTCAGTTATATCATCCTCTGTGCTACAAGTTCTCCCATCTAGACCATCCTCCATGCTGTTGTTGTCTTCTGGTGGCAAAACCCTATTTTTCTGTCCCCTCTCTGAACTTTTTTTGTTACCGTTCCATCTATGCTATTTTTCCAATTGTCAATCACTACTCATTAACTCTCATTTCTACCCTTTAAAGTAGAACTTCTCTCATGAAGCAAATATGTATATTAAGGAAAAACAACTGAAAAATCACTGTAAACACTGGCCACCTGTCATTCTGGACCTCTACTCTCTTACGTATTCCCAAGAGGTGGGAGGTACGTTTTATCATCAATCTTTTGGATTCATGATTGGTTGCTTACTTTATTCCGAGTTTGTGTGGTCTTTCAAAGTTGATTGCTTTCACCTTATTTTTGTAGCATTTTAACCCTAATCCTAAACGTGCTCTCTTCATTTCATTTTGCTAATAATTCTGTTGTTTCTGGGTTTTACTTATCTAATTTAATTCACTGATCAACTTTTCTATCTTTAAACCAGAACCAAGTAGTCTTGATAATTGGCCCTGTAGGGTCCTTTTCATTTTTTTCTCATTATTTCCTTTGAAATTCTTGACCTTTTTGTTCTTCTGGAGGTATTTTGTTATTATTTTGTCTATTTCTATAAATTACTCCTGTGGTAGCTTGCTTGGTTGTCGCATTAAATTTTTAAATTAACTTAGGTAGTATTGTCATTCTTATCATATTGACATAGCACAATCATAATTAATGCATCTACAATTATTTGTCATCCTTTATTTCTGTTAAAAGGTTTTGTTGTTCTTTTCTATAAGTCCCTGGCATCTTGTTAGATGAACTCCGAGTTATTTTATATGGCCCTATAATTATTTTGAATTGGGTTACTTTTCTATCTCCTCCTGCAGAGTTTTGTTAGTAATAGACAGGCTAATTTTTAAAAATTTGTTTTATATATGACTACTTCACTGAAGTAATTGTTTAAAATAATTCTGTAGTTGGATCACTAAGCATTGTGTCTGTATATAGTGATAATTTTGTTTTCTCTTTGTTATGCTAATTCCCTTAATTTATTTTTCCCATCATTGCTATATGTAGCATTTCTAGAACAAAAATAAAAAACACTGATGACAATGGACATCTCTCCTTTACTTCTGATCTTTCTGAAAGGCTGCTAGTACTTCCATTACATCTAATTATATTTCTTGAGTTTTATAGAGATATTACTTGTCATTTTAAGGAAAGGTTCATTTAATCCTTTGCTTTATAGTATTTTTAAGATAAATGTTCTATTTTGTCAAAAGTTTTTTCTGCATCCATTGATAAAATCATGTTATTTTTGTTAATAATATAGTCTATTATGTTTATAGTTTTTACAATGTGGGAACAAGCAACATTCCTTCTATAAATCTAACTAAATCATAGGGAATAGCCATTTAAATATGCACATAAGTCTCCTTTTTACTCTTTTTACTCTTCCTGTGATCTTCCTCTCAGTGGAGTAGCCTCTAATGACTCCTTTAACCCCTGACATACAATCAATCGCACTAATATTCCTTAGGTTCATAATGAGGTAAGAGTTTTCTTTACCTATGTAAAGCTCTATCCCTCAGATTGCAATAGAAAAAAAAATCAAAGCCAAATAAGTCTAGGGCCCCAAGGATAGGTGAATATAACAACTAAGCTAAGTTATTCCCGTTAAAGCCCATGATACATGCATTTATCAAGACATCCTCTAAATGTTATCTCAAAGATGAATCACAGGATTTGAGAATTGAAAGGGATTTCATTGGCCATCTATTCTAACCTGGTCAGTGGTCACCCAACCTCTTCTTGAAGACCTCCTATGAAGAAGGATCCACCACCCCTCCAGGTAGACTGTTTCACTTTTGATAGATCTAATTGCAAAAAGGTTTTCCTAATAGCAAACCTAAATTTTCCTCTTTGCATCTTCCACCATTTGTTACTGGTTTTACCTTCTAAGGCCAAAGAGAACAAATCTAATCCTTTCTCTATAGGACAAGACTTCAAATACTTGACGACAACTATCATGTGTCATGAGTCTTTGCTAATCTAAACAATCCTAGTTCCTCCAATTAATCTCTATATAACATAAGATTCAAGGTCCTCCACACTTCTTGTTGCGCTCCACTGGAAACTCTCCAATTTATTGAATGACCTTCTTAAATTGTGATATCCACAGGTGAGATGGGTTGCTGTATATTTCAGGTCTAATTTTAGTAGTCATCAAAAATAAAAGTTTAGGCCTGTTATTGGCAAAATGATAACCCAAAATAAATAAGTTACTATGAAATAGACTAAAAAAAAAATTGTTTCACAATTATAATCTGCACTCCTAATTACAGCCCATTTTCTTGAAAATATATGACATTGGGGGCGGCTATATGGTGTAGTGAAAAGAGCACAGGCCCTGGAGTCATGAGGACCTGAGTTCAAATTCGGTCTCAGACATTTAACACTAGCCATGTGACCTTGGGCAAGCCACTTACCCACAATTGCCCTGCCTTCCCCCCTTGAAAAAGAAAAAAAAAAAAAAGGAAAAGAAAAGAAAATATACTTCACTGGTCTCAAGAGAAACTAGATAAGCAATGAATTTAAGTAAAAATCTACTACATTAGAAAAGGAATTGAAAACACACGTTCTATTGTTTGGCAATGGCTAGATATAATCATCTTTATACAGGAAGGAGAATATGCTTGCAAGTACTTTCTTTTTCATTTACAAAATAATTTGATATCTGATTAGTTAACAGTAGAAGATGCCTCCAGCCATGTAAATTTGTTCAGAATTATAAAAACAACATAGCTCTTTGGATGAGATATTTAGAGCTGAAAGGTGCCCTCAAATGGCACCTAGCCCAACTTCCTTACTTTACAAATGAGAAAACTGATGACGTTCAAAGGCCTGAAGTGTTTTGTCCAAGCTCACAGCATTTGTAAGTGGAAAAGTCAGGATTTGTGTCCAGATTCTCTGATTCCAAAGCTGGCACCTCATTTCACACCATGTTCCTCTCCTAGATCTTACCTCCAGTGAAGCCTATATGTTAATTAAATTAGGGGCATAGCTACTGTTCAAAGAGTCCCTGAATAATAATGGTGTCAAGGGAAGAAAAAGAATCTTGCTTTAGGCCCTAACCAAGGAGAATCTGTAACTTAGATAACACAGATGTTGACTTGGGGATATCAGCTCAACTGCAGGTGTGCCTTACTCATAAAAAAAATAACAAAGAGAAATAAGTCAGATTTTTAAAAAATTATTTAAACGATTCTCAACGGTTTCTTTTAAATAGTAAGTTCTCCAGCAAAACGTTATTGAATTTACAACTTTTTCTAGAATATAGCTATGGTTTATAGCAAAACAACTATTTGCATAGCATAATTTGGTCTGTAGAGTTTGGGCATGTTTCTTTTAAAAAAAAAAAAGATGGCTCTGGATTTACAATGTCTTGGTTGACATCCTAAATCACTAAGAGGAAATAAACAAAATGGAAAATCCTGTACCTAGACCACCATGAGCTAATAGCTTCACCTATGTCAGTTACTGGGAAATCCCAAACTGCGGTTTTGTGCCTTTTACCAAAATGAAGTCTGTTAATGTCTGATCATTAACTCTTTCCCCAGAGGCTTACAAAGAAAACAGTCAACCCATTATTCCAGTCATGAAACAGTTCTGCTGCATTTAAATTCATTGTTATTTCAGGATATTAAGAAGCAGATGGTATTATCTAGAAATTTAACATTTTAGTCTTTAAACGTTGTTTTGCTTACACCACTCCGGTTCCCTCTCAAGACTAACTGCAACAGCAACAACAACAGGAAAAAAGAAAAAACCTTTTCAGCTGCTTCAAAATTCTGTTTTTGGTTGAAGTAGATAGAACATAGTGTTAATTAGGCTATGAAAATGTGTCAGCTTTGGCCTGCACCCTACCTTGGTCTTGCCAGTCATCTGGCAAAACTGTATGTTTATGGTTACAAGGGGAGTTACCAGAGGATGTCAGAGTGGAAAGAAACTAGATTTGGAATAAGAATATCTTGATTCCAATCCTGGCTCAGTTACTTAATACCTACGTGATTTTGGGCAAGTCATTTAGCATATTAGGGCTTCAGTTCCCTCACATGTAAAACCAAGAGGTTGGACTGGATGATGTTCAAGGACTCTCCCAGTTCAAAATGCTGTGAAACTCAGGATAAATCACTGCAAATCCAACACAACTGCCAATTTCAAAACAAAAGGGAAAAAGCACTCATTCTTTATATATATTAAAGAGTGGCATTCTGATTTTATCCACTAAAAAAACTAGTGAAATGTGTATCTGAACTATTCCCTAATAAGCAGGTGCATAACTGATATAATGTTTGTGCTAAAAGAGATCGATGGTTTGGCACAGCCTCATGGAATATAAATGCTATTTTCTAGGAAGGTGCTTTTGGTTTTGGTACTTATATGACTTTTTTGTTAATTTCTAGGTGAAAAAATTGGAAACATACTTAATATGTTTGAGCGTGAAACCAAAGTGATGAGAAACTAACATTTTCAAGGGCAAGACTGGAATTTAACATGATGTGGTCTGTTTTGGCATGTGGTTAGAAATAGCCTGAATCATGAGCTCAGCTTGAGTCAGTGTACATTTCTGACACAATCCTGGGTCCACCAAGCAATGATTTTCTGACTACCCCAAGTATCAAAGACTCCTAAGTATACAGGATATTCTTCCATCACATATCCTCCCTCCTTCCCCTACCACTCTCTCCTTGCTCTTTTCCCCTCTGCCTACCAACAGGTCTCCTGGAAGGAAGGGTGGAAGGAAAAGTGGAAGGAAGGAAAGAAGGAAGGAAGAAAGGAAGGAAGGAAGGGAGGGAAGGAGGAAGGGAGGGAAGGAAGGAGGGAGGGAGAGAACTAAGGAGGGAGGGAGGGAAGAAAGGAGGGGGGGAGGGAAGAAAGGAGGGAGGAAAGAAAGGAGGGAGGGAAGAAAGGGAGAACTATTAGTTCAACACGAATGACTTCCTGAGCTACATCTCTAAACCTAACTATTCTCCTGATATTTCAGTCCTATATCATCAACTTTCTACTTAACACCTTCACCAGAATGTCTTCCTGTCACCTTAAACTCAACATGTCTGAAACTGAACCCATCATCTTTTTTTTCAAAATTCAAACTCCCTCCAGACATCCTTATTTCCATCAGAAAAAAATGTTGGCGTCATCCTTGCTGTTTCTCCTTCCTGCTCTCTTGACATCCAATCACTAATTCCTGGTGATTCTTCCACAGCAATGATTTATTATTCCTTTCTCACTTTCTGTTCATGCTGCCACCATCTTTGTCCAAGTTCTCATCATTTCATAACTGGATTATTATTCACCAAGCCGGATTTTCCTACCTTCAATCTTTATCCTCTCCATCCTACACAGTGATGTCAGATAAATCTTTCTAAAACATTGTTTACCCTACCCCAGCCCTCCCACTTCAAAAACCTTTAAAGACTCCCCAATCCCACAAGATAAATTCAATGTCCTTCTACTAGCAAATTCCCCTATAACATATCCCTTTACCTCTCTAACTTCATCTCCCCTTCTTCCCCTAAATCAACCCTCCACAACAACACAGCCAAACAAAATTTATTGTTCTTCAAAAATGGCATGTAGGTTTCTGTCTCCATATCCTCCTCCTGCTTCTTCTAAAGCCTCAGCTTCTTTAAAGCACCAGTTCACATCTAACCTTGCCCGTGAAGTTTTCCTTGATGAGCCAGCCTTTAACAATCTCTCTCCTCTGAACCCCTGTGGTGTTTAATAACAATAATTTAAGTATACCAACCAATTAATAAACATATATGAAGCCAAGCACCAGGCACTGTGATAAGCACTGGGGATACAGAGAAAAAGCATAAGAAATCCCTGCCCTCAAGTAGCTCACATTCTGATATGCGTATGTTTATATTTTAAGATTTACGTGCACTATCTCCTTTAATTCTCATAACCTAGGGATAGGTGTTATTATTATCCTCTTTTCACAGATGAGGAAACTAAGATTAGGACAGTTAAGTGGCTCAGGCCAGTAGCTTCATAAAATACGTGAGCCATGATTGAAACCCAGGTCTTCCTGACTCGAAATCCAATACTCTGTGCGTCACGCCGGGCTGTCTCAGCTGTTTCACGCATCTGGCACTTAGAATCCGCGCTCTTATATTTGCATTTGTCATTGGCTATTGCCTTCAGGATCAAATGTAAAATTCTCTTTTTGACTTTTAAAGTCCTTTACAACCTGGTCCCTTCCTACCTTGCCAGGTTTTTTTTGCACTTTACTTCCTTCCATGTACAATCCAGTGACACTGGCCTCCTCGCTATTCTTCACACAAGACATTCCATCTCCCCAGTCTGAGCATTTTCAATGGTCATTCCCCATGCCTGAAATTGTCTCCTTTATCTTCACATCCCAGGATTCCCTGGATTTTAAAAGAATTTCTCAGCTAAAATCTTCTACAAAAAACCTTTCCCTATGCTCCTTAAGGCGTGTGCATTCCCTTTGAGATTACCTTCAAGTTGTCCTGTATATATCTTGCTTGTACATACTTGTTTGCATGTATCCCTCCCATAACCCAGTTTAGCACTGTGTACTTGATAATTGTTGACTTGACTTAATGCCCTGTGCATTATTGTTAACTATCCCTCTTCTAACCCTCCTTGGAGACAGTGATAGTGCCTCGAACTCTTTCATATCTTCTAACACCTAATACAGAAATCACCAAATCTAGCATTAGAAATTCTGCAGAGCATAAGAGGAAAGACGGTGTCAACACCTACCTAAAAAGCACAACAAATCTGCCTCCAAATTGCATGATAAAATCCGGGCACATACAATGTGTTCTGAATTCGCAGCTCTGTGCCGAGCCCTATAATGCTCCAACTGCAGCCCTCCCATGGAAACAGCTGCAATGAGAACGGATCTGAAAGCTTCTCAAGTGCAAAAGCTAATGTACTAAGCCTCTCAACCAACATATGTTTAATACTTAGTTTGAATGCCTTTTATAATTCAAATTAATCATATTTGATTGGAACTGCTTTTATTTAATTTTATTACTAATCTACACATAAATGGGATACAGTAAAAGCTTGCTTCTTAATCTTCCTAATTATCCAAAAGAAATCATATATCTTATGTGTCCATTTCTTTGGCTTTATAAGAAATTTTAAAAATTTTAAAAAATTAAAAAATTGATATTGCTTCTAACACTGCATAGAATTACATTGGTGTCATAATTCAATGGAATGATTCAGACAAAAGAAAGATCCATGAACAGTTTTCCTCTGGGTCTGTGGGTACAACGTCATTCATCCAATGGTCTTTTCCTTTAGGAAGCTCCTCTGCCTAAAGCAGAGGTGTCAAACACATGGCCCATCAGGGACCCACAACACTCCCAAATCCAGCCAGACTCAGATTAAAATGTAATTGTGAAATATTTAACAAAATAAACTAAAATACAACAGAACATAGATAATGTTGATATGTGGTTTTCTAAGTCAATACATGCTCCCTAGGGAACCTTATGAACAGTTTAATGGCCATCATCTGAGGTTTACACCATGGATCTGCCATCATCTGAGGTTTACACCATGGGTCTAGTGGCTTCCTCTCTGCAGAATCATGATCAACTGGTCAGCATTCATCTGAACTGTACTCCATCACTAGCTATTCTTCTTCTCCCACAAAAAACTTTCATCAAAGAGAGCTGATCCATTAGCGAATTGTCAGGTCAAAATAAACTTTCCTTGACCTACTTCAAAAGGGTTATGGTGATGCTAAAAATGCAGGGATAAACTTTCAGGGGCAGAGCCAAGATGGCAGAATAGAGAAAGCACTGAGCTGAGGTCTTCCAATATTCTCCTCCAAACAACTTTAAAACAATGCCTCAGATAAAATCCTGGAGTGGAAGAGCCAATCAAAGGTCAGAGTGAAAACTTCCAGCTCAAGACAATTCAGGAAGTCAGAAAGAGAGATCCGTGGTACAAGACTGGAAGATGACCCAAAGTACATATGGATGAAACACCAGTGGTGGGAATAGGTAGTAGCAACAGAAACAGCAGCAGCTCTGGAAGTTCTTGAGTCAGAAATAGTAAGGGGACTTGGCCACCAGTCAGAAAGAGATTACAGGGGCCGCCTGAGCTAGCATTGGATATAGGACTGTACTATGCGGCAACTCAACTGCCTATACCCACTTCTGAGTCATAGTTTAAGGGCAGAGAGGAGCACTTTCAGTCAAGAGGGACAGAAGCCCTAAGGGACAGTACTGCTTTTGGTCACACCACTTTGGAAGCACAGAAAACTTCCAGACCCCAGTGCAAAAAAGTCCGGAGCTTAAGACAGTGTTCCTCCCCCACCACCATGCCAGGAACAGAGCTCAACTTTAACATAAAGTTCAAAATCAAAAAATAGAGTAGAAAAATGAACAAAAAAAATTTTTGCTCATAAAAAACTGCTATGGTGACAAGGATGATCAATACACAAACTCAGAAGAAGACAATTAAACCAAAACAACTTCCAGAAAAGAATCAAAGGGGAAAGGGTGAAGTGGATACAAGTCTAATAAAAGTTCACATAAGATCTAAAAAATTATTTTCAAAATGAGACTAGTAGGGGAAAAGCTAAGTAAAGAAAGGAAAGGAAGAGAAGAAAATTATGAAAAGACAATTAACAGCTTGGTAAAAGAGGCACAAAGAAGACTGAAGAAAATAACACCTTAAAAAAACTGAAGTGGAAAAATAGGTACAAGAATTCACCAATGAAAATAACTCCATAAAAAGCAAAATCAGCCAAATGGAAAAAGAGTTACCAAGCTCACTAAAGAAAATAGTTCCTTAAAAAATTAGAATTGAGCAAGTAAAAGCTAATGATTCTGTGAGATATCAAGAAACAATCAAGTAAAGCCAAAATATTTTTTTTGAGAAATAAGAAAATGTAAAATATCTCAACAAAAAAAAAGTTACCTGAAAAACACACTGAAGAGATATAATTTAATAATTATTGGACTACCTAAGAATTATGATCAAAGAAAGAACCTACACATCATATTTCAAGAAATTATCAAGGAAAATTGCCCTGATATTCTAGAACCAGAAGGTAAAATAGAAACAGAAAGAATCTACCAATCACTTGAAAGACATCCCACAATGAAAATTCCCAAGAATATAATAGCCAAATTTCAGAGTTCTCAGGTTAAAGAGAAAATATTTCAAGCAACCAGAAATAAACCATTTGAATACTGTGGAGCCACAGTCAGGATTACACAAGATTTAGCAACTACCACATCAAAGGACCAGAAGAGACTTATAAGAAGAGAAAATTTGACTTTCAAATATAAGACTCTTGAAAAGTATCAAAAGGTAAACATGTGTATGGCACCTTCACAAAAACTGACCATGTATTAGGGCATTAAAAACCTTACAGCCAAATGTTGAAAAAACAGAAATATTAGATGTAACCTTTTCAGAACATAATGCAATAAAAATTACATTTCATAAAGGGCCATGAAAGCATGGATTAAGAATTAATTGAAAACTAAATAATCTAATCCTAAAAAGTGAGGGGGGGGGGTCAAAGAACAAATCATACAAGCAAACAATAATTCCATTAAAGAAATTACAACAATGAGACAACATACAAAAATTTGTAGGAATCAGTCAAAGTGGTACTTAAGGGAAATTTTATAACCCTAAAAGTGTACATTAATAAAAGACAGAAAGAGTAAGATTCTAGAAGATGAGAACATTAATGAATGAAAATTCCTCAACTAAACAACAATATAGAAATATTAAAAATCAAAGAGATTAATAAAATTGAAAATAAAAAACACTGAACTAATAACAAAGCAACAAAAATAGATAAACTATTGGTCAATTTGTTTTTTTTTTAAGTAGAAAAAAGAAAACCAAATTACCAATATAAAAAATGAAATGGTTGGTTGCACCACCAATGAAGATGAAATTAAAGTAATTAGTAAGAATTATTTTGCTCAATCATATACCAGTGAAACCTAAAATCTAAGTGAAATGGATGAATATTTACAAAACTTCAAATCGCTTAGATTAACAGAAGAGGAAAAGGATACTTAAATCATTCTATGTTAGAAAAATAAATTGAACAATCCATCAATGGGCTCCCTAAAAAAAAAAGTCCCTAGGACCAGAGGGATTTACAAGTGAATACTACCAAACACTTAAGGAATAATTAATCCCAATACTATATAAGCTATTTTTTAAAATAGGTAAAGAAGGAATCCTACCAAATTACTTTTACAACACAAATGTGATTTGTATATTTAAACCAGGGAGAGCAAAAACAGGGAAAGAAAACTGTGGGTCAATTTCCTAATGAATAATGATGCAAAAAAAAATTTGAATAAAATACTAGCAAGGAGATTATAGCCATGTAACATACAGATCATACACTATGACCAGGTGGGATTCACACCAGAAATGCAGATCTGTTTCAATATTAGGAAAACTGTAAGTACAATTGACCATATCAATAACAAAAACAACAAAAATCATATAATTGTGTCAACATGTACAGAAAAAGCTTTTGACAAAATACAACATTCACTCCTATTAAAAACACTGGAAAGCATAGAAACGAATGGAAATTTTCATAAAATAAGTAGCATCTATCTGAAACCAAGAGCAGGCATTATCTTTAGTGAGGAAAAGCTGGACTCCTTCCCAATAAGATCAGGAGCGAAATGAGGGTGTCCACTGGTACCCCTATTATTCAAAACTGAATTAGAATTTCTGGCTACAGTAATAAGACAAGTAAAAGAAATTGCATGAATAAAAATAGACAATAAGAAAACAAAACTAACATTCTTCACAGATGATATGATGGCATACTTGTAGAATCTTAGAGAATCAGTTTTAAAACTACCTAAATTAATTAACTGCTTTGAAAAAGTTTCAAGATATAAATAAACCTACACAAATTATGAACATTTCCATTTATTGCCAACAAAATCCATCAGGAGGAACTAGAAAGAGAAATTCCATTTAAAATAGCTGCTGACATCACAAAATACTTGGGAGTCTACCTGCTAAGACAAACCCGGGGACTATCTAAACAAAATTACAAAACATTTATCACACAAATAAAGATATACCAAAACAACTGGAGAAATATTCATTGCTCATGGGTAGGCAAGCCTAAATAATAAAAAAACTCTACCTAAATTAACTTATTTAGTGCCGTACAAATCAAACTGCAAAAGAATTATTTCATAGAGCTAGGAAAAAATATACAAAATTCATCTCGAGGAACAAAAGGCCAAGAATATCAAAGGAATCATTGGAAAAAATGAAAGAAGGTAGCCTAGCCCTACCAAATTTCAAACTAAATTACAAATCGGTAATAATCAAACAATCTGGTACTGGCTAAGAAATAGAGTAACAAGTAAGCGGAACAGATCAGATACACGATACACAGTACTAAATGACCACAGTAATCTAATGCTTGATGAAGATAGAAATATCCAAACTTTTGTGGTAAGAATTCACCATTTGACAAAAATTGCTGGAAAAAAAAAAACTAGGAAGCGGTTTGGCAGAAATAAGGACCAGAACAAGATCTTATACCATATACAAAATAAAGTCAAAATGGATAAATGATTTAAACATAAAAGATGATATCACAAGTAAATTAGGGGAGCATGGAAAATTTTACCTGTCAGATCTATAGATGAGTGAAGAGTTTATGACCAAATAAGAGATAAAGAGGATAAATGAAGTAAAATAAATAAATTTTATTACACAAAATTAAAAAGGTTTTGCACAAACAAAACTAATGCAGCCAAAATTAGAAGGAAAACAAGAAAAGTGGGCTGGGGTATGGGAGGGGGAGGGGGAGATTTACATAGTTTTCTGTGATAAAGGCCTCATTTCTCAAATATAAAGAAACTGAGCCAAATTATGAAAATAAAAGCCATTCCTCAACTGATATGTGGTTAAGGGTGATCAAAGTTTCAGAAATTTAGGAAGAACATTAAGAAATATTGAAAAGGGTAAATATTCATGAATTAAAGTTTAATCTTAACACTACTGTAATTATATGTACTTAGCAAGTCCACAAACAATGGAAATAAATTAGCTAGACCAGGCTGGGGAAACTTAACCTTTTACTGAAACAGAATTCAATTCAACAAAGATTTATTGAGTATTTATTATATGTATTACATTACAACAGATGTAAATAAATAAATCTTAAGAACTTACAGTCTAGTTGGGGAGATAAGACATATACACATGAGAAGTTACAACAATATGTGACTAATTTCCAAATTAATGAAACAGTCTAGTTCAAAGGTATGGAACCTGTGGCCTTGTAGCTACATATGGCTCTCTAGGTCCTCAAGGGCAGCCCTTTCAAACTTCACCTAACAAATCCCCTTAATCAAAGAATTTATTCTAGTTGCTTCAGGTCCACTTGCTTCAGAGGGAAGCCCATATTTGCTAGCACATACATCCCCAAGAGATTACTCAAGGCAAACAGTAACTGAGATGTTTATTCACATGTACAATCTTCCCTTACAGTATATATTTGGCTTTCTGCTTTCTAGTTAGCTCCATTTATAAGTCGAATTTATTTTTTCCATCACATAACTTCTGGTTGACCATCTGTTAATCTTAGATCCCTGTATGAGGTAAAAAAGGGTTGGAGATGACTCATGTCCCTTCGAATTTTAAGAGTCTGTGATTATCTTTTAACGAGTGTTGAGAGATATTAGTATGATCCATCCTTCTCTTCCTCTCTCTGATGAACAGGAGCATTTGTGAGGATTAGGAGTATAGCAAGAACAGATAAGTCTTCAGTGGGAGACAGAAGAGAAGTAAATCATCCCTCAACCGTGAACTCATTAGCAATAAGTTCTAACCGAATGAGCTAACTAGTCATTTTTAGTTTTGAATATTTTAGAACATTATCTTAACTATTTAAAACATCATCAAGATATTCATAATTAACCAAAAGTTTTAAAGCTTTTAATAATATTCAGCACTTTTCAATGACTGAAGGAAACAGGAACTCTGGGTTGCTGGGCAATAAGAAACTTTGAGGGCAAAGAAGGGGAAAGAATCTTCGGCAGAATCTAAGAATTCACTTTCATCTGTTGTTAATAATAATAATAATGATGATGATAGTTTTCTCCAACACCCCTGTGAGGTAGGCAAATGGAATAACTATTATTCTACTATGAATATCATGATGCTAATTATTCTTTAATCTGTAAGAATCCTTGAAATGCTGTTCTATTTATAAATAGGAAAGTTGAACCCAAATGTTGGAGCATAGGCATTTCTCTACAATGAATAGATAGTACCACTTCAAATATTAGCAATTTCCTGGGAAATCTATAAATGGGTTAATACATAATCCTACTAGTGAATAATAAAATTGATCATTTGGCCCTGAGTAGTAATTATACTTATAGTTTCTTAATCTCTTGATGCATCTTTTAGGAAGTCAAATAAATGCAGATTTGAAAACTCATTTCTATAACAACTATGAGCAAAGAGCCCAGCTTGATTCTAAAGGTTGAATTGCCCTTTTATAACTTCCTGTTAGTTTTAATGAGTTACATGGGTAGACCTAAGATGTCAAGCATTCAGTTTGGCATATACAATGAGGAAATGAATTAGTCACTAGTTATTATATGACAAAGTTCTTCAGTGAAAGAGGCATATACAAAGAGGATGCTATTCTCATAATAATAACATATGCATAAAGTTCTAATCTTCCTGGTTCACCAAGTCCCAGGAAACAACACATGATAGAATAGGTTTCCATATCTAGAAAAGTAACCTAGAGAGAAGCAATGGTAACACAGAAACTGGGGAAACTTTCTTCTCACTCTGTCTTCTCTTCATAGGCTCAATGTGTATCTAGAGTTAAAAACATTATCCAGTCAAACCCTCTCCTTTTATAGATAAGAAAACTATAGCCCAGCAAAACTAAATCACCAAAGATCACACAGCGAGGCAGCTAGGCGGTGGAATGGACAGAGGGCTGGGCCTGGAGTCAGTGAACTCTGCTTGAGACCCTTACCAGCTGTGTAACCTTGGGCAAGTCACTTAATACCCTGTTTGCCTCAGTTTCCTCATCTGTAAAATGAGCTGGAGAAGGAAATGACAAACCAGTATCTTTGCCAAGAAAATCCCAAATGGGACATGAAGAACCATGCCAGCCAAAAAATAAAACAAAACCCCAAATGGAACCATGAAGAGTCAGACATCAGATAAGAATGAAATGACTGAGCAATAAGAACAAAAGATCTCACTAGTAGTAAGAGAGAGCCTGAATTGAATCCAGGTTTTCTGACTTCAAATCAGGTGTTTCTGCTACTCTATCATGCTATTCAGACACTTCATTTAGTGATTAATAATAATTAATAGTAATCTAACATTTATATAGTACTCACTATGTTCCAGGCACTACAATTATTACATCATTTGATCTTCACAACAACCCTGGGAGATAGGTATTATTATTATCTCCATTTTACAGATATGGAAACTGAGGCAGACAGCGGTTAAATGACTTGCCCAGGGTCACCCAGCTGAGACTGGATTTGAACTCAGGTTTTTCTGACTCCAGGCCTGGCTCCTTAACTACTGCATCACCTAGTTGTCCCCATATACATGTATGTACCATGAAACATATCTGGAAATTCCAATCAGAGGTAATCCATTTGTACATCAATCAGCAAGCATTAATGTTAGCTAGATGATATAATTACTTGCTATGTGCTAAATAATATGCTATATGCTGGAAATACAAGGACAAAAATGAAGGTTCCTGCCCTCAGGGAGCTTATATTTTATGGAGAAAAACAGCATGCAAACATATAAGTGAATTTTAAAATTATACAAATTAATTACAAGGTAGATGTAATTAACTGGCACAAGGCACTAGCAACTGGAAGAGAAGGTTATCAAGAAAGACCTTATATAGTAGGAAGGGAGAGGAATGAGGGGAAACATGCAGATAGATGAAATGATTCAGCCAAGGTCTGGATTCAAAAGTCTTGAGTTCAAATCCCACATCTAATACTTACTACCTATATGGCCCTGAGTAAGTCACTTCAATTCTCTGGGCCTGTTTTTTCAGCTGCAACATGAGAGGGTTGAATCAGCTGGCTTCTGAGATCCTTTCCCACTCCAGATCCGAGTTCCTATGAATTCTTATGATTTTCAGAAGCACAAGTGAAGAGGGTGGGGGCACAGAGACAGAGATAGCACCTTCTGTATGAGCAACAGCAGAGATACCAAAGCAGCTAGACAATAGGGTATGTAAAGGAGAGTTATTCAGAGCAGCAGGTCAGAGCCAGGTTGTAAAGGGCATTACATGACAAATAAAGGAGTTTGAATTTTTCCTAGGGACAATAGGAAGCCAGTGGAGAGGGACTTGGTCAGATCCATGCCTTAGAGCAGTGGTTCTCAACCTTCCTAAAGTTGGGACTCTTTAATACTGGCATGTGGGCATATCTGCATGTGGGCCAACCGGCCTGGAGACAGATAGAGGAGCGGTGTCTCAGTTCCTAAGACCATCGGAAATATGTGTTTTCCAATGGTCTTTAGGCAACCCCTGTGACCCCTGTGAAAGGGTCATTTGACCCCCCAAAGGGGTCACGATCCACAGGTTGAGAATCGCTGCCTTAGAGAAATGGATACTGAGGGACAGTTCAAATGACACCAGGCACCTTAAGAGTGGAATAACATGACAAAGTAAAAAAACGAAAATTGTTTGGTAGCTCAACCTTCTGTCACATTCAGTCTTTAGCAATAGATCTGTCATTCGTTTCTTAAAATAGTCTCTCACTAATGACCTATTTACTTAAAATTCAGGAAAAGAAAGAGCCAGCTGCTACCAAATCTTGGAGGGTGCACTGTACAGGAGCAACAGGGTAAAAATTGAGGAGGGGGTGGTGAGGGGTGTGGAGCATAGTTTAAGGTGAAAACTAAAAAAATTGGTCATGGAAATAAGTACACTGCCACACAAACCAGACTTTTTACAGAATACGTATTAATGCTTGAAATAATAGATCAAATTAATGCTACTCTTCTAACCACAGGACATTGAGTTTCCAAATAAAATAGAATCCCTAAGTCCCTAAGTCAGAAGCATGAATCAGTGTAGAATGTGTATTTTCCCCTCTAGTTTGCACTACTGTGATAAGCTTGTCATCAGTCATCAGCTTTAAGCAAATTACAAAGAAATGTCGACAGAAACAATGACAAAACAGCCTTGTTAAATAAAAGCCACTTATTCTACAAGTCAGAAATTCTTCTTTTTCGTACAACTCAATTCATTAGGATGGCCCATAAATAAAGTACTAGCCCCTACTGAGAATATGTCCTTCCTGCATCAGTCTTCTTGGGAGGAAAACCAAAGCGCCACTCGTGGATTATTGCATTAAGATTTCGAGTCACCAACAAAACTATGCTTCCCTTTGGTGGTGTATACTTTTCCCATCAACATTTAAAATCCCTAATGCTGACCAAAACCATCCCAACATCTCCTACTGTCTTTGGATTGGGAACCTCAGAAGGCAACTATAATCTTACTACATTGTCAAGCTGTCAATTGTGCTGGCTGTCAAACCGTCATCTCCTCTACTCACTATTGTGTTTATACTGATTCCCACTTGGCATTTTAACTATTGAGATAAATAGTGAAGATTGATTAATCTCCTGTACTAATGCTCAAATAAAGCCTATTTCTCAGTCTCTCAGAAAGAATATTGGGTTTGAAGTCAGAAGATCAGGATTCAGATCATGGCTCTGCCACTTACCTGCTTTTATGACCTTAGGTAAGTCATTTCATTTTTGTAGGCCCCATTTCTTCATCAGTAAAATGAAGAGATTGAACCTGATGACCTCAAAGGTCCCTTCCATCTTTAAATCGATAAGGCTGTGATCCCAGCTCAGTCACTTACTAAAAGATCACATATCAGAGTCATTACCTGTGTGACCTGGAGCAAGTCAGTTTAGGATAGCAGACTTAGAACTAGAAAGAACTTTATAGGGCATTGAGTTCAATCTCCCCATTTTACAGATGAGGAAACTAAGGTCCAAAAAAGTCAATGACCTTGCCCAAGGTAACACAAGTAAGCAAATAACACCGCTGGGTTTTAAATCTAGGTCACCTAGGAAAGTTGGAGGGTCTTTCCATGACATCATTCTGCCTCAGTGTCCCCACCTGTAAAATGAAGAAGATCTCTAAGGAGCCTTCTGACTCCACACCCTGATTCCTACTCTTAAGCTCCAAAATTATTCTGTAGGACCAGGTTTACAATGTAACACAATAACTCACTGTCTTCCTCCTTTGAATGTTTTCCTTCATAACAACACTTAAAGATCATTGTCTCCATCAGAAAATTCTCCTCTTAAATGCTTTGGAACAGTGACCATGCCCTGGAACAACATGCCTTGTCCTGAGAGTTCTGGCTCATCTCCAGACTTTTCCACCTCTGCCCCATAAGCCTTCTCATCGCGGGGATGTCTCCACTTTGGTGACCCCTCACCTCTTAGCAATAATTAAGGGGCCACCAATTAAGGCAGTGTTGATAGCATTTATGTTTACTTCTCTCCTGAATCAACTCATGACTCTCAAAGCTTTGCCGCCATGGCCCAGTGCTGGGAATCTCCCACTTTCCAGCTTCCTTTAATATGTTGTCTTCCCCCATTAAAATATAAGATGTAAGCCTATTGAGGGTAGGGTTTTTGCTTGTATTTTTATTCTTAGCACAGAGTAAGCACTTTAAAAATACTTTATCTAGTAATCTAGCTCGATTTTTGCAATTTCTACCAGTAATACAGATTGCAAAACATCTACATCTACCTATTTTGTCAGACTCCTGTCTTCATTCTCCCTTAAGTTCATTATAAGGGGAATCAACCCAACAACCTAGAATCCTTTCTTGCATTTCCCATACATTTAGAAGATATTAGGAAAGTACTCTAGCCATTCATCAGTCATCTTTTATCATGTGACTAGCTCATCTCCTCTTCTTATCCTACATCTCCCCAGTGATATACTTTACTCCTATTCTTCAAAATTCCTGTCCCTTAACAGGTATGTCTTGTAACCTGCTCATGCACATCCTTGCAGATTTGAACTTGGAGTCTCCCTGACTCCAGGACCAGTACTCTAATTACTGTATCACCTAGCTGTCCACAGCTCTTCATTATCCTCTGCGTAATATTCAATTTTAATTCTTTGGAGACAACTGTATTCTATATCTTGCTGGTTTTGGTTTTTTTCTTTGAATCTTTAGTGACAAATAAGCAGAGTGCCTGGAACATAATTATTTATTAATAAATGCTTCTTACTTGATTTTTATACAGTAATCCCGGGTTCTTGGTCAAGTTTGACAGATGCTACCATGGTGGAAAGACTTCGAGTATGATCCCAGAACTATCTAAGAACAGCTCAGCTAAGTATGGAGAAACTCAACACCAAAAAGATGGTCTCTTGGTAATGAACATATTTTTTTCTTCCTTTTTAGGCTATGGCAACCCACAGAACAATGAAAAATATAAAAGAGCTCCCAGACCTGTTCAGTCCCCTTCTACTTCTGGGGTGGGGCAGAAGGTGGCAGAAAAGGGAACGGAGCGTGTTCAGAACCACACAGCTTTTAGACCATCTAGAAACCTTAATTTGACTGTTGGTACTGTAAATTTGAGGTCTTGGTTCAATGAGCAAGTGAACATATTGCTCTGGAAATTGCATTTTACATGAAAAGAAACTTTTAATATATATATAGAAATAATCAAATATCAACTAATTTCATAAAAACAAGTCATTAAGGAAAACAAAAGGGGCTAGTGAATTCTGAATATTATGAATGGGTAGTTGACCGAAAGATATTAGTTACAGTGTGATATGTAACATTAAAGTGATATTTTATTATAAGTAACTAATAATATTATTGTGAAACAATGTTAGTCAGAGGCAATGGTATGTGGAATCTTCCAGTATTGAATAACACATTATAGCTTACTTAAGAGCTATAAAATTAAATTCTGTGTCAAAATCCATTCTCTTATTAGCCACCATATAAAAATTGGTTATGCATTCCTCTAGAAAAAAATTTGGCTTCAAAATACAATCAAATCGCTATTAGGAATTCAGAATACCTTTTAAAACATGGAATTAAAGGAAAATGATCATTTTTCATAAAGTAAAAATAATTAAAATGAAAATACTCAAAATTACAATTCCCAAAACTGTAACAAATACCATATTAAGGAGCAGTGCAGCCAGGTGTTAAAGTAACAGCTTTAATGCTTCCATGATTCAGTCAAATTTTTTCACTGCCTTCAAATCACCGTAACACTTCCAATTTTATATCCATGGTAATTGCTTTATGGTCTCTTTTTGTACTTAGTAGTCTCATTCTAGCTACAGTTTCATGACACTCTCTCAGTCTGACTTGGGTTTTGGTTATGCTATCATTGGATGAGTATAATATACAGGACTAAAATGGCTAGGCTCTTCTTGATGAGAACAATAAAGGCACTGAAGTACATGCCAATACTTAACAGCATGCCAGGAAAGGAAGGGAAGAGGCTTTGGATGTCCTGCTATCTTTCTCAGTCACCTTAATTTTCTTTACCTAAATAACAAAAGAAGCAAAAAAGTTCCCCAAGTATTTGCATCTCCCTCTTACCTCCCCTTATTAAAGGGAGTAGAAGCGAAAGTGTACTTTAGCCCCTAATACAATAAATATTTTTTGTCTTGTCTTATAGTGAGTTCACAAAGGTCTAGATTCTCAGGTAACATCTGCCAAGTAGATTCCCTGATTTATAGATTCTGAAACAGTAAAATCTACACGTTGTATGTATGTATATATGAAAAGATAGTGATAGTTATGTTTAACCTTCAGATCACATTCTCATGGTCAGCCTCTCTTCCTGGACTGAGAGAAGAATATTAATAACCATGGGTAAAAACCTCAGTTACCCAGCACTCTCTGGGAATGGACCACTTTGGATGGGGCCAAAATCTAGATGAGTTAACCTGATAACCATAAGTTTTATATCTTGAGGATTTTTTATGCAAATTTTTCTAAATGTTTCTAAAATGTATTATATACGTCCCTGCCTTCCCCTCCCATCATCCTATTCTACTATATATATAATTTTGGGTGCAGATGTGAATGGTATAGAGACTAAAGTTACAGAACTTTTCTCGTCATTGGGCTATTGTATGACAGCAAATATCACCCCACCCTTCTGCTTGGTGAACTACACAGGCTGGTCTGTCAAAAACTAAAACTGCCTTTTGGAGCTACTTAAAGTTAATTTTATCTGCTTGTTCCTCACCCAGCACCCCATGTGCCTTCAATATACAGTATTAGGAAGCAGATGTTACTTCTGTTTACAAGTTCCTTTTCTTTTCAGATATTCCAGAAGCTTGAGGATTCTGGAAGAATGAATACCCAATTGTGATGACAAAAGTTGACTATAGTTGTGGAACAAGGCATACGTTTCCAGACATGATTAATTTGCTGATTTGTTTTGCTTGACTGCATTTATTTGTTATCAGAGTTCTATGGGGCAGAGTCACAGGGAAGGGAAGAGGAGGGGAGAAATGCGGGAAAGGAAGGGTAAGGAGGAGGAGAGAAAGAAAAAGGGGGAAGAGGATTAAAAAGGAGGAAGAAAGAGGGAAAGGGGAAAGAGTGAAGGGGAGAAAGGAGAAGAAGGAAGGGGGAAAGTGGGTTGAGGGAAGAAGAAAAATGGAAAAGTAAGAAAGGGGGAATGGGAGAAAGGGGAAGGCAAGGAAGGGAAGGAAAGAAAGAGGAAGGAAAGAAAGGAGAGGAAGAAGGGGGAAAAGGAGAAATGGAATAAGGGGAAGAGAAGAAAGGGGAAGGGAAGAAAAAGAGAGGGGAGAAAGGGAGGGAAAGAGAGAAAGGGGAAGGGAGAAGGGAACGAAAGGGAAAGGAAGATCAATAAACCAGTTAGAAAGAAAAAGAGAGAAAGAATACATCCTAAATGGCTATGATTTTATTCTACTGGCCCTTTAAATGAAATACAGTTAGCTGCATCTGAATTTCTGCACCCCAGTGCCTTCAGTATAAGATGAAAGGTTTGATAGTCATAAAGCCATGCATACCCCCCCCCAAAAAAAAGAAGTTTGAGACAACGCAATATTGTTAAATCTTTAGAATTTAAAAGGCCCCTAACAACTTTAAAGTACTAACCATTTATGGATCCTAGATTATACCCCTTTAACAATTTTTCCCCCTAAACAACATTTAATACCGTTAGAAAAAATACAAAGTACATAATACTGCTCTAAAAGTCTATATCTATTTTCTACTATACTTTTTTAAAACTCTCAGGAGAGAAAAATTTCCAGGGAACCAAAAGCTTTTGTTCCTCAAAAGGCAGTTAAGTGGGCAGTTCAGTAAATGAGAAAGAGCGTAACAAAATCAAAATCTCAAAAATGAATATGAAGTATAGTCAGTTCCTGTCTTTCTGGACTTGTCAGGCAATGGGGATGTATTCTGGCTGATTAAATATTTTAAATACTATACCAATTTTTAAAGGAATGACAATACAACAAAATAAGCATAATACTAAAACTAAACAGAATTCAATCTTTTCTCTGATCCTTCAGAAGATATTTATGGATCTCAGAAAGCCTCAAAGTTATCATCATTTAGTTTAAATAGCATCATACTGTCATAGAATCATGGCATCATAAACCAAAGGTCACGGAGAATAGATAGAAGGGACCTTAATGTCATAAGGAAACTGAATGTCCATGGGGAAACTGAGTCCAAGAGGAAATGAGTGACTTGTCCAAGATCACACAGGATTGGAGTTAGAACCAAAGCCCTTTACTCAACTGTACCAAATTGTCTGTCCTTCATCACATTGCCTCTCTTGTGTAGCTCCATACAAAAATGTTGCCTAATAGAATTTAAGTTCAATTAGCCTTTAAAAAAAAAAAAAGGAAATAAGGAACCAAGTTGAGACTCAGCAATGTAAATCCAAATCCTGGATTAATCTGGACAGTGGTGACACATACAGAGTTCTGAAGGGACAATAGTCTTTAAGTCATACCTACATATATAAAATTATGAACAAATTCAGATAATTTGGTTAATTAACTGCCAATATTTCACTCCAACCAAATTGCTTCATTTTCTGTCCTCCACATACACCTTATGCATTTCTGACTCCACACATATACCTTTAACATTTCCTGGAATGCTTGAGTGCCATTCATATGGCTTCCATCAAAATCCTAATCTGTCAAGTCCCAAATCAAATCCTATCTAATAAATACTTCTCTGATCACTCCCAGTCTCACATGATCTCATCCTATGAATTTCTATACTATTACCCATATGATAGTTTATTCACACACATCTCTCCATCTATAAAAGTAACCTTCACACACAGAGGGAATGAAAAGGCTTTCCTAGATATTCTATAGCATACTACACCTTGCCAATCCAATTAAATGAAAGTTATTAAAACAAAAAACATGAGTTCTCATAGTACTTATTATTTGTTGATTATATTTTTAAAGTATTTGATTGAAAAGTAAAGAATCCCCTTATGGGTCCTCCTCTCAAAACAGATATCTCTCCTGACCACATGTGAAAATCATACAAGACTCCTTAAAAGATGGAACAATGGAGATAATTTTGAGCGATGACCATATATATAGCTAACATTCAGTAAGTGCTTAATATATGCTAAACACTGCTGTGAAGTACAGCTGATGGCCCAGAGCTCTGAGCCTAGCATCAGGAAGACATGAGTTCAAATCTAGCCTCTGACAGTAGCACTTATTTGGCACACTGCCTGGCACTTAGTGAGCACTATATAAAAACTCGTTCTCTTCCCTCCCCCTAAATGCTGTGCATACAAAGAAAGGCAGACATAATCCCTTCCCTCAAAAAGCTCACATTCTAATGGGGGGAAAGTTTGAGGGATGAGGAAAACACCTTATAAATGAATATATTCAAACAAGATATATAAAAGATATATAAGAACTGGTCCATCAGTATACACTGTACACCTTAGACAATACAGAAACAGGAAACTGGCCGAGGACAGACTGAACTACGTTGGGGAAATTAGAGAATCCTCTTAATAACTTCTAGCTTCCCCCTGAAACAAAGTCCACTCCCTTTATTTTATTTTTCTTTTGTCCGTTGGAATATCTTATTCGTATGTGTTTTTCACCCTTAGAATAAAAAATGCCAGGATTTTTCCTTCTGTGTTGTCGTCTTGCTTCTTCATGGAGGATGATGACAGCTGAGGTTGATAATGACACAATGAACCCAAACTGACAAGATGGTAGCAAATTGTTTTGTCACGTTTCTAGATCTTTCAGTGTAACATTAAATCTGGGACTGATTATAGCATGCTTGTTTAATCTGCCTATAAGGTCCACAACAATTTTTCCTGTTCTATGATCATCAATGATCTCAAGTTCACCAATATAACTATTTCATCATCACATTTATGAACCAGACAACTACTTTAGAGCATGGCCTGATGGGAACCTGGCATTTTCCTGACTTCCCTGCATTGTTGATATTTTTGAGACTTCATGTACAACAAGGCAATGGAGCTGCAAATGGCAGAAAGAGCCTCACCCCCTCTAAAAAAAAAGCAGCAGTCTTCTGACTGCTGTTCTCTATAGTGGCAATTTATATCTCTAAGGAATTAAAGTTCCTTCACAGGAGAAGCTTGTGGAGGGCAAGATAATGTCGCAATACATTACCAAGGGAAATTTTCAGCAGAAAGAACATAAAAGATGTCATCAGCGAGATGCATATCCAAAAGAGGTGGTAGGACAGTCATAAAACAAAAGCAAGAGACAAAGACGATCAGTTTAGTTGCTCCCCGATCTCAATGAGGTGTCAAGAAATCTTGAGGAAGGTCCCTAGTCCATTGGGGGATCTCTCTGGTGGAGGGCCAGAAGAGAAGGTATGGACGGGTTAAAATCTGCATCCTCTAAGGCAGTGGCTCTCAACCTTCCTAATGCCTCAACCCTTAATACTCATATGTGGGCATATCTGCACGTGGGCAAACCCACCTGGAGACAGATAAAGGAGCAGTGTCTCAGTTCCTAAGACCATTGGAAATATGTGAAAGGATCATTTGACACCACCCCCAAGGGGTCGCAATGCACAGGTTGAGAACCGCTGCTCTAAGGGCATCCCCTTATCAATGAAATCACTAATACATTCAGTTAACAAAATATTTCAAAAAACAAATGGTAGATTTTAAAAACAGTCAATCAATCTACCCAACAAAGATTGTCCCTAACTGCTAAGCATTGTGTTAGAGTAGGAATACAAAGACAACAATGAAAAAGTCCTGACCTCAAGGTGCTTATATTCATTCTCATCAGTGGAAACAATAAATATAGTCAGCACTTATAAAAAATTTTAAAGTCTACCAAGCACTTTAGTATACAATCTCATTTAATCTTTATGGAAACCTGAGGAGGTAGGTGCTATTGTGATTCCCATTTTGTGTATGAGGAAAATAAGTCTAAGAGAGGTTAAGTGACTTGCACAGGGTCACACAGTTAGCAATGCCTGAAACAAGATTCAAACTGAGATCATCTTAAGTCCAAATCAGGTTCTTTCTACACCATGCCACACAGAAATAAATATAACACAAAGAAATTGCTGGCATTTGAAGTGATCCATAAAGGAAAGTAGAGATTCTAAGAGGCAGAAGTGATGAGGGAATGCATTCCAGGCATGGGGGACACTGTTTAAAGTCATAGTGCTGCAGGCATATGGCAGGAACGGTAGAAATCATATTTCATTGTTATACTCATCGAACCCAAAAAAACATACTGAACATAGAAGAAACTCAAAAATTATTTGTGGAATAAGAGAAAGTATGAAAGTGATCACTCATTTTTTACAGAAATTAATAATTGCCATAGTCTTCTGTGGACCAGCCTCACATCACAACTAAAAGACTTGAGGAAGGAAAACCCAAGTCAAAGGAACTTGTTTCATGCAAATGTCAAATTAATGGCTCAGCCAGAATTACACATAAGAGTCCCTTCAATATTACTCAGTCAATTGCCTGCTGGACAATACTGCCTCTGGGTATAAAAAGGGATCAAGTTATGCTCAAATCTCTTCATTATCCTCTACCAATCCGACCCAACTAGCACCTTTACTGTAAAGATAACAATCGCCTTAAGGCTTGTTGCATTGTTACATAAAGTATTTGACTTGGAATAAGATGACCTGGCTATGAATTATACTTCTGTGACTATAGGCAAATCACTTTGCTTGTAAGGGCCTCAGTTTCCTCATCTGGCAAATGAGAGGGTTAAGCCAGCTAATGTCTAAGATGCTCTCTAACACTAAAGATATAGCTGTTATCTATGAAATGCAGAATTGGGTGATTCTAAAAATGAGCTAAGAATAACAGTCAGCTCTCCATAACTAATGCATCCCAAGAGGGACCAAAGAGGAGAAAATATGATTTCTTCTTCCATTCTGTTTTAGAAGAGGGAAATGTACTTATGTGATTTTTTTATGAGTAATATTTACCTATTCATCCATCATATTTTCTCAGATTACAGTCTAGCTTTCAAACCTTTTATTTCCCTTTCTTGTAGAAAGCATAAGATTCTGAGGCACTTGCTATTTCCCCAGAAAGGATTAGAAAAGCAGAGTGAAGGCAGTGTATGTGACAGCTCGTTACTCAGTCAGATGGTAACAGCAATGACTAAATGCCCATTGTACCAGTCTACCAGGGAATATCAAGGTACATACGAACAGTCCCTGCTCTGAAAGAGCTCATAGTTAAGAAAAATTGTATATAAAAGAATGTTACGACTCAGACAACATACTGCTTTAGAAAGTAATATTCACACTGTCACTATGAATGAAGAGGAGCATAAACAGACATGAACATGACATGAACACATCACACAAATACATACATACACATATGTGTATACATATATATACACATATATATGTATACACACACATGCATCCACTGGATCAACTACCTGATTACCTTAATTCATGCTCAAATATATTCCTTGTCCTCTATTGTCTAGCTCATTCAAGACAGTAGGTACAAGGGATCTCAAAATAAAATCCCTTCAAGAAGTTTAAGTTCTCCTGGGTAAAAAACATTGTAAACTGATAAATACATACAAGTTAATTTGAGAAGTGAGGGAGAATGAGCAATTGAGGAATTAAGAAACGTTTCCTATGTAAGACGGAATATGGACTGATCCCTGAAGGAAGCTAGGGGTAAGGAGGACACAAAGACATGGAGTTAGGAAAGAAAATGCTGAGTTTGGGGGGCCGGGGGAAGGGGAAGCAAGTTCTAGTTTAGCTACAAGTGGAATACATAGAGCAATAAGTTAAATAAGCCTGGAAGGGTGTGCAAAAGTCACAAAGTAAAGGAGTCCACGCATAAAGTTGAAGAGTTTCCATTTTATGCTAATGACAGGGAGCATTGAAGATTCTTGAGTTGGGAAGCAGTATGGCCAGACACAAGCAAAGATGATTCCACTAGACGAGTCTCAGAAAAGAGGGAGAGAGGCTGTTAAACGATTGCTGCTCCACATTTAATATCTAGCATATCAGGAGCTAATAATAATGCCCGACATTTATGTAGCTCTTACTATGTGCCAGGTACTGGACTTTACAATCATTGTCTCATTTGATCTTCACAACAACACTGAGAGGTAAGTTCTGTTATTATCATCCCCATTTTATAGATGAGGAAACTTAAGCAAATGGAGAATAAATGACTTGCCCAGGGTCACACAGCTAGTAAGTGTCCAAGGTCAGATGTGAATTCAGATCTTCCCAACTCTAGACCTAGCACTCTATCCACTGCGTCACCTTACACAAGTTATAGAATGCATAACATGTTATCTCTTTTGATCCTCACAACAATCCTATGACCTACGGGCTAACGTTACCCCCATTTCATACGTAAGGAAACAGAAGCTAAGAAAGGTTAGAGACATTGCCCAGCATCATACAGCTAGGAGGTGTCTGGGGCAGAATTCAAATTCAAGTCTTCCTGACTCTATGTCCAATACATTATCCACGGCTAAACCCAGCTGTCTATATTTGCTGTCATTTCTAAAAATGAATTCTGGGCAACTAGAGAAGGGCTATTTATCATTTCTGATGCATTTTTGAGAATCTATCCAAAACACAGATAATGCAAATCAATACAATAATTGTAGAGTGTTTAGTTACAACATAGACAATTAAAAATGACCATGTCCACCTTGGATACCTAAGGGTGTGCCTTTCATGGCAGAATGAAACTTATCTGTATTCAAGATGTATTAAGATTTTGAGATCAGGAATACTTGCATTATCCCTCCCCAGTCTGGTAGTTTTATTTTTAGGAATTTTTTCTTATATCTAACCAAATAGCTCATCTCATCTCTATTTCCTCCAGAGACAAGCAGTAGGGGTACAAGCTGGGTTCAAGTTCAGCCTTCAGGACCTGATTATTTTGGCTTTAGAAAGATTATTTGGGCAGTTGTGTGGAAGACAGTTTAGAGAGGAGAGGCTATAAGTCAGTACTCCAAGAAAAAGATTCTTCCAATAGTTCAGATGAGAGATGATAAAGGCATTAAGTAGGGTGATAGACATATGAGCATAAAGGGCGTCTGCACAAGAGACTTTATAAAGGCAGAACCAGTAAGACTTTGTAATGGTCAGATATCGAGGGCAAGGGAAAAGGAAATGTTGAAGCTATGAACCCAAGTGAATGGAACTATGGTGATGCCCTTGGCAGAAATAGGGAAGCTTAGAAAAAGGGGTTGTAATACTGGTGGTGATGGCTGTGGCTGTGGCTATTGCTGGTGTTGCTGGTGTTGGTGTTTTAAGGGTGGAGGAAGAAGGGAAGACGGGGAATCTCATTTTGTACATGTTGAGTTTGAGATGCTTAATACCTCTCCGCACTAACAGAGCAGACAGAATTGGGCAGGAGCAAAGTTAACTGCAAATAATATTGTATATTACAGTTACCCTGTTTGTGTCTCATCTCCCTACCAGACCATAAACTGATGTTTTAGGGCCCTCCTATGAGCCATCATATATCACAGAGGGTAACTTAAAAAGAGCTAATAACTTCCCTGTGTATTTTCGTTATCTTTTAATATAATAATACTTGAAATGTCCCTTGCTACTATCAGTTTTTTTTCTGTGACTGCATGTTGCAAACAAGGTGCTAATTTGTCTTGCTCCAGAAAAGTTTCTCTTTGGAAGGACTACGTCCATTAAATCAAAGATCTAGTAGAAAACTCATATAATTAAGAGCTTCGGTTTGAGCCCAGGAGTACTTTGCATTTTTAGTACTTTTCTTTTTTGCTTTATAATGATGTAAACGATATAGTGAACAGAGCAAAGTAAATGGAGTCCGGGAAGCTGAGCTCGAACCTTGATGCCATTGCCTGCCTGCTACATCATCTTGGACGTGTCCAGTCTCTTCTCTGGACTTCAGTTTACATATATGCAAAATGTGAAAGGAATAGACTACATAACCTTTTGAGGTCTCTTCCAGTTCTAGATTTATGACATTATCATAATAACAATCACCATCATAATCCATAGCATTTATGTAGAACTTTAAGGTTTATAAAGTCCTGTTATCTCTGATCCTTGCAGCAACTCTGTGAGGTAGGTGCCATTATTACCCCCATTCCACAGATGAGGAAAGTGAGGCTGAATGAGATTAAGTGATTTGCCCAAGGTCATACTGATAACAAGTATCCAAGATGGGATTTGAACTCAATTATTCCAGAGTCCAGGTTTAGCATTCTTAACCACTGCATCATCATATATTTCATTATCATCATCATAATATCTAGCATTTATATGGTGCTTTAAGGTTTGCCTTATGATCGAAGCTCTTGTACCAAGTCTAGCTGTTTCCTCTTATCTTCTTGTTTGACTTTCATTTCTTCATTCCCCTGCCTCCCATGTGTGATTTGTCACATTTCATTTTCTCCTACCAGCTGAGAAGAAAACAAACCATTCATTCAAATACCAGGTGATGACATTCGAGGAAGGAAGTCTTTGTGATACTACCGAAAGTAAGATTTAGAAGGGGAGAAAAAGCTGTCTTGGTGGAAAGGAAAGAAGGAGAAAGAAGAGGGGGAGGAAGAAGGAATGACCTAGCCTCCTACTTCACAGAGAAATCTAAGACCATCCAATGGGAGTTTCTTCTAATGCCTTCCTCTATTCCTCAAAACCTGCCAGTATCCTCAATCACTGTTTCTTCCTTTCTTCACCAAAACAGGTCTCCACCTTCCTCTACCTACTCCTCAAACCCTGATGCTTTGGGCTCTAAGAGTTGCTACAGCTTAAAAAAAAATCTTGCCTTCTTTAGTCCTTAGGCAACAGACATACATTCCTTACCAACCCCATTCTCAAAACCTTTCTAGTTCGGCAAGATCTGACATAAGAACTTGCATCCTACTGGCATAGATCTGAAAAAGAAAGGTCTCATTCCACACTGTGGTGAGGCTTTTATATAGGACTTCTTTGAAGGAATACTATACAAAGGAATTCATATTTAATGTGAAAGGCAAAAAAAAGGAACAACTGTAGTTCTCTGAGTACATGTAGTGATAACATATATGTATTTTTCTTTTTATATTATATAATAGGAAGACTAAAATCACTAGATACTGTTCATTCTTTCATGAAAAACAGGACAGTATCAGGGTGCTAGAGATTTACAAGTTCAGCATTCCTTCCACTTGCATCCACCCCTCTTTTCTCAGCACTTGTCAGTTCTCAAATACTCTTGTAATATTCTTTTTCTAAATAAAAGGCTCCCCATATCATAAATCACAATAAGCTCCAAATGGATGCAGGACCTAGATAGTAAAAAATCACATCATAAACAAAGGAACAGAGAGATACTTAGAACTAAGGACAGGGAAAGAATTCTTGACCAAATAAGGGGTAAAGGAAATCACAAGAGAAAATGTACAATGTTAATTGCATAAAATTTAAAAGTTTTGCACAAGCAACATTTAACACAGGCAAAAAATTAGAAGAGAAACAGTTAAACAATAAAACATCTTTGCACAGTTTCTCTGCTAAAAGCCTAGTCTACAAGATATATACATAATTGATGCAAATACTTAAGAATAAGGGCCATTCCCACAACAGGCAAAAGATATGAAAAGAAAGTTCTCAAGGGATAAAGAGCAAGGAATCAGCAACCATATTTTTAAAATGTTCTAAATCACTAATAATAAGAGAAACATTAAAACAACTCTGAGATTCCACCTCATTCCCATCAGATTGGCAAAGATGGCAAGAAAGAAAAATAATTACCAAAGGGAATATGGGAGGATAAGCATACATACATCTTGTTGGTAAAACTATGAATTGTTCTAGACATTCTGGAAAAGAATTAGGAAACAAACCCCAAATGTCACAAAACTATGCATGCATTTTTCCCAACAATATTACTTATAAGCAAATATCCTGAAGAGATTTTTTTAAAAGAGGAAAAGGGTCCATGTTTACAAAAATATTTAGAGTGATACCTCTTTGTCAAAGACAATAAGAGGTAACCAAGAGGCTTTCCATCAACTGGGGAATGGCTGAACAAATTATGGGATATTAGTGTAATGGAATATTATTGCACTAGAGTAAATGATGAAAGGGATGCATGCAAAGAAACTCGAGATTTATATAAACTAATATAGAGGAAAGTGAACAGAACTAGAGCAATTCATGTTGTTCTATTTAGTCGTGCCTTACTTTTCATGACCTCATTTGGGGTTTTCTTGGCAGAGATACTGTAGTGGTTTGCCATTTCCTTCTCCAGCTCATTTGACAGATGAGAAACTGAGGCAAACAGGGTTAAGTGACTTGCCAAGGGTCACACAGATATCACATATTTGAGGCTAAACTCGAACTAAGGTCCTCTTGACTATAGGGCTGGCATTCTATCCAATGCACCAGATAGGTACCATCTGGAACAATTTATACGACTAAATTGTGAAGAAAACCAACTTTGAAAGACTTAAGAACTATGACCAATACACAATGACCCAACAAGGATTTCAGAATACTGATGCCAAAGCATAATACCTACCTCCTAAAGGAGAGGATGGACTAAACGTATAGAACAACACATGCATTTTCAGATTTGGCCAATATGTGTATTTGTTTTGTTCAACTATACTTATCTGCTACAAGGGAGATTTGTATAATTGTTTTAGAGGGGAGAAGTTGAATACAGAGTTATGCTAGTGACAGTAACAGCAAAAAAAAAAAAAGAAGAAAAATAAAAAGAGGGCCATCAAAGCATTAAAAAAAAAAATCACAGAGGAGAACAAGCAAAACTTCAAAGGGAGATAGACAAGCAAGACTGCTTTGAAACTCTGTTTAATTTATTACATACTTTTAAAAATACAAGCTGAATATAATATAGTTTCTTGTATCTTATACATAATCCGCTTTTGGTTTATCTTTGTAAAAAGGAAATGTTCATGTTTGTTAATTTTTGTCAAGTTCAGAATAACAAAAAAAAAATTTTTTTTAAGGAAAGAAAGGATTTGATTGATAAGTAACTGCCCAGAGCCATCACCTCCTTCAGCAATGAATAAAACCTTTAAACCTGGTCTTAGCGTGATTACCTGACATCTACTATCACTTGATCAAATTTCAGTAACAAGATGCTGAAGACAGGTTCTCTTTTTTTCTGCTCTCCCAGAATGTGTACCACGGATTCCCAGACCAGCTTGGTGGATCACAGCTAATAAGGCTCAATGGGAGTTAATCTTCTTTTTTTACTTTACCTTTCTTTTTCTCTTACATATTTTTCATTTTCCTTTTTCTCCCATGAAGACAAAAGGGAATGGTTATTTTTTTCTCTAAACAGGAAAACAGAGCTGCCCAGAGATTTAACGAAGAATTTTCTACAAGACTAGAGAGATGTCTGCAATCTTTGGGAATTTAGCACATATTCCCTACAATATCCTTAACCTATTTAGTCCAAAACAAAACCTGCATTTGAGAGTAATGGTCTCTCACCTAAGGAATATCATAAAATGCATTTATTTAGCATTTCAAAATAGGAAATAAGCAACTGCTAGGGAAAAAATTTCAGCAAACATTAATTGCCAGCTACGTGCAAAATACTATTCTAGGTTGCATGGTTTGTCCTTCATTCTCAAAAAGGACCATGACATTAGGGAGATGATGACATAACTTGCAAGTGACTTTGATTTGAGTGAGAGAGGGCTAAGCAAGGTCACCAGACTCACTTTCTTCAGAGCCATCTGGGTCCAGTAGCCAGATATTCATCAGAACGACTGTAGATGGCCCAGGATGCAACTATTCAAGATACTTACTGGAAGAAAGACATGAGACATGGTATTCCTTCCTTCATGGAGTTTCCAATGCAATATGAAGAATATTACACAAATATAGAAAGTATCCCAAAAGTCCTAATTGCAGTTTTTAGTCCTAGTGTCTTAAAACTGTACTAAAGCTTTTGGGACATCCTGTATAATTATAATACATGGGATGCAATATGGTATGGTGGACCAAGCTTTAGATTTGGAGTCAAAAGACCCAATTCCAAGACAAGTACTCTACCCATCAGAGTTCTAAAGTGCAACCCTTTGACTGAATCCAAACTTCACACAACAAATTCCCTTAACAAAAGGATTTGTTCTATAAAACTTGGAGTCAGTCAAAAAGGTAGCACCCAAGGGCCTAGAAGGCCACATGTGGCCTTGAGGCTACAGGTTCCCCACCCCTGCACCAGACCATCTCATTTGTAAATTGGGATAATATCTATAGTTCCCACTTCATTGAATTGTGAAATTCAAATGACATATAAATATAGTATAAAAAATCTATGGAAATGAAGAACATTTCTTGAGTGCAATAACAAAAAGCAGGAGGTGTGTATACAATGATTTATAAACCTTAAATAAATGTCAGTTATTGTTCTTATAATTACTGTTTCAAACTTTTAAGTGAAAGCTTGGGAGTGAAGTGGGTAGGGGTGAACATCAAAGAAGGTTGAAGCCTTCCTCCATAAATGGAGAATGGAGAACTTGATTTGGACCTTAAAAGATAGGTAAGAAGCAGAAAATCAGAGGGAAGACTTCCCAGGGATAAGAAAGAGAGTCATGAGTCAGGAAGGCAGGTAAACAAAGAGCTTCTTTGAGAGGCAGAGAACATACCAGTTTGAGAGGTGGGGGACAATATGGAACAAGGTTAGAAATCTTGGAAAACACCAGTGTTTGGAGGGCAGTAAATGCTAGACGAGGGACAGCTTAGGTAGCACAGTGGATAGCCTCAGACACTTACTAGTTGTGTGACCCTGGGCAAGTCCCTTACCCTTGTTTGACTCAGTTTCCTCATCTGTAAAATTATCTGGAAAAGAAAATGGCAAACCACTCCAGCATCTTTGCCAAGAAAACCCCAAATTGGGTCACGAGAGTCAGACATGACTGAAAAAACTGAACAATGAATCCTAGACAAAGGAGTTGGTACTTGAATTTGTAGGAATAGAAGACCACCAAATTCACCTCTGTAAAGGAATTCAATTATTCTATACTGAAATTATAGTACAGACCACAAGTAAGAAACTGATTTACTTACAAATAGGCAAATGCTAAGAAACATCTAGGGGCATTTAAAAACATTAGGACTCTTTTGAAAATGTGATTCAGGTAAATAGATTGTCTATCCAGGACAGAACCTATTACATCGTCTGCTTTTCTAACTCATCAAGGCCAAATTCTCAAAAATCCAACTGATTGCAATCAGTAAGCCATAATGGTTTTCATTTGTTTTGTCTGCCATTGATGCAAGTGATTTTAGAGTTTCATTATTTAGAGAGTCCTTCAAAGGCTATGGACATTTCAGATGGTTATAAATGGCTTTTAATGTGTTTTCACAGTTTGTGGCCAACCACAGACATTCAGAATTCTCAGGTGTGGTCACCAAAATAGTGAACTCACTTTAGTAAGTATTCCAGTCTACCAAGACCAATGAAATCATAAATTTCTTTTCAGTTGAAGGCCTCAGCCAAATATAGGGATTCTTACCAACAGGTTAAGTAAGGTAATTTATCTTTATACTATCTTCAGAAAGCTAATTTGCCCCATAAAATTGTTTAATATACATGAAAGAAATCCCAGGAGCAAAGCTTAAATGAATTAAATCCAAGATTTATGGTCACAATGGAATGACAAGCTGGAAGAACCTGATTTTATTTATGTAAAATCTGAGGCATTATATTTAATATTTATTCTTCTCATGCCTATATAATTCCATTAGTTTTTCATGTTTTATAGAACAGTTCTCATGTTTTGGTTGATTTTCATGTTTTTATCAGTGTTTAGTAACAGCATACCAAGAACATCATTCTTGTTTACTTTTAAGATGTACTGTTTACGAATACTAATTTCAGCACCTTAAGTAAAATGATGAACGCATCTTGACTCACCCCTCAGCATTTCAATTTACTAACATTCCTCCCTCCCTCCCCCACCCCATATTTTCTGATTTTCTTCCAAGGTACTCCAGCTCCTTTCTAAATGGTGCCTCATTATTCACTATACAACACCACTGTGAGGAAGATGACAAACTATTCACATTTTACAAATGAGGAACATGGAGTACAGAAAGGTTAACAGACTTGCTCAGTCTTTGTGTGAATCACTGACAAAGACAGAAAAAGCCTCTAGGACTTATCATCCAGTTCAATTATCTACCCACCAGACTGGTAGTCGACACGTTCTTTTGGTCCACATACCGTTTCAGTGCAGCAAAGAGCCTAGAGACTACTCACTGCAGTCACTCCTCCAGTTGCCACTGTCTGGAAGCTGCCCATCTACACAGGCACCGTGCACACACATATGCACAGACAGAGCACCACCTCAACAAGAATTAATGGGAAAAACGGCATGCTTTTGAGGAATCGGTAAGATGATCTCTTTTTGTTAGTATCCTAGGTGAATGACTTTGTATCAGAAAAAAGTGCATATGGTCATTTATGAGACCAGATAATGCACTGATTATAATAATAACAACAATAATAGCATTTATATACTATTTTAAGGTTCACAAAGCACTTTCTCATTTGAACCTCACAACAACCCTGTAAGCTAGCTGTTATTATTACCATTTTTCAGATGAGGAACTGAGATATACAAAGGTTAAGTGACTTACTCAGCACCACACAGTAAATAAGTTTCAGGGGCAATATTTGAACTCAGATCTTCCTGACGCCAAGTACAGTACTCTTACCCTAACTGCCTAACTTACCCTAACTTACACCCAACTGCCACAGACCACCACAAGAGATCACCCGGATCTTTAAAGATCTTCAGTGGTTCACAGACCACAATGAAAATTATTCCAATTATTCCAAATCAAAGAGCATTTATTAAATGCTAAGTATACTCCAGGCACTTTTGCTAAGCCTAGGGGTACAAAGAAAGGGCAAAAAAAGAGTCTCTGTCCTTAAGCAGCTTCTATTCTAATGGAACAACTTACATCCTAGATAAGTCTCAAAAACAGAGAAGCCCAGAATCCGACACTGAACTTGACCATAACTTTTTTGCTGTATCCTATCTACTCCCATTTCTGAGGATATACTCTGGGGAGCTGTGTAAGGGCTTTTAATCTTTCTGATGCATTTTTAAAAGAATTACCCCCCCCCAAAAAAACCCACATAAAATGAAAATCAATTTTAAAAAATTGTGGAATACTTAGTTACAAAATTTAAAATTACAAAACAAGCATGCTCCCTTTTAGAAATAGATAAAGATGTGCTTTGCATAGCAGAACATAAGCTTATCTTCAGTTAAAGTTTTCAGAGTAGGAACACTCATGATCTCTGTCTGTC
>CM053582.1:465849775-465868023 GCA_028627135.1 Pseudochirops cupreus | reverse complement strand
GTAGCATGTGAGTAGTAAATGAAGGAAGGCTTTGATTAAGCTCTGCAGCAATAGATTCCAGGAAGGTTTATGATGCAAATTAGGAATACTGCGGTATGGAAATCATTTTACATTCAAACCCTAGTGCATTCCTAGTTCTAGGATTGTTCAATTATTTTGCCTTTGTGGTTGGGTTGTTATTGTTGTTGTTGTAGGTGGGGGAAGGTACTTTTTCTAATGTTTAGTTTTAAAAGACAGTGAGTGTAAAAACAGGGGCACTAACCTAGAAGGACAAAGGTGTCACTTGGTTGTGTGGTTAGGGTTTGGTTTTCAGTCCGGCATATAATTTAAAGAACATGTGTGGTTCAACTGATAGCATGCATCCCTGATGCTGATGTTTCTTTGTACTTTTCAGATGCTCCCTGCAGTTGGTCTGGCTTGTGCCTGACAGTGTACGGGAGGTCCCCAAGACCCTGGAACATTGGATGGAGGACTTTAATTAAAGGTGCTTCCAATTCTTAAGCATCCACAGATATTGTGTTTTAGTGGATGTTCATTCTCTGGAGATGGAGATTAGTCAAGAAGCTAGTATGTGTGTTTATTTTTAGCCTCAGGAACATGCTGTATGTCACTGCTTGACTCTAAATGGCAGTTAACGGATAGGTTCGTTAAAGACATCTCTGCAATGGGGTAATTACTGCAATTTATAACACGGAGCCAATCCCAGGGAGACTGACAGGCAGCTCTTTGCAAAATTTAGCAGGCATCAGCCTCTCTAACACTTAGGTACAGAGATGATGGGCTTCTTTTTTGGGGGGGTGGGTAGAGTGTGGAGAGGTAATTTCTTCCCACTTCCACTAAAGCAGACTAGTCAAGATATGTTTTTCTAGTAATTTATGAAGATAGTTTCCTTACTCCTTGAATATTACTTGAACGTTTAATCCCCAATTGTGAATTCTGGTCTGATTTCACATGGGAATTTCAGTTCTTCCTTTCCTTCTACATTTGGCTTCATTATGCTGAAGTGTTGGTTTTGTTTTCTTTTCCTGGATCCTCTTTAGGTGAGAGGTGTGGGTGGGGAGATCTGGGCTGCTTCTTTTTCCTTATAGTCAAGTAATTGATCTCCCTACCCCCAGTATCTCTCTTCATTTCATACTACACATAATCACCAGATTAGTTTTCTTATAACATTTATTTAAACACATTATGTTTCTGCTCAGAAACTTTAAGTGGCTTTCCATTGACCACAGGATAAAATCCCAACTCCTTAATTAGTTACACATTCAAGATCCTCTACTGCCTATAAAATGATCTGGCCATCTTTCCTTCACATCATTGCTCATATTGCTCACCTAAGCCCCACACTTGGGACCTTTTTAAAAACTACTTTCCACCCCTCCTAATCTTCTAACAAATTCGACATCTTCTGTTGTGCATTAAGTGCAAGGTACTGTCTGTCCTAGGGATAGGTAGGTATTGCTGTTTGTGGACTCATCTTCCCTAGTTCAAATGTGGCCTCAAACTCATAGTAGCTGTGTGACCTTGGCCAAGTCACTTAACACTCATCTGTAAAATGAGCTTGAGAAGGAAAACAAACCACTCCAGTATCTTAACCAAGAAAAACCCAAATGAAGTCATGAAGAGTTGGATTTGACTGAAAAAACAACTCAACAACTGTCTGCCCTAGGGCCTGGAGTTTCAAAGAAAAAACAGGAAATAACCTCAGCCCTTAAGAACTGCTGTGGGAAGATAAAATATGCATTTAGATAAGTCGGTGCACAGGAAATACAAAAGTATGCCTAGTGATTTTAAGAGAGAGAGCGCCAACACCTAGGTGAAGAGGATAAAGAGAGGCGTTGTACAGTGACACTTGAGCTTCAGTATGAAGAATTCTGTGATGTGGAGGTCAATTGTGAATGCATTCCAGAAGTGGGGATTCCACATGTGCATACACGTGGAGAAGCCAGCAGGCCTGTTTGACTGGAATGAAGAGTATATGAAAGGGAGTAATAAGATACAAGATGAGAAAAAGTAAGTGGAGGGCATATTGCAGAGGGCTTTAAATTATAGGCTAAGGATTTTATATATTATCCTAAAGACAACAGGGAGCCACTGGAGATTTTTGAGGAGAGGAGAGACATGCTGAGATCTGCAGTCTAGGAACATCAATTAGCAACTGAGTAGAGAATGGGTTGGAGATCTTTGAGGCACTTAATTATTCAAGGCCCAATACTTTTTCTACAATTTTTTGGTGGTCTCTTCCCTCATCACTGTACCTTACTACAGATCACTACAGTGACTGCTTCCTCATTGCTCTCAATTCCAGTGGCACATGTTGTCTCTGCCATTCCTTTGATACATATCATATACTGCTTTGTGTATTGTTAGGTTGTTTTCTATCACTTTGTGTATATCATCCTGACGAGACTGTAGTATTCTTGCATATGGGGATCATGCCTTGCATCCTTCAGTGCCTAACATCTAATAGGGGCTAAAAATTCAATTTTCTCTTTTGTTTTTTGTATATGCCCTGTGCTTCCTTTAGTACAAAGGGCTCACATCAGTTTAACCCATAGCTAGCATTGTGTGCCCTTTGATCCTGGCATCTCTGCTTATGGACTTGCTCAAGGGTAGGAGACAAATGGGGGCCATCTCCAGTTGTCCTGATCCATGACTTGCCACTGGACCTAGATGGCTCAGGAGGAGAAAGTGAGGGTAACCTTGCCCTGTCCTATTCACTTGCAAGTCATGACATCATCTTCCTGAGGTCATGGTACTCTTCAAGAATGAAGGACAATGACAGCAAGGAAACTAATAATAGCAATTCATATTTCTATAGCACTTTGAGTTGGCAGATATACATGAGGATTCTTACGGCAAATTTGGCAGTATTTCTTTGTAAACCAGGTATGTAAAAATATGTTCTCCTTAACTAGGCTAATATTCAGAATTGCAGTGCAATGAGGCACTCTCAGAAAGGGATGTGCATGAGCATTAAAACAACTGTCTTTACCCACAGCTGGTATTCCCAAAACAGATATTTCCTTGCTCTGAATGTATTTCTCAACTCAGACTTTGAAGAAGGACCAGTGTCACCACTATAAGTCAGTTTAGATTCACCAACCTAACCTTTAGGTATTTGTCTCAAGCCAACTTGTTACTCAAGAGGTATAATGACTTGTATTACTTAAAAATGGTGTCTCATCAACTTTCTGTGAATTTTGATGACTCTGGAAGGGAAAGTGAGGCTGATGACTTTGAGTAACTCTGTGTCACTTAAATCCAGGATACCACTCATGTTGTCATTGGTCCTCTTTGAAAATGAAGGACTGGGGCAGCTAGGTGGCGCCGGCCCTGAAGTCAGGAGGACGTAGTTCAAATCTGACCTCAGACACTTCACATTTATTAGCTGTGTGACCTTGGGCAAGTTGCTTACCACCAATTTCCCTCCGAAAAGCAAAAAAAAAAAAAAAAGACAATGAAGGACAAACAACAAGAACACCCTTTCAGAATGTAGACCAGGCTTTGTGACTTTTAAAATGGACTGTTTATGTAAAAAGTCAATGCTAACACAGTATACAATTAACAATTTCTTATCCATAGTTATGTAGTTCTTCAACCTGGGATTTCATTACTTCACATGAGATGCTTAATATTTTTTCTGTGCTTGCGTATGGTATAGAAATGATTTAGGATACATTTCTGTGTATAACATTGTTACCTTGTTAATTTGATCATATCCTTCATTCTTACACCTTTTTAAAGGTAATAAAATAGAAAAGGATGCAGAGATACTTAGAGAACACGAAGTGAACATGGCGAAATGGTCAAGCACTCTTGCTGAGAAGGGAAATGGAGTTGGGATATATAGGTATCAGTATAGTATACAGAACATTATTTATTAAGAGTTAAGAGGAATAAGGTAGATTGTGGAGCTTAAGAAAAAACAAGAGTTTGAAACAGCTACTATGGGGATTTTAATATAGCCAATGAGAAAATTAAAAGGATTGCTATGTAAAAACAAGGGGGCATGAGATTAGATAGTATAAATTTGTTGAAAGCCCAGTCAACATAGTTTAATTATTTCTCCCCAGCAGTTTTTAGATCCCATAAGAGTTGGAGTCAAAGATGGTAGGCATTACCCAGGATGGAGGCCAGGAAAGAGTAATAGAGTAATAATACCACAAGGTCAATGGAACTCAAAGATCACAAAGTTATTAGAGTTGGAAGCTTGGAAGTCATCTAATCCAACCTATTCATTTTATAGATAAGGAAACTGAAGATTTGTCCAATGTTCCATAGTAAGTAAGGTGCAGAGCTTTTACAGGTGACTGCTAAGACTGGGAAAGGAGAGAATGAGGACTTTGTAGGGGTGATGGCCTGAAGAAATACAGAGGAGTCAAAGGACCAAAAGTCTTGAGGAGGATGAAGAATGGGCTTGATGGGAGATAAGGAAGTGGGAGAAGTAGAGATTTGAGACAGAGAAGGGAATTCTAGAGGTTAGTATCTTGAAGTTTATAACTATAAAGCATTGTGAAATGTAATCATCCTGTGGCTGGCCAGTAGAATGGAGATGGAGGTCATAGGAATAGCCCGAGGCACTGTTAGGCCATTCATTGGTGGGAATATTGAAAATTCTAAGGGTGTTGGCAAGTGAATAAGTTGAGAGGTAATTGAGAAAGTGACCCAGAGATTAATAGATGATATTGTCAGAGATTAATAGATGATATTGTCAAGGATGGAGGTCATAGGAGTAGCCCGAGGCACTGTTAGGCCATTCATTGGTGGGGATATTGAAAATTCTAAGGGTGTTGGCAAGTGAATAAGTTGAGAAGTAATTGAGAAAGTGACCCAGAGATTAATAGATGATATTGGCAAGGATCTGGAGAAGGCAATTTATAATTGGGTGGCATTTACTTCAAACAGAGTTGGTTAAGTGATGGTAGTAGAGTAAGGATCTAGGAGCAGCAGTGTGGGGATCAGGGACAATGCCATTTCCTGTGGGTGGAGTAGAGATTGTATTGCTTTTTAAATTTGTGGAAATAAATATAAAGATAATAGCTGTCATTTACATAGCATTTTAAGGATTACACAGTGCTTTGCAAATACTGTTTCATTTTATACTTACACAACCCTGGAAGATAAGTACTATTATTATCCCTGTTTACAGATGTGGAAACTGAGGCAGAGATCAAGGGACTTGCCGAGGGTCATACATTTAGTCAATTGTCTGAGGCCACACCTAAACTCAGGTACCCCAACTCAGAGTCCAATTCTCCATCCACCTGGCCACCTACCTGCCAACATTTTTTGTATATAAGTGTATACATATTTATCAGGCAAGTAGGTGGTGAAGTGGGCAGAGTACCAAGCCTAGAGTCAGGAAGACCCAAGCTCAAATACAACTCCAGACAAAAAGCAGCTGTGTGACCCCAAACAAGTCAGCCAAACCTGTTTACTTCAGTTTTTCCTTCTGTAAAATGAGTTGGAGAAGGAAATGGCCAAGCACTTCAGTATCCTTGCCAAGAAAACCTCAAATGAGGTCACAAAGAAATGGACATGAATGAAGTGACTGAACAATAACATATGTGAACATATAGTTTATATATATGTGTGTGTGTATCTATGTATGAATATATGTATATATGTATTCCTCCAGGTACCTAGTACTCTTGTGTTTTTCCCCCTCCTTCCATCAAGCACTTGCCTCATGAAAAGCTCTGTTGTAAATAAATGATTTCATTTTCAGTATTACTACCCACTATTTGTCATTTCATAAGTCATTGTGTTCTTTGGGTACCAAAAATATTTGCATTTTCTAGAGTTTGTATTGCTGATAGAAGTGACTAGGGAAGTGTAGGGCTGAAATGAATGGGATGAGGGGAGATATTAGCTAGGAGATTGTGCCTGAGGCTCTAGTATGAATGACAGATGTTAAATGAGCAGAAAATTAGAAGGTAAACTGGAGGGGCATGTAAGCCATAGGGGAAGGAGAGTACTGAGAAAGCTAAAATAGTTCACAGAAACGTCTGCTGGGTTAAATAGCTTGAGATTCTATTTAGAATACTGGCGGCATGGGCCTTCTTTAAGGGCCTTCCCAGATCATGATCTCCCTTTTCCTGGGTGTTATGTGTGAAGAGTTTCCGTCAGAACTTAAAGCTTGAGAATCTGAGGAGGGTATAGGGCTGGATGGATACTTTCATCCCTTCAAGGTGTTTTGATTCTCTTCACATGGGACAAAAGAGACATCCTCATAGATAGTGTATGGCTAATTTCTCTTCAGCTTTGTTAGGACCCTTAATCATCCTGTGGTTCTAATTACCCTTTATAGATGGGTTTGATGTTTCAGTACCCTATTGTTGGATAATTGATATTTGGTTGTTTCAAAATCTTCTAACCAGCTATTTTTATGATTTTAGAACTTATTACTAATTTCTCTTCTTTTCATCTTGACTAACACATGGCCCTTGCTATACCTTTAGCATATGAGAACATCTTTCTCAGAACTATTTGGTATAATGGGCATTTCAATGGAAGATTCATGTTTTTGAAAAGCTTTTAAGGAGCTTCTAATTGCTTGTCATTATGAAGAAAGGAAGTTTCTTCATAAGGAAGTTCATAAGGAACTTAAGTTCCATGCATTGTATTCCCAAGTGGCAGGACATGAAATTTCTGTTTGAAGATCTTTCATGATGGAAACCCACTACCTCCTGAGGCTACCTATTACATTTCTGGACTGATCTAATGGTTAGGATTCTTTTCTTTGTGTTGAGCTCAAATCTGCCTCCCTGTAACTTCTCTTTGGAGCTACTAGTGTCCTCTGGGCATAGAATGACCACGTAGGAAGCTAGGGATAACTTAGGATGTCAATGTGTGGTTCACACTGACATTTTTATGCTGGATTCAGATTTATCTTCTTGCCTTGGAAGAATAGCTTACTTGAGCTTATTGCCATGAAGTTGTAATATATGGAAGAGATTCCCTTTCCAGGGATAAATGGAAGGTATGGACTTCCTCTTCCTTGGAGGCAGTGAGAGGGCCTAAACATTGACCTTCAAGATGGACTAATCTATGACATTTTATTTCTCCTAATAATATCCTTATGAGTCAAAAAAATCCAGGCAGCATTATTTATAATACATAGCAGCTAGGGAAACCTAGATATATAGTTATTTAAGAGTTTGACTTGAAAATCAATTAGTCTGTGGTATAACATTGATTTTCTTAAAAATTAAAAAAAAAAGAATCCTCAGGCTTATATCCCCACTAAGTATGAACTCTCAGTCAAATAACTTCTGCTAGAAACATTTCCTATGTTGTAATTGGTAGGTGTTACAATAGAGACATCTAGAAATGTCCACCAATTGCATTACTTGTCTTTCAGTAGGCAGTACTGCATCTCTAGAATAAACAAGAGCTCCAGGAAAACTTAATTCTGTGACTAACTCTGCTTCTCTGGCTATAAAAACAGACAGCTTCTTTGAGTTCTCTCCTCTTTTTCCTTTTCCCCCTACATTCCCATCTCTATCCGTGTGGATATGCCAGAATGAATTTAGCACATGTTTTGCCTAAGGTACTGTGCTGTAGAAGAGCTGGGGGAAGCAAATTAACCCAAAGCAATTTGGAAGGCGATGAGCCAAGGTTTTAACCCACAGTGGAAATCAGTATCCAAGATGCTAGAAGAGAAAATAAAAAAAATCAAAGATACATATATGTGTGTGTGTACATGCATGTCTATATATGTGTGTCTATGTATGTATATATACATATATTTTCATATATATGACTTTTATTGTAGCTCTTTCTCTTCTAACCACCATGAATATATATACACATAAGTATATGTATAAATGCATATACATGTATGTGTGTATGTATGTGTATGTATATGTTTGTGTGTGTGTATATACACACACATTTTGGAGAAGGGAGAGCTAGAATGAAAGTCATATATCTGACGTAAGAACATTTATTTGTCTTAAACACTGGAAAAATCATACAAAAACAGTTTTTATACAAAGATTATGCTTCTTGTGCTTCAGGTTCAGCATCTGAATCCATATTTTTTGCCTTGTAAAAACAGGAAATTGTAATAGAAAAAAATGGAAAATCCACTCTTAGGGAATGTTGACTGTGATACAGAAGGACAAAATTTCAATCTACCTGAGATTGTTCTGGAAGTTTACAACAATCTTTGAAAGGAAAATGTTTCAAGTATATCATAACCTCAGAATAAGGCAGTGGTTCTCAACCTTCCTAATGCTGCAACCTTTAATACTCGTACGTGCACATATCTGCGTGTGGGCGGACCCGTCTGGAGATGGACAGAGGAGCCATGTCTCGGAAATGTGTGTTTTCTGATGGTCTTAGGTGACCCCATTCAACCCCCAAAGGGGTCACGACCCACAGGTTGAGAACCACTGAGCTACTGGGTAGCTACATGGATGAGAGACAATAGATGCTTAATTGATATGTTGTTCTCTACCTCTTTCCAGAATTGTCAATCTTGTAGATGTTAAGAAGTCATGCTGAAATGTTTTTTAGTTAAGTAAGATTTCTATTTGGGTACTGTGGTAGAGACAAAACAGGTTTGCTATCTTCACGGGTGTTACTTGGAACCTCACAGTGGCTTGGGTATTTTTAATATTCCTGTTATTACATGGTTCATTTAGTCAATCAACAACGATGTTTTAAGTACCTGCTATGTGAGTGGCACGGTGCTGAGCACAGGGTATACAAAGATAGGTTGTAAAACTCTTTGAGATACTTATATAAATAGAATAGAATAAATAGAAAGTAATATGATGACTGATTATTATCTTCCTCCAGGATAGATTATTTCTTTCTTCAGAGAGAGAGGTTAAATTTGATATGATTTAAGTTACTCTTAGGATGAGGTGACAAAGAATGTAGATGACAATAGATTAGTCTTTTTTCTGAAGATAAATTCTTGTCATTGCAATATTACTAGTAAGATCTAGGTAAGTTAGGAGCAAGGATCATGGAAGAGTAGTTTTGAAAATATTAACACGTGAACGTTAGCTATTTCACTGATATTGATCTGACTGCTTGGGAAAATGAAAACTACCCTTAAGCAGCTGGGGAATCACTAAAAATGGGGCATAATTGAACAAAACACAGAATCTTAAGAGTTAAAAGGGATCTCAGTTGTCATGTAGTCCCTACACCTGTACCTGAACAAGAATTCCACTACACAGCTTCCCAGGAAGAGCCCATAACATCTTTGTTTGAAGGCCTTCAGGAAGGGAGAACCTATTACCCCATGGAGGCAACCCATTCCACGTGAGGAATAGCTCTAATTATTTGCAAGTTTTCCCTCATATTAAGTTTACATTTGTAACCTCCCTAAACTCCCATTCGTTTCATCTGCTTCTGTCCTCAGCCTTAGAGATTGCTAGAACAAACTCCATACTGTTAGATTCCTTTCTTTTTCTGCCACAGAGAAAGTATTCGACCTTCCTATCGTCCTCAAGTAAACTGAGGGGTATTCACGTGACAAATATTCAGTGGCTAGTTCTTAGGAAAGTTTGTTGGGATTGGACTGTGTAGCTTCCATTAGCATTAATGGTAGCCTTGGGACTAAATTTATTCAGAAAATATAAACCTGCAATTTTGCAGAATTTTTACATTGTTTGATGTGAGATTTGGTGTGTAGACATTTGGATCATCTGCTTCAAATGGAAATAATCTCAATGGCTTGTAGGGATGGGATGTTTTACTACATCAATTAGCCTTTTTTTCTTCACTTCACAAGGCCTTGCTCCCATCCTCCATAGAAATTCTTGTTGTTGTTGAGCAGTTTTTCTCTTGTATCCAACTCTTTGTTGACCCTGTTTGGGGTTTTTTTTTGCGGAAAGGATACTGGAGTGGTTTGCCAGTTCCTTCTCCAGCTCATTTTACAGATGAGGAACTGAGGCAAACAGGGTTAAGTGCCCAAGGTCACACGGTTACTAAAATGTCTGAGGCTGAATTTGAGCTCAGGAAGATGAATCTTCCTGACTCCAAACCCGAGACTCTCTCCACTGTGTCACCTAGCTCACTTAAGGTACCTTAACTTTAAAAAAATATGTTATTATTTTGTGGGTGTTTTCTTTTTGTAGAACAGATTATGTTTTTTTTTTAATAGGTGGAAAGATATATGACATGTTATTTGACTGATTTTTAAATAACATTTTATGGAGTATCTTTGTAAGTGTACTCTATTTGCTTTATAAGACAAGGAAGATAGCTTTGAAACCTAAATTGTTAATCAGATGGCATGATGGCTTTCCCCCTATTTTCTATGTCAAAAAAATACTTGATGACTATGTTCTTAAGACATTGAGAGTTTAAACATTAATTCCTGACAATTTATAAATTTTATGTATTTAGGGAAATACATGAAGAAATATAAGTTCTTTTGTAGAAATTGGGGGATAATAGAAAAACCGTGAAGTCTCATGTTTTTTCAAGAAGTGTTAGATATCTGCATAGTTAAGAAAAACTCTTTGAAGTTATGAACCATGTTGAGCTGTTTCACGCATCATTAATACATGGTGTGCCTTTAGCTAACTCCTTTATTTTGATCTGTGATTAGTCATTCTGATCTGTGAATGGCCCTCTAATTACAGTGTTTATAAATTAATATTTTTACATTCTCAGATCATTTATGCACCATTTGTTCTTTTTTATTACAGTATCTTGAATATGTAAATGTTGCCTAATTTTATGAAAGCAAAGCCAGCTGTTTAAACCAATTACTATATTATGATAGAGTTGAAAGAGTAAGACTTCTTCCAGTGAAGATATTAAGTGAGTAGTACCAACGAATGGTCAGTTCTCTGATGTCACCTATATCACTATTAGGTAAAGTGTGGCCAAGGTTGTAAATGAAAGACTTGAGGATGGTAATATGGGGTGGTGATGGTGACAGTGACTATCTTTCATTAAATGAATTGCAGGAGGAACTTTAGTGATTATCTAGGTTGACCATTTTAATTTGTCGTTGAGCAGTTTTTCAGTGCATTCTCTGGGTTGTCTGTGTACCCCTTTAATGACTGTTTTTCGGTCTTTTATCACTCATTGACTCTTTTTCTTTTTGATGACTTCTTAGATAAAATGAAACATGCCAAGAAAGGTTTGATTAGATTTGTCAAACCAAATTTTCTTGGAACCTAGCTCTCCTGATTCCCCATCCGATGATTATCCCACTATATTGAGATGCCTTGGAATGACTGCTACTAAATGGACATATGATATTTGTTAAGTGTATCTCCTTGTACACATTTATTTCTGGAAGAAAAACAGGAAAGAGATAAAGTCTTTCATGAATGATATAATGCATATATATCTGTCTTTCCTATTGGGAAAGAGTCTATATTTCAATATAGATGATGTCTATCATGCCATATTTTCTCTTAGAAATAACTTTGTGCAGCTAGGTGGCGCAGTGAATAGAGCACTGGCCCTGAAGTCAGGAGGACCTGAGTTCAAATGCGGCCTCAGACACTTTACACTTACTAGCCCTGTGACTTTGGGCAAGTCACTTAACTCCAATTGCCTTGCCCTCCAAAAAGCAAAAAAAAAGCAAAAAGGAAATCACTTTAAACTTACCAGCTACCTTACTGTTTACCAGGTGAACCTAAATTATCTAGTACTATTTTCCATCATTTTACCTAGGTAATTTCTATTTCAAGTAAAAGCATAACCTGATATTGACTGACCGTTGTTTTACAAGGATATTGTTTTGTAGGATACCCAAATTTCATTTCCTTATTGCCAAATCCCACTAAAATATTGCTATTTAGGTGATAGTCATTTCTAGAAATATAGTGGAATAATTATTCTCTGAAATATTATTTTACCTAATTTTTTTAACATGGAACCAGTTAACATGGGACAGAGCTATAATTAACATACAAATTGAAATATAATCATCAAAGCAATTACATTCTCCCCACCAGATGAGTCAATTTTTGACTATGTTCAAAGGCATAAAAATAGTAAGTAGTTGTCCTTAAAAGTGGTAGTCAATTTTCTTCTCTTATATGGTTTTTTTTTCTTATTGTCTATTACCATGAACAATTTCTATGACAGATTATATTTACTTTCTCCAGTGAGTTTAAAACAAGTGAAGTATTCTGGTGAGCCACTACCATAAGTGCCAGGAGATTCTTTGGGGGTTGCAGCTTTCATCAGGTGGCTGCTAGCATTCCTCCCAACTCAGAAATTCTCTGATTCCGTGTGGCGGGTGATAGAATACGTCTGGTTTTTTTGTTCACTTCCCATTGGTATCTGCCTTTAACTGTGGCGAGACCTGACACTGAGATGTCTAAAATCAGAGATGCCACATTCAGTGATCTTATTGGCTCCCAGGGGTTCAAGTATCATTTTAATGCAGATGACTTCCAGATCTAGACAGCCTAATCTTCTCCTGAACCCCAAACACACGTTGTCTAGGATGCTACTGTGTATCCAAAATAACCCCTGCCCCCCCCCCCAATTTTTTTATTTTTTTGGTTTGCTTTTGTTTTGACTTCGTGTTAAAGAACCTATGGGGAAATATCTCCAAAGATACACTCATTTATTTAGTAATGAATGTCATTTAAACGTGAGAAATATTCTTTGCTACTGGATGTGTCTCTATTTAGGATATGTTTATGCTACATAAGAAGATTAGCTTTAGGGAAAAGGATCCTTTGAAATTTTGTCACTTAATTGAGAGGGCAGCTTTCATATTAGGTGACTAAATTTGGAAGATCCTCATTATTTTATAAAAATTCTTCTTTCCAGAGGCAGTAACCTCCTTGCTGTCAATTCCAGTGGCCATTTCTGAGTCCTCATCCTCTTTGACCTCTTTGCCCCGTTGGATTTTGACCACTCCCTCCTTTTTGATATAATCTTCTCTCTTGGATTATGTGACACTGCATTCTCTGGGTTGTCTGTGTACGCCTTTAACGACTGTTTTTTCGGTCTTTTATCATTCATTGACTCCTTTTCTTTTTCCTGTTCCTCCCATAATTTTGTCCTCAGATTATTTCTCTCTATATTGATCTCTAATTTCATGGCATCAAATAAGAGAGAGTGGATCATACTTTGCATACCTGAGGCTCTTATGTAAATGTTACTTGTGTTCTTATTATTAGTGACCCTATTAATTCTCATGGCTTCAAAGTTCAATTATAACAATAGGCCCTGAATCTATATGTATAACCTGGAGCTGTAGGCCTCATGTTTTTATCTGCTTGCTAGAAAATTCCATCTGAATGTCCTGCTGGTGCTTGAAGTTCTGTGGGCTCAAAAATAGAGCTAATTATCTTTTCCCTAAAAATCTGGCCTTCTTAATTTAGCTATTTTTGCTGATGGCACCACTGTTCTTCAAGTCACCCAGGTTGAAACCCCAGAATCATAATAATTCCCTCACCCCTCACAGTTACCAAATGTCTTTATTGCATCAGTTCTCCACAATATCATTAATTTATTTCTCTTATTTCCAGTCTTCAGTGCTGTGAACCAAACTTTATTGTGTCTTACTTAGACCTGCCTCCTAACTGGTTTCCATGCCCTCAGTCTATGCTTTTTAGTTCATCCTTCATACTCTTGCTAAAATATTTGCCTAATGTACAGGTTTGACCATATTATTCCTCCTCCCCAACCAAAAAATTCAGTGGTTCCCTATTGCTTATTGGATGAATTACAAATTAATTAACCTTGTGTTCAAGGGACTTCACCATCTGGCTCTGACCTACTTTTCCATTTTTATTGCATACTATTCTGTTTCATATTCAAATGTTTCAGCCAAATTAAAGTACTCACCATTCCCTGATCTGGTCCTGTCTTTTTTCTTTTCCCATGTGTTACATTCCCCTTTCCCCCCTTCCTTCTCTTTCTCTCTTTGTCTCTCTCTGTCTCTGTCTCTCTCTCTCCCCATTTATGATTACCCCCATTCCATGAGAAGTCTCTTAAAACAAAGTAAAATAGTATGAAAATGAACACAACATATGCAACATTACACGTCTGTAGCAAACTCTTTTCATTTAAAAAAAATTTCACAGAAATCTATTTTCTCTCCCTCCCACTCTTTACCCCATTTTTTACAAAGAGAAAAGGAAAACAATTTTTTTCATAACAAATATGCATAGTCAAGAAAAACAAATTCCCTCAGCGGCTATATACAAAATATATCTCTTATTCTGCATCATTCTTTGTCCTGAATCCATCTTCTCAGAGGAATCATCCCTGATTCCTCTGTCGCCCATCACCAACTATGTGGTTTCTCATCTCTCCTTTCTCCAATCTCTCATCACTCTGTTTCGACCCAGTCTATGTAGTTATCATAGTATACACAAATAGCCACACTACAGGTATTTATCTTATCAAAATTGTAAGCTCATCTCTCAATTGTAAGCTCTTTGAGGTCAGAGATTATTTGTTTCCATTAAAAAAAAAATCTCCAGTGCCTGGAATAGTGCATTGTACACAGCAAACACATAGCACTTATTAGATCAATCTGATATATTGCATTGCAACATAGAAGTCATGCAATTTAGAAGATTTTCATGTGAGCCATCAATAAACTGAAAGCAAACTGACGTAGTAGAAAAATGTAAGACTTGGAGTCATAGGACCTGGCTTCAAATAGAGGCTCTCCCATCTCATACTTTTCTGACGGTTTTCATCTGCAAAAAATGGCTGTCTTTGTTTATGTATGTGTTATATGTGTATACATATATATGTGTGTGTGTGCATATATATATCTATATACACATATATATATGCATATACTCATAAACATATATATATATATATATGCATATACTCATAAACATATATAGCACCAATGGGAGGGTGGGATTGGGAGGCCGGGAAGGGAAATCAGGAAAGACATCCTGCAGAAGGTGGGGTTTGACCTCAATCTTAAAGGAAGTCAGAATATGGAGGCCAGGATTGAGAGTGTTTCAGACATGGGAGATAGCCATTGACTGGAAATGGAGTTGAGATGTAGAGTCTTGTGCAAGGCACAGCAAGAAGGGAGGTGCTGGTGGATCATAAAATATGTGGAGGAGAATAAGATATAGGAAGACTGGAAAGGTAGGAAGGAGCCCAGCTGTGAAGGGCTTTATTTAAATGCCCAATAGGCTCTTATTTTTGATTCTGGAGGTAGGAGGGAATCTCTTGGATAGAGTAAGTGACTTGGTCAGACCTGTGCTTTAGGAAAATCACTCTGACAGCTGAGTGGGGGATGGATTGGAGTAGGAAGAGGAGACCTGAAATGGGGAAACCAACTATTGTAATATGCTATTGCATTGAAATATGCAGGCTATTGTAATATGGAGTCCAGGTGTAAGACAATTCTAAATATTAATAATATGCTAGAGGGCAAAAAAAAAAAACCCCAACAAAACTACCTCCAAGTGAGTAAGAATTTAGAGGATTGTTAAAGTCTGACTTTTGAAATTTCCTCATTTTTTTACTTACAAATACAATTTTGATTTTGGAATAAAAATTTCACCAGTGGAGTGAGGATTTACAAAAAGATCACAGATGATCTTCTGCTTTCTTTATTAGCATTTCCTATTTGTAGTTTTCTTTGTCTTACTGTTGTTGGCTAAATTTTATATTCTTGCTACCCTCTGCCTATCACCTCTTCTTTTTATATTCTGCATTTGTAGCAGCAATGCTTCCAGCATATAATGATACACCAGAATTTTTGAGCAGGAAGAGACCTCAGGGTCAAACTCCCCCAAATGCCATTAAAACTGAATAAATCAAAATGTGCGATGATAGCACCTATCTCAGCAAAGTTTTGTAGACAAGCAAATTGCTCACATTTATTTTCATGGACATATTATCAAGTTTCCACCATCTGTTCTTTCCTTAATTATGAATGTAAAAAAGAATTTATTTCACAGTTACATGTAATGGAAGTTGGGGGCGGGGAGGTGGTAGTATTCTCAAACCTCTTCTATTTCTTTTGTTCAGAAGCTTCTGTGCTGTTCTGTGGCCCACATTGTGAAGGTCAAATTGTTCTCACCTGAAACGAAATTTCTATATATTACAAATTATTTCACACTAAAGGAGTTTATTTGGGTCCTGTTGTTACCAAATGTTTGTTTGTTTTTTTTCTTTTTGGACCTGGAAAAGCAGTATTAAGATAACCCTGTATTAGAAAAGCCAGTCTGCGAGGGCTTTCTTCTTTGCTTCATAGAGACACCATTTTAGTGCTGTGTTGCCTGGTAGGAGATTAGTTGCAGCAGGGCGGAACGATCCCTGAGGAAGATTTGGGCCCTGTGGAGAAGCAGCTATTCGTGGCTTTGCCAAAAGCAGGACTTGGCTTGAAGGTGCTGGCAATACTTTAGCAATATTGATGAACAGCTTTCTACCTGAGCAGCTTACAAGAAAGGTCAAACCCAATGTAGCCCTATAACTCCTGATAAATGAGATGGTTTCACTGAATATAGGCCGTCTTCATTTTTGGCATGTTGCATTTATGATATGTGGCAGATTTTTGTTTTAGCAGACAGTGTGTTATGGTTAAAGTTTAGCTCTATACCTGAGGCTTCATTTTATAGTGTTAGCTAATATGATCATGCCAAATTACAGGCCTTGGAGAATGGAAACCCTGGGTTCAGATTCAGCCTCTGAAACCCACCAGTCACGATCCTGGACAAGTCACTTACCCTTTAGTGTCCTCAATCAGCTTTCTTAGGCTTTACCTTAGAGGAGGTACTGATCTGCGTTAGTAGATGAAATAAGATGACATGTAGTGCAATTTGCAGGTGGCTAGGTGGCGCCATAGTGGATACAGCACCGGCTTGGAATCAGGAAAACTCATCTTCCTGAATTCAAATACGGCCTCAGACACATACTAGCTGTGTGACCCTGAGCAAGTGACTTACTCCTGTTCACCTCACTTTCCTCATCTGTAAAATGAGCTGGAGAAGGAAATGGCAAGTCACTCCAATATCTTTGCCAAGAAAACCTTAAATGGGGTCATGAAGAGTAATACGCAACTGAATCGATTCAACAACAACAAAAAAGAGCAATTTCTAAACCTTAGAGCATATATTTTATTTGTTATTATTATTATTAATTTTCTTTCCTGAAAGTTCTCTGTTCCAATGAAATCATAGGTTTAGTTTGAAAGAAATAAAATGATGCCTTAGTGAAAGAATTCATTTAAATGAGCTCTGCCTCTCCATAATCTGACCTTTTGATTACATCATAATTTGTGGATAAATTTAGTGCCCATGGTAACAGAGATATATTTTGACATTACATTACTACTAGTAGAACTTTTGATTTTAGCCATGGTTTGGATGTTATCTAAAGCAATAACATTTAATAATCAATAATACTTATCATATTAATCTTTATGCTACTTATGTCATAAGACTGTTGTGGTGAAATGACTTATTACATAGTGAGAACTATACACATGTGAGTATTCATACTCCTAGTTAATAATCTTGGGAGGTAGGTAGTGTGACTTAAAAAAAAAACCCTTACATGTATATAGTTCTTTCTGTAGTTTATGTAGTTCTTTGTATGTTCTAAATTGTTTCCCCACAACAATTTTGAGGGGTGGGTAGTATATGTATTACTATTCCCATTCTCTGAAGAGGAAACTGAGACTCAGAGGGGTACACAATTCATGAAGTAAATATTAAGTGCCTTCTATGTAATAGTCACTTAGCTAGGTCCAGTGGGGGCATAAAGACATATGTAATACAGACCTTTCAAGCATCTTATAGTCTAAAGGGAGGGGGTGTTTAAAATGTATGTGAATAATAAATGTATATGAATAAAAGAGAGAATGAGATGAAAACAAAGGATTGAGACAGGCAATGTTCCATAAGGAGTTTGAGGAAGCAAAAAAATCCACTTTCACTAAGGGGAAAGTTCAGAATAGTCCTTGTGGAGGGTGGATACTTCTCACTGTTGTGAAGATTGAATAAGATAATATTTTTAAAGAGCTTTACAAATTTTAAAGTGCTATATAAATACTGGTTATCGCACCATCATCATCATCTGAATTCGGCTTGGATTAAGGGAGACATTTCAGCAGATGGGAGTGGGGAAGGTAATCTGTTTCAGGCAGAATCAATGGAGAGGACAAGACAAGAATGGAAGATGGAGTGTAAATATAATTTGGAACTTAAAAGTAGAATTGATGGGGCAGCTAGGTGGCGCAGTGAATAGAGCACTGGCCCTGGAGTCAGGAGGACCTGAGTTCAAATATGGCCTCAGACACTTAACACAAAAAAAAC
>CM053582.1:465834209-465849275 GCA_028627135.1 Pseudochirops cupreus | reverse complement strand
GTAAAAGCAGTCTCAAACATCATTGCTGTCTGCTTGAGGACAGTAGGAGAGATGTGCTCTTAAAAGGAAGGCCAAAGGGAAGGCAGCCTCAGGTCAACATATGAATGAATCTTAATCAGGTAGAGTTTCACTATTCCTCTCTCAGGGCTCTGATTCCAAACTCCCAGTATTCTCAAGAACACAGACATCATTAGAAGTGGACACAAATGTGTAGGCTGTGCGATTTTATGAAAGTATTTGCTGTGAAGGGAACAGAAAATGGTTTCTAAAAATTGAATTTTTGAATGTACCCTGATCTAGCCTTCCCCACCCTCCCAGTTTGGGTTCCACTTAAGGAAATCAGAACTAATGAATCCACCAGGCAGGGATTCTGTCCTCCTTTGTGGTTGTAGTGAGCCAACAGGACCATATAAGTTTCTGAAGCACAGCCAGAATATTAGCAAAGAAGCAATATACATTCCAACACACTTCTGCTGATGAAGACATACACTCAAGGCAGTAAATGACAACAAGGTCCTTCAGTAGTTGCTGTGCGGTAAGTGGAAACAGACTGAGGTTAGTCAGAGAAATATTACAAGATGTAATGTAGCTATATAACTATGCTAACAACTCATTTACAATCATAGGATTGCCAAAGCACACTCTTTTTTCTCCACCCCAGCTGCCAAACCATTTTAGAACCTTATCCCCTCACACCTGGGTTCCTGCAGTAGCTTCCTCAGTGGTCTCCCTACCTCTAAACTATTTCCCTCTTCAAGCTATCCTACACATAGTAATAGATTAATCTTCCTAAACTATTGCTTTCACCAAGTCACTAGCTATTTGTAAACTTACAATGTTTTTCCCATTATCCATTGATTAAAGCTTGGACTTCTTAACCCAGCATCAAGTACATCTATCAAAATGACCCCAGTGAAACTATATCCCTTTCCAACATAATCTTCTACCTCTCTCTGCACACAAACTCTTATCCAACTATGCTCAGTGTTTTGTTGTTATTCAGTAACTTCAGTCATGTCTGACCTTGTCTTGGCAAAGATGCTAGAGTAGTTTACCATTTCCTTCTCCAGCTCATTTCACAGATGAGGAAATTGAGGCAAACAGGGTTAAGTGACTAATACTGAACTTTAGCCAAACATAATTTCTCATTTTCTATGGCAAAAGTTTGCTCATGCCCTTGGATCCCCTCAGAATGTTCTCTTGTTTCTCTTCCTCTACAAAACTGCCTATCTTGGAAACCTCAAAGCCATACCTCTTTCACTAAGAAAACTCTGACCCCCACCCCAATAGTTATCTTCCTTCAAAGGCTAATGACAAATCCCACCCTTTTTCTAGTGCTTCCTGGACCTTCACCAAGCTTGTTGTACAGACTAAAAGTCTCCTTTGGCAAGATCAAGCCCTTCTTCCTACAGGGAAATCTGTGCCATCCTACATTATTTTAATATAATGATAACTCTTTATACTTTTATTGAGCTTTCCAAACCACTTACATATCCAATAGGTTATTTGATCTTCATAACAATTTTGTGGTAACAGAGAGGTCATGTACTACAGTAGAGTAAGTGTTGGTCTTGGAGTTAGGAAGACCTATATTCAAATCCTATCTCAGACACACAGTGCGATCCTGGGCAAGTCATTTAATGTGAGTCTCCACTTCCTAATCTGTAAAACAGGAATGATACAGCACCAACCTCACTGGATTGTCAAGGTGATAAAATGAAATAATATATGCAAAGCTTTTTTAATGTCTTAAAACATTATATAAAGCTGAGCTCTTATCCTTATTTGGCAGGTTGAAAAAACTGGCTTAGAAGGGGTGAGTGATTTGTCTATAGTCACACAGCTTTTAAGTAGGTGGCACAACCTGAACCTGAACGCAGGTTTCTTAGCTTCTGGTCCAATGTTCTTTCCATTATACTACATGTATAAACTATGCCCCCATCTCTTCTAATTAACTATCAGAGACATCATAAGTTCTTACAATTGAAAGAGACTTTAGACATAACCTAGTCCTTATCTCTAATTTTAGAGAGAAAGAAACAAGCTCAGAGAGCTGAAATGTTTGCCCTGAGTCCAAGAGGTATTATCTCACCTATGTTTTATAAATACTAAAACACTAATGTATGCAAAGCCCCAGTATTTTTTTTAATCACCTTAGCCAAGGATTTTATTGTGAATTTCTATCCCATGGAAAAAACAAATTTGAGATTTATTTAAAGGAGAGCCTCTGAAACAAATGCATTATCCCCCACCTTATGCCTGTACTCCCAATTAGTAGCAAGACAAATATATACCACAAAAAACAGACTTACAATGAAAAGCATGATTTTCCCATTACAATCCTATCTTCAAGGTATATGTAGGCAATATATTTCTACTTAATAGGAATATGTACAATGTAGAATGAAATACTATTCAAATAGACACCTAAATAAGAATTTTTATTGTTCTATTGTTTCAGTCTTGTCCAACTCTTCATGACCTCATTTGGAGTTTTTTTTGGCAAAGATACTGGAGTAGTTTGCCATTTCCTTCTCCAGCTCATTTTACAGATGAGGAAGCTGAAGGAAAACAAGGTTACGTGACTTGCCCAGAGTTACACAGCTCGTGTCTGAGGTCAGATTTGAAGTCTGGAAGTTGAGTCTTCCTGACTTGTGGCCCAGCACACTATCCACTGAACCAACCTTAACTTAGAATACTAAATAGCCAATATGATATATTTTTGTCCTAAATTTAAATAATGCCATAGCTAATGTTAGTATGTTCTATTTGACTTATTAGAAAATGAATAAAACTTCATGCGTGCAATACTCTTAAAGCATTCAAGAGGTCAATTAGTCAACTACACATTGAAAAATATTTTATTGGTAATTATGGTATAGTCCATTAGTTAATGTATACAACCAGAAAATTAACAATAACTACATCAAACTAGGCAAATACGAACTGGATAGGAAGCAAAATTAGAAAACGCAGCCGTAAAGATATGGAAAAGTTCAGACAGAGATTAAACTCCTAAATGGAAAGGAAATAATGGGAGGAAAAACAACTCAGTAGAAACCATTAAATGTTTTCCTTCTCAGGGATGGCCTATTGTAATGCAGTTTCAGTAACACCTCAACTACATTATAGATTATGCTTTCGATAAAGAAAAGAATTCTGTCCATTTTTATCCTAATTCCCTGAAATAAAAGAATACACTTTCATTACCACCCTCCATAAATTAAAACCATGGTCAAAAATCCAAAGTGACCTGTCTGAAAGCCAAACCCATCTACTTAATTACAATATTTTGCTGCAATAGACAATAAATAGCCCTTGTCCAGCAAGTCAGAAGACTCCATGAGCCTCAGATGTATCAGCAAGACCTGTCCTCGATACTATCATCAAAACATAGAGACAAATCTTCTTTTTTTTTTTAAATCATTCTATAGAGAGATTCCTTTAGGCCCAAGGCAACTCTGGACTTAGACAATTAGTTCATTTTTGTTTTGGAGAAGACTTAGGGAAACTCTTGGCTCACAACACGTAACAAAATGAGGAAGCATTGTGCAGGGAAATACCACAAGGGTACAACACATGAGGTATATATAGTCCCAAGGCAGGGGACTATATACAGTCCCTGCCTTGGCTGGAAAGCAGGGATATTTTAAACCTCTAATACAGTGAAGCCAGAGCAGGTCATAGCAGCAATATCCATTTTTTTTTCCAATAACTAAAAAATTCACATTTCCTCATAATATTTTCTCAGAAAATGGTCCCTAAAGACTACCTTATTTGGCATGGACATTTTTCTTTATGAAATTGCTGAGCTCTATAAAATTTCTCCCTATTTCCTTGTGTCTTCTGTATCTATTCAGAAGATCCTTTAACTTAAGTAGACTCAAAATGGAGTGTTTTCCTAAAAATATATTGAAGTGGGGATTCTGTTACAGATTCTTTTAACAACAATAACAACAAAAAAATAATCATAATGGCTAGTGTTTATAGGATGCCTTAAGGTTTGCAAATCACTTTACAAATATTTTCTTATCTTATCTTCACAATAACCAAGGAAGGTAAATGCCCTTTATTCCTAATTGTAAACGGAGGACGTAAATTGTAGGCAGAAGCTAAATGACTTGCCCAAAGTCACGCAGCTAATAGCCATCAGAGGCTAGATTTGACTCTAGTCTTCCTTACTCCACTGGTCTAGCACTCTCTATGTGTCTTAAATTACACCAAAGATTCAAAAGTCTCTTTATCACGGAAATTCATCCTGGGGGTAAAAGAGGTGTTTCACAGCCCCAGACTGCACTCTAACCCAGCCAGATACCTTTAAAATGCATGCTATTGTTCACAGGGGGGGACTCAATGGGAATATATAAATGGCTCGATATAGAGCCATCACCACTAGGAAAAAGGCTGTAAAATGCATAGCTTATGATGACAGGTCAGACCCATTATCAGTACCCTCCTCGAAGAAATCAGAATGTCTGACTTCTGAACATCTCATGTATATGCATAGTTAGGCAGCACTACACCAAAACTGGAAGCATTTCCTGACCCAGTCACACCATATTCCAGTGCTGCCACTGATGGAGGAGAAGAACAGGTACAAAAGGGGAAGTGGCTTGGGGCAGACAAAGAGAGGAAGGTGGTTTCTTTTGAAAGGGTACTCTAGTTCAAGGTAGCTGGGTGGCAAAGTGGATAGAGCACTGAAGTTGGAATCTGGAAGACTCTTCTTCCCAAGTTCAAATCTGGCCTCAGACACTAGCTGTGTGATTGGACAAGTTATTTAACCCTATTTGCCTCAGTTTCCTCATCTGTAAATGAGCTAGAGAAGGAAATGTCATACCACTCCAGTATCTCTGCTGAGAAAACCCCAAATGGAGTCACAAAGAGTGAAACATTACTGAAAAATGAGTGAACAGAACCAGATTTCTGCTCTACTATGGTTTAAATTGGCCTTTTGTAGCTGCCCTGGGAACCCAGTGACCATTTACAGCTATGTATGGCTTTCTATCAGAAAATATGTCTCAAGCTCCCAACAACTGACTTAAAAATGAACTTTCAAATACAATCTGCTTCTAAGGTATATATTGTCCAAATACACACAGAAATCCAAACAGAATAACCCTTCCCTCCTTTCCCCACCTTGAAAAGCCTATAATTAGCAGCTAGTTGGTACTGAACGAAGCTGCCCTTTTAGGACATGAATTTATTGTCAAGTGAGTGATGAGACTGTTCTGATGAAAGATAACCACTCTGCTGGTATAGATACAAAATACTAAGGATAGTCATCCTTACTAGGATCAATGGGAAGTAGGAGTCTAAGACTGAACATCCACAATAAGTCTCACAGCAAACTACTCTTTGCTTTGGGAAATCCCTCTCTCACATCATCCCTATACCCTAAGATACAAAAACACAGCTGTTATTTACCAGAACATCACAAGGCCACAATATGGATTTATAGTAAGAATAAACTTGAAAAAATTACTTGAGTATGACAGTAATGGGATTCCTCTTCAAGTAAAATTTTTTCTACTTTCTTTAATAGCCTTTTGTCACTATTTTTGGTGTATAGTTAAATTGTAAGTGACCATTTTTTTGTTTGTTTTGTTTTGTTCTTGAGACTAGGTCTCCCTCTCTTGCCCAAGATGGAAATACAGTAGCCACACATGTGCCTTATCTTATAATAGGGATGGGAGAATGAGACCTTTGACCTGCTCTGTTTCCAACCCAGACCAGCTCATCTTTCCATAGGTAATCTATTTAGCTTCCCACTTCCAAGGGCTCCCCACATTGGTCCTAGATTTAGTACAGTACAGTAAGCAACTGACTATTCAAGCTCAAGAAATTTACCAGCCTCAGCCTCCCTAAAAAGCAAGGATTGTGGGCAAACACTACAATACCAAATCCATTACTTTTATATAGTATAGAATAAAGAGACCATGGTGTTTTCTACCATGATGAGCGAAAAGGTTGGGCTACTCCTGCAGATGGAAATGCTTTCACTTAAATAACCCAGCTACATGAATCAATCATAGAATTTTAGAGCTAAAGAGGGACCAGAGGCCCTCTAGCAGAGTCTTCATTTTGCTGACAAGTAAACTGATGCCAAGAGAAGTTAACTAGTTGCCCAAGGTCACAAAATTACAGGCCTCTTGGTATTCAGTTTAGTTTTGTGCCTTCTACTCCAATATTTTCCCTGCTACATCACATGGCCACATGTCAGATGGCCCTCTTAAAAAATTGTGTGTGCCTACATTAAGTACAGGGGAAAAAAATGTTTTTTAATTCCTTAGTCCATCATTCAGGGCCTTCTACTCTGCCTTGACACTAATTTTCCAATCCAACTCAATTTCCTCCTTAAGCTCATTTTATTTCCCTGTAGGCCACATTCAAAACTGAGAACTCTGATGTGCTGCATAATTGGGTATTTTAACTGTAAATATCTGAAAATGCTGAAGAACAGTGAGATCTGTTTCCCTGCATTGCATTGTTTTGGTTTTTTTTTCTTTTTGGTCCTGAAAACAACAGCAGTCAGGAGCCTTGGCAGAGTAGTTAAAATAATTCAACCATTGGGCATAGTGCCAAAGGTGGCAATGAGCTAGCATTCAGTGCCACTGCACCACACTGCAGTGGTTTTAAAAGTCAGACCCAGTGAGATGACAGGCTCTGAGTATCTCAGTCGCCAAAGCAGACTCTATGGAAATTCAGAGGCCAGTATTGAAGTAACAAAATCAAGTGCATTCCCTTCCTAACTCACATGAAGAACAGCTAACAAACATGCTGATTAAGGACAAGGACAGATCAGAAATCCTTTTACTCTTTTTCCTGAACCCTGCCCAAGAGTACTGGGCAAGCCTTTCACTGTGTAGCTGAAAAGGAAGCCTTGGGTAGGGCTGGTGATGAGAGAGACAGTGATGAGAGAGACAGCTCAGTAAAACCACATGGTTAAACTAAGGCAACTTCTTGTTAAAATAAAGAAGTCATTCATCTAAATTCTGACCAGAAATCTGCTCACTCAGCACAATTCCATATAGGCAACCACAAGAGAAGAAATTTGAAGGAAAATATTGGAGCAAGATTACCTCACAAATCATAATCTTATTAGAGGACCCTGGTATAGTTTCAAATATTCTACAGACAGAGAATCTGAGCAGTATAAATCATTTCTACCAGGAACACATTTTTTTTTAATCGCTTTCCTTGTCAAAGTTCACCTAATAAATTATACCATTCTCATGTGTAATTACAACTTACATTACATACATCAAACTAACTGCTTTACATTCCCTAAAACAACAAAATAACATGTGCAGAATATACAACTACATGCCCAGCTTTGAATATGGATTACAAAGAGGATGGAACAATCATTCCTCTTACTTCACAAGGGGCCTGATGTTTTACTGTAACATTGAAGAAGCATCCATAAGTTGGTTTAGGAAAAATAAACTACAGGGGCAGCTAGGTGATACGGTGATACAGCACCAGCCCTGGAGTCAGGAGGATCTGAATTCAAATTCAGCCTCAGACACTTGACACTTACTAGCTGTGTGACCCTGGGCAAGTCACTTAACCCCATTACTTCTCTTCCCCCCCAAAAAGAAGAAAACTACAAAGAAGAAAATATCTGCCAAGTGGTCTATTAGAAAGCACTATCCCAAAATTCAAAAGAAGACAAGTAATTGCTCTGACTAAATTCAACTGAAGTATGAAAGGTACAGAATAAAAGTTTCCCTAAAGTCCTTCCTAAAGAACTCACAGAATTCACAGAATAAATTCCAAGCTCTGAACAATGATGCAAAAATATGCAACTTCCCTCTAAAAAAAAAAAATTTTACAAGTCTTACTATTGTGTCTTTTTTTTAAAAAGAGAGCTTTATTCATGTGTTTTGTTTTTGTATTACAAATATTTACAGATTACCTCCAATCTGTGAAAAGAGAAAAGACAATTAAGCAGACCTAACAATACGATGACTTCATCTGTAGCACCCCCCTCATCTTTTATTTTTTTTGTTTTCTTAATTAACAGAAATCTATTTTCTTTCCCTTCCACCCCTTGGGTCAATGGGGGGAAAAAAGAGGAAAGAAAAGCAAACTCCTTATAACAGATATGGATAGTCAAATAAAACAAATTCATTGATGGTATACAAAAATATGTGTATTTCATTCTGTACCTTAAATCTATCACTTCTTTGTCAGAAGGTTTCATCCCTGGTCCTCTGGAATCATGGGTGGCCATTGTATTGGTCTGTACATTGTACTGTGTCCTAAAACCATAGAATCATACCATCTTTTCATGCAGCTAATTCCAGAGGCCTCTTCAAAGCACTAAGCAAACTAGTCTGACTGCTCAATTGACTAAATGTCAGCTATGAGCAAGAAGCTATATTATCTGTGCTAAGTGAAAGACCTGATAATTTGCTTCCTGTCCTCTGAATATATTCAGAGGCTAAATAATTTTACTCTAGATTGCTTGCGCATTTTGTAAGTATGAGACAAATTACAAACTAACAATTACTAGCAGTGTGCAAGTGAGAGCTGATTTTATACATTAAAAAAAAGAGAATTCTGAAGTATTAGTTAGACTAAGAGATGAAATTTCTAAATTTGAATTTAAAAATCTGAAGAATCATTGTGGTCGCTGTAATGGAATTTGATGGCTGGCTTGTTCTCCACTCTGCACATGAGCATACGCATGTGCAAAAACACATCTGTGTAAGTGTACCTGTGTGTGGAATGAATAATGGTGAGTTTTTTTATTAAGCACTCATTATGTGCCAAGCACTGTGCTAAGTGTTAGGAATACAGATAAAAAAGAGATAGTCCCTGTCTTCAAGGAGCTCATACTTTAATTAGAGAAGAACACACACAGAAGTTCAGCTGCAGAACAGATGGGAAGGCAATTAGCAGCAGACATGGTATGAAGTGAGTTTGTATTTGATAGGATATACATTTGATCTAAAGTGGAGGAAAAAGGTCTTTAAATTAAAGTCAATTTTACCAGTCTCCTAGTACAGTGGAAAATCTTAAGGATAGTAGGACTGGGGATGATGGCAAGATCCAAGGGTCTTTAAATGGCATCAGTAAATCAAACAATTGAGAGGTGGGGATAGAGGGCTTAGAGATGGGGTGGTAAGGTCTGTAGAACTTTAGGAAACTTTAGGACAGATGATAAGGTCTGGTGGTCCTCCATATTATAAGAAGGGATAAAGTTGGTGACCCCCATCAGATCTAAGATATGATGAATCCTAAACATCCATGGGTGTGCTGGAGTCAGCTCAAATCAGCACTCCAGGTCTGAGGGACAGCCAGTGAAAAGAAATGGAACCAATAAACAAAGAATCATCTTGAAGGATCAACCGGGAGGTCAGTGTCAGTGAATCACAGAGAATGTGGAAGGGAATAAAGAGGAAGAAGACTGAAAAGATAGGAAGAGGTAAGGCTGTGATGTGTTTCAAAAGCCAAAGGATTATATTTTTTACTCTGGAGGTAAAGAGGAGCCAGTGGAGTTTATTGAGAAGGGAGCTGATATGGCGAGACCTACCTTAGGAAAATCATTTTGGCAGCTGAATGGATGATGGATTAGAGTAAGACAGAAAACCAGGAGACCAACCAGAAGGCTGCTACAATGCCCTTGGCAAGAGGAGACCTGGACCAGGGTGGCCACTGGGTTCATGGAAAAAAGGGAAAGTATATAAGACATTGAAAAGGGAGAAAGAGTAGGGGAGATGATATCAGAGCTATAACTAATAGAAGAAATGTCAAAGTGTTTAAAACAATGTTATTCTCGACCCAAATGTAAAGCCTCGGTTCAAAGTTACTCATATTCAGAACATGAGTAAATCTTATTCCTCCAAAGCACAAATGTCTCAGAAAGAATCAATGGATTAATTTGAAATCAATGGAAAAAACTATTTGAACAAAATTTCTTAGTTTATATGTAAATGTATGAGAAACACTCAAAAGTATTAATATCAAATCATGACAGCTCCAGCATTATATAAAATGATGCATCAAAACTTTAGTTGAAAATTTGGTCAATAACTTCTCTTCCTTAAACAGAAACATCTGTCACATTCATTCGAGTACCATGTTTTAAAGACTATTTTATGTTAATACTAAAAGATTCAAAGCTTCAGTATCCATCTTTCATTGTCACACTACAGAATTTAAATGAAAATGAAAGACTTAGATGGCCTGCTACATTACTCTGAATGCCATATATTCAGGGATAAAAAGGATGTTTCTTTCAAAACTCTACTCTATAAGCTATTTTGAGGCCAAAAGAACATACCATATTTCTTCTGTGCCACAAAAGTATCTAGAATAATGTCAGAGGGCATACAGTAGGTTCTTAATAAATATTCATTAATTGAAAAAAGGAATTTTTCATAGATTTTTTTTGTTGTTTTTGCTTTTTTGGAGGGGGAAGATAGGGCAATTGGGGTTAAGTGACTTGCCCAAGGTCTCACGGCTAGTTTTTTTTGCGTTAAGTGTCTGAAGCCTATTTGAACTCAGGTCCTCCTGATTCCAAGGCCAGTGCTCTATTCATTGAGCTACCTACCCACTCCCATAGATTTTTTTTAAGTTGTCTTTCTTCATGTATGAGAATCTGTAACTTTCACCTCCTCCACCACTATGGAAGTAATTAAGAGAGCAAATGAAGGCAAAGAAGAAATAGTGAGTCAAAATATAAATCATAGAAACAATATATAATTTTATCAAAAAAAATTAAAACAATTAAACAACATACTAAAATTTGTGGGATATAACCCAAGGAATAAGTATATATAAGAAAAATTATAGCTTCAACATAAAAATATTAATAAAAACATTAAGCTTTCTTGGATTTCACAAGTGAATTGAATTGCACATTTGTGCTGGAACTAATGTGATTACAGATAGAAGATCAGTCTTGTTCAAATTCAGAGAAAGATTTAAGGCTATTAAAGATTAACAAAATAGTTACCCTTGACTTCTATTAAGTTCCCCAAAAAAGCCTAGCCAAAACAGAAAGTAGTTCTGCTTCTTACCCTAACTATGTAATGTATCAAAATAAAGACTGAAAACCACCTCCCCTCAAAAAAGTATATGAATGTAGTTCATTATGATTGTGCCATAATAAATTATGAAATAGCTCATATCAGAGAAACCTAGCAAGACTTGTATGAATTGATGCAAAAAGAAGTGAATGGAACCAGAAGAACATTATTGTAAAGACAAACAACTTTGAATGACATCAAAACTCTGATCAGTGCAATGACCAACCACTATTCCAGAGGACCATTGATGAAACATGTTACTCACATCCTGACAGAGAAGTGAGAGACTCAAGATGCATAATGACACGTGCAATTTTAGACGTTTCCAATGAGGGAATTTATTTTGTACAATTATGCATACATGCATGTTTTGTTTTATTTTTCAGTGGGGTCAAGGAGATAGAGAAAATAAATGCTTTAAATGTTTCTTAAAAAGCAAAAAACACTTTCAGTGAAGTTTAATCTTAAAGACATTTAAAACAAGACTTGAAATATATCACATGGCTGAATGTGCTAATTTTCCAGAAACTCCACTTTTGGAGAAACTTTATCTAAAGGTACAGTAAGAATAAATGGATTTCTATTGAGGCTAAATGGGACACACATAGTAAAAAGAAAGAAGTGAGGATATACCTGCATGTGCATTTTACTAATTTTTAGTACTAATACTACACAGAGTTCTTCTCTCAGAACTGAGTAGAGCTAGGAACACATATCAATTTACTGCTTTCATGAGTAATATATGAAATGGTGAAATAAAGTTGCCCCCAAATGATATACCCACGGGTACGTCATAAAACAACCAACTTCCAAACCTGCATGCTAAAGTCAAGAGAGGAAAATGACTTACCCAAAGTCACAAAGCTATGAAGAGACAAAACTGGGATACAAGCTCAAGTCTACTGGCTTCCAAACCAGCCTTCTTCTTATACTATCACTCATTTTTCTCTAATAATAAATTTTTACTAAGAGTTATTAGAATTTACTTAGCATTGATAGGACCTTTGTGAGTTACAATAATTTTTTTTTCCTTTTCTCTGTAAGAGGAACAAGCCCTGTGGGAGTCATCTTTTTATTGATTAAAACAAAAATGATTTTGTTTTAATTTATTCATTTGACATTTGGTAAGTACCTACAAAGGGTCTGTGATACAAAGATAAATACAGGTTAGCCTGCTCTCAAGGAATGTACAACCCAAAAGAGGCAAGGACAAATACATAGGACTGTGAAATAAATTAAAAGAAAGAGTCAGGTGACTTGCTATAAGAAATATCAGAAGGTTACCTAACACTTCCTAAAGGGAAAGGATATCTTAGGGTCATAGACACCTTAGAGGTCATTGAATCCATTTCTTCATTTTAGAAAAACATAAGGAAATTGAGATGAAAAGATGTTAAGTAACTTGTTCGTGGTCATATTTCTGGTAAATAAAGATTTGAACTCAGACCTTCCTGACTCCAAATCTCAGCGTACCACTTAACCACTTCAAGAAAGGATTCATGGAAGAGATGGTAGCTAAAGTAGGCTTTCAATTAAGGGAAGGGTTTCAAAAGCTGGGAAGAAGTCCAGTACCAGCCTGAAGAATGCCAGAAGATGAGAGAATGCAGAATGAGAATGGAAAATGAAAACTGGAAAAGAGAAGAAGTAACTACATTAGTAATAGCTATAGAGTGCTGCAAAGGATATTTATGATCCTCCCTAAACTCTATGGTCTCCACTTATGATAGAATATCCCATGTCACATATGCCTCTTGGTAGTCTCAACTCCACCCTCAGAAGGTAGTGCATGAAGGGCATCCATGGCCCACTCTGCCTTCCAGCAGTGATAGGATCAAAGGCAATTAAAAGCATTATAGGTTAATTAATCAAGAACTTCATATTTGCAGGGAGCATTTCCTCCAACCTGACACTCAGTCTCTTAACTCGTGGCATTTTGCTGACTGTTCCCAATGCCTAGAGTTCTTTCCCTTCTCATTTCTGCTTCCTAGACCCCCTCCAAACCTTAGCTAACATCCCAACTTGTATAAACCTTTCCCATTATGGTTATTCCTTCCATTTCTCAGGGGTTGAGGACCTAGCACCTCAGCAAAAGGGAAAATACATGTAAAAATTTTAGGACATTCCTTTGTACCAGAGAAGTCTAAATTATTATGTTATTAAAAGATAAAAAATGTTGACATTATCCTTTATTACATATATACATATATATACTATATATATAATATATATTTTGCATTTCAGAGTTTCTAAAGTTTTCCTGTGTTGTCTGCAGCTTCCGTGAAACTCCTCCCAAATTCCCATTTAATTTCTCATGCCGACCCACGATATATCAAAACCATGATGGGGAAGGGATAACTGTACTTCTTAATCTTAGCACCTTCCTGCTGACATTTCTAATTAGATATAAAGATAGATCTTGTCTGTAAGTAGCTGTTTGCATGTTGTCTCCCTCTTACACTATGAATTCCAGTGTCTGGCATATAATAGCCACTTAATAAATGCTTGTTGACTAGTAGACAGCAAGGCTTAATCTTAAGAATGCAAAAAAGGAAAACTGAAATTTAGAATTGTTGTTTTAATTCTGAAGAAATGCTGACAAAAGTAAGGTAACGTGAAATGCCTTGCACTCCAGGAACAGAAATGACACTTACATTTATCTCCTCAGTTCTGAGGGAAGCCACAAAAAGGTTCCAGCTTGAACTGAACTGAGGGTTTTTTTTTTCTTCTTTGAAGGGGTCATGGAGGGGAAAGGAGGTATTAAAGCAAAGAAGTGGTAAATGACGCAGGACAGCAGCCTATAAACCACCAGACAAGTCCAACCAGGCTGAACTAAAAGCTAAGACTCAGCATCTGTATATTTCTTCCTGCTGTGGCCAAAACCAGCAATGGATCTGGCCTACAATGTGCTAAGCAGTGACGTGTTTGAATAAAAATTAAACAGCTAGCTAGCTAGTTAATAGTTAACATTTATATAACACTTACTACATGCCAGATACTGTTCTAAGTGCTTTATAATTATTATTATATTATTATTTAACAATTAATATATAATATATTATTAACTTATTTAATCCTAACAATAACCCTGGGAGGTTTTTTTTATTATCCTCATTTTGCAAAGGAGGAAACTGAGGCAAACAGTTTTAAATGAATTGCCCAAGGTCATACATCTAGGAAGTGTCTGAGGCCAAATCTGAACTCAAGTCTTCCTGACTCCAGGTCCAGCATTCTATCCACTGTACCCTAACAAGATGAACATGTGTATATGTGTGTGTGTATGTCTGGCTAAAGACTTTCTGTAGAGAAAGAGCACCAGAGAGATGTAAAAGGGAAGAGTCATAGTCCCAAAACTATGGCCTAAAAGGAAGGAAATTCTTGATACATTGAGTGGTGATGACAGAACACCGGTCAATAAACATTTATTAAGCACCCATTGTATGCCAGGCACTGGCTAAGTGCTGGGAAAATTTAAAAGGGTGAAACACAGTCCCTGCCTTTGAGGAGGTCACAGCCTAATGGGGGAGACAACAAGCAGGAAACTACGTACCAAAGAGGTACAGACAAGACAAATCGGAAATAATCAGCAGAGGGAATGCCAAGGAATCTTTTGTTTGAGCGTGGCCTGGGCCTGCTTATTCTCACTAGAGGCACATCAAGGAGGAAGCCAGATACCATCTACAAGAAATCAACAGCAGAAACTGAAGCGGGAAGCCAGCCACTTGGGCAATGGCTTAGGGACAAATCTGGACAGGAGGGAACTATGATTGTCTATTGGTATAATTAGACTATTGCATAGAGTAAATCATCAATTTTTAGAAGACCACCTTGATTTACAAATGAGGAAACTCAAGGTCAAAAAGGTCATTGAATATGTATGTTGGATTCAGAGATACTCAGCATACAGCACCAGTGTCAACATGAACATACTTCCCATCTCTGACTTTGTACAAGATGACTAGCCCTTCCCCCCATTTGGAATGCCTTCTTTCTCCTCTTTACTTCTGCCTTTTATTTATTTTTTTTTTTT
>CM053582.1:465817881-465833709 GCA_028627135.1 Pseudochirops cupreus | reverse complement strand
TTTCTTTATCAAGAGTTCTCTGCAATGATGAAAGTCACAGATCTTACACATATTCAAGTTGCATTTTTGATCCTTTCCCTTTGTAGAAAAGGCACATTTGAGTCCCTCACAAAATTCACAGCCACAATATTTGATTGCTCTCATTGACTTTCTATAAGCATTACCTAGGTACAGTCACTTTTTGATAGGATGCATGTGATAATTTCTGCATTGTCTGCACAGGATACTTACTTCATGGACTAATTTCTTTGGTGTCATCCTATCCCTCCAACCTCTGACACCTACTAGCTGAATGACCCTGGACAAATCATTTAATCTTCTCAGTGCTGTAGGCCAGAGGGGTCTACTCCGCTGGCAGCACTCTGGATAGCAACATTCCTGAATGTTGCCCAAACCAGATTAAAATGTAATTGAGAAATATTTAACAAAATAAATAAAAATACAATAGAATATAATGTTAATGTGTGGTTTTCTGAGTCCATATGTAACCTGCAGGGATCTTTATGTATACCATTTGAGTTCAAAACCATTGCTCTAGGTAACTCTTTAAGACTCCAAGTTTTCAGAGAAGGGGTTGGACCCTATTGGTTGGGGAGCTCCCTCTAACAATGAAATCACAGATCATTATTCCTTTACTGATGATGCTGATGATGTTTATAACCTTTTCATGTCTCATTAGGGTGTCTCAGCTAGTTACTGTGGTCAGAAACATCCAAACATCTGTGAACCCCCAAGTAATAAGACTCTCCAAATTTAGTTTATTTAGTCTTCAGATAAAATACACATAGTCTGTCACCCAGGCTTTACCTAGTCTTGGAGTAAGGTCTGGAAGAGCATACAGTCTCCTGGCACAGCCTTCAAGAACTCAAAATCACTTCTCCAAAATGATGAGATCTTTGATGAAAACCCTCACAAGAGAGATTAAATAACTGTTAGAAAATATTTTTAAAAATAAAACTTGATAAAGATATGAGTTATATTAATACTATTTTTTATCAGTCATAAACTTAAAGCTGGAAGAGGTCTTATCAATGCCCCATTTTATAAATGAGGTAACTGAGGCCCTTAAAGGGTATATGACTTGTATAAGGTCACCCAGGATGCAATCAGCAGAGCTAGAATTTGAACTCTGGTTCTCTGACTCCAAGGGCAATACTCTTTCCACTGTACCACAATGTCTCTTTGTTACTAGGTCTTACTATTGCTAAAACATGATATATTCAGTATAAATCAGTAGTTTCATATCTATAATGCACATTTCTTGAAAGAGTCAGAAGAAAACTTTCTGAATTTTATTAATTTTTTAAAATACTTTTTCTTTATCCTCCCAGCATCTGCATGGTAGAAAATTATAGCATTTTTATCCTCATCTCAGAAATAATGATCCTAAAACTCAAAGAATTGAAAAGTAGATGGTGGGCTCTCCCTACCTGAGGTTTTTTTAAAAAAAGAGTAATTGTCTTACTGGGTGATTTTATATTAAATCCTAGTGGAAGTAAGAGGTCATACTAAATGACCTCTTTAGATCAATCCCAGTCCTGAATTGTAGAATAAAACCAAAAAAAAAATAAATATTTTAGTATTCACCACCTGAATTCTGAAAGTTTTCAACCAATCTAGTTCTATATTCAAAGAGTTCACTTGGGTTGAAGCTTGAAAGCTCAATAATTAAGGCCCTGAAGTAGAGCATCCATCTTAAGTTATATATTTTCTTCTAACCTAAGAGGCTGTGCAAATTACATTTGGCAAATTTTTCCTCCGCCTGCTCTGTGGAACAGATATGTATACCCTTCAAAACATAGAAGAGAGGGGCAGCTAGGTGGCACAGTGAATAGAGCACCACCCTGGAGTCAAGAGGACCTGAGTTCAAATCTGGCCTCAGACACTTGACACACTTACTAGCCGTGTGATCTTGGGCAAGTCACTTAACCCCAGTTGCCCTCCAAAAAGCAAAAGTAAATAAACAAAACAAAACATAGAAGAGTAGAAACTCTCCTGCAAAGAGGAAGGGCAAATCCTCCCATCCTGACATAAATTGGTAGAGGGTATTGCTATGAAGGTTAATAGCAACCATTGTAAGACAGGATATTACGGTATTTTGTTTTGCTCCCACAAAAGTTATCAGAAGATAACCATTAGCTGCGGGGAAGCTCATTTATCTTATTTTACTAAAACCCTGGCCTTCCTGAAACTATGACAATGGCCAGAGGGAACTAGAAAGGTGGGGGTGTGGCAAACAGCTCTGACCTTAGAAGAGGTCAGGCCCAATCAGGTCTCAAGTATCCTCACTAAGTCTATCAGGAATGACAGAACTGTATAACCTCACTCCTGCTTCTGCATCAGTGTGGGTGTGTCCATAGTTAGCACCAGAATGCTTCCTAAGTGTAATAAACACCTTCCTCTGCACACTCTGTTCCTGAATTCTTTCAGTGAGAAGCGGTTTGCCTTTTTAGGGGGTATATCATGTGGATCTTCCTATGGGCCCCCAGGGAAGCAGTGGTGGAAGGTCATCCTGGACTAACTCCCTGACCCACCTGGGAAGTCCTGTGATCTCTACAACTGTGTCTCTCACACCATCATTGACTAAATTTCAAAATATTTTCTTCCTGAATCAGTAGTTCTTAAGTTAAAAAAATTAACCAGGGTAGGCAATAAGGCTCCTTCTTCAAAATCGGTTTACCAAATAACTAAACAAATTAAAAAACAAAAACAGAAGAGGCTGAGTCTATTTGGAGCTGGAAAGCAAAAGGTGTGCTATCTAGAAGTGAAAATACTGGCCTCCATTAAGGTCCTGTTTCAGTACCTCATCATGCTGTGTTCAGTTAAGACAGCAGATAAGTTCAGAGAAGTTCTCAACATTTTCTGTCTCACCTCTGTGCCTTTTTACAACCTTTCCTTACCTCCACCACGGTCTCTTGCCTCAGACAGGGAATGCATGCCCTCTTCACCTGTCTCTTAGAATCCCTCGCTCCCTTCAAAGCTCAGCTCAAGGGTTATCACAAGGTCTATCTGATGTTCCTAGTTGTGTCCCCAATTCATTTTTATATATTTTGTATTTATGTATCTGTGCACATCCCTCAAGAGAAAAGAAGCTTCTTTGGGGCAAGGATTGCTTTGTTTTTGTCTGCATATCCCCAACACCTAACACGGTTCCTGGCACACAACAGGCATTTAATAAATGCTTGTTGAATGAGTGAATGCAGATAAGCCACCAATATCTTAGTCATATGAGGAATAAATCTGAAGAGTCTCATGACCAACATGCTGGACACAAGTTAATACTTTTTTTTACATCATATTAAATCACAAAGACCATCTAGTAAGAGGAAGAGGAGTTTGTAATCTACATCACTGGAAGGAGTAGCCATACTGACAAAATCAAGACTCATTAAAGTATTCCCTAGAATGACTCCCCCAAACTCCTGCTGTCCAACCAGCTCCTAGGAATCTTTTTAATGTACTATGTAATCGAGGTCCTATAGCTTTAGCTTTACTTGTTTGTCATCGGGAAGTCTTTGAAAGTCACAGTAAGCTTTTCACAGCAAGCTTTTGATTTCCTTTCAAAATGCCACAAGCCAAACTTAGAAATCATGCCATAGGGAGTCTGGGCACTTAGAGATGCACAAGGGACCATAGCTGAAATTACATTTGATGACTTTGATGGTTTAATAATGTGCCTTTATGGCAAAAATTAAAGCCAGCTTGCCCTAACTTTTAATGGCTATATACTTATTTCAGCACTCAGCTATTTTCACAGAATATATATCTGGAAGGGTCCTTTTCTTTTTTTTTAAAGAGATGAGGGAATGGACACCTAGAGAGGTTTATGGGACTTGCCCAATGTCTCACCGCTAGTGACTGGCACAATCACAATAAAAAACCCTGGTCTCTCTATACTTTCCCCTTTACTTTGCTACACTACCCTAGCTCTCTAATTTTCTAATTTATTTAGAAAGCAAAAGAATAATTGTCAGTTCTTTCAAGACAGAGAGAATTATCCCATTCACACAACAAAATGGATGGAGTAGAGAACCTCTGGAGGTCTCTTCTAGGACAGTGATTCTGACATCTACATCTCCCTCTTCAACTCTTTAAACAAATTGTAGCACTTTAATGAATGAAACACCAGAATACAATTGAAACTGAAATAACAATATAAAGAAATCTAGTAAAATAATGCAAAACAAAAAGACAAGCAGACTCAGAAGAATGGAGCCCATTTAAAAACTACAACCAAAATTGATGAAAAGTGCTGGGACTCTATTGGATAAACAATGTCATGACAAGAGGAAACGACTGAAAGAATATCATTCATTGATATTGATTTAAATGAAAGTAGTCACTAAGCAAATTTAGTTAATTCACTTTTTTTGACAAACATAAATTTCCATCTTAGATCCTCCTGTCTGCCTTTTTTCTACTTAGCTTTCAGTTAATGCCTAATAAAGAAACACCAGGAAAGAGAGAGGTAGTAAAACCCAAACCATTAAAAGGTGTATGAAAGGAACATTAAGAAATCCAAAGATGAAGCACCTCTGTGTTTTCCACTTTTCAAGACCAGGTGCCTCCTACTTAGAGGATGTAATGGGAAAGGAAAGCACTGATTAAAAGCACTTCGCAAAACTCATGAATGTTGTTATTATTATTAAATGTGACTGGACATTGGATTCTGGACACTATTATATATTTCAGAGGTGAATTTTGTTGTTGTTGTTGTTTTAAGTGTTTCCAAATACAATCAGCTAGGTGGCACAGTAGATAGAGTACCAGGCCTGGAGTCAGGAATATTCATCTTCCTGAGTTCAAGTGTTGTCTCGGACACTTACTAGCTGTGTGTGACCTTGGGCAAGTCCCTATTTGCTTCAGTTTCCTCATCTGTTAAATGAGCTGAAGAAGGAAAATGGCAAATGATTCCAGTATCTTTGCCAAACCCCAAATGGGACATGAAAAGTCAGAAAAACTCAAACAATTAAATGGTGACAAATACAACCAACTTTTTTGATTATCCAAGGTAGAGATGGAGGCATATGAAATCTACAGAAGAAAGAAAGCTGAAAGTTATGCAAAAATGCAACCTCTCTGACCATCTTAGAAAATGGAGATGGAATTCTTCCTCACTGTGACTGTCCGTACATAGACATAATTCCATGAGATCTTTTGTTAGCACAAAGGAGATGTTTCCCTATCTTACAAGGTTGGGGTTCCATTAAGCTGTAGGCTGCTGGTCCCCAAGTCTTTCAGAGCATCCCTGACCAAAACTGATTCTGGAAGCAACAGCAGACTCTCAGAAGTATCTCAGTTTCTGCCATTGGCAGCTTCTCTATGAAATGTGATTGCTTTGGATTGACTGAACGGCTTGCTGATGATAATTGTTTCTTGGTTAATACACAATGTAAGCCAAATAGGAATCTGTTTACATAAACCTGTGCTCCAATATCCTGAATATGTGTTTGGAAGAACAGAGCATGTATCTAATCACTGAATCACCAACTACAAGGAAAGATTGGCTGTGAGCTTCAGCCTAACAGCATAGGGCAGATCAACAGCTGTACAGGGAACAATTCACAGCCGAATGCACCAGCATCCATCTTTATCAAACATCATGTAGCCCAGAATAAATGTGAGGGTCACAAGATGATCATCTTCTAGCCAAAATCAAGTCCAAAGGCTTGATTTTCCTATCCTCATGCAGGCAAAACTGCCATCTGAATTTACCTGCACAAGAAATAGAAAACCATCAGTAATAGTTTTATCTACATGCAGATACATCAACAGAGGATCATAACCATGTAAGAGCAATTACCGTTCAGCTAACACCTATCAGGCATGGTCTCCACTCTACAGAAAAGATGTTGATTACTTATTACAAAAGGTACTTTTGGCTTAAATCATGGGGAGGGATCGCATAGTAACCCCAAATCAGAAGCATTTTTCTCTTCAAATAAGATTCCTCCCCCTCACCCACCACCAGTAAGCATAGCAATGGGACAGGAAGTATAGCTTCTCTCCTCTAGCTTTAGTTAGACTGACTCATAAAAAGTAACGCCTAGATTAGTTTCAATAGAATTCTATTTCCTTGAAAAAAGAGGACACATTGCATTTTATTCTTTGTATCCCTATGACCTCTGACCTAGTACAGTGCAGGCACTCAATTGTTGAATTCAATTGTTGAAGACAGTTTTAGCTGGTTGAGCAGGTGGGATTTCTTATATGTTTATAAACAAAGGAGGGCTTTTATCACAAGTAGCAGAACAAGAAATATTTCAACAGAGTATTTATTCATTACATGAAACCATTCATTTCCAGACTGGGCTGTATCCTTCATTGTCAATCACTTGAATATGACGATGTAACAAGGCTGTCGCTACAGGATGTCAAATCTCAGAATGAGAGTTAAAAACAACAACAATTAAAGGTTTCCAAACATTCAAAAGTTTGGCACATAAAAAGGATAAAAAAGATTTTTTTTCTGATTTTCCATCTGAATATTTAGCATTATGAAGTAGAAATTAAAAACAATAGGGCTTAGCTGGCAGTTAGGTAAACTGAGTTATTGTTCCAGCTTTGTCATTGCATCTCTGTGAGTCTCAATTTCTTCATCTGTAAAATGAGATGCTTAGACTAGATCAAGAGTTCACATCTTTTTGCATCACTGATGATTTTAGCAGATTGTTAAAGCCTGTGGGCTCCTCAGAATAGTGTTCTTTAAAAATCTTCACTCAAGAAAATTCTAAATTTTAGATAAATTTGGGTTAAAATAAAGACACGATTTTTTTTCCCATGAAAGTACACAGACCCCCTTGAATTCTTTCCATAGGCAAGACCTCCCTCCCCTCCCTTTGATTCCCTGCCCCGCCCCCCAGGCTAAGAACACCTAGACCATCAGATGATTTCTAAAGTCCCTTCCAGAACTAATCTTCTGTGATCTGGTTGTATCCACATACTATAAAATGAAGAAAGATTAATTGAGTTTGGTAAAAGATTAGAAACTCAGCATTCTAGGTCTTACTCCTAGTTTGCAGTTAGTGGTGTAAGTGTTATCGTGGAAGACAGTAAGGTACAACAGAAAGAGTATTAAATTTAGAGTTAGAATGTTATTTTTCAGTTGTTTTTCGGTCATGTCCAACTCTTCTTGACCCTATTTGGTATCTTCTTGGCAGTGGTTTGCCATTTCCTTCACCAACTTGTTGCACAGGTGAGGAAACTGAGGTAAACAGGATTAAGTGACTTGCCCAGGGTCACACAGTTAGCATGTGAGACCAGATTTGAACCCAGGAAGATGAGTCTTCCTGACTCCAGGTTTGGCAGTCTATCCACTGCCCCACTTGGGACTAAATTCTAGGTTCTCAATTTGCAATCTAAGTGAATTCCTACAAATCATTTAATCTCTAAGTGCTTCAGTATCCTCATCTATGAAATTCAGGGGCTGAACTAGATGACCTCTAAGGCACCTTGAAGCCCCAAATCTGTAATCTACTGTCATGATTCGCCATGCAAAATAATATGAATATAGTATGAAGGGGGGTGATATACAATGAGCCTAGAACAGTATAGAGGTTGAGGTTAGCTTGTGAAGGCCCCCTATTGATTCCAGCATTGCCATATTACAAATATAAGAACTATACAAGATCAAATGAGATATAATTTGTAAAGTCCTTAGCACAGTGCTTGGCACAGAGTAGATGATATAGAAATGCTATTAGCTATTCAGCATTCATCAAAGACCATCTAGAGCAGAGGTTCTTAACCTAAGATCCATGGATCTCACAGAGAGATCTATGTATATATTTCAAGGATGAGATGAATGGATGAGAAAAAAAAATTAACATCTTTATTTTCATAAAGTTATAATTGAAATTATGAATTATGAAATCTATTATGAAATAAAGACCATGCTGAGAAAGGGTCTATAGGTTTCCCTTTATTGCCAAAGGGGTCCATGACACAAAAAAAAAGGTTAAGAATCCCTGTCGCGAAGGCAAGGGTGTGCTGGAGCCAGCTCAAACCAACTCCTGAAAGATTTTTAGGTTTTCAGTGTGTCTTTAAACCTTGAAAATGACCAGAAGATATAAATCAGAGTTTGATTTACTGTTTTGTGAGCTGTCTAAACACAAGAAAGTGAAGGATAAAATTGCTAATAATGCAGATTAAACTTTAAACTGTATCATGGGTATTTTTTTCTTCAGCAAGCTGGTTGTTAAACATTTACTAATACACCACTACAGAGGATCTTTGCAGAGCAGTATTTGAATACCAATTGATCTAAGTAAGTATACAACTTCATATATATGGCTCTATCTATTTCTAAACATAAAAGAGAAAACAGGAGGAGTTAAGATCGAGAAATGTACAAGCAAGAAGTGTCTCTATTCAGAGTATAGGGACCTGGACTAGAAATCTCCTTTCCTTTCTTCCTCTGACAAAATCAATTCATTTAATTGTAAAAATCGTCATATTAGAATTAAGAAGTCTGGATATGAATTTGAGTTCTGCCATTTATTAGATAACCATGGCTAATAAGTTAATCTTTCTAAAACGCAGGTTTCTCACCTGTGAAAAATAATGCTAGTTCTACCTATCTCACAAGGAAATAGACAAGAAAGGACTTTTGTAAACTTAAAGCACTATATGTATAAATGTAAATGGGTTTGGTTTGGTTTTAGTCTAGACCTATGATCTCATTTGGACAGATTATTCCCAGTGAAAAAACTCTCTCTACCAATGCAGATCAAAACTGGTCAGCAACTTGTGATATCTTATTTAGAGAGTTTCCTGGGGTTACTGAGAGATTAAATGACTAGTCCATGGTCACACATGATATGTGTATATGTATGTGTGTGTGTGTATGTATGTGTATGTATATGTATCTCGGAATTAAAACTTGAACTCAGGTCTTCCTAATGCTGAGGCAGGCTATCTATCATGCCACTCCTAAACTAATACTTCCATAATAGGTAGAATCATTTTCTATGTCTAGTGATCCATGAATGAAGGGGCTTTCTAAAGCTTTATAGAAAGGGATATTTGGGGAATAGAAAGGGAAAGAAAACAAGACAGAAGGGAGACCTAAATTTGAAACTTAGCTCTTTAGACAAAACTGAGGGAGAGGATGGGGAAGAGAAGTATCCAATGCTAAAGTTATAGATTTCCACATATAGACTTCTACCAAGGACCACGGAGTGTCTCCAATTAAACAATTCTCTTTAATTAAATTATTGCTATTGTTTTCGTTACTATAATGCACTCATTTCATGGGGGGGGGAGAACAGTAAGGGAGAGAAAGGTTTGTTGTTGTTGGATTGCTTTTTGTTTTTGTTTTTTTAAGATATAGTAACTGGAGGATTAGAGAAATGTTCTGTTATGATAGTACTAGTTTAAAAATAGCAAAGAAAGGGTTGGGAGGTGGCTAGGTGGCACAGTGAATAGAGCACCAGCCCTGGAGTCAGGAGGACCTGAGTTCAAATCTGACCTCAAACACTTAACAACACTTACTAGCCATGTGACCTTGGGCAAGTCACTTAACCCCAGTTGCCCTGCATTCCACCCTCTAAAAAAAGGGCAGAAAAAGGTTGCAATGAATAGACACTTCACTGAATGGAAAATTATGAGCTCTGCATTTCCTAAGTGATCTTGGGGATCTGAGAGTTCTTGGTTTGACCTTTATTTAATATATTTAGAAATATCCTAGAAGAAGGAACATGTAGTAAAGTCTCTAATTACACGGATGACACTAAATGCTCCCAAGAAGCAGAATGGCACCATCAAAGTGACAAATTGAAAGAAGAATTCTCAAGGCTGTTGGAATGGTGGCAAATAAATGGATGATAAGCTTCAAAGCCAGAAAATATAAAACAGTACATTTAATGAAAAGTTATACAAACCAGGACGATAAGTTCTGAGCTATGAAATAAAAGATCGAATTCTGGTTACTCTGATCTCACCAAAATGCCAAAAAAAATAATAGTGGGCAACAAGGAAGATGATTGGAAACAGAAAAAGAGAAAAATTATCCCATCCTTTTCCTAAGCATACATATACTAAGTCAATACTCAATATACCAAGATAGAAAAGAACCTAGATAAGAGCTATTAAAATGACTAAGAGAATGTCAGAGACTTGGGGCAGTGCTCTATGAGGACAAACTAAAAAGATCAGGTCTCGTTGGTCTAAAAAGACAAATACCGAAAGAGAATATTCCTGAACTCTGTAAAGACATAAAGGACATAGTCGAGAGTATGAAACACAGGCTTGTTCACCAAATCCTGGTGTAACAGAACAAGGGAGTAGCTGTGTATAAAATTGGACTGCCTTTTGAGCTTCTGAATATAGCAAGCTTAGGGCCCTCATTAGCCCAAAAGTTGGCACAGTCTGAAATCATAAATAGCTTCAGAAAAGATTCAGAGAAATTCACATTCATAATGAATCATTAAGAAAAAGATTCTTCACCTGTTGAGCTATTAAGTGGCACACTGGAGAGTGCTGCACCTGGAATTGGAAAGACAAGTTCAAATTCAACCTCAGACACTTACTTAACTATATGACCTTGAGCAAGTCACTTAATCTGTCTGCCTCGAGTCTCCTCATCTATAAAATGGGGATAATAAAAGCACCTCCCTCCCAGGGCAGCTAGATGATGCAGTGGATAGAGTGCCAAGCCTAGAATCAGGAAGACTCATCTTCCTTAATCTGATCTCAGACACTGTGCCTCAGACACTCAGCTGTGTGACCCTGGGCAAGTCACTTAACCCCATTTACCTCAGTTTCTCATCTGTAAAATGAGCTGGAGAAAGAAATGGCAAACCACTCCAGTATCTTTGCTGAGAAAATCCCAAATGGGTTATGAAGAACTGGATATAACTGAACACCACGTTTCAGGGTAGTTGTGAGGATCAGATGAGATACTATTTGTAGAGCACGTAGCACAGTGCCTGACATGTAGTAAATGCTATCTAATGCTAGCTATTATCATTATGTTCAGAAGACCAATCATACCTTTAATTCAATATCCCTGAAATGCCTACTGTGCACAAGATGGCACTGTGCTAGGTTCTGTGTTATAAGGATTCAACGTCACTGACAAAGAGTATAAAGTTAAAGGCACCATGGGGCCAAACCAATGAGGTAATTTTGGAGTGTCATTTTATCTGGGTAATTCTTACTATAACTTCAGTAGGTCATATAACAAAATGCACTTATTATTAAAAAATCAAATATTCCATTGGTATTATTTTTTGTTAAAGTTCATCCTTTTATTCAAAAAAGAAATAACTGTATCTAAATAGAACCTAAATTGCTATCTAAGCCAATTAAATATATTATATATGGGTCTGAGCACACTATACATATATGCAATTATGGAAAAACATTTCAGGTGCCTCAATATTAGTGAGAAGTCAGTGTAGTCACTAAAGTAGAATGATTGAATTCTGTGTAATCTTGGTTTGAATATTCATTCCAGAAATGATCATCATCAAAGGTCAGTCAATTAAAAGTTGCCCTTTTCTACTCTAAAATCATCTTCTACTTTATTTATATGTGTAATTTTAGAAGACATCCCCTTTTACAGCTTCAATGCATTTTTTAAATTTCTGGCTTAAAGCCCTTGGGTGAGTGATACATCTTATTTGTGTATGCATATTTTAATTATAAAAATGCCTATAATAAATGTTAACTATGAGAGTTATCTCTCTGTGTTTATTTATATTAGCTCCAATAGCTTTCAGTGAGGGATGTATGAGATAGTCAAAGCCTTGGAACCAGCAATAACAGAAACCAAGAAAAAGACTAGCAAATTAATGAAGTATTCTTCCATTTACACTTATGTTTCCAAAGGCTATTGTTTCTATCATGACTATAGTGACCTCTATAATTTTCTCCAACTCTAAAGTTTTATGTTTGTGACCATTGCTAAAATGAAAATGACTGATGTCTGCATATGCCCCTCCCCCCAAGACCATGTACTCTATAGATGCACCTAAATTTTTACATATCTTGCCAAACAGTAACTTATGTATTATTACTGATGATCAAGATTGAAAATCTCAATTAAGTAAATAATTAACATTAATTAATTAACAAATTAAAATTAATAAGCATATACAAAAGCATATAATTAAAGAGGTAGCTAAGTACCATAGTGGGTAGAGGGCCGGACCTAGAGTCAGGAAGACCAGAGTTCGAAATCCAGCCTCTGATAGTTACTGGTTCTGTGATCCTGGGCAAGTGACCTAACCTCTGCCTCAATTTCCTCAACTGTAAAATGGGGAAAATAATAGCACCTATATCACAGTGTTGTGAGAACCAAATGAGAGGATATTTGTAAAAAAACTGAGCACAGCACCTGGTGCGTGATCCATTCTTAATAAATGTTTCTTCCTTTCCCCCCTCCCAAATGAATTTGTTGATTGTTCTTCCCCCAATGCAAAAATCAGATGTAACATGAACAGAATAACACTGCAACTGAAATCTAGTAGGTAACCTTAGGAAAAATTTTGCCTCTTCAGGTTTTAAATTATTCTAGTTATTTGTTTCTACAGTAATAGTTTTAATTCTTTTTGTTGCTATGATCTGAAATATGTCATGTTTCTGTGTTTTCTATTAGCTCATATTTACTTGATTCATTGTTAAAATGCTATTTATTACATGGTTGTCCACTAAAAATCTCAGAAGCAAAGTACCTCCAAACTTGGTTGCTCTAGAACAGTGGGGTTAAACTTGAATAAATATAGGAGCCACTAAATTGTACATAAAGATATCAGCATGCCTCCTATTAACTTTTGAAAACCACATATTAACAGTATCTTCGTTCCATTGTATTCTTATTTATTTTGCTAAATATTTCCCAATTGCATTTTAATCTGGTTTGGAGAGCTAGGGGCAATGTGTTAGACGCCTCTGCTCTGAAACACCACAACTAAGAAAGCAGACCTGAAATTTTCTTATGAAAAATTATATTCTAATCCTTTACAAACAGTAAAATGTTTTTTGCACAGGATATACTCATGAGACAAATGACTAACCAACCAATGCATTACCTTGGAAGGTGAAATTTGAGTTAGAAAAACTAGATGAAATTAAATCCCTTGACTACTACATCTAAAGGTTCTGGTTTACCATTCTAACAGAGTTAATGCATCTTATATATAGCAATAAGAGCAATGTAAAGCTATTATTCCCCTGAGTCAAATAATCTCTATTTTCCCCTTCAAATCATTATTTCTAATTAGATCAACAATTAGCAGAAGGACTCCAGTTATGATGCATGTGTGCAGCATAATAAAGACCAACTAAATGAGTGCTCAGATATCTGCTTTAAGGAGATCTGCTGCTGAGCATTTATTTACAGATTGCAGTAGTAATAAAAGTATTGACAGCTCCTCCTCCCCCAAGGTGCTCCTAATAGGAAACCCCAGCATCCCTACAGTTCCACTGTGTCTGATGTGAGAAGAGAGCAGAGAGAAAATGAGGTATAGAGAGAGGGGAAGACAGAGCAATAAACCAAGACTATGAGAGAAATTTGGATTTAAGATATTTAAATTGACCTCTGTGAGGCATTGTCCTGCCATTCTTGGTCAGTCTATAACTAGAGAATGAGCACCAGTCCAGCCTGAGTAAAAAGCAAGGTACAAAAGCACATGGAGCCCTACTAGTATCTGAGCCAAAAGAAAATCCAAATACATCCTTATGGTATATATGGTATAGGATAGTAGAACGAATGCTGGCCTGGACGTCAGGAAACCAAGACAGAATCCCAACTTGACCGTTATCCAGTGGTGTGACTTTGGGGAATCACAAACTCTCCAGGTCTCAGTCTACTCATCTGTAAAATGAAGATAATCATACTTGCACCTACTTCACAGGGTTGCCAAGAAAAAGCACTGCAAAAATCTTAAATGGGAATTATCATCATCAACAAGGTTCTTAATCTTTTTATTGTTACCTTGTTGGTAATCTGGAAAAGTCTATGGAAGCTTTTCAAAATGAAGTTTTTAAGTGCATAAAATAAAATACATGCGATTACAAAGGAAACCAATTAGAGATCCTATTATCAAAATATTTGGGGGGGGGGGGGGGAAACAGGCTCCTTCTCTAGGTTAAGAACCCCTGACCCGAGTATCTTTCAGTTCCAAATTCAAGGACTCTTCTAAAAATGTTCTCTTTGGAAATCAACTTTATGTGTCGTCATAACGATAAGATTAGCAATAACTAATCTTTACAAAGCATGTACTGTGCTAAGCACTTTCCAAGTGCTATTTCCTCTGATCCTTACAACAACCCTGGAAGGTAGGTGCTATCCCCATTTCAATAGGAGGAAACAGCCGTTCAAAAACTTGCCCAAGGTCACACAGCTAATAAGTGTATAACTGAGTGCGTACAACTTAATGAAAAACCAGTTAGCAGCCAAATTCCTTTGCCTTCAATTTATCTTCAACCATCTCAACCATACCACAGGTGTCCACCTCCCCTTGACTCTTGAGCCATAACAAGGGGTTTTTCATAATCTAATTAACACCAACAGACTCCACATCAGATAAAATCATGAAGAAAAGATGTTTTTTGTACCTGTCCTATCTAAAATCAAGGTTTGTGTTTCATTATCACGGTACTTGCCCCAAAAGAAAATGCCTCCTTTCCAGAAAGCCAAACCACCCCTCCCCCCAACCCCAACCCCCAGGTTTAACAAGAAGACGACATTGTTGGGCTCTGGTTCTCCTTTGTGATGATCAGTCTGCGTGCTCTGACTATAAAGAACAGTGAAAGCCTCGTGGTGATGCAAGAAAACCATACATCCCAGCTAACGGCGGCGCTCGTCATTTGTATTCCTCTCCTAAAAATCTTCAGTGCGTACATTCCTGCTTCACTGACAACTTGAAAGAAGGTTTCCGTATTTCCATGATTCTGTTTTTCAAAGAATAAAGTCAGCCGAACTTCAGAGGTTAACAATATGTGAACAAATTAATAGCATGATTTATGGTTTGCCATAGAATTTTGTACTTAGAGAGGAACACTGACAATTTAATCTAAAAAACCTGTAAATCTGTTAAGGCTAAAAATTAAACATCCAAGCAAGTCTGCTGGCATAGCGACAACAGGCCACACTACATAATAAGAGTCTGGAGCCAAAGCCAATTGTAACTGGACTCAAACACAGGAGGTCTGGGCCCGAATGCCAGCTCCCCCACTCTCCCACAGGATAGTCCTTGCTAATCGGTTGCACAGTCCGGCACTTCATATTTTCTGCCTGCTCTTCCAATGGGTGTAAAAATTATCTTGTTGGAAGTCAAAAGCTAGTCAACAAACACTAACTGAGCCTTTGTGCGCTTGAGAGGTCAAGGAGAGGAGCAAGGGGAACGAGGAGATAGTCCTCGGAGGGATGGAAAGCAAACATGAAACAGCTAGGGAATAAATTTACAGAGTCCCTACATTCAAACTCGCTAAGGGCTCCTCCATTTCAAATGCAAATTTCACAAAACTCAGCCTTGGAAGAGACCTCGGAGGTTAACAGAAACACAGAGCTTCTGAGTGGGATAGGATCTCACCAGCTAGCGGATCCTACCATAAAAGCTCTTCCTCAAAGACGCCCCCCCCGTGAGGGGGAACCTCCAGGGACCATCCATTCCACTTTGGGATAGCACTACTTGTTGGGAAATTCTTGCTAAGATAGTGTCAAAATCTATAACTTCTATAACATTAATTGTTAATATTTCTGTACACTAAGACCAAGAAGAAAAACTTGAATCCTTTCATAGCCCATTTTAATACCTGAAGATAGCTGTCATGCTTCCCTCTCCTACCTCTCCCAACTAAACAGTTTCTTCAACCATTCCT
>CM053582.1:465776215-465817381 GCA_028627135.1 Pseudochirops cupreus | reverse complement strand
GCTTCGTAAACCTTAAAGTGCTATATGAATACTAGCTCGTTAATATTATCATTACAGGATGAGGAGGAATATAAACTATGTCATCCTGATTCTTCTATTTCTTCAGTGTCTTTCCTGAAACATGGCACCCAGAGCTGTTTGCATGCTGTCTCCCCCATCAGACTGTGAGCTCCTTAAGAGTGGGGACTCTCTTTTGCCTTTTTTGTGTTTCTCCAGAATTTAGCAGAGTGCCTAGTGAATAGTAGGTGCTTAATAAATGTCTACCAATGATTTCCAGATATGGTCTAACCAGGACACAGTACAGTAGGTCTTTCCTAAGGAAACAACTTCCTTCTTCTGAGACAGCTAGATGGCACAGTGGATAGATAATTAAACCTGGAGTAAGGAAAACAATTTTAAATGCTGCCTCACAGGATCCTGGACAAGTCGCTTAACCTTTGTCTGTTTCAGCTTCTTCATATGCAAAATGGAGATAATATCACCTACCTCTCAGGACTGTTATAAGAAAAAAAATTAAATGATTTTTGTAAAGTGTTTTTTTGCAAACCTCAAATATATAAATGCTAGCTATTATTATTGTTCTAGATTAATAATAATATAGCCTAAAATCACATTAACTTTTTTTGACTCTCATATCACACTGCTGTGACACACACATATATACACACATACACACTATATATGTATGTATACATGTATGTAGGTATGCATACCTCCTCCATCCTCTACTTGGATCACTGATTTTTTTAATCCATGTGTAGGAGTGTGTATACACATATGTGTATATATACATATATGTATGTATATACACATATATAAAACGTATGTTGTGTGTATATGTATATATACTATATGTATATGTGTGTATATGTATAAATAATATGTGAGTATATGTCTATATATAATATATCCTTAAGATACACTTTGCAGAAGTACAAATACAACTTTTTATTTTAATTTTTAGACTGAAAGAACTCTGATAAGATTTGGCATTTGTCATACATAATCAAATTAATGGCACAGAATCAGTTTGAGTTCATATACAAAAATCTTCTTAGACAGAACTTTGCACACCTAAGAACAACTCAGAAAAGGGAATGGTACAGGGGGGGAAATTAAAACAGAAAAAATCATAAGCAGCTCTGAGAGCAACAAATGAAGATAATAGACACAGAAGGTAAGAACAGCAAAGAAACTTACACTCTCGTGCTTACAAAATGAAAGAGCCATGCCCTTATTGTGTGGCATTTATAAAGTACCTGCTTTGTGCCCCGCACTACATGTTACCATTTTACTTTACCAGTAGTTTTATGAGAAGGGTTGTACTACTTATTATCAATGTGTGTGTGTGTGTGTGTGTGTGTGTGTGTGTGTGTGTGTAGAAGTGTGGTAATTTCCAATCTAATGCAATCCAATAAGCATATATCACACACTAATAACTCCAAGGCACTGTGATAGATGCTAAAGACAAAATGATGGAAAGAAAACACCACTCTTTCCCCTGAGGCAAGTTAAAATACCCAAAAGAGTTCCAATCCTACTTCTATTTGAAACTATCAGTTCAATACCAGTGGAAAGAATAGTAGACTTGGAATCAGAAATGTTTCTCATCAGACTGTTTCTCATCTTTATACCACCCTTGCCAAGAACACAGTGCCTCGCACATAGCAATGACTTAATTGAATTAATGTTGTCAAATGTTTCTCAAAATGGTTCAAAGTATGACCCTTCCTAAGGGTGTTCCCATTTCAAAATTGCATTTGTAATGTAGAAGGCATTTAAGAGCCAGGAGAATGAAACTACAATTCAATTCAAGGAACATAAACATAAACATCCATTTCAAGCCACTATGCTGGTTATAATGACAAGCAATGGATTTCATATTTGGATACAGGGGCTCTGCCTAGTGCCTCTCAAATCACATGAAGTATTCGCCTACATTTTATATGGCTTTAAGACATAGAATATTACAATCTCCAAAGAATTAAAAATCAATACCATGCAGAAGGCAAGGGAGAACATAGTGGGAATAAGCAGGATGCAATCCATAACAAGTAAGGATTTGCAAAGAAAAAACCGAGTAAAGTAAAATACATAATAAAAGTAGAATTGACAAAAAAAGGATAAGCTGGTCAAATAGCAAGAGTGAGAGAGAAACATGAAACAGCCTGTATACTTCACTGTTATACCTACAATGTCAAGAATATGTGAGGAAAGTAGACTTCCTATGGTGAATTTGTAAGAGGACGCCAAGAGCTGCATAGGAAAGATGGCCATGATTGCTTCACTGGAGGGAGCATGCACACTGACAAAATTACAGATGTAGACCTGTCATATTGATAAACATTTAGAAAGGGGTCACCTCTTCTGCCTACTCATAAGGTCAGCCCTGCTGACACTACCTAGTCTACCCAAACTTATCATTAGTCTCCAAGCCACTGATTCTGGTTCAATGAAGAAAAAAAAAAGCCTGTTATTCTATCTCCTAGCTTTGATGGGTTTGACCCCTGGCTCCAATCCTTACTATAAGTATAAGCATTGGCAAGTCATTTAGCTTTTGGCTCCTAAACTGTAAATTGTACTACGTATGTTACAAATTTTATGACAAGTCTTTTTTGGTACCCTTTTAAAAGTGCTGTAGAAATGTGAGTTATTATTCTAGTTCCATTTCTGTGTTTGTTTCTATACCAAGTTATCTTGGATAACCTTTCATTTTTTCTATCTTTAAATCACTTTTCTTCCTCTCATGAAAATATTCCTCACAATAATTATTTCCTAGTGTTCTGTGGATAAAGAAGATACTGGAACAGGTAACTAGTATCTCATCTGAATTAGTCAACTACCTAAACAAAACTAAATAACAAAAGCTGAATTTAAAAGAATAAAACATCACTTAAAGAAGAGAAATGATTATTTGCTGTGATGTACAGAGCCTCATGTATTGTGGATGCTCACACTTTTCATGATGATGAACCCAAGATGAGGATGATTGAGCTTCTTTTGTTTAAACTGTTGATGGTCCACATAAAGAAAGCTACTCCACGAGCACAGACCCCTGTAGTTGGTAGCAGCTGTCCTATCCCCCAGCAGTAAACAGATGGCAGCAAAAAAAGCACCCAGTCTTTTTGGTCAAGCCCGATAACTGGTTTACACAAAGATTTCAAGTGTGCTTCCCCAAACTAAGTGTAATTTGAGTGAGATGTTAAATAAAGCTGCATGGAGCCAACTTTCAGCTTTACTTTGGGCTTAACAGTCATGGATGTTTTACCTTGAATGTAAGCTATTAAACAGAAGATATAAATATTCGTTTTGTTTCCATCACGCTGTTATCTTTGATCAGTCATTCACTTTCCCTGTTCCTCAGTTTTCTCACCCCTCCTAAGGAGATAATATGATGTCTGTTCCTTCTTGAAAAGCTTTCAACTAAGCCCCCAAACAAAGGAAAAATACAAAGGAGCAAAAAAAATTGATGAATGTCCAACCAAGTGATTCTTTTGCTTGAGAGAAAATTGAAATCAATAGTAAAGTTTGAGAACATCTATCGATTTTAATAATTCATTTTCAGTACCACCATAATCAAAAGCATTTTTTAACACCTGCTTGTGAACTGTGCAGAATAGTATTGTATGGAGCCAGCTAAATAGATTCTCTGTCCTCTAGGCCCTTGCAATCTAAGACATAACAAGGAGGTAGAAGGATAAATCAAAGTCAGATATGACAAAATGTTATTAAACAAGTACATAAGCAAGTATATAAGTATGTACAAGTAAAGAGCTAAATGTATTTAGTGGTTGCAGTAATTGTAAAGAGAAGATAGGAGGACAGAACAGGAGAAAAGGGAGATGTCCATTTAGCAGTGTCCAACTCTTCAGGTAGAGAGTTAGCATAACATGATATAACAGAAAACAATGAATCTGGGAGTCAGAAAAATGGTATTTGAACCTTGGTTCCACAACCTCTCAAAGGCACCATTTTATCGTCTACAAAATTGGGAGGATAGCTAATAATGAGAGCTCATAATAAAAGTTAACATTTATGTAATTCTTTAAGGTTTACAACTCACTTTATTTTTATTATCTTATTTTAGCTTCACAATCCAACGGGCTAATTCTTATGATAGGATAAGATAGGCAATACCAAATATCACCACTATTTTAATAATAATTGTCCTTACATTGGTCACCTACTGAATGGAGCTCATATGATCATAGATTCAGAGCTAGTTCAATCCACTCATTCTACAAATAAAGAAATTGAGACCCAGTAAGTTAACAGGCACCTAGGTAGCACGGTGCATAGACTGCTGCACTTAGAATATGGAAGATGAATTCCAACACTGCCTCAGCCATTTACCTGGTCACGGTGTGACCCTGAGAAAATCACTTAATCTCTGCCTGCCTCAGTTTCCCTATCTGTAAAATGGGGGCAATGACTGCACCTACCTCACAGAGTTGTTGTGAGGAAAATATGAAATACTACTTTCAAGTGCCTGGCAAAATCTTAAAGCACTGTATAAATGCCAGCTATTGCTATTTTATTAGCCACTAATCAACTTACCCAAGGGTAAGTTGGGAGCAGGCATCAGAGAAAGAATTTGGCCTTGGGTGCTCTGACTACAGGGCCAATGCTCTTTCCACTGTACTGAATCCCTCTGTTGCTATGAGGGAAGCACTTTATAAACTCTGCATGGGAGACCTCTGTTTCTTCATCTATAAAATGATGGAGTTGGACTAGTTAGCCTCTGAGATTCTTTTTAGTTCTAGACCTATGATCTTCTAACATACTGCAAAGCAGCTCACAGCAAAACAGGGTGGCAGCATTAGTAAGTAACAGAACGAGAACGTTGCTGACCAGCAATGGAGAAGGGCCCACTCATTTTGACCGACAATGCCAAGCAGACCATGAGGATGCAGGAGAGAGATAGGTAACAATAGCTCCATACCCAAGTTGTAGCCATAAAATGACGAATATGTCAATCAATCAGCACTTATCAAGCCCCTATGTGCATGACACTGTGTCATGGACCATGAAGACATAAAGAGGCATAAAACATAGTAACTGCTCTCAAGGACAGTGGACGCAGAGGAACAACATATATTCAGGTGACCTCTAAAGTCCTTTACAGCTCTAAAGCTATGATCCAAATACAAGGCAAGCAATCAATCGATGAACATTCATTAAGTGATCCTGATGTGCAAAACACTGTTCTAGGTGCTGAGAATACTAATAAAAAAATGAAACTGCCCCTGCTCTCAAGGAAAAGGAGTCGGGCTATGTGAGAAGAACACAGAAGAAATGCTACTTTTTTAGGAGCTCAGGGGTTGAAGGGGAGGCCAAGGATGGCCAACAGCTCATATTATCATGAAGAGTTTCACAAAAGAGCTGGAACTTAAGTTATGTTGTGATGGATCAGATTCAGAGCAGCAGACAGGAAGGTAGGAAGCATGTCTAGTGGGGGAAAAAACATAAGCAAAGGTATAGAAGGAATATAAGTATGGCTAATTCAGGGGAGGCTTAAAACCAGTCAGGTTTGAGCAGAGAAAGGGTAAGAGTGGAGATAAGGTTAGAAAGGGTGATTGGGGGCAGATCATAGGAAGGTCTTAAATGACAAGATAATACATTAGGACTTTATCCTGTAGTCGTTGGGGCCCACTTAATGGTTTCTGAAGACAAATGGCACAGAATGCCACAGTAGCAAAAATCTACATAGGTTGGACACTTTGTCAACATGGAATCTTGTTACCATGCATCCTTTTCTTCCTGAATTATTTGACTACAAGGTTTATGAAGTAGGGTTAATATTCAGCCAAATTAGAGAAACTAGGAAGTCCACAGAAAATTATACTAGGTTAGACCCCACTCTTTGAGGAGGCACCCTCACTACAACCCAGAGGTTGATGCTTTTAAGGAATCCTCTAGCATCCATTGTGAAGGACCCCCATACTATAATTTGTGGGTCCACTGAGGGCTCTTCCAAAGAATCTTACACTACCTGAATCATCACAGGTTGCTGGAAAAGCCCTCATCCGTACAGCACTTACCTTCTGAAAAGACAGGGCTTCCCACAATCACACAACCGAAGTTTATTTTCCTACCATAGGACATAAGCTATTACTCATATAAACATGATATTCCTCAGGCATCATTTTTTTTTCACCTTCCTAAAGAATGGGAATATTCACTGTTATGAAGGAATTAAAGTACATAAGTTTTTTTTCACATATACAACATCAACACTACCAACATCATCATCTCCACATATGAGGGACATCATATAGTATTTCATGAGTAACAGTTGATGTCACATACTTGGGTTGAGGCTCTCCAAACCCTGAATAGCAAAAAACAAAGGAAGTTCATCTGATAATCTGTGGGAGAAGGATAAGGTAGGAGATGCTTTTCCAGAATGCCCCAGGTCCATATCAGTAGACTTTTTAAAAAATTCATTTCCCAGATAATTACTTCAATTCTTTGCTTACACTGATTACTACATGTTTTCTTCCCATTCATTTTGTACAAATGAAAAAAATAGCTATTTCAAAGTCAATATGTGATAGCAATTGAGGGGAAAAGTGATATATTTTAAAGAAATTTGCAATGCTTACATAAGAGAGTTGGCCTTTGATTAATTTCTACTCTACTACCACCACCAGAAATATCCTTATATAATCACAAAGTTTTAAAAGAAGTGAAAATATAACCAAAAGGAATTTGGCCATACCTGGTGGTACCAAGGCATAAGCATTTCTCCAAGAGAGTCTAGAAAGAAACAACACCATTGGTTAAGCAAACAAATTAATGACCCTCTTGGGGGTTTTAAATAGCTAAACCCTAGGTATATCAGCCAGTGGGTAAGATTGCAATCCAGAAGCTGCATGTGGAGAAGACTCCAACAGGAGTTAAGGGGAATTTTTTCTCTCACCCCCCCCCATGGTGATGTAGCTTTGGCAGGGATCTACTTGGCCAGTAGGAGACACAATATCCAAGAAGGATCAGAGGCAAAGTCTCAAGAGACACAAATACAGAGAAATCATCAAAGTGAAGAAGCAGTAACTTCAAGCATAGCAATCCCTGGCAGCAGAGACCTGTACTAATGGGGAAGTCACTTAACTCCTCAGAAAGTTACAGACATTGTGCTGTTCTGCATTGGTACAGCAACCTACAGTGATGAAATCACAGCTCTGAAACATCTCTATCAGAACAAAGCTTTGAGATGGATGTTCCACACAGGTCCACTTGATGATGGAGTGTTCTCCTCCTGCTCTCTGTCCCCATTTTATTCATCTGCTTGGAAGACCAACAGTAATTTCAGAGCTGGGGAAACTGAATAAGGCAGGAGAGGGGAGTAGAGGGAATGCCCAAGTTGTTTCTTGAAATTATTCATAAAAAGTGTGGTTTTAGGGGCAGCTAGGTCAACACAATGAATAGAGCACCTGCCCTAGAGTCACAAGGACCTGAGTTCAAATCCAGCCTCAGACACTTAACACTTTCTAGCTGTGTGACCTTGGGCAAGTCACTTATCCCAATTGCCTTGCCTTCTCCCCTCCAAAAAAAAAAGTGTGGTTTTGTGTGCGAGGACTGATTTTGATAGACTTAGCACTTATCAGCAATGCAAAGACTTAAAACAATTCCAAAGGACACACAATGGAAAATGCCAACCACATCCAGAAAAAGAAATATGGAGTCAGAATGCAGAACAAAGCAGACTATTTTCTTTTTTTTATTTTGTTTTTTCTTTCTTTCTAATGTTTTTTCCCATTTGTTATAATTTTTCTATGCAATATAACTAATACGAAAATGTGTTTAATAGGAATGAATGTGTAGAGCCCATATCAGATTGCAAGCTGTCTTGGGGAGGGAGGAGAAAATTTAAAACTTATGGAAGTGAATGTTGAAAACTAAAAATAAATAATTTAATTTAAATTTTTTTAGAAGTGTGGTTTTTACAACAAGAAATTTGTGGAAGTTGCAAAGACCTTTTAACCCTAAGGTAGCTATCGGTCTGGGATAAGGACGTGGGCTCTCTTAGTAGGACAAAGTGAAATTCAAAATATAGATTTAATCTTAGCCTGGGAACACTCTGCTAGGCTCGTAAATCTGGCTACAACTAAGGAGATGTCAGCTTGCCCTTATCAGAGAAAGGCTTCCTAGCAGGAAGGAGCTGAGTTGGCCAGCAGGTGCCTTAAAGAGATGCAAATCAGAAGCTGATAGCAGATACCAGGCAGAGAAATACCCAATAGTGAACACTGAACCAGTATCTAGTAGCAACCCCCAAACCATTAGAATACCCGTTGGCAGAAACCACATGAACAGAGGGTTCAGACCAGGGTGGAAGCACCACAATGACCCTGGAGTCATCAAGACTTGGATTTGCCTCCCACCTTAGACACTGTGTAATCCTGAGCAATTCACTTCACTTCTCTGAACTTCCATTTCCCAACCTGTAAAATGAGGGGGTTCGATTGGATGAGCTCTATGACCCTTCCCAATCCTAAATCTCCACCAGGGAACCTCAGCAGCCATGCAGTACTATAGATACTAGTTACCCCTATGCATCCACACTAAGAGCCATGCACATTTCCTACTTATGCGCTTCTCCACACAATTTCTCTAGGTATGTCTATTCTTGGTTCACTGATGACATATTTTGGGGGGATGGAATGACCTACCTATGTTTTTTTTTAAACTAAGGTACTTCATTAAATGTTTTTTAACTAATCCTGTGCTCCATATTGTGTTATGTTACAAGTCAAGAGACATTATAGCTTCCCTTGATTTGCATGTTTTACCCAGGCAAACATGCACAATACATAACCCCAAGACAGTGAAAACACTCCTAAGGGTAAACTCCACTTGGGCCAAGCTGAACTTAAGCCAAGTACCTTTTGCATGTAATCCTTTGCTTTGGCTAGGGAAATGAGCTATCATAGTAGACTGAGAAACATTAGGCCTGGCAAAAAGAAGATTTGGGCTCTAGTCTGGATAGGCATCTAATTAGCCATGTGACCTCAGACAAATCACCTAACCTTGAATTTAGGTCTTCAGACTTTTAACTATAGACATTTTGAGCTGAATGATCAGTAAGGTCTCTTATAGCTCTTAAAATTCTGTGGTCCAGGTGTGTGGCAGGGAAGGGAGGAGTATGACTGGTGATAAGATTCAGCTATGATTACTCAACATGCCAGAGCTAATTTTAGATCCATTTATTGTCAAATCTCAATTAACCAGCTGAAGTCAGACAGATTGTCCCAAAATAGCATAGTCAAATCACTAGCTAAATCAAGGATATGTGATTTCATCAGTGTGAGTTCTCCCTACACTGATAAAGCTCACAACCACACAAGGCCTTGGTAGATGGTCTTCATGATTTGGAGAATGGCTGAAAATCTTCATCACCTGGTGGCCAACCCTCTAGTGAAAAGCCACTCCTGACCTAATTAAGATGATCTTCAGACAACCGTTACTATGGTCATACTTGAAACATTTCTAGCTTGGCACAATCTCCCAGAATTCACATTCTTCTTGCATGGTATTTCAGAATCAAAGGCCACCTCCATGCCACAATGAGGCACTGGAATAGGACCCTACTAGAAGAAAACATGGGATAGTTTTCTTTAATCACTTACATTTTATATTAGCATGCCAGTTCTTCCAGCAGATTGACCTTTCCTAATTATATTCTGCTTTAGCCAATATTCAATTCTTTTGCATAATTACTTGACAATATACCAGCTCATGGCAAGGAGAAATGCCCATAAGCACTTTGGGTAGCAGAAAACAGCGAAAGTTTATTGTGAACAATCCATAAATTCATAAGTAGTATAGTTTACTGGTAGATACAGGATTTGGTTTAGAGACACGAAAATGGATTCAAACCCCTACTCTAACACTTACTAGCTATGTAGCAAGTCACTTAACCCTTATGTGACTCAAGCAATTCCTTAGGACATATCTACTGCGTCATAGCCAAAGTGCTACTACTATGGTAGAAAAATTCCCCCATACTAATGAAATCTCAAATCTTTCAAGTATTCCTGTAACCCATAAATTTGTATGCAGATAATTAAGAGCTGTCTGAAATAGCTTAATGTAACAATTCCACTGAGGTTAGGAAGAGAAAGTCAGGGGAGGCAGAAGATCCACAAGTCAAAAGAGTTGGCTTGGGAAAGAATTAAAGTAGCTTCTCATATTCTTTCCCATTCTGTTATGAAATACAGGACCTGCCACCAAAATCAGTTCAATGTTCAACTTTACCTATGAAGGTCTACTAAAATTAACAACAAACACATCCTACATGTACAAAGAGTTTTTAAAATGGGCATAGGCATTCTCATTAGAGCCTCACAAGACACTTATCGAGTAAGTCATGTAGATAGTATTATACTCCCTTCACAAAAGAAGAAACCAAGACTCAAAGACCACATAGCTAATAACTATCAGAGGCAGGATTCAGACCCAGATCTTCCCGATATCAAGTCCTACTCTCTACCCACTAAGCCACATTGCATTCCCTCAGTCTTCTGGGAAGGTGGCCATTCTAGAACACCAGTTGGAGAACAGAAGTCAGAACACAGAAAGATGTGATGACGAAACAAATGGGAAACGAATTAAAGATTCATGTCAGTTCTTTTAAAATTCAATAACCCTTCTTTTTTCCATTCTTTGTTACAAGGGATGGCTTACTGGGTGGGGAAGAGAGAGGGGGCAATATCTGGGAACAAAGGTCATAAGAATTTTTAAAATTTAAAACGAAAAAGAAATTTCAACCATCAGAGTTAAGGCAAATTCATGTTTTAACTAAAGAGAAAACCATATAAGGAGCCAGACGGAACAGTACACAGGGCATTAGACTTGGACCCGGCAGGACCTGAGTTCCATTCCTCAGACAATTAACAGTCACTTGACCTTGGGTGAATCCCTCAGTCTCAATGGCAATTCCCTTATCTATGAAATGGTGATAATAGCAAAACTGATTTTGCAGATTTGTTAAGAATGAAATGAAATAACACATATAAGCCATTTTGCAAATCTTAAAACACTTTATAAATGCTAGCTATTATTATTGTTGTTGGAGGAGGAGGAGGAGAATGAGGAACACTTGGTGCAGTAATGAGAGGAAGTCTGCCCTTTATCAGCTGAATGACCTTGAACGATGTACCTCCTTCTTCTAGGCCCCAGTTTCCTCATGTGTAAGATGAGAGGGTTGAACTAGATCAGTGGTTCTTAAAGTGTGAGAACCTTATGAATCCCCAAGACCCCTTCACGGAGTCTGTGATAGTCAAATTACTTCATAACAATACGAAGATGTTAGAATTTCTAAGATGACAAACTATCAATAGATACAACTCACATAAACCTCTGAGAGGGTCTTCAATAATTGTTAAGGCTATAAAAGGGTCCTGAGACCAAAAAGTCTGAGAACCACTGGAGGCAAAATAGGTCTGGGGCCAAGAGCTTGGGCAGATGCAGCTGACGTGATCTCTAAGCCCTTTCCAATTCTGCTTTATGGTGGATAGAACAGCTATAACACCGATAACTCACATGTATCACTTTCAGGTTTACAGGGAAATCTCTTTTCTCACAAATCTACTAAGTGGTTAGTTTAAGTATTATTATCCCCACTCTACAGATAATGAAACCGAGACTAGACTCAAAGTCTTAGTAGCTTGCTCTGGGTCTGAGTCAATATTTGAACCCAGATCTCTGCTGACTAGAAGAACAACACTTTCCACTACAAAATGTGGCCTCAAATTCACATTCTTGTGAGACTGTTTCAATGTGGAGGCCAAAGAACAGCACAGAAAGAGAAGTTGGAAGTGCCGATCATAAACTTCCCCTCCTACTTACAGTCCTGGAAGGCCTCAGCAAGCATGCTAGTCTGTGCCTACTAAAAATCTCCTGCATTTGGCCCATCTGTCATAGTTTAACCACCACTCCCCCCCCATAACTGCACTGAAGTTTGCAATCTGAAATCACCCAATATTGTTTTTACAAAGGGGTAGCTTAGGAATCGCGTCAACTAAGTTGTAGACTCTATGACTAACTTTTTGAGGCACCTTGAGCAAGTTATTAAATCTGGGGCCTCGATTTCCCTATCTGTAAAATGGGGGGGGGGGGGGAAATCCCATCCCCTAGATTACTGCAATGTCTTTTATGAGTATTAAAAAATGATGGCATTGGGGCGGTTAGGTGGCGCAGTGAACAGAACACGGGCACCGGAGTCAGAAGGACCTGAGTTCAAATTCGTCCTCAGACACTTGATACACTTACTAGCCATGTGGCTTTGGGCAAGTCTCTTAACCCCAACAGCCCTCCAAAAAGCAAAAAAAAACCAAAACGATGGCATTAAAGGTCTTGCTCCTAATATAAAGTCACTGATAAGAGACTAAGAGTCTCTCTAAAGTTTTAAAGGCAAATATCTGACATTTCAGTCTCTAGCCCACCCTGAACCCAATGTAGAAGAACAGCAGTCTGATTTACAGAACAATATTGTTAGCAATAGCCATTTTTGTGCCTGAGGCAAGTAGCACTATATTGAATCCCCAGAATATCAAGGGGTTATGAGGAGGAAAGGAAGAGAGGTCAACCAAGGCTTTGCTAAGGAGGAATACCAGCTACCGAGGAGTTGAGGGGCTGGGGAGAGGAAGAAGCAGCACCACATAGTGACTATGTTACCTAATTATTCTTGCTAAGTGCTAACTCAGTTAAAGGTTCTAAAGCTTCACTCCAGGACAAAGCTTTGGTTACCCTTCCTTAGTTAAAGTTCTACTAGTTTACATATGAAAATATATCCACCTCAGCTCCATCAGTCACAGCCCCCCCCCCAGATTTCCAACCTCATTCCAGAGGCAAACACAACACAACACCCCAAATTTAAACGAAGTTCAACCTCATGGCAACATCACCAGCAAATGTGTTTTTCCTCTAAGTTCTTCAGTAGTATCTAGGAAAAGCTGAAAGTGTTTTAACATAATATCTTAACTTCTAGAGGGTGTGGTGAACTTCTTTTTACAATTATCTTTTATTTTTACTTAGCATATTTTTTAAAGTTCAGGTAACAAGTCAGAATTTTATGCTGTTCTACTTCATGATCTATCACCATCAATTATTCTTGTAAAACTTTAAATAAATTTTTAAAAAAACTCCATTGAAAAGTTTAGAGGAATTCCAGGTCAAGTATGTACTTAAGCCAAGAATTCATACCTAATCCATGGGCAGATCACCTTGGCCAGGTCTATTCGGAAAATAACACTATAATCCTGAGAAATCTGTTGGAAGTTAATTAATCCCTCTTCAGAACTCCCTCTCCTCTGGAGGATCTGATAAGGATCTACTCACATAGGATCTGATAAGCCTAGGCTTTTATTCCTAGGTGCCTGAAAACAACTCTTTGAAAATATAAAGTCAAGTAGGAGGTAACTACTCTAGCTAATAAACAATTGTATTTAAATACCTATATGACTTAGTCAACAAGTAATTCTTGCATCTCATTACATTTAATGGCATCACATAGACCTGGCTTGGTTCTTCAGGCCATCAGATACTGGAAAGAATTTCTTTTCAAACGTAATCATACCCGAGTTAAGCTCTAAATGAAGAAAGGTAAAACTGAAAAACACCAAGTTAAAACTAATTTCCTAATAAATTGGACATTTTCCTCCCGAGTCAAGACAGATTTAATACCGTCTTGTAACTTTCTGCCTGACTTCTCTCTCCATCAGGTCCTTTGAATATTTATTCCACTCTCTGGTCCATAGGCTTCTTAGCACAGAAATGGAAGTAGTGACATTCAAAGCATCAAAGAGGTCACGTGATAGACTGCATTCTCAATACTGCCTCAAAAAGTCTCCAGAAGTCACAGCTAAGTAAACTCAAATCTGCAGTCTGGGGGGAGGGAGGGAATGAGGGCGGAGGAAAGAGGAGGAGAAAAGAGGGACAAGATGGAAAAAAAGAAAAATAGCTCCACCTTCTCATCCCCAGATAATAACAAAAACACTGTAAAAAGCAGCTGCTACTTCATGTAGGAGACTGTTTTTAACCCAAAGGGATGATAATGGGAAACAACATATATATTTCTCAGCACTTCCCAGGTAGAACAAGAAGTGTGAATTTCAAGAAAAGTTTTCCTTTTTAAATCCCTAAGCCCCTGGTAGAAAATGATTGCTAGAACTTCGATGTTGCCTCACAAAAGAAAAAAAGCTCTGAAAGGGGGAGGGGAGGACAGGCAAGTGACATAAGGCATCACCTACTACACAGCTTCAAAATTATCATTCATATGTAAACATATTTTAAAATTATATGACCATTTTGATATTATATTTTATGTTTTCCAGGATAAGAGAACAATGTACAATTCCAAACATCTACTTTTTGTACGTCCCCTAGAAATCACAGACTATTCAGGCAATCGTTATTTATGAAAGCAAAAAAACAGGTTGAGACTAAGGCTCAGCATAATTAACTACTAATAAAACTGATACTATGCCTGATATATCAGCAACAACATTTATGGAAAGAAGACTGCTCTCCAGATCTATTTTTTAGGTCTCTTAACAGTGTGCTAATTCAGATGATAGTCTATTCTCTGAAAAAGCTAAAGCCTCAAATAATAAACTTTAAAAGTTATTTAAAGATGTATATTTTTTTTAGGATTTTGCAATTCATCATTTAAAACACTGGTTTTATACAGTAGATTTAAGAGAAAGCAATCTAGCTAGATTACAAAGTATACTCCTATGTAGCCGTAAGTACTAGGAAAGCTTGGGGGGAAGGGATTCCTATCAGATTGGTATATCTGGGGGTTTTGGAGAAGATGATCTGTTATGTCCTTGTCAGGATGTAATCACAACCAGAAAAGAATACAGTGAACAAGTCAACTTCATAAATAAGAAAGCATAACCTGTCAGCTGTTAAAAGTATATCATGCCAATTCCTCCCTATTGAACCTTCAGCACCCGCATACAGTACCCTTCTTCCCTGTAATATCAGAATCCTTTTCATTAAGTCAAGCTAAACCTGGCCCCAAAAATGCATATTCAAGTTTGTCACACTGTTTATCCCAAGAAAAAGTGATATGTATAATTTTTAATTAGGGAGCTTTTCCCTCCAGACCTCATTATAAAGGAAAAAAGAGAGGGAAAAAAAAAAGATCAAAAGATCTGATTCAGTTGCCACACTAGAGGCATGAAAATCTAGAGACAAATACAAACTCAGAGAGGTGCTGAGTTACATGGGGACTTTTATGCCATCTTCAAGTGCATTAAGGAAAATGAACTTCCAGCTACCCTGCAGAGCACAAAAGATGCAAATAGGTATGACTTAGTAGAGGCACACTTATTTTTAAAGCACAGCATCCCATAACACAGAGAAAATGACCCTCTCTAGAAGACATTTACTTACTCAAAGATGCAAGGGAGAAAAACGGAGGGGGGAGGTGTAAAAGCCCCAAAACATACCACAATAAAAGACTTCCAAAGATAGAAAAGGGGCTGAGCCCATCAGTAAGCAGCACCTTTCTGGGACATGGACATTTCCCACTCCCTAATAATTTAGAAGAGAGGAAGATGGAGAAGCAGCAAGGCTTGTTTCCACTCTCGTCCCCCCCCCCCACCTCCGTCTGACCACTCACCCCACCGCACTATCTACCACAATAGCAGGAAGAAAGGAAAGCTGTTCCGTACCAGTCAAGAACATTCTCTGAAATCCATCCCCTGCATGCATGCAGCAGGCAGAGCTATAAACAACACTACCACCACCACCACCACCACCACCTTTCCAGGCAACACATCAAAGTGACAAACCATAGCAGACTACTCCCATATTAAAGAAGCCCGAGACAGCAGCAAGCCCCTCCACCCGCAGACCCGTTCCGCGCGCGCCTCCCAGCCCTCCTTCCTTTCCCGTGCCCTGCCCTGCCCTGTCCTCCTCCCAGATCCCCTTCCCCACCTGGCTCCCCGTGCATCGCTGGTACTTGTCTGCATGCTTTAGCGGGGCGGCTGGAGATTGCGATTTGGTGGCGGCAGCAGCATCCCTCCTCCAGACGCGAGGGCTGAGGGGAGGAGGGATGGCGCGGGGGGGGGGGGGAGGGGGGGGCCAAGCATGCACTATTCCCCGGACTGGAAAAACATTCATCCTCTCTCACGCGGACCTCTCCGTCTACTTTCCATCTATCTTTACAAATACCAAGGTAGGTCCCATCAGGCACAAACACAAGGGCTTGCACTAGCTTGACAAGTTAAGCTTTATTTCCTTTCTTCTCCTTACCTGTCTTGGGAAATGCTTGAATGGTTTTTTCCCCCCCACTCCCCCCCCCACCCTCCTGGAGAAGAAGAACAAGGGGCAGCTGCAACAGCTCTTTTGTGTGACTGCTTGAGAGCCACACACAGACTACTAATTAACCCAGGAAGCTGAATAGAAGAAAAGCCCTGGCACCCCAGAATCTGTATAATTCAAGTTACTCTCTAATGCTGGGAAGGGAAAAGAAAAAGAGAGAAAACCTCCCAACCCTGGATACTGTTGCTAGGCCTGGCAAAGCTTTCCCTCCTCTCCCTTCCTTCTGCTAGAGGCCTCCAACCCTCATCTCTCCACGGCTGCCTCCCTAACAGGCATTGGAGTTTAATGTTTCTGATGAAACCAGGGCATTTGGGAAAGAAAGAACAGAGTGGTCCAGATCCTGAGCAGGAGTGACTTCCTGGTCATGGTCACTCCTGGAGCAGTTTTCATCTCCATGAAGCCACCTTAGACATTCTTTTGGGTGTAGGTCTGATACAGAGAAGAGTTAAAGAGACAGAAGGGCAGGAATGAGATCCTGGGTCCCTCTAAATTGTATTCCCTAGAATCTAGATAAATTGCCTAATTTATCTAGATTCTATTTAACATTTAATAATTTTTATAATTATATATTATTATAAATTAATATAATTTAATAATATTTAATTTAATAAAGCCTAGATAAATGTTACCTGTTCCACTAACAATCACTAGCTTTATTCCAAAGTTTATTGATTCAAAATATACTTATCAGGCACCTACCTGGTACACGGTTAAGTGCTTACTAAATGTTTTTGTTACCTAACTGACTGGCCTGATAAATGCAAGGCATTAGGCTAGGCATTATGAAAATCAAAGGAGGCTTGGAGTTTATACCCCCAAAGCAATGACATCATAAAAATGGTAACACCAGGGGGCAGCATTATACAAAGCAGAAGGAATGTGTGAAAGTCTTGATTCTGTGTGTACCAGGTAAGAACTGTGACAAGCAATTTTTTCATCTAGGGCAAAAAGGTTTGTTCCCCCCACACACACCTCACCCCCATTTCAATGCTTCTAGGTTTTTGAATGGGGTGGAACCATGCTTCCCTGTGAGATAATTCAGAGGGAAAAATCAGGTTCTTTGTGCTCTTTACTGCCCTCTAAATTTTCTGCCCTGGAGCAAAGGCCCAATGCCCCCGCCCTAGTTATAGTAGGATGCCAGGTATGACATTGCCATTAATTTCTAAATGAATTACTCAATTTTTAAAATATGTTCAGAAGACTCAGACTGGGGCTGTATCACATATAAAACCATAAAGTACAAAGTATTTGGTATAGTCTTTGAATATGAATTTTATAAAATTTAAAGAATCATAGTAGGAACTCTACTTTTTAGTTATCAAACCACCCAAAATACCCTTGCCACATAGTAAGCACTTGATAAATGCTTTTTTTCCACTGAATTCAATTGCCAGTCTAATTTCATCAAACCTTGACATGTACCTAATTTCATTTTTAATGCCAAAAAGACACTTTACCAACATAGGACAGAAATGATTTAGCAATTTTAAAAGCTCAAAGTGCTTTTTTTTTCTTTCTTTCTAGGATAATCTGGATCAAACTTTGGGCAGTTTGTATTTGGGCATCTAAGGAATGTATTCTGTGTGTGTTCTCTGAAGTTCAGAGTGTTGACTTTTTCCCCTGAACTAGGTAAATGATATATGTTTGACTAAAGTGAGATTGTTAACCCATTTTGAGTTGCTTTCCTTTAGAAAAGCAGATTTAAGAACCTGTGCTAACAGCCATCCTGGGTATGCTAGAGTGCTTGCTGATACAAGATTATGCCAGTACAATACTAGCAGATTCTGGTAGGGTTTCAAGTATGGACCCAATAACAAGTTGAGTCTGTTGTCCAAGGATAATCCTAGCTAATTATGGAGATGCACATCACCAATAAGCTGGTCACCTAGTGATTAAATCTTTTGGCTATGTCAAAACAAAGAAAAAATTTTTTTAATCTCTCAATCCTGTGTGCAGCACTTCTACTTCTGCAATGATAGAGCCAAAGTGTTGAGAAAGGAGGCAGAACAGACTAAGGATCACAGATTTTTAGACCATCGACAAACCTCAATTTGACTATTGATACCCTAAATGTGAGATTCTTGCCCAACTTTTGGAGGAACATTCTTCATATGTATAAAACCAGAAGAAGCTTAATAGAAAAATGACTCATAGTAGTTGATAGAATAAGTTGTATCATATGCCCAGAGGCTACAAGAAGCACCATTTCATGGAATGTTTGCTCATGGTGTATTACAGTACTAATGACAAAAGCATATGCAAAAATACCACCATGAAAAATAATTGCAATTTATACACCAACCTGTATTACTGAGAACAAAGTGGGAGAGGAATTCTACAAAGAACTTGATAAGACCCTCCAAGTCGAATCAACATATACAATATTGGGTGACTTCAGCGAAATATAGTAAAAGGAATATAAGGAGAAAAACTTGGGAAAGTATGGTTCAGGAAAAAGAAATGAGAAAGGCCAAAGACATGGAAATTATACAAAAAAGGTAGGTCTTTATATTTTCTCTAAAGAATTGGCGGGGGCGAAGGGAGGGGGGGGCGCGCAGTAAATTAGAGCACCAGCCCAGGAGTCAGGAGGACCTGTGTTCAAATCCAGCCTCAGACACTTAACACTTACTAGCTGTGTGACCTTGGGCAAGTAACTTAACCCCAATTGCCCTGCCCTCCCCCCTCCAAAAAAAAGAAAAAAAAAGAATTGGTAGGGGGGCAGTTAGGTGGCACAGTGGATAGAGCACCAGCCCTGAAGTCAGGAGGAGCTGAGTTCAATTCCAGCCTCTGACTAGACACTGTGTGACCCTGAGCAAGTCACTTAACCCCAGTTGTCTTACCAAAATTTAAAAAAAAATTGGTAGGCACTGGACATGAAAAACAGCAAATAAAACCATAATGAGCAAAATAGTTTATTTTTTAAATGAAATGTGGGAGTTATCCCTAATTCCTTATAGTCAAACTATCAACTCATCAGAGCTAACACCAAAATTTATAAAGAGATAAAAAAAAGGAAAGAGTAAAAGAAAAGAAGAAATGAGAAAATACATAATTTGCAACTAAGGCAATTTAACCTTGAATTATTTAAACAAACTTCATAAAAGTCAAAAATTAGAAATGGACAAGAGAAATGACATTGTTATCAAATATAATAACTTCATCCAGGAGTTTAACTAATGTAAACTAATTATCACAACAAGAAGGCAAGAAGAGCCTAGAAAGCTCCTTGGTCAGCAAACACTTGGTAGTACATCAAGTAATTAATTTTATTACTTTGGCAAGTAATGCCAAATGGAGAGATATGGCCACCAAAAGGAACACCAGGTTTGAATATATACTAATTTGAAAATCATTACATAGGAGAATGATGGCCACTGATTAGTTAGTAACATCTTATAAAGCAGAGAGAAACAGTGAAGGATAAAGAAAGTTGAAAGAAAGTCTGGACATATGTTAGACTAAATAAAGTCTTCCCAAGGGCATTCAAGAATGAAAAGGGAAAGAGGCCTAACAAACATAAGAAAATTGGAAAAGATTGATAAAAAAAACAAAACAAAACACCATTTTAACAAACTGCTTTTTCCATCAAAGATAGTGAAAGTGTCACACCTAGACCCTAATATCACAGACCCTGAGATGCTTACAGAAGAGAGAGGCAGAATTATGCAGTGGAAAGAAAAAGAAAGAAGGAGGAGAAGAAAATTGAACCAGGAAATATAAAAAAAAGATCTGTGGTGGAGCAGGTATAATTGTAAGAATGTTGAAGGACAAATAAACTACATGAAGGAGAAGGGAAGATACTAAAGGAGTTGAAAAAAATTATAGACGTAATTGACCTCAAAAAGAAAAAAGGGTGACCAAGAAAACATCCATAACTCTCTGTCAATATGCCTATTCTCCTATCTATGCAAAATCTTTATGGGAATCATCTATCTATACATGAACTAAAGACATCCTCAGTGAAGTTGTTATCAGGGAAAAAGCAGGTAGAGAATATAAATCTCAACTCTTCCACTTACTCCCTGTGTGAACTTAATCAAGTCAATCTACAAACATTAGTTAAACATTTACTAGGCCCTAAGTTAAATACTAGGGTACAAAGAAAAAGTAAAAAGATAGTCTTTACCCTTGAGGAGCGCATATTCTAAAGAGGGAAGACAACATGCAAGTAACTATCCAAGATATATACAGTGCATATGGAAGGAAATTTCAGAAAGAAGGTACTAGGAAAAGGGAAGAGAGTAGAGGAGGAAGAGGAAACCAAGAAAATCTTCTGTCAGAAGATAGAATTTGAGCTGAGGATTGAATGATTCCAGGAAAACCAAGAAGCAGAGATAAGGAGAGAAAGCACAAGGATAGGGGCTAGCCAATAAAAAGGCACTGTCAGGAGATGGAGTGTTGCATGCAAAAAAATTGCACAAGACCAATGTTTGTTTCTGAAGCACAGAGCTGGGGAAATAGTGTAAAAGCCTTCCAAAAAAATCTTAGACTGGCCACAAAGACCCTGGGAGTGTATTTCTTCCCAGTCTGAGAAGAGAAGCTAATGTAAGATTAGGACTGAAGGGTGGGGTCCCCCAATTCTCTGTACAATGGGTTTTTGAGTCTGGATTTCCATTAGCTTCCTCTCTTCCCAAGCTATGAGGAAATACAATTCCTAAACTTTTTACCACAAGCCCAAGCCTTGCTGGAAAGATGCTACAGCAGGAAAAGGCCATGTTACAAAGGCGTAAATGGAGAATGGAGCATTTTATATTTGATCCTGGAGGTAATATGGAGCCACTAGAATTTATTGAGTAGGGGGAGGTATGGTCAATTCTGCAATTTAGGAAGATCATTTCAGCAGCTAAGATTGGAGAGACTTGAGGTCAAAAGAGGTTATTAAAATACTCCAGTCATGAGGTGATAAGGAGTTGTGCCAGAGTGGGAGATGTGTAAGTGGAGATAAGAGGATGAATATGAGAGATGTTGTGAAGGTAGAAACATGACTTGACAACAGATTAAGTATGTAGGGTTAGTACAAGGAAAGGTTCGAGAATAACACCAATATTGCAAGTTTGGGTGCCTAGGAAGACTTGGTAGAATCAGGGGACTGAGTGACTAAGTCACTTTCCCATGGTTGAGTACATGGGGATTATTGAGGGTGAAAGGAGGTATAGGACTGGTCTCAAAGATTTTTGGCTGTTGGATCACAACATGTAACTCAGTTTCACTCAGTTGAATCATCTTGGGGTATCCTCAATGTCTATCCAAGTTGAATATTCTTCTCTTGCTATGACTAAGTAAATCTCTTTTTGTTGAGTGTCAAATGATTTATGAATAATCTCACTTTGTTCCAATATCAAACCTGAACTATCAGGAGACTGGCCTGAACCAGACCCAACCAAGGGCATCTATAAAATTAAGAGGTAAGACTAAATGGCCACCAAGGTCCCTTACAGCTCTAAATTTATGAACTTATTATCCCATGAGCTTGTTTGTTTATTATAGAAAAGCATTTCACTGAGTAGATCAAAATGACAGTGTCAAGGCTCCTTTACAGTAAGGTGTTTCTCATCCATTCATTACAATCCAGCAGTTTTTCTTGCAATATGCAATAACAGAAATGACTGCGTTCTGTCTACTTCTTATGACAAATATCAGATGAGGCATATAACTGAGAAAGATGCACTCACCAGAGATGTTTGCCACTAAGATAAAGGAGACCCAGTGTAGAGTTTAGGAGGGATTCCCTTTGCGTGATGAGCTCCTCCAGAAGTTCTTGTGTAGATTATATCAGGTCCCAGAGCATTACAAAACCTCCTGGAAGAAATCATTAATCACTCAAAAGGAATCTGGCTTGTCCATTCACACAGGAAAGACCAAGTGATTTAAAAATGCCTGTTGCCCAGATTTCAGCATGCATTTGTCTGAACATCCTGTGGAGTTTGCCCAACAGTAATATGTATCTGGGACAGTTAGCATAGATAGGACTTGGAGTTGAAAAAGATGGGGAGGTTAGATTGCTTTGGGGGAAACTGCAAAGCTCTTCTATCGATTCCAAACTTCCCAGGAAAGCAAATGCTTATTTTCAATGCAAACTTTTTTACCCATACAATTATTACAGAGAGAGGTGGTAGACCATTGTGTTAGAGGAGTTAAATATAAGTATTACATGGAGGGCAATGGAGGGATGCATGATGTGAGCAGGCCAGAACTCAGAACCAACAAAAAACTTTGAAGAACAGGAATAAAGGACATCATCAAGGTGTTGTCTGACAAGAAGAGAAGATGGGCCAATCATGTGACAAGAGCAAATGATGACAGTGGACAGCCAGAGTGCCCCACTAATAAACTCAGGGGGGAAAGTGAAGAAGGTTTCCAGGAAATTTAACAGATTCCCTGTGGAGAATTTTTAGAAGAACATAGGAAAGAATCACTTAGGATGGACAGGCATGCAATCTGCATCATTGGAGAGAACTCCTGAATCAATGAAATCCAATCCTTTTGAGTATTTGAGAAGCACAAATTTGCCTTTATATAAACTTCTATCCATTACTCACAGTTTCATCTGTAGGGGTCAAGGAGAACAAGTTTAATCTTTGTCACTCTCCTCCTAACATCTTCCAACTTAACAATAGCTTTCATAAAATGTAACATCCAGGACTTAATATAATACTCCAGATGTGATCTGAGAAGGGCAGACAGAGAACCTCTCTGGCTTAGTATAACACCCCTCCCCAGGGCCACTTTCCCAAAATCACCCATATTGACGGGTTGGATCCCCAGAAGGAAGCTTCTAATATTAGTTTTGTGACTCTAGGGGTGACTCTGAGGAGCTACAACTTCTGAGACTCATTCAATAGATAGCCCCACTGGTGGGCTATCTATTAGTTATTAGCCAATAGCCTCAGTTAGCTTTTATTTATTGATTTTTGCTTTTTGGAAGGGGGAAGGCAGGACAATTGGGGTAAAGTGACTTGCCCAAGGTCACACAGCTAGTAAGTATTAAGTGTTTGAGGCTGGATTTGAACTCAGGTCCTCCTCACTCCAGGGCCAATGCTCTATTCCTTGCACCACCCAGCCACCCCTCGATTAGCTTTTAGGAAAGAGTTTTACTAACCAGGACAGTTGCAGAACACCCCTCACCTCTTAAAAAAAAGTACTATCTCCTTGTACCTACAAGTTCCCTCATACTTAAAGTACAAAGGCACATATGTGGAAAACGTGTGATATAAGGATAACACACAACTCCTGGCTTCTGTAAGTCCTTTTCTCCCTTTGTAGAGTCTTCATGAGATCATCTTATGTGTAGCTCTCTGCTTTCAGTCACTATTGTGTGGGGATGCTCTTATTGACTTGTAATGCCAAGCAAAGGTTCAGATTACCAGCATAGTAAACCCCATTTATTCAGCAAACATTCACAGAACAGAAAAAAGTCAAAATAAAGTGTAACTTGTTCCTTAGCAAGTTCTCAATTCAATTCAGGTACTACTCCACCCCTAGACAGTACGTTCATTTAGTCAGTCAAAAGTCTCTTCTCAAAAGGAGATTAGTCTCCAACCATAAACAAAGTACATTCATTTGGTCAATCACTCAAAGGCTTCCCACCTCTGAATCTCAAAAGGGGCAGGAGAGCACAAAAGGCCATCCACCCTTAAGTTACTAGGTTAAGCTCAGCATTAAATACCCAAGGAAAGGGGCTTCTTTCATCTTCACTAGAGGCAAGCCCTCAGCAATCTCAGTTCCTGGGGAGACAAGGCTCAACAAAGCCATAGCCAGTGTCCTCATCAAGTCACTCTCTGCCTGTAGAACAGTCCCAGAACCCCTGAAAACATCAGCAAGGCCCTCTTTCAGGATTTCTGTGCAGGTACCACAAGAAAATCCTCCTTCAGGGCTTTTGAACCAACAGCCAAGTTCCAGGACCTCTGCAACAGAAGCACTGTCCTTCACCGTCAGGTGAATCTGGCAAAACAACATCAAAACAGACAGACAAAATACTGACATCACAGCCATGTCTCCTCAGTTCTTGGTAGTTCCGGGTGGCAGTTCCAGGTGGCAGTTCCAACAGGCTCTTAGCAGTCTTTCTCTCAGCAACTCAGGCTCCACAATACTGGATACTGCTCTCCCAAAGTCCTTCTGGCCTTCTCTAGCCTTGGGCCTCTCTCTCAATTAACAGCTCCTCCCAGTTCAGCCCTCTCTCTTCACGTCAACAAGTCCATCCCAACCCATTCACAAGCTCTGGGTTTTAACACTCAACCCAAAAACTAAGCCAATACAGGGGCATCTCCAAATTCCATTACCAATACATGACTCTAATTGGAACTCCAGATCATCTGATATTTTAAAGTACATACCTGGTCAACAGGAGTGGGGAGAATGAAAGAAATTTGTTCCTTCCCTTAAGGTAACTCCCTCTCCAAAGTCCTTCACCAATGGTTTTGATTACCAATAAACTTGCATATTGCTGGAATAGTTGAACTTTCAGACTGGTTTACTGTTTTAAACATAACCCACAGGTTGGGATCAATGCTCTTCAACCAATCACACACACAAAAATTTTCTGTATGGTGTTATCTGCTTCCATCCAGGGAACCAAAGTTTCTGTGATTCTTTCAAATTAAGCACGGACTTATTCATACTGAGTTTACTTTTTAATTGATTAATTCTTTCAAGTAGTCTGGCCCTCTATGATTAATCAGGATGAAGGTGGATCCCTATCCTTAATCCTGGGCACTGTGCTTTCCACTGCAATCTAAAATCACATTAGCTTCTTTGACTAATCACTTAATATTGAGCTTTCAGTCCAATAAACCCCACAGATCTTTCTCAGATACTGCTGCCTAGCTATAACTACTCTACCTCATACTTGTGAGGTTGATTTTGTTAATCTAGGTAAAAGACTTTACATTTATCTTTATTAAATTTCATTTTATTTGATTCAGCCCAGTGTTCCTACATGTCAATATCTTTTTAGATCCTAACTCTTTCATCTAACATGTTAGCTATCTGTCCTAGCTTTATGTCATCTGCAAATTTGATGAGAATGAGATTTATGCCTTTACCCAAGTCATTAATAAAAATGTTATTGAAAAAAAATGGCCAAGCAAAAACCCACATGGTTCTCTATTTGGGACCTTATTCCACATTAAAATTCACCAATTAATGACTACTCTCTGGGTCCAGCTATTTAAAAGTTCCAAATCTACCTGGCTGTACTATTGCCTAGCCTACATCTAGGCACTAAAAAAAATCACAAGACCTAATCAAATGATCAGCTAAAAATAGGCAAACTATGTTAATAGTATTCTTCTGATCTTCAAAATATCCAAATATATCAGAGCTCTCGTCAATGTACTTCCTCCAAAAATGGTTAACCAGCTGGAACATGACAATAAGTGCCACAAAATTTCAAAATTGAATGATATTCTGCTTCAAATCCCAACTCTACCACTCATTATCTCTGTTACCTTGGGCAAATCACTGAACTTCAGGATCTCAGTTTCCTTATCTATACACGAAGGAGGTTTGCCTGCATAACCTCTACAATCTCTGATCCTTTGACACTACTCTTATATTATTTATTAATTTATGTCCTGTAAAGCCAAGCATGATCAGCTTTCCAGAGGACTGCTGCTGTGGACAGCTTTTAAGGTTCTGATAACATAATATAGTGAACTCTCTATTTATTCACCAACAAACTAAGACAAAACATTCACAGAAATCAAAATACAGCATTCACAGTGTTATGGCATAACAACTTATCACTAAAATGGCCACATAGTTTTAAAACAAAGTACATTCATTTTGTAACTCAATCATTCAGTAAATCCTTAATGTAATCACAAAGTACAAAGGTCAAAGTTCTCCACCCCTAGATCACATTATCTTAATCCCTTCAATCAAAAGTCTTCTTTCCATTTAATTGGAGAAGTCCTTAACTCAATCATCTAAATATAAAGGTCAAAGTTCTCCACCCCTAGGCCACAGTAAATCATGATCTTCTCAGTTTGCATTAAATATCTAAGAGATCTTTTCATCTTGATTCAAGGCCAGCTCTCAGCTTCCATGGTTCCTCTTCCATGGTCCCAGCTCCTGCCTGAATCTACACAACTGTCACCTAGGTTCAAAGGCAGGAAGCTTCCAGTTCCTTGTCCAGCCCCTTGTCCAGTTCTTCGTCCAGTTCCTTGTCCAGTTCCCATTCCATATTGAAGCTTACAGTGTCCAGTCCACCTCAAGTCCTTCACATTTCCTGTTTCTGGGAAGACAAAGCTTAACAGAGCCACAATAATATTCATTTATATTGCCAACACCATCATCAATTCACTATCTATCTATGAAATCAACACAGACCCACAAACAAGGTCCAAGAGGTCAGCACAAATCATCAGTAAAGTCCCAGGACCTCCCAAACCCTCCTCTAGGACTTCTGTAAACAGAGAACCAGAAAATCCTCTTTCAGGGCTTCCAGTAAGGTCCCAGGGCTTCTGTAGAAAGTAGCACAAACAAATATCCACACCCACAGAACAGACAAACAGAGTGCTGGGATACCATGAGTTTTCTCCTTCTCCACCACAAGAACTCCCTTCTCAGTTCTGCTCTCTCCAGCCTTGGCCTCTCCTTATATATGGTCATTAGCTCCTCCCCTTCCTGTTGCAGGAGTTCACAAGTTCTAGGGTTCACAAGCTGTGGGATTCACAAATTCTGGATCTTAATATTTGATACAAGTATGAGCTGAAACAAGGTGTTAATTCAATAGCTGAAACAAGTTATTAACTACTTCTTTGCTTATTATTACATGTCCACAACAGAATAATTCACTCCATTCCATTCTACTGGCCCCATATGCTAGTGATTCCACTGTCCTTTTTCAAAAGATCATAAAATTAATTAACCAAGATCTGGCATATATCTTTGTCATATGTGATTAAATGGCTTGGTATTTAATATATGATAAAGACAAAATGTGTTCAATACAAAAATTCTACTTAGACATATTGTAGTAGTAAATGCAAAATAGTTAATAGTATACATAGTAATCCTAGGAAAAGATTGCTTGCAAATAGGGAGGGATACTTAAATATAATGAAATGTCTTAATGGACCTTTTACTTCATCAATGTGGATATTCCCTCTGACAATGCATATTGCAACCCATCTATCTCTGTTCATTCTGTGTTCATCTTATGTTCATGTTTTCCACTAAGTCTGCTACAAAGGATCCCATTAATGTGCTGGGGCCCTTCCTCATTTTCTTAACATTTCAAGGTATATCAAGAGAGCAGGTATGATTATTTCTCACTCTTGTCATATGATAAGCCTATCTGCTTTTTAGCTGATACATATATTTCATGACATCCTTACTACTCCTTCTCCTTCTCAGAATAGAAGTTTCCTCCATTAATTCCTCCACTTTTTCAAGGATGAAATTAAACAACTCAAGGAACTATTGACTGTTCTGATTTGACATAGAAAGAGCTTCCAGCAGAAGCCTGAATGATGGAAATCCCCCATCACTTCTAAATCAAGCTTAAGCTCTATTTACCAAACTCTTCATCTATTTTTCTGTCTTGTTGGTTCATTATATATTCTGATGACAATATTGCTTCTGTTTCTGCCTCAGTGGTTCTCTATTCAAAGGTTGTCTACTATGCTCCTCATATGAATATACTTTCTTAATTTACAATGCTATTTGTTAGAGGCAGCCAAGTGATTCAGTGGACAGAGTCAGTAAGACTTCTCAGGAAGTTTCTCAGATACTAGCTGTGTGATCCTAGGGAAGTCACTTAATCTCTATCTCAGTTTCCTCTTCTGTAAAGTGGGGATATCAATAGTACCTATTTTACAGGGTTGTCATGACAATAAAATGAGACAATATTTTTAAAGCATTTAGCACAGTGCCTGGTACATTGTAGGTAATTAATGCTTATTTCCTCCCTTCCTACTTCTCATTCCTTGTTTACCTGTCTTGTTTTTTTAAATAAAACTGTATCCCAGTCATGGTTGCCATTCTGCCAAATGTCAGTTGTAACTATGAAGTCAAATTTGCTGATCCTGCAAACTCAGTGTCTAAAATTGGAGCTAATCATCATTCCCCTTAAATCTGTAGACTCACCTAATTTTTCTGTTTCTGTTAATGCCACTACCATTCTCCTGTTATCCCAGGTTGATAACCTTACAAGTCAGCTTTGCTCCTTCTGTCTCCTTCACCCTATATATGTTGACCATCGTATCAGAGATTTTCACATGACATAAAAGGCCTGTGTACACTTGGGGAGGGAGAGGTTCTTCTTATTTCTCTATTTCATTGTCTCACCTCAGAAAGTCTGAAAACCTCAGTATATGACCCTGCCTGGTACATTGTCATTAACTCCCTTCGCAAAAACAGTTTATAAATCTTAATAACTTTATTTATAGATTGAAGAAAAGAAACGGAACTCAAATCAGCTCATGGAAAATAATGGTCCCTTCCAATGAGCAGGTTACCTGGATAAATATATACTTATTTTTTGTTTTCTACTTGTACAGTATTTAGGGATCCCAGAATGCATGGTCTAGCGCAGCTCCTCAGTATGTGACTTCCACTGTAGTACTCCACAATTACCAGTAGGTGGCACTGCCAGCCCTTTTCTCTAGAGAAAAAACGATGGCGAGCTTCGCCAAGTGCTTCAGAGGGATTTTGGAGCTTCCCCGTCTTAGCAAGAAACCTCGTTTCTCCCTGTTTTATAACACAAACACAGTACCAGATCAGAGTGCTTCCACTCCAAAGCCTCTCAACAGTTTCCAGCTTCACAGAATTTTCCCAAAGGTCAGAAACACATTCTTCTCTCATTTCTGCTCTCTTGCTAATATCAAACTGGGATATGGTGACACTGAAGGCAGATATTCTCCTTACTTCTGCTACCTAGGAAATTTATTTCCTGACAGAGCATTTTGCTGGCCTAGAAAACTTCATGAAATCAGCTCCCTCCCCCCCCCCAAGGTTTCTTCCCCATTGTCTTAAGCCATGTAAATCTTTCTGAAGACAAGGCCAAAGGGTCATTTGCATCATTTTTGTTGTTCAGTCATTTCAGTCCTGACTGCTCTTGATCCCCTTTGGGGTTTTCTTGGCACAAATACTAAAGTGCTTTGACATTTCCTTCTCCAGCACATTTTCCAGACAAGGAGATTGAGGCAAATAAGGTTAAGTGATGTGCCCAAGATCACACAGCTCCTAAGTGTTTGAAACCAGACTTAAATCAGGAAGATGAGTCTTCCTGACTCCAGGTCTGGGCTCCATCCACTGCACCACCTAGCTGCCCTCAGATAGTCAAATTACCCAGAATTATTTTCGACCACCTGGAGAGACAGCATTATCTCAGCGCACTAGAAGAAGGAAAAAGAAGGAAAAAAACCCTGTCCCACTTGCAAATCTAGATAGTTGGCAAATCACCATTTCTACCTCTACAAAATCCCTCACATCTGGGTCATCCTTTTGCAAGTAGGATGCGGACCCTAGTTTAGACCATCAGCTCTTCTCACTTGGTCTATTGTAATAGCTTGCCACCTGGTTGTCCTACTTCTAGCCTATCCCCTCTCCAGTCAATACTTTCCATTGCTCCAAGTCCTTTTCCTGATGCACCATTATGATCATATCATTATCCTACTTCTTTTCTCTTGCCTGCTAAATACAGTAAAAATTCCTGATAACTGACATTCAAGGTTTTTCACAATCTGGTTCCAACCTACCTGTCCAATGTTATCTTTCATACCTTCAGATATTCTACATTACAATAGAGTCTGCCCTTTCTTATCTGTGGACTTGTTCACACTGGCCCCCTTTGCCTGGAAAGGATTTTCTTCTTGTTTCTTTCTATTGAGGTCCTTCCCTTTCCTTTCTCCATGAAACCTTCTTTGACCAACCCAGCCCAGCCCTACACTCACCACAAGGTTGAAAGTGACCCCTCTCCTCCTCTGCTGTTCCATGGTATTTTTCCTGGTCCTCTGCTTTGCACTCACCTGGATATCCCTCACATCTGAGTTATTTGTGTTTTCTTCCCACCTTAAGTGCCTTGTAATTAAAGCCTGAGTGGTATTTGTCTTTGTTTTCCTAGGTAGATGCCTAATAAATGTTTATTAAATTGGATGGAATTCTGAGATAAAGGAAGGTCAGGAGAATTTTGAAAAGAGAGTTAGTTAAGCCTATTTTCAGAACAAAAAAAAATGCTACAATTAATAAATATGTTGATACCTTCATGTAACAGGGTTTTAAAGATAAATACCCATGTATAATAGAGTTTTATAATCTCACTTATCTGGTCATTTTTTACCTTCATGTTGTCTAGGACACTTCCTAACTGTGTGACCCTGGGCAAGTGACCTAACCTCTGTCTTCCCCCATTTCCTCAGCTACAAAATGGGGATAATAATAGCACCTACCTCCTAAAGTTGTTGTAAGAATCAAATAACATGGTGCCTTGCATACAGTAGGTGCTTAATAAAAGCTTGTTTCTTTCCTTCCTTTTATCAAGAAAGAGAACCTCCCCTGGAGTCAGAAGGACCTTAGTTCAAATCCAATCTCACACACTTAACACAAAACTAGCCATGTGACCTTGGGCAAGTCACTTATCCCCAACTGCCCTACCTTCCCCTCTCCAAAAAAAGCAAAAAATAAAAATAAAGAAAGAGAACTTGTCTCCATCTACTTTCTCTCCAGCTTGTCTCCAACCATAAGAGGAAAAACCTTTTCAGCTTTTGTCAAGCTACACTAAAGTCCAGGCTCGTTCCTCATAAAATTATCCTTATAATAAAATAACAGTTAAGATAGTGTTAAAAGAAGATCTTTGTTCAGACCTTTGTCCTCAATAATGAAGCAAACTCGGGTAGTGAAAATGAAAAGGAGCTTATTGTGCAAAAACACATTGAATACAGCCAGGTCTCAAGCTCAAACCCCAAGTCATTTTAAAAAATGAATTTCATAATAAGAGAAGACAATCCTAATGGGTGCACATTTCTAAAAGGGAAAGGCCTAGTGTTATCTCAGAGACAGTTTATAATCCAGGTGGATGCAGATTTCTAAAAGGGGACCAAAACTTATGCAGCAGCCCTTTCTTACACTCCAGTTTGTAAGTACAACAGCTACCCTACATTCAGATTGATGTGTGCAGTGGTCTCCCTTGATGAGAGAGCTATCACATACAATTGTGAAAAGGGGAATGGGAGATCGTTGGCTCACTCGAATTAACTTGGCAGAAATTCTGGGCGTCTAGGTGGTACAGTGGATAGAGAATCAGGCCTGGAGTCAGGAAGACGTGAGTTCAAATCCCAACCTCAGACATTTACTAGCTGTGTAATCCTGGGCAAGTCTTTTAACTCTGTTTGCCTCAGTTTCCTCATCTGTAAAATGAGCTGGAGAAGGAAATGGCAAAGAATCTTTGCCAAGAAAACCCCAAATGGGGACCCAAAGAGTCAAACATAACTGAACAACAACCACAACAGTGGCTAAATTCTACGTGATAATCCCCCATTGGATTTTTATTGTTCTTCTAGCCTCAACTGCATCATCCTAATTTCTGTTGCATGTAATTTGGGAATTGGTTTGGGAATCAGTTCTTTGCACCAAAGGAGGAATAATAAGCACAAAGAGCACGCAATCCTCCATGAGAACACACGAGAGAAAATGTACAAACAGATACTTTGGCCAATTAAAAGTCCCCTCCCCCAACACATCTGTGGCCCATGTGCTGTGGAAGTTCAATATAATTGCTCTGCAGGTGTCAAATGGTTGTGTGCCCATTTCCACACACATTCCCCATTGCCCACTTTTATCATGGTTTCTCCCATGAGGAGTCAGATTCTTGACAAGAAAGGCAGCCAGAGACCACACGATGGACCTTTGAATAAATGGTGGGCAAATCATGATAAGGCAAATGCACCAGTACAAGGGGCTCGGTTTCTACATTGGTATTATTCCAAGCAGAAATGATAAGCAGAACATGACAATAATTCTCCCAAGAAAAAAGTTTTTCCTTCTCCTTTTTCTCTATCTTCTCCACATTTTCTATTCAACCACTTCCAATAACTCTCTTCTCAGTTTCTAAAAGATGCCATACCCCTATACTAATTCCAATTTGTCTCTTAAAGCTGCATTAACAGCAGCTAAAGCCTCAATGGGAGAGGCTTTTGGAACAAGTGATACATAAATAATTTTATAATTCATGTTTTAGAAGGGAAACTATTATCTACATAAAAATTTTCTCATAGACCCCCGATTCATCTCACAAAGAACATAATGGAATTGTATAAGAACATAGTTCATGAAATGTTCCCTTCCAATCCTTTCTTTACAGACTGAGACTGAGAGGTAAAGTACCCAAGATCACATCACAAATCAGCAAATAAACCAGTTAAAATTCAGGTTATCTTAACTCCCAACATAGTTCTCTTTCTAACTAACTAGCTCTTTGTAACTCACTTTCCCTCCTGTAAAATCTAGAAAATAGTGACTGTTTGACCTACCTCACAGGGTTGTTATGAGGATCAAATTTTTAAAAAATATGAAAATCTTCTTAGAATTATAAAGCACAAGAACATCGGAGCACTAAATTGTAAAACCAAGGCCTTCCCCGAGTTAAGTTTAAATAGGTGACAAGGTTCTCTCTACCTGAGGCAATTACCAGCTGCTGAGAATTAAGCAGCCAGCCCTGACCAGTGAGAAGATTGTGGAGAAGCTACCAAGAAGGGCTTTTAAAGACGCCAAGTTGCTAAAGAAAAAATTAAGTATTAGTAATAAACACAAGCTTCTGAATTGTACAATTATTTCTTTTAATCATTGACCTAGGATATCTTTTAAAATATCAATTATTAAAATTTGTTGAGCTTATAATTCATGGAATCAAACTCCTGGAAACCTGAGACTATCCCGTTTCTGTCTTTTTATCTCCAAAGCCTGAATAGAGCCAGTTTGTTGAGTTGAGTTGAATAGTTTCAGTTGCTGGAAGTGGAAACTCATGTTTAAATCAGATGGGCTGGAGCAGAATGCCAGTAACTGGAAGCTGAATGATAAACTCTCCTATGGTTTTACTTTTACAATCTAGGACTGCGTGGGGTCAAGTCATATTGCCTTCACTCACCTAGCAGCCCTAAATGGTAACAGCAGTCACTGGAAATGTAAATTATCTAATCCTCTGCACCATAGGGAGAGAACAAAGTCTATGATACTAGTTATTAGAAAACAATTAACAGAGTCCTCGGACAAGCTCACAGTGGTGATCCAAGAGAATAACCAGGAATTCATTCTGAGTCATTCAAGAGTTCACAGGTAACCAAATCCAAGGGGGACTGGATGGAGGGAAAAAAAGGTTATAGCAGTGGTCAAAATCCTGGGCAGTCTCTATGGAGTTAAGTGGAATGCCCTCAGAAAAGAAAGTATAGTCTTTGGTAAAATATCATTTATTTTCACATAACTTCTCCATCCAAGACAGCAGACATTAGGCTTGCTAACCATGGCTTCTCCTTGTTCTGTTGCATTGGAATTACTATAGTACAGGACATAAATAACCCTTTAAAGATTGATGTCTTTGAAACTAAAGATGTGAAATGATAATAGTGTTACATCTGCTTTGTAGAAGTACCTTCCTGGAGGATCCAGTCAAGAGAGCCTCCCATATTCCTAATGGAGCCTGCTAGATTAGAGGCTTGTCACTCATCTGTGATTTAGCTAATAGTCCCCTTGTGATGGATGCACACATATCACCAGATGTACCATATAAGAGAAAGCAGAACAATAACTGATGTTTATATGATGCCTTTAGGTTTGCAAAGTGCCTTCTGTGCATTTTCTCATTCAGTCCTCACAGTAACCCTGTGGGGGTGTGTTCTACAGGTATTCAACCCGTGAAATAGGTATTATTTTTACAGAGGAGAAAACAAATGGCAGACAGACAGGTATATGACTTGCCTGTGATGACCAGGCTAACACAAGTACCACAGTCTGGATTAGAATCCATGCTTCTCCTAATTCCATATCCAAGGCACTTCTCATGATGTCATGCTGTCTCTGTCTTGGGGAAGACATCTTCTCAAGGATAGTACTTAGGAGACCCCTTCAGATTGAGACCCTAGAATGCTACCTCAAGTTTGAGTCTTATTGTGGGATTGCATCAGCATCTACTCAAAACCATAGCTCACGAGGACATAAAAACATTTATTTACCAGCTAGCCAAAGAATGTGTTAGTGTAAAGCAAAAGATTTAAGTAGGATAGCAAAATAAGGGACAAGATTCCCTTATACACAAAGGGATGTACTCTCCCATACCATCAATGGAGGGGGTGAGGAGTATACATTCAGAACACATGCAGCAGGACACATAGGAGGAGAACATGTAGCCACAGCAGGCACATTTGTCTAGGCTGACTCATTTCTCCAATGCTACAGAGTATACAGGTGCTTTGATGGTGTCATACAATGCTGCTTTCTCCCTTGATCTGGAGTCATCTTCCACGACTGTGTTCCCTGCCTATTGTTCTCTGGTACCGTCTATACTACTAAAGTAGTTCAAGAACAGGGTTCTGTCAGCTCTTTAGCTGGATAATCCAGGGGGACACATTTAGCTCTTTTGTGATTCAAACCCTCAGTGAACCAACTAGTTAATGAAGCTCTTAAACTTTAAAAATTCTGTCTCTTAAATTGCTTTTCCTCTTACAGGACTCTGACTCTCCTGATACAATGTTAGAAAATTCCATCCCACCCCTGTCACAACCCTGATCCTTAGTCTGTGTCCTTTCAAAACATCCTTTGTGTGGCCTTCACTTTAGCAAAATTGCAAAGGAGCTATGTGTAACTGGGGTGACAAGGTTCTTTTCAATGCCCATAATGCCCCTGATTGTCATATAAATCAACATACAACAAGACCTTAGGTCTAGTTAGAACTGACAACCTTTTTCCTGGTTCTTTTGTTCTATATTACTGCAATTGTTTTGAATTCCTGCCAATAACTATAGACTTGGGAAAAGTCAAATATAGGAATTCTTCTTTTTCCTAGAATTGAGTGTATATGTGTGTTCTAACCAACTATAAAACGAAAGCATTTATAGTCTTTTTCCACAAAGCTGATCCTTTTTGTCCTTGGTACTACCCAGAAGTATTCAGAAACAAACAGAGGTGGAGAAATCCAATGGGTTTGAGAGACAAATCATAAATAAGTATCTCCTATCTGTGTAGACAATGAAACTACTTTCCACTAGTCTATGCTTTTCCTGAATGGTTCAAGGACTGTTAGGTCTTTGCTCTTTTATTCACACCCACAAACTTGAATTCCTTTCTCCTCTGCTTTCTAGTTGGGAAAGAATTCACTCAAATTGGGGCCAGTAGGTGGTGCAGCGAATAGAGCACCAGCTCTAAAGTCAGGAGGACCTGAGTTCAGATCCGACCTCAGACACTTAACACAAAACCTAGCCATTTGACCTTGGGCAAATCACTTAACCCCAGTTGCCCTACCTTCCCCCCTCCAAAAAGCAAAAAAAAAAAAAAAATTCATTCAAATGACCTCAACTCTACCACTTCTTTTCAAGGTTGAGTATTTTATTTTAGTAAGTAGCAAGAAAAAGTATTGGGAAATGCCTTGGTCTACTTTGAAAAATCACTACCTCCTGAAGGAAAAACAAAAAACCAAAAAACCCCTCTAACTTTAAAAACTGATTTTGTGATACACATATTCTGCAAAATATGTCCCTAGAATCTGTAGTAATTAATAAACTGATAATAATTATGAAATTTGAAATGAGATGTATATAGCATAATCCAATACCCACAGCATGGTACAGTAAAAGAATACTGACTCTGGATTCAGAGGATCTGGGTTCAAATCCTGCCTCTGATACTCTCTGTGACCTTGGAGAAGTCACCTCTCTGGACCTCATTTCCTCTTCTCTAAAATGAGGGGGTAGGACTGGATGGCCTTTGAGGTGCTTTTCTTGCTCTAAATCTGTGATCCATGGTCCTAGATTCTTTATGTAGAATGATCTACTCTGACATAGTTGAATTATGAAACGGCGCTCATCTGTATGAGAGAAAAGGCACAGTCTTATACTGGAAGGCTCCTTTTCCCTCCCTCTTAGAGGTGCTTCAGGAGTTATCTCTGGGTGATTTGGATTACCTTGTCTAACTTCCCAGAGGGAAATGTAGGGAGACAATTAGGGAAAGAGTAACATGCTCCCCCTCATCCCCAATACTCAACAGAAAGAACTAATGGAGACACACTGACCTAGCCAAGGCAATAAAAGTACAACTAATAAGCCACCCCCAGGAAATGTAAAATTAGAGAAACCTACCTATAAGGTGTAGAGGAAGAGGTTTCTTCTAACCTCTGGGAAAATTTCTTTTTTGTGTGGGAGGCCTGGAGCTGTGGAAACAATATAAAAGAGGCTTCAGAAGAACGGAGGTACTCTGGTCTGGTTAGTAAATGCATTTTTCTTTTTATTTTTTTCTTCCTTTAAAAAAAAGTAGCTATAGAGACCCAGTAGCAGTTTGTAGCCTCACAGTAAATTTTTCACTCTTCTAAGAAATGCAAAAAGTAGTGTAAATACATCTAGCCTGGCTATCAAAGAGATCTGGGTTCAAGTCCTGAATGCCACTAAATCATTGTGTGACCTTAGGCAAGAATTGACTTCAGCTCTCTAGACCTCAGTTTGTCCATCTGTAAAATGAGAGGTTTAACCTCTTGTTTCCAGGACTGACAGTCTTTAGATTGTGTAATCTTCACGTGGCACTATAGAGAACTGACCCACAGACAACTGAAGGATTTTATATTTAGGGCTTCCTTTATTTTCAGCTTTTAGGTTTAACTTTAAGCATTTTGAGAAAAATGATAGCATAGCACCAGTAACAGATTCATAATCTTAGCATTGACCCAGAATCCTCACTCTTTCTCATCCCACATATCCAATTAGTTGCCATTTCTGCCTTCACAAGTGACTTCTCTCATTTGATCCTGTTTTTCCACTCAAACAGCTACTATCTTAGTAAAGTCCCCTAAATCACTTCTCACCCAGGTCATTGTGACAATCTCCTGACTGGAATCCCTGCCTCAAGTCTCTATTCAATCTAGTCCATCATGCACACTGCTGCAAAAGTAATTTTCCTTAAGTGTAGATATGATTATCTGACTGTCTTCTCAACCAACTCCAGCGCCTTCCTATTTCCTCTAGGATAAAATATAAACTCCTTTGTTTAGCTTTTAAAGCCCTATACAACCTGCCCCCAACTAATCCTTCCAGCCTCATGAGACATTACTTCCTATCCCAAACTGTACCATTCAAACACACTGGCCTCTTTTTTTCCTCACACACAACACTCATCTCCTGTCTCTGTGCTTTGCATTGGTCATCTGCCATGTCTGGGAATGCACTCCCTCCCAGCTCCTCCTCAAAAATTCCTTTAAGGTATAACACTGTTATTGTCTTTTGCATAGACTTAACTGATCTTCCAACTACTAGTACTGCTGTTAGGATGTTTCTTCTCTTACATTAATAAGTTGAGTCCAGATTCCAGGTGTTTTCACCGCTCTGTTGTCTTCTAGTGACTAGGTTACATTTAAACAATTAATATAAATTAAGTTTTCCAAAGGGCTATGATAAAGTAACAAAAGAGTTACAAATATTTCTGCCTAACACCCTGCAGGCACATGCTTTCTTGTATTGCCTTACTGCCTGGGCTTAGAAAATGTAATTTTAACATAACATTGATTCTATCAAGTTTATCTCCAAATGGAGCATCATTGCCAGGTTTTAGCTACAAATGCACTGGGTCTCAAAGTCTGGCCCTTGATCCTTGGGGTATAAATGCTGGTTGGCTGCAAAACCTGAAATGGACTTAACTTCTGGACTCCTAGATTTGGGGTGGTTCAATATTCTGACTTTTCAAAACTCACAAGATCATAGGCATCTCCTTCATCTAAAACAAAAGTACAAAAGACACAGAAAGAGCCCAAGCCCATTTTCACAAGTCATATGTCATCTGTGGGGAAAGAAAGTCCAAGCTCTCATCCCTTACAGCATTATTTCTCATAAGATACCCAATGAAAGGTTACATAAAGAGAAGGGGCCAAACCAAGAGGAGAGAACTGTGTTAAATAATGCCTTTTGAATGTACCCCCAGTTACAGCTAATTAAGGGGCTCTTCTTACTTGATGTGGTAGACAGACTAGAACCAGTTACAGAATGCTTGTGTGTACTCCAAAGTTCCCACAAGGCATTTTCATTACATATCATGAAGGTAATTCTAAGCATGCTCACACAGACTGACGGGATGGGAGGAGAAGGGGGAGGGGGCAGTTCCTGGTATGTATGTGTTTATGTGTATGTACAAGTATGCTCTTGCAACCTCCTTCTGAGTAAGGATTGTTTCATTCTTCCTACTTGCATTTCCAGCACCTAGCACACCACCTAGTCCACGGAAGGCATTTAAAATTACACTGATTGAATGAGAGTGGATACTTCCAAACTGGATTCAAATCCCATCACTGATATTTTGTGTGACCATAAGCTAGTCATTTAATTTCTTTCTTCATCTGTAAAATGGGGATAATTATAAAGTACCTATATAACCTGTCTCAGAGGGATGTAATGAGATTAAAATGAGATAACAAACATAAAGCACTTTCCCAACTCAAAATATTACATAAATCAATATTACACAAACCAGTCATCTTGGGAATCTAGGGAAGGGACAATCAGATAACTACTGCAGTCCTAACTAATGTTCCCCCATACTGTGGGAAAAATATTGAGGGATCCAATATCTTTGAAACTGTGCTCAAGGTGTGTATGAATTATACAAAAGATTATCAGGGAGAAGAACAAGGGGGAGTTGAGCAGAGGTGGAACAATGAGGTGAACAATCAACTAATCTAATTAATCTAATTAAATAATCTAAGCAATTCTTCCCTTCCCCACTCCACACCGGACTATGGTAAACAGATAACTGCCTCTTCAATTTGCTGCCAGAAAATGTTCCATTGGAAAAGGATGAGGGCTGGTTGTGTAACATAAAAAAGGATTAATAGATGTACTAGTACCCGTGTAACATTAAAAGATCTAGAAGAAAGACTCCAAGACATCAACTAGATCCTCTATTATGTAACTCTGGGAAGGCATAAACCAGAATTGCATAAGAAGACATGGGTGGTCATGATCTGTGCCACTGGAGAGATGAGATTTATAAAACTATCACCTTTGGAAGCTAGATAGTGCGATGACTACAGTGCTGGGCCAAGAGTCAAGAAGACCTGAGTTCAAATCTAGCTTAAACCCTTTCTAGCTGTGTCGAGTCACCTAACCTTGAAAGTCATTTATCTTGTCTGCCTCAATCTTCTCAACTGTAAAGTGGGGATAATAATAGCACCTGCCTTCCAGGGTTGTTGTAGGATCAAGTGAAATATTTTTAAAGTGTTTAGCACAGTCCCTAGCATATAGTAGGTGCTTATTTCTTTCCTTCTTTCTTTGGTAAGGCCAGAGCAAGATCCCCTTAACAAACTCTGTGGGCAGCACTGTTTTAAAATAGAAAAAAAAAATGGTAAAGGGCAAAAGAATAGTGACTTTGTTAGGAAAACATAGATAGTACAGTGTAGTAGAAAGAGTCGGATGGGTAAGAAGTTAGAGAATTGGGAAGGGGAAGCTGGTAGTGGGAGGGAGAGGAACCAATACAGATTATCGGCTTTGGCAGTCTGTTAAGATAATGTTGTGTATGTTTTTGTCTTTCTCTCTAGTATCATTATTTATCCATTGTTTTTGACATCCATTGTAAAATTGGCAAAATTCAAAGAAAATAATGCTATAAAAAAATGTCACATGTTGGCCAAATATAGATTCTAATCAACCGAAGAACTATTAAATCCAATCCAATAAACATTTTTTAAACCCATAGAATGTACCAGGAACTATGATAAATGCATTTAATAAACAATTAACAATTAATACAACTGGCAATCAATATAACAATAAATGGAAAGTCCCTGCCCTCAACAAGCTTACAGTCTAAAAAAGGAGATGATACACAAAAGAAGCCAGGACAGGGGGGAGAGTGGAGGTAGGACATCAAGTGGTACCTGGTGCAGAAGCATCTTGTTCCATGGAGTTGAAACCAGGCAGGGCAGCAGATCCAAAGTATAGTAACCTTAAAGTTCAGTTTCTGTCCTTAATAAAAGAAGGCAGGGCAGTGCCCTTAACAAAGGAAGGTGGCATAGTGAATAGAAGGCTACACCTGAAGTCAGGCAGATTCAACTTCGTGAGTTCAAATCCAGCCTCAGACACCTGCTAGCTATGTGACTCTGGGCAAGTCCCTTAACCCTGTAAAATGAGCCGGAGAAGGAAATGGCAAACTACCCCAGTATCTTTGCCAAAAAAATTCTAAATGGGATCACAAATGGTCAAACACAAGTGAAATGACTGAAAAGCAACAACATAAAGGAAGACATTGGGAGGAGTTTGGTATGTGGTCCTCCAGGCTTTCAAACAGAGGGAAGAGGAGGCTGAGCCATGGTAGAGTCAATCAAGGCTTGAGGTAGCAGCATGGTGGAGAGCTTAGAAGCGATGAGCTTATTAAGAAGAAAATATAATTATCTTTGAAGATAATTTTTTATTTTTTTTTTTACTTTTTTTGGAGAGGGGGAAGGCAGGGCAATTGGGATTGCCCAAGGTCACATGGCTAGTAAGTGTTAAGTCTCTGAGGTCAGATTTGAACTCAGGTCCTCCTGGCTCCAGGGCCAGTGCTCTATTCACTGCACCACCTAGCCACCCCCTTGAATGTATTTCTTAACAAAACATATATAGGTACAAATGCGTGTGTGTGTATTTCATGTTCAAAGCATATACAATTCTGAAT
>CM053582.1:465754191-465775715 GCA_028627135.1 Pseudochirops cupreus | reverse complement strand
TTTATTCCACAAATATTTATTAAATGTTATGTCCAAAGCAATTGTCTTCATGTTAGTGAGATATACAAAGACCACCTAAAATGCAGTTCTTACAAAAAGCTTATATGTACTCAAATAAAATTTTATAAAGAAGTCCAAAGTGAAATGAGAATTCAAAGGAAGAGCAGCTTAGTTGGGGAGAGCAAAGACATTTTCACAGAGTATGGTATCTGAGCTAGAAATTGAAAGAGGGGGTAGGAATAACATGTGTGGAGCTGGCAGGGGAGGGCAATTTAGGGAGCAAATATGAGCAAAAGCACGGAGAAATAGTGAAAAGGTCAGACAGTGTTAAGTCCAGCTTGGTTAAAGTTCAGTTGGGGTAAGTGAAGAGAATGGAAAAACCTATTTACACTTATTTCCATTCCTTTTATGCTTTTCAATTCCTCTGCAAAATGGCTTGTGTCTTTATTATCCACCTTAAGCTGCTCTCTTCTAAAGCTACCACTGATCCTTTACCAACTAAACTGGATGGCCCTTTCTCAACCTTCAGTATTCTTATTTTCTATAGCATTTGATCCTCTCTCCTGTCCGGATTTTTGTGATACCCTCCTCTCTTGGTTCTCCTCCTGTCTGATCCTCACTTTCTTTTGCTGGGTTATCACTCTCATCACACCCCCTAATTGTGGGTGCGCCCCAAGGCTAGGTCCTGGAGCCTTCTAATTTCTCTCTGTAGTCTCTCATCTAGTGACATCTTCAGCTCCCATGGGTTCAAGTATCACCTCTGTGCAGGTCACCGCTCAGATTGATCTATAGATCCAGCCCTGGTTTCTTGAGCTTCAGTCCCACATTACTAACTGCCTACTGTCCATTTTGAATTGGATATCTCATGGGCATCTCAAAATCAATTATGTTCATTATCTTTCCCCTAAATACCTCCCCCTTTCCCAAACGTCCCCATTGATATTTGATATATTTGATCCTCTAGGACCAAATGTAAATCCTTCTGCTTAACATTTAAAGCTTTACAATCAGGCCCTTTCTCTCTGTGTAGTACTCCCCGCCATGTAATCCAACCATACCACCTTCCTTGCCATTACTCACACGAAATTTCTTCTACTGTCTCTGTGCTTGCAGTTACTGACTGCCCCTCATGCTCTTCCTCCTCATACCTTTCTCCTAGTGTCACTAGTTTCCTTCAAGACTTGGCTTAAGCACCACTTTCTGTGTTCTGGTCCCTAGCTGGTAATGTCTTCTCATTCAAGGTTGCCTTGCATCTCCTTTGTGTTTAACATATAAACCACCTGTTGCTTTCTTTCCAGTGTGAGTTACTTGAGGGCTATGATTGGTTTGTTTTTGTTATTATATTCCAGCTACTACCACATTTATTTGGAAGGTAATTTAGTGCCTTTGAAGAATTGCTTTAGGAAGATTAATTGAGCAGTAACTGGTTAGAACCACTTTGAAAGGAAAAATTGGAGGCACAATTTAAGTTAGGAAGCAGTTATTAGAACTCCTTGAAAGCAGGGGCTATTCTTTGCCTTTCTTCCCCAAGGGCTTAGCACAGTGGGGTAATTTGCTAGGGCTGAAGTCAAGAAGACTCAACTCCCTGAACTCAAATCTGGCCTCAGACACTTATTAGCTTCGTGACCCTGGGCAAGTCACTTAACTGTTTTCCTCAGTTTCCTCATCTGTAAAATGGGGATGTCAATAGCACCTTACCTCTTAGAGTTGTAGTAAGGATCAAAGGAAACAATAATTGTAAAGCACTTAGCTCAGTGGCCAGTACATAGTAAGCCCTATATGAATGTTAAGTTACTATTATTAGCTTCTTCTGTGAATGCAGTGTGTCCACCATCATTACGGGACATAATCATAAGCCATCATCGATGTTTTATAAGCTTTGGATCTGATTTTTTTTTTTTTACTACTTTATGGGCTAGGAGCTAAAACAGGATTTCGAAAGCCTTCCTAAATGACCTTTCCCCAAATGAGTTAATCTCCACTGCCCTCTGGGGATGGCAGGTTGGCACAAGTGGCTTTTACCCTGTCGGCCTCCTCCACAGGAAGGACTACCTGTTCCTATCTAGGAACTGAATGTACGACGGGAGGCTTTGTCCTCAAAAGTCCCCACCCCTTAACATCTCAGCTCAGCCCACGACGGCTGAACGCTGATAAAGGACTTTAAAATGTTTAGCTTTCCTCGAGTGGGTTGGAACTGGGGCCCTGGTGCCCTTGGTTGGGTTAGGGGGCACCTTGCTCGCAGGCTCGGTCTAACAGAGTGGAGTCAGAGGTCCTGGGTTCAAATCTAGACTCTTGACATTTGCTATCTGTGTGACCTTGGTCTTCTCGCCCTCTCTGAGCCTCAATTTTCTTATCTGTAAAATGGGGAAGACCAGATGATCTCTAAAGTCTCTTCCAACTCTAAACCTTTCCCTTCACCCCCGCCCAGTTTGCTGAAAGACCTCTAAGTACAGTCTGCTTCCCGCCTAGAAGCGGAGGCAGCTCTCCTCCACCTTGGGCCGGACCGCCCACCCGGCACCCGCCCTGGGGTTCTCACACTATCCCAGAGGTATTCACCTGCAGCCCGAACCGCAGCTAACAGACTCCAGACCACCTTCTGCACATGCGCCATCTTCCAAGGGGGTGGGTTTGGTGCATAAGTGGAGGAGACGGTGGCTTGCGCGCGGCCTCGGGATTGGGGCAGAGTGGCGTGTTTTAGGCGACAGAGGGGCGGGGGAGTGAGGGGCGGGGGAGTGAGGGGTGTGCCCTAGGAGCGCGTGTGGCTACTGTGATTGGTGAAGCGACTAGGAGGCGGTGGCGGAAGAGGCGGCGGAGGCAGGACGGACTGTTTGTGATAGGTTGAGCTACTGCGAGGCCTTTCAACTCCAACTTTATTGATACTTTCTCTGAGAAAAGAGTTCAACATCGATCTAATGACCATCCCGCTCTTGCGATAGGATTTTCTATTACTAAAGACTGTCCAGTCAGCCTGATAAGCAGTAGTGGCCCACGTTACGAACGGCTTCACAGTGACTTCCCTCAGGTCCTGTAGCGCAGGCGCGGCGCGGCGGGTATAGGTCGTGAACTGGGGCCAGGGAAGAAGGGAGGGGCCTAGGAACTTGTGTGTTGCGGAACCACGGTCCCATAGTCGGAAGTTTCCTCAGGTTGGATCGGCTTCTTAGTTAAGCGGTTTCCGGAGTTTCCTGTTCCGCTCCATGCGAGACCTGGACCGGCCAATATGTCGGAGAAGAAAAGTTTACGGGGCAAACGCCGGCAGATTCTGGATCGCTGCCTTAAGGAGCTGGACGCTTCCACGGCTCACCCAGAGCAGTTCCTTACGTAAGTATCCTGATGTGCCAGAGCTCCTGGGGGAAGTCGGCGTGGAGGAGCCCACGGCTACGAGGCCTCGGTTCTCAATCTCGCCCCTCTCTCCTGGGCTTATCTGGCCGGGGTGAGGGGCGGGAGAAAAGATGGTTTATCTTTGTTGCCCTGGCATCGCATTCTGCGGGGAGGCAACATTTTAAGTCCTACCTCCTTGCGGCTACAGACAGTCCAGCCTGCGCAGTTAGACTAGTAATTTTGCTTGACACGCCAAGGGCTACCCACCAGATTTCTCGTAACAGTAATATTTGGAGATTTCAGTAAATAAACATTTGCTGAGCGCTGGAGATGCCAAAAAAGGCAAAATAACCAAAAAAGGCAAAATACAGTCCCTGCTTTCGAGGAGCTCACAATCTAATACGAACATGCAGATAACCATATACAAACAAGCTCTATGCAAGTTGTAGATAATCAACCGAGGGAAGGCATTGAGTGACCGGGAAAAGCTCCCTGTAGAAAATGAGATTTTAGCTAGGACTTGAAGGAAGAAGAAGCAGACTGAGATGGGGGCGGGAGAGAATTCCAGGCTTGGGGGCCAGCCAGTGCAAAGGACCATGGTCAGGAATGTAGAATGTCACTGGGTTAGAGAATATCTGGGGGAAGCAGGAAGATGTAAGAAGACTGGTAAAGTAGAGGGGCAGGTTACAAAGGGCTTTGAACACACCAGACAGAGAGCACTTGAATCAGTCAACCAGTCCTGCTAAATTTCCATGTGAAATTTGTCAAACATGTTTCAAGGTCTCATCGACAATTTGAATATTTGTAAAGGGTTAGGGTTTGCCCTTCACTATGTGAAGATCTTTCATGTAGACAAGAAAATAGATTGATTCCCTTCCATCTCAAAAGGCAGAACTTGGAGTAATAGGTACTAGTGGCAGAAGAGTGGATTTGAACTTGATAGAAGGAAATACAGCCTAATGTATATAACTGTCTAAAAGTGGAATAGGCTTCCTCAAAGGGTAATGGGTTCCTTGTCACTGGAGGTCTTCCAGCAGAACCTTTCAATAATGTATTAAAAGGATTTCTTGGTCCAGAATGTGTTTTTCATGTTCTGTGACTTCCATTCCTGCCTTTAGATTCTGTAATTCTATCAGGACCTATGCTTCACTGAGCAAGCAGTGCCTGAGTTTAAGAATTTCGAGAACCTCCACTATCATGGAGTGTGGTCAGAAGAGGGGACTTGAGATAAAGACATACAAGGATCAACTGAAGGAATTAGATCTATCTAGTCCAGAGAGGATTCAATGAGTAAATGTCAGGTGTCTTCACTTGTTGTGTAATAGGAATTAAATTTATTTTGCTTGACACCAGAGACCCAAACTAGAAACAATAGGCAGAAGGTGAAGAGAGAAAATTTAAAAATCGGAGCTGGCCAAAGTAGAATGAGCTTCCTCAGAAGGTAGTGAGCTCTTCACCACCAGAAAAGTTGAAGTGAAGTCTGGGTCACCATTTGTCATATTGTATAGGAGATTTCTGTTCAGATATAGGTTGAACTAGATGCGTGGATGTTCCTTCCAATCCTGAGAATCCATTAGAATCTGTGAAGAAGGTAAGAGGCCTGAAGTATTAAGTTATACTTTGTTAGGGCAAGCATCCCAAACCTTTGGAAAATTTAATGGATGATACTTTTAAGAATTGCAAAGGATAAAAAGGCTTAGCTGTAATCTATACAGCATACAGAATGTGTATATTACTGATCACATTTCATAAGGCCAGCACTGTTTTAGTATTTTATATGTTTTACATGTCTTACAAACACCTAGTAAGTGCTCAGTTCTGTGCACAACAATGACAACAGGTAGCGATTATTAAGCATCTACTATATGCCAGGCATTATGCTAGGCAATGGTGTTACACAGAAAGGCATACATAGACCTTGCCCTTAAGGAACTCAGTCTAGTGGGGGTGGAGGATTAGGGAGAGACAACATGTAAACAACTATATAAGAAATAGAGATTGGTAGAGAGAACTTTGCAGGCATGGGAGACAGCCAGGGAAAATGCATTGAGTATGGAGTATCTTGTGTGAGGAAGAACAAGGAAGCAAGGGTCACCAGATCATAGAGTACATGGAAGGAAATAAAGTGTAAGAAGACTGGAAAGGTAAGAAGGAGTTAGGTTATAAAGGGCTTTAAAAACCAGGGGATTTTATATTACCTTAAGGTAATAGAAACCCACTGGAGTTTATTGACTAGGGGAGTGACTTGGTCAGGTCTGCTCTTTAGAAAGATCACTTTGATATCTGAATAGAAGATGGATTGGAGTAGGATAGTTCCTCAACAAATTGATTAGCTAGGATAATGATAACAGAAGCAGGGCTGACATGAGTATTTGAATCTTTTGCTTATCTCCAAACTTTGTTTTATTGTAGATTTTTTTTTAACATCCTCCCTCAACAGACTTTAGCAGTAAGTTATTTAGTAGCAAACTTTCTCTCAATTTTACCAGTCAGTAAAATGATGTTGTCGTGTGGTTATGTTTAATCCATAGCTCTTTTCTGGGGGTGAAGTATTAGAAGCTGAGGGGAAGCCCATCAGTTGGGGAATGACTGAACAAATTGTGGTATACGATTATGATGGAATACTATTGTACTATGAGAAATGATGAAAAGGTTGCTCTTAGTAAAATCTGGAAAGACTTGCATGGGCTGATGCAAAGTGAAACGTATACAAAGTAACAGCAGTATTTTATGATGATCAGCTATGAATGACTTAGTTTTTCCCAGCAATGCAATGATCTAAGTCAACTATGAAGGACTTTTGATAAAAAATGTTATCCACCCCCATGTTTAGTTGGGATGGGAGCTGGGACTCTTCCCACCCAAGGACACCAAAAACTGTTGTGGTTTCATGGTGTGTTGTGGTGGTACTATTTCAAAGAATTCAGAGTCAGATCACTTCTAATCTAAGTAGAGGCATTTATTGAAAATTGATGCCCCTCATGAAACAGACTGGTTCCAAGAGGAACTAGCAACTTCAGTGAAAACAAGATGAATTTTTATAGAGTAAAGATGTAATTACATAACAGAAATTTATGAACATTAAAAAGGTAGGAGGGATTTGTTAAGGGATTAGGTAATGGAGAGGGGTCCCTTCTATAGTTTGGTGGTCAAACATCCTGGTCCTGCTGCCCTCTGATTGGCTAGCTTTTGTGGTCCTCTCTTGGATGATGTGATTATGCTTGAGTACAAAAACATATCTGTTCAAATACGTGAATTGGATCTGGGGGACAGTGGCTGGCTAGGGGCAGTATCTATATTGAGTCTGGGTGCTTGTGGTGTGGTTAAAGTCAGATTGTGTGGTTAAATCAGGACATGCCTGCTCTACAGTGGAGCCTATATGCAAGTTAGAATATTGGGGTTAGGGGCAGCTTTTTTAGGATTCCATCACTCAGAGAAAGAAATGATGATGTCTGAATACAGATTGAAGCATACTTTTTTTAAACTTTTTTTTTCTTGAGTTTTTGTCTCTATTTTCTTTCACAACATGACTATTATGGATATGTTTTGCATGACCACACATGTATAACCTGTATTGAATTGCTTGCCTTCTCAATAAAGGGAGCTGAGGAGGAAGGAAGGGAGAGAATTTGGAACTCAAAGTTTTAAAAATGGGAAAAATAAAATACCAAATAAAGGCTAAAAAATGTGACTATAAAAGTGTGGAAGGTATTATTTTAAATTCATTGACCTTTTCCTCTCTTAATAGTGTTCAAGATGGATTGGCTGTAAATTTTACTTCTTTAACAAAAGCACTTTTTGATTTACATAAAGCATTCAAGATTGATGTCAATCTTGGGAGCCCTTTAAAAGAATTGATGATAGAAAACTTTGATGATGAGCAGATTTGGCAGCAACTAGAATTGCAGAATGAATCAATTTTACAGTACTTTAAGAAAGCAGTTAATGCAAATGTTAAAGACAAGGAACTCCGTCTTCTCCCAAAGAGTGAACAGGTGGACTCAGAGATGGATATTGACAATGAAGAGGAAATAGAACAGAATTCAAAGCTGGAGCAAAAGTCGTCGGATCTAGTTAATGATGGTCTTAAAGAAGACGTTAAGAGAAATAAAAATTTAAATAAAGCTGATGTAGATGAAAGTTCAGATTTTAGCCATGAGGATTCTGACCTTGACTTTGATATTGATAAACTAGAACAACAAAGCAAGAAACCAAAAGTATTTATTAAATCAAAAGAGAAATCCATAGTAGATGATAAATTTTTCAAGTTGTCTGAAATGGAGTCCTTTCTGGAAGATATGGAAAAAGAGGAGAAAGAAAAAAAGGAAGATGATGAAGATGATGTTAATTATTTTGAAGAAATTCTTTCTGATGAGGATGGTGAGCTATTTACAGACTCTCCAAAAAAGGTAAAGTTTTTCTTTTGTCTAGTGATTTAAGTTTTGCCCCTTTCCTTTTATGGATATTTAGAGTATCTTTAATATAAAAAAGACTTCCTTTCTCACCGTTCATTGGGGCTCAAATGAACGATTCAAATATGGTAAAGCAAATAAAAATGACCTACAGATTTTCATAAAACTCATCACTTTCCTGTCCCGATCCATCTTACTGCGGCGTAAATTATGGGCATATGTTCTGATATATTCAGTCTCCCTCATCAGACCTCAGCCAGCCAAAAAGAGAAAGGTTAGGGCCTGTGGAATTTAATAATTTTAAAGTATATTTACTGTTTTTTTTACTCTTGACAGGGATGTTCTTAATCTTTGTTTTCATCTTTTCCCCAAAACCTGCTCCTTTCCTACTTTCCAGTATCTGTCCAGAACATCAGTGCCTTTCTAATAGCCCAGGTTAGAAACCTTGGGGTCATCCATCACTTCTCAGTCCCTTTAATCCCACTTTTGCAGTCAGTTGCCAAGACTTGTCAGTTCTCATTTCAACACCTGTTGAATCCACAGTGTTCTCTCGCCCCATAAAGCTACCTCCTAGTTCAGGGCCTCATTGCTGCTTGTCTCTACTATTACAGTGGCCTCCCAGTTGGTCTCCCTGCTTCAGGTCTTTCTCTGTCTGTCATTCTGTCCTCTAATTGCTGCCAGGGCGATGTTCCTAAAGCACAGGTGTGGCCATATCACTTCTCTGCTCTGTAAACGTAAGGGTTCCTCATTACATCTAAAATCAAATACAAACTCCTTCACGTGGTGCTTGAGACTTTTCACAAACTTGCACAAAGACTGCCTTATATTCCCCCTCTTACATTCTACAGTCCAGCCAAATCGGCCTTGCTGTTTTCTCATGTATTATACAGTATGCCCTGTACAAGCTGTTCACTCTCTTAGAATTCACTACCTCTTCACTTCTGCCTGTTAGAATTCTTGGTTCCTTTCAAAACTTAGGTCTTCTACGTGAAACCTTTTGTGCTCTCTGCTTCTAGTGTATTTCCCCTCCCTTACCATGATCTTCTATTTATTTTGTATTTATACATATGCATAGCATAAGTATACACACATGTGTACATTATGTATGCTTCTCAGAGCAGAGACTGTTTAATTTCTGTTTTTGTATTCCTAATGTCAAACACAGTAAATGCTTATCAGTTGATCTTATATTAAGAGTTGTAGAATTCTGTGTTCTCTCTTGCCACATTTAAATATTTCTGTGTGCTTAAAAATCAAGGAATGATCTGCATGCTGATCTTATAGGCCATGTTTTTTCTTTTACTCTTAAATGCTAATTTCAGTTGTTAACTTTCATTGGAAAATAATTTTCAGCATGTAGAAAGAACTTTTTAAAAATTTATCTTTAAAGTCATTTTCTCTCCTTAAGTAAAAGGTTTAAATGTTTTATTTTAGTCAGGTAAAAGTTCCAGAAACCTAAAATACAAAGATTTCTTTGACCCAGTTGAAAGTGAAGACACAGCAAGTGATAATGATGAACTGGGTCAGGATGAGGATGAAGATGAGGATAAGGAAACTGATCCTGAAGAAGACAAAGAAATTTCTGAAGAGTAAGCATTTTGAGTCATCCTTCTTAAATCGTGTAATGTAATTTGCCTGTAAATTTTTGTTTGGTTATGATGTATTGTCATATGCTTCAATTAGGAAGGTATTACTTTATTATTTCAAGATGTTAATTTAACTACAGGAAACCCGTATTTATCTCAGTATGTAGATGGGGGAGGGGAACCTCCCATGGGCTAGGGGGAGAGTTTTACAATAGCTTATAGTTTTACTATATAGTTCTTTGATTTGGTTCCTATTTTTAATAAAAATTACTAATGTCAACATTGTGTCATCAGTTATTAGAAATTATGAACTATTAAGTGTGAATATATTTGTTCAAATGAACGTTATTGAATATTAGTGCATTAAATGAATATTGTGAACTTTTTTTTAGCTATATGGGAATTGGTTTAAAATGATTCTTTACTTTTTATAGGTTTTCATGACTTTAGAAGTATAGGAAACTTGTTAGATTTTTGGGTATGGTATATTTAAAATGGAAAATTTTTATTATTAGAAAATAATTTTTTTCCCTTACATAGAAAATACATGTAAATAGTATTTCCTTTGCTAAATGTCATGATGTTTTAGGGATGAAGATGATGAAACTGAAGAAAATGAGAATAAACAACATGAAGCTGGGAAAAGAGTAACCTTTGCTTTGCCTGATGAAAAAGAAACCAAAGACACAGATATTTTCAGTAAAAAGAATAGTGCTGATGGAGTAAAATCCTCTTTTGAACAAAGACAGGAGAAGGTAATGTATGGCCAGTATATATTGTACAAAGAAAGAAAACATTTGGTTTGTAGTAGCTATGACTTCTCATTTCTTAATATTGTATGAGAAAATGTATATAAAGTGATTTTAAACTTTAAAGTAGTATATACATAGAAACTGTTATTACTATATGAATATTAATATAACATTTTCCTAACTCACTAAAGTCTTCTTCTAATGCATGGAAGTCACCCATGTGGTCTTGAAGGCTGTGCCTGCAGAAGTTCTGGTAGATACTGCCAAGCCGGGAAGGTTTTAAGAGTAGATCCAGTCTTGTCCATTGCCTGGTCTACATGTTTAGAGAGTTATCCCCAGATTGGCTACCACCCCTCTCAGAGGCCATTTATTAATGGAAATGGGCTTGTGACCAGTATATATTGAGGCCACCCCATTAGTGAAATGAAATACGAAGTTAATGAAATAAGTACTTTTCTCCATTTATCCTCAGATGGCAGAAAGAATTAAATCTTTAGAGAAAGAGTTGTTGGAACAGAAACCTTGGCAGCTTCAAGGGGAAGTGACAGGACAAAAGAGACCAGAAAACAGCCTTCTAGAAGAAACATTACACTTTGACCATGCAGTCAGGATGGGTAAGTGTTTTGTTGGTATTTTGGTATTTGTTTATGTACCATATTTAAGATATTATTGAAAAGGAATTGAACATTTATTTTCTATAACGCTACCTTTGTGAACATTAGCATTACTTCACTTCCTGAGGCCTCAGCTTCCTCCTCTGTAAACAGGGGGGTGATCTAATAAGGCTTTGAAACGATCTTATTTGATCCTCATAAAAAGTCTGGGAGGTAAATGCTATTACTATCCCCATTTTCCAAATGAGGAAAGTGAAGCAGATGGGTGAAGTGACTTGCTAAGGGCTACATAGTTAGTGTCTGAGGTTGGGGCTCAGATCTTCCTAACTCCAGATCCAGTGCTTTATTGGGTTGACTCTTATGTGATAAAATTTGATACAAATAAGTAAGTCTTGCACCTGGGTACAAAAAAAATGATCTTCATAAGTATAAGGTGTGTGGTTATACCACAGTCTGTTAAAGACCTGGGGTTTGGGTGGACTGCATGGCCAGTATGATTTAGCACTAATGTGGCAGCCAAGGAAGCAGATGTGATTATGGCTGTATGAAAAGGCATAGATTCCAGGAAGAGGGGCATAATAACCCTACTGCACTATGCCTTCATCAGACCGCTTCTGAGAGATAGTATTTAGTTCTGGGCACCACAGCTTAAAAAATACATTGTTTAACAGGAGAATATTCAGAGGAGGATAGCCAGGACAGTGAAGGACCTTGAGTCCATGTCATATGAGAATCAGTTAAAGAAATTAGAGGTGTTTAGCTTGGAGAAGAAGAAATTTTGAGAGTAGATGTCTTCAGATATTTGAAGGACTATCATGTGGAATGGGGATTAGATTTGCTGTATTTGGCCCCATGGAAGAACCAGGAGTAATATGTAGAGACTGAAAAGAAACACATTTAATATTAATATAAAAAACCCATCTTAACAATTTAAGCTGTCCAGAATTGGAATGGACTGGTTTAAGAAATGGTGGGTTCCCCCTCCTGGGACATCATCAAGTAAAAGCTGGACAACCACTTGCCAGGTATTTTATGAAGATGTTGGAGCGGATGGCCCTTTGAACTCTCTAGTCATGTTAGTAATCTCTGATATTAGCCTGTGAGGATAACTGAGGACTGAAGCAGTTAGAGGAAAGGAGTGTTTCAAGAAAGAATGAATGAAGTAAGTATCTAATTTGTAGGGTTTCTGGTGAGGCATAAAACACCATTATTGTCCCCAAGCAACAAGAAGAATCTCCTAATGCAAGGGGTTGGCTAGTTCTTGACCCAGAAGTAGCTGATATGGCAGAAAATTTGCTTTTCCCTTACCATGGCTCAAAATAATGCTCATTTGACCTGTAAGTACAAACATATTGGACACATTAAACTAAGAGGCAGCATGACATGGGCTAAATGTTGGATTTTTAACCATGAAGACTTGGGTTTGAATCCTGTCTCAAATACTCTATGACCCTGAGTGAGTCACCTAACCACTCTCAACCTCAGTTTGTTTGTCTGTAAAAATGTAGGTACATGTCATGCCCAGCACAGGCTTGCTGTGAGGCTCAAATTGGATTACTTTTTTTATGAAAACCACTTTGCAAACATTAAGACACTATATAAATGCCATTTGTTACAGATAAAGGGTGCTTTGGAGTTTAACTTTCATACTTAGAATTTTGTTGTATTTCAGGGGAAACTATTTAGATTGTGATATATAATTTGATATGACAATACAAATTTAAAATTTAATGTTTTCATTGGGATGCTATAGGTTTTTTACTTGGGACATATATAGTTGTAAAGTATTATAATTGGTATATTGAGGGGTTTTTTTAATAGGACTTAGGGAAATGAGTGTTTATATTTTTAAGGTAGTTATTTGTATTCATCACAACATTGGTAATTCTGGTTAAAATATATTTGTTTTAGAATTGTCCATGAGCCTATGTCACATTCTTTAAGATCCTCAGTAATGTCAAATATTTGTCATTTTAACATGAATCCTATTTTAGAAATAGCCAAAAGTCACTCGAAACCACATATGGAGAATGAAGAAAGTCATTAAGTTGGGTAATAAAAAAACAATATGTAATGTAAATGATTCTTAAGTTAAGTCTAACAGAAATTCCTCAACAAATTGTTTTTAACGTGCTAAATAATGACAACATTATAAAATAGTCTCTCAAGGTGATTAGCTTGAGAAACAATAGCTATATGACTATTACATACATACATACATACATGCATGCATACATACATATACACACATGTAAAAACTTCTGGCTATTTGAGGCTAGGGGTTTAGGAAGAGGGTGCAAATAAAGGTCTTGCTACTTTGGTCATACCTTCTGTACTAGTTAATAGTCATAGCATTTTACAAATCTTGTATAGTAATCTTAAATTTTTAAAAATACCTTCATAGCTGCTATTTTATTCTCATGAGAATCTTAAGGAAGACAAGGCAAGTGGGATTGTCCCTATTAATGGCTAAGGAGATTGAAGCCCAGAGTCCACAGTTTTACAGCTCAGAAGTAGCAAAATCAACTACAGTCCAACTCGTTTGACTCCTGCTAGAGAACTCTTTCTTCCATCAGTTGATTTAAAGTGGACTTGGACTTCATTTTAGTTCAGACAGTCTTGGTACAGGAGTTTTGTTTTTCCAAGGCATTTTGATAATAGAAAGGACCTCTATGTGGGTATTGAAATTTTTTTATAAATAATAGTACATCCTGGTTAAATATTTATTATTTTAATAATCTGTTTTATGTTCCTTTTTTAGCACCTGTGATTACAGAGGAAACCACTTTGCAACTCGAAGATATCATCAAACAGAGGATAAAAGATCAGGTTAATAAGATTTCATTTACAGCATTGAAATTTTCATAAATGAATATAAGATTTTTTGAATGTTGATTGGAGCATGATTTTTATCTTTTGTGTATTTTAACAGTTTTCAAATATTTTATGCACTTTTCACTAAAAACATGAGTTGTTTAGACAAGGTTTTACAACCTTTTTTATAATGAAGATTCATTAATTTCTGTGTGATTGATAAGGCCCTAGGGTGGAGTGAAATGAGGAGAGACTGCTCAAGCCATTTCCAAGCTTTGATATCTTGCTAATATTTTACATTTTGAGGGGGGATAAGCAGCAGTATATGGTTAGAAGTCATGTCTTTCGTAGGTCCTATAATGCCATTAGGAAAAGAGTGGATAGTGACATTCATTGGATTTTGAAATCAGTCTGATTATAGTAGACAATATAGGGTTCCTTGCTCTAGACACATCTTATAACCTGGTGAGTATATATTATATTTAGAAATATTAAACATCTGATCATTTTATATTTAGTAAATAAAAGTTTTGTTTAATTGGCCTTATTCTGGATCCATTAAAATAAAGCTTAACTAGCTATACGTCCCTTCACCTATTTGTGCTTCCCTAATAAAAAATATATAAGAAATACTTTCTCTTCCCTTTACAGAATACTTGAACTTTTTTTTTTCATGGCAGGCTTTATGTTAAATAAACTCTCATGGGGAAATCTGAGTGTTAATAGTATTTTATGCACAATTATTATTAACATCTTGAAAGAATTTATTTTTGCTTCTGCTGAAACACAGTAAACAGTCATGTTTTAGAAAGGAATTGTTCCCTTGTATATAGTCCCTGCAGATTCAGGAAGGCCATATCATATTATAAAATTTTTAAAATAAGTTTTTCTCCTGTTTATTTTTTTAGGCTTGGGATGATGTAGTACGTAAAGAAAAACCAAAAGAGGAGGCATTTGAATATAAGAAGCGTCTAACGTTAGATCATGAAAAGAGCAAATTGAGCCTTGCAGAAATTTATGAGCAAGAATACCTCAAACTTAACCAGGTAAGAAACCTTGTAGCACAAACTGTTTGCTATTAAAGAAAGAGAAACTGAGGATTTTCATGAATTTTTTTTTTCTTTCTTGAAATAAGTTAGATTGGGTAGGTTTTCTACCCAGTTAAATTAGGTAGAAAAATAACATTTTTATTGAAAGTGTTTTCTGTGAGATAATAGAGATACTTTCTTTGGTAGGATTTTATTTTTCAGCTCTGCTAGGATAAGTGAAACTATCTTTGTAATTTTGTAATTTCTCAGTGGTAAAATTGGCATACTGTTTGTAAAATGAGCCAAATTAATTTATTACTATGAAATAAGGGATTTCCCCTCCCAGCTAAATGGAATTATGTAAAGAAGACTTCAGTAATTAACAAGATAGGTCATACATTTATAATTCTAGCAAGTACTAACTGAATGAATTCTCATTATGTGATTTCTGAGCAAAATGTTTAGATGTAGTTTGGGAATGGGAAAGTTTACTAGATTTGGTCGAAGTTGAAGGCATTCTATAGTTTGGAGTGGGTAAAGAATTTTTACTTGGGTCACACACAGACACACATACATATACCCCCTAGAATAGGACACACACACACACACACACACACACACACACACACACACACACACACACACACACACACACACACCCCCTAGAATAGGACACACACAGAGACACACACATACACCCCCTAGAATAGGACAGATGGACACTCCCCCCCTCCCCCCCACACACACCTGCCTACCTACCTAGAGTAGGCCCAATTCAGTCCTTCAGCCATCCTGTAGTCTCCTTTGAAGTTTTAGAGACTGAGAGCAATTGAGGTCAAGATTTGCAGTTAGAACATGTTGGCAAATAGCCATTCACCTTCCTGTTTGTTTCTTATCTCGTCCTATGTGGGGAACTCTGACCTTATTGTGCTAACGATTTTAGTAGGGAAAGTAGAAAAACTTGTAATCAATTTTTGAATTCAATAACATTCTAGAAATGTCGTTTTCAAATGGGATAACTTGGAATTAGACACTAGATGACTATCAATGTATAGCAATTAATGAACCTCCTGAAGTGCCCTTTATTTTTTTTTTATTTTTAGTTTACAACATTCAGTTCCACAAGCTTTTGAGTTTTAAATTCCCGCCCCCCTTTCCTTCCCTCCTCCCCAAGATGGCATGCAGTCTGATATAGGCTCTACATATACATTCATATTAAATATATTTTCACATTAGTCATGTTGTAAAGAAGAATTATAACCAATGGAATGAACTACAAGAAAGAAGAAACAAAACAAAAAAAAGAGCAAATAGTGTGCTGGGATCTACATTCAGACTCTGTAATTCTTTCTCTGGATAGCATTTTCCATCATGAGCCTTTTGGAGTTGTCTTAGAAAACTTTGCATTGCTGAGAAGAGCCAAGTCTATCAAAATTAGTCATTATGCACTGTAGCTGTAACTGTGTACAGTGTTCTCCTGATTCTGCTTACCTCACTCAGCATCAGTTCATATAAGTCTTTCCAGGTTTTTCTGAAGTCCACCTGCTCATCATTTCTTACAGCACAATAGTATTCCATTACATTCATATACCACAACTTGTTCGGCCATTCCTGAATTGATGGGCATCTCCTCAGTTTCCAATTTGCCACCACAAAAAGAGCTGCTGTTGAAGTGCCCTTTAAAACAAAAGCCTAGAATTGTTCTTGGGACAATAAAACTGTCCTCAAAAGTACTATTTTGTTCTGAGATTTGTGTTAAGCTCAGTTACTGACTTCATTATCTTAGGAAAAGAAAGAAGAAGAAGAAAACCCAGAGCATGTAGAAATTCAGAAGATGATGGATTCACTCTTTCAAAAACTGGATGCTCTTTCTGACTTTCATTTTACACCTAAGCCAGTAAGTATACTAGGATTTAAGATTCTTGTGAATTCAAGATGATTCGCTCCTTAGTCTGATATGCAAAACTTTGTACATTCTGACTCCCACCACCTGCCTTTCCCATCTCACTCTACTCACTGCTCCACTTCCTTGCCCCTGTTCTGTTATCATGTATGTCTCAGTAGTGTTCTTTTTACCCTTCCCTAACACAGTGCCCTTGTTCATTCTTGTATGTTTTAACTCTTCATTCCACTCATCTAATTTTTGTCAGTCCATTAAAATCAAACTTTCCTCAAAGTGTTCCCTGGGTTTTACACTCATTCATGACACTTATAACACTTCTTGTGACTGATGTCCCTAACCAGCTTTTGTTTGAACACATGTAGTGATGAGAAACTCGGTCTCAAGATGAAGCCTATTCCATTTTCAGATAGCTCTAGTTTTTAGGAATTTATTCCTTATACTCAGATTCTATATCTGCTTCCCTGTGAAGTTCATTCATTCATCTTTGTTCTTACCTCTTGGACCAAGCAAAATGTGTAATCCCATTTGTAACTAAAAATGTCTTTCTGTTTTAAGAGAAAACAAGTTTGCCGTTTGGTTGCTACTATCTTGTTTTCTTTTGGGTATGCAAACTGATACATGCATTTTAATATTTTTTTTTCAGATATCAAAATTAAACTGATTGGTTCTTAGTTTACTCACTAATAAAGTGAGAGAACTTGACTAGATGGCCTCTAAAGGTCCTTTCAGTTCTAAATCTGTGTTTCTTCTGATCAGTAATGGCAGCTGCCATCTCTCATATCCTCACTTAAAAAACCTTGTAAGGATCTGAAGACTAATTTCTTAGATTTTCCTTTTCCCTCCTTCTAAATACGGGTTTTGGACAAGTCTCAAAAAATTGATGACTTCACAATTATTTCATCAGGACCATTTTGATCTGACCATATCTAAGTTTGGGTAATCAAAGTATTTAACCTGAATGTTATCTCATTTATGCATATTTTTATTATATTACATATGCCTTACAAGATTTCAAGTCAATAGCATTATGATAACTACTCTTGTATGTTTAGAGTGATTCCTAAAATGTTATTTTATATTATTTCATTTTCTAGCCTGTTCCAGAGCTTAAAATTGTCTCTAATCTTCCTGCTATAACTATGGAGGAAGTAGCACCAGTACATGTTAGTGATGCAGCCCTCCTAGCTCCAGAGGAAATCAGGGTAAGAAGCAAATATTGATAACATGCAGTTTTATAAATTACACATTGATAATTTAGGTGTTTGTGCTTTCGAATATCTTTTTTGCTTATTTCCTTTGTGAAGGGAAGGTTTATATAGTAGATTATATGTAAATTAACAAAAATAATACAGTCTTTCTCCATCATTGTTATTGTCTTTTCTAGGGATGTTCACACAGATAATATTGTGATGTAATATTTAAATTTTAAATGTTATTTTTTTTCCTGGTTTTCAGGAAGAATAGAAAAGGGTTAAAAGCAGCTAGTACATATCAAATGCTACATAAATGCCTAAAAGACTAATAAAGAGGCAGCAGTTGTAGTATATAAATGTCCACTCTTGGAATCAGTAAGACCTGTTTAAGCCCTGCCTCTGATATAGGGTAGGCTGTGTAACTATAAGCTTATTTTCTCAGGGTCTCAGTCAACTCTTTAAATCATAAATTATGGAGTAATTACTAATCTGTATCAATGAAGACACAAGACAGCTGAGTCCACAGGTCTAAATCAAGAAAAAAAAATTACAATTTTAATTGTATCTATGATATTACATTTCTATTTTTTTGATGACAAAAATTATTCTAAATGACCCCTAAATAATTGCATTGATAAAAAATCCACCAGAAGACTTTTTCCCTTTTAACTTTTATGAACAGTGAAATCTGGCATTAATAATGGAATTAGAGTATCTGATTAAAAATTGGGTGCACTAGATATATAGGCAATCTCTTTTATGCACAAATATACACACTTGAATGGCTGCTTCAAACAATGAGTTACCTGTTCTGCTGGCCTCTGTCCAAGAAACAAGTCCTTTCTCATTCCTCTCTCCACTCTCACTCCCCTGTGTGACAGAGGTATGGTGGTCTTTGCCCCATTCTGTCACAAGTCCTGGTTCTGTAAGCATCAGAAACAAAAAACACTTCAAATCTAAGCTCTGCCACTTATCACCCATGTGACTTTGAGCAAATCACTTAACCTCCTTAGGCCCCAGTTTTCTTACTTGCAAAATTAGGGGACTGGACTAGAGGGCCTTTAAACTCCTTTAAAGTTCTAAGTCTCTGAGACTGTGAATCCTATTTTTAGCTGTTAATTCTCATGTCCTTCTAACAAGACTTCATTTTAAAAGCTGCATGTGGCTGATTCTTACTTTTTGATTTGAATTCTAAGTTGGAATTTTAAGTATGTCTTCCCACTAAAATATTATAAATAGTGATTTACTAATTATTATCATGTTTTAGCTATGTTGTGGGTCAGCCTAGGAGCCCAACTCCAATATATTTTATTGTTTCTATGGAACTACGTGCTTCATATTTTCAAAAATAAACTTTAAAAGTAACTTTTGGAATGTGTCCATTCATAATTTGGAAGACTGCCCTGTCATATCAGATCTATATCGCTGATTTGTTCTGGAATTATGAGGTTCTTATTACTGTATTTTAGTTTCTTTTTCTGTACAATGAGATTACTTGCCTCTTCTTGTTCCTTGAATTTTGAGGGTGAATTAAAGGTATTGTTTTTGTGTTTATAGGAGAAAAATAAGGCAGGGGACATAAAAACAGATGCAGAGAAATCTGTAACAGACAAGAAACGAGAACGAAGAAAGAAGAAATATCGTAAGCGTATGAAATTAAGAGAAAAGGAAAAACGGCAGAAATTGTTAGCAAAAACTAATCCTGAACAGGTTACAAAATACAACAGAGCAGCAGCATCTGCACAATTAAAGAAACTAACTAAAGCAGGCAAAGCTTCTGTACTGAAGGTAAAGAATGACTGAATATGACCGATTAGAAATAGGAACATCTTTTTTAGTAAAGAGTATTTGTATAAAAGTAGATGTCAAGATTACTGCTGTGTTTGACTGACTGACATTAACACACATAACTTCAATTCCTTTTGCCTGATTGGATGAGTAAGTTTCAGTGGCATCTAAGTTCCTTTTTAGTTCTAATTCTGTAATCTGAATATGTTATAACAAAATAATTGATGATGTAGCAGTCTAGATAGACTGTTGATTGACTTAAATTATGAATTTCACTATGCTGAGTTGATTATATTTTGTTTCAAATATTTTTTGGAAAATCAGTACAGCTCTTATGCCCTCAGACCTTAATTATTTCCTTCCTTGTAAGAAAAATATTACTAAAATATGTCACTAAATTGAAAGAAAAAACTAGTTACAAAAGATCAGGTTAATTTAGCACAAAATTTATTTTAATGTTTATTGGTGTTTGATTCAGAGAGTAAAATGATTAAATACTTAGAAGCTTAATTTATGGACTTTTTATAGCTTCTTTCTAAGTTCCCCCCTCTCTTTCTCGAGGTTTTAGACTGAGGATTGGTGATATTTGGATTCCTATCTTAATTGCTGTGTTTATATAAACCTACCTTCCTGAAAAAAAATAATAGCATATTCTGTGACTACAAAGAAAAATCAGCCACTCAGTGATGGCTTGCCTAATTCTTTTGTTGGGGAAAGGGGGCAAGGGGAGACATGTATGAGAGCAAGAAAGAAATCCACCATATTTAGAAATGATACTGTAGCAATTCCATCAAAAATACAACTATCAGAACTTAATACTTGGATATAAGTTATATGAGTTTTTACATGACTTTTAATAGGTCTTCAGTGAGGTAAAAAAAATCCTTGTTTTATAAAAATACTTTTTATACATGCTTTGTTTCCTATTGCAGGATGAAGGTAAAGACAAAGCTTTGAAGTCATCTCAAGCCTTCTTTTCTCAATTACAAGATCAAGTGAAAATGCAAATACAGGATGCCAACAAAACACCAAAAAAGCAGAAAAAGAAAAAAGAAATTTCTGTTCATAAACTCAAGCTGTGACATAATTGATCATAATGTAAATTTTAAACTAAGCAAATAATGATTTCATCATCCTGTTTCTTAATAAAATTTTGGAATATTTTTCTTTTCATTATAGCAGATATTTGCAGTTTCTTGTTTTGAAGACTAAAACTGTAGATGTTTGTGGAGTAGTGATGCTGCCAGTCCAATCCATTAAACATTTATCAAGTGTCTCAAATAATCCCTGCTGTCAAGGAGTTTACAATCTAATGGGGGTGGGGGAGCAACAGTATACAAAAGGAGTCAGGAAAGCAGTCAGTAGAGGGCAAAGAGGGAGGACACCAGCAGCAGAGTGGAGTGAGCTGAGAGTCCTGTTTCTGCCCTTTATAAAGGAAAGCTTTGGGAGGAGTTTGGTCCTCTGCCCTCTGGCTCCCCATTTAGAGGGGACAAACTGAGAGAGGTGATGTCAAATCAGGGCTGGAGTTAGTAGCATGGTGGTGAGATTAGAGGTAATGATCTACAAAACTATTTGATGAAACTATTTCATTGGTCAATAAAATGATCAAAATTGGGATTTTTTTTTTTAAAGTAGAGGTACTGGTGCATCCACACCTTCACCTAGACCTACTTTTTCATTAATGGCAGACATGTGCAAAGTCATTGTTTAAGGCAAAGAATACAGTCTATGGCTTTGGAAAAACACAAATTTGGAGATCTTAATGGGGAGGGACCAAGGACTGGTTTTCTTTTGGGGATCTTTTTCAGGAGGTGATCGGTGAATTCTTTCAAGTTCTATTTTAGTCTCTGGTTCTAGAATATCTGGGCAATTCTGTCTAAGAATGTCTTGGAAGATACTTTCTAAGTTCTGTTTTTGATCATGGCTTTCTGGTAGTCCAATAATTTTTAAGTTGTCTCTCCTGGATCTGTTTTCCAGGTCAGTGGTTTTTTCAAGGAGATATTTCACATGGCCCTCTATTTTTTCATTGGTTTGGATCTGTTTGATAGTATCTTGATTTCTCATGAAGTCATTTGCTTCCATTTGCTCCACTCTAATTTTGACAGAATTATTCTCT
>CM053582.1:465730726-465753691 GCA_028627135.1 Pseudochirops cupreus | reverse complement strand
CTCCGTTCTCCCTGCCCCGACCTGATTAGGCACTTCTCTGGGCTGGGAATCTGTCACTCTCTGTCTCCCAATGGGTTCTGTCACTCTTACATCCGCTCAAATTTACTTTTGAGTTCCCAAGGACGAAATTCTTGGGGAGCTTGGAGAAGTCACTGCTTACTCTCCGCCATCTTAGCTCCGCCCCCCTGTCCTTGTTTCTTATATCTTAAGAATTCTGGAAACTGAAACAGCTGCTGCTGATCCACTCTCCTGAAGGCTCCAGCTGCAGTTCATCCTGGCGGCCCTGGGGCGGGGGGCCAAGCCGCAGTTTCAGGCTGGGATGGTTTTGGCTCCCAGTGTGCTGTGATAAGCCCTTCCTGCCGAGCTGCCTTCAGTGGGAGATGTGTTTTTCTGTATTTTTGTGAGTTTTGGAGCCCTAAAATTTGTTGAGAGTCATATTTTATGGGTATTTGAGCTGGCTATGTGGGAGCTACGGAACCTTGCTGCTTCTATGCAGCCATCTTGTCTCCACCCCCCTGCTGGATCGGAGCAAGATTAAAAAAAAATAAGCTCCTGAAATAAATGTGGACTGACTAGGGCAAAAGGGTGACCAATTGGTTTGATCCAACTCAGCAAGGAGAAAAGCGCTGGACACATCCATTCACTGGCTATAGTGCATTTAGAAGTTAAAATGGTATGATAAATGCTATATAGAAACTGCTTTAAGTTTGAGCCTACTCCTTCCAGGGACCAGGATGATATAGGAATCAGAGTGGCCCCAAGGGCTGGTGGGAAACATTGGTGGAGGGTCAAGCCAATGGCATTAGGAAATCATCCCAATTCCTTAGCTATACACCTAGAAACCCAGCAAGCAGATGCAGCCTTGCTCCCAAACCTGAGATGAATTAGTAGTGAGAGTGCGATCTGGGATGAGAATTCTTAGAACCATGAGCTACATGGGATGGTGGGTTAGGGAGGGAAGAGACCCCATTCAGGAAAAATGTAAAGCCTTTCACATTTTGGAGAACCCACTGGAGAGATTCTCTACCTAGGACTTTCATTACTGTAGACCCTGAATCCACTAGAAAAATAAGAACATTTTTTTCTCTTTCTTTTGAACTGTAATTTTCAGATTTGGGGTATATATCATTAAAAGTCAGATGAATTTTTTTGGGACAATCTTTGCCTGTAAAAATGGTTATTATGTACCATTATCTATTATATTACAGTAATCCAGTAGGCACACTTCAGTTAACATGAGAAATTTTTGGATTTTGGCCCCTAAAACACTATTGACTAGTAGTTTGCCTAGAGCATACTATGATAGCTCAAAAATGTTCATATTATTTGCTTTTACTTTTGAGCAGACCCAGACTGCTTGCCCTTATTTGTGATATGAGTCTAGGCAGTTTGTCTGAGGTCCTTTTAGAAATCAGGTCCATTGAATAATGCTTGTTTGCTAGCACAGAAAATCCCAAGCATTCAATTCCAAGAGTTTAATCCCTTTTTCCTGGCAGCCTCACCTCTGTTTAGGGCTTACTTGATATTATATTTAACCTCTAACTCAGCCTATTTATCCTAGTATTGAGTGAATTTGGAATTCCTTGCAGTGACAGGTGTCTCCTGGGGGAATATTCCAAGAGACTCTGGGAATAGGAACTCAAAGCAAATTTGCCTACAGTTCAAAGATAAGTATGTCACCAGGACCCATGGAGAAATTCTCATGTGCCCTACATAGAAAGATATCTTAAAAATCTCCTATAGACCATATTGGATGGCCTCATGCAGGGATGGGGAACCTATGGTCTTGAGGTCACATGTGGCCCTCTAGGTCCTCAAGTGCAGCCCTTTGACTGAATCTAAACTTCATAGAACAAGTTCCCTTAATAAAAGGTTTTGTTCTATAAAACTTGGACTCAGCCAAAAGGCTGCATCCAAAGACCTAGAAGGATCCTTATATATGTGGATGGCATCATAAAAGAGTTTTCACCAATACCAGTCTGGTTTCTCACTGATGAAATCTTATCTAGGTCCCATATCCCTTCAGAGAGAGTGCCACGTGATCTAAGAACTTCTGTACTAAGTTTTCCTTTTTGAAATAGGAAACTTTATTTTCTTTTCCTTTTTAAGTTAGTGATTAAGCCTAGGATGTGTGTGTGGGGTGGGGTTGAAGACTCAGAGGAAAGAGATCCCTTTAACAGGAAAGGAAGAAAGTAAAGTACTCCAGTACCCCAAGAATTCAGTGCCAGTTCTGTTGTAGCACTTTGTAGCTGACTAAGGGACAGCCAGATGGGGCAGTGAATAGAACACCAGGCCTGGAGTGAGGGAAACCTTAGTTCAAATGTGGCCTTTGACACTAGCTTGCATTTCCCTGAGCAAGTCACTTAACCCTGTAAAATTTGTAAAATGAGCTAGGGAAGGAAATGACAAACCACTCCAGTATCCTTGCCAACAATACCCGAAATGGGGTCACAAAGAGTCAGACATGACTGAAATGACTGAACAACAAAACTGACCGAGTCGAGTAGAGGGCCCTCTTTATAGGAAAGATAGGGGGCAAGGACTCCATCCCCTAAAGACAAGGGATCAGGCAAATCAGTCTGGTTTTTGATCTTCTGATTTCCAGTCAACCCAAGTTCCTCAGTCCCTGTGGTGAGAAGCCCACATGCTCAAGGAACACTGTAAGGGACCTCTGAGAAAAAAGGTTTGGTTTTCTTTTCCTTTTTCTGTAATGTATTATTTTTTTTTGTTGGGAAAGGCCCTCTCTGCAAGCAACATGATGGGGGTAAATGATAGTTATATGTTAATAAAACTGAGAACACAAAAGAAATAGAGTAATGCCTTCAAAAACGTGAAATACTCAAACTAACAGAATGCCAAATAGAGATCTTAGATAATCAAACCTTATTAAAGAACTGGCTGTAAAAGGAACTACCAAAGTAGGGGGAGGGAGGAATTGATCCATATGGGTTCACAAGAGAATCCTAGCAATTTTTAAAGGATAATTAATACCTCTACTGTACAAATTATTCTCAAAAGTTGAGAAAAAAATACTCTACCAAACTCCCTTTACAAGTCATTATAGTCCTAATTCTTAAAAAGGGAAGAATTAAGCATAGAAAGAAAACAACAGACATCTAAAACTGGATGTCTTATAGAAATCTTAAACTCAAAATATCTAAAACTAAACTCATAATCTCCCCTCCTCCCCCAACCCTGTCCTCTTCCAAATTTTCCTATTACTATCAAGAAATACCACCATCCTCTCTTGTCACCAAGGCTTCCAACCCTGGTGTCAACCCTGACTCCCCTCTATCTCTCTCCCAGCCCATCAAATCAGTAGTCAAAACCTGTTGTTTATACCTTTGTAACATTTCTTGTATATACTGTCTTCTCTAGTCTCACACAGCAACCACCCTCTTGCAGGCCCTCATAACTATTACATGTAACTACTGTAGCAGCCTGCTGGTTGGTTTCTCTGACCAAAAGACATTCCACAAATATCTAAGTAGTCAAGTGATATGAACACACAATTCTCAAAATAAGAAACGTAAGCTATTATCAATCCTATGGAAGAAGTGACCAAATGATTAATAAGAGAAACACAAATCAAAATAATTCTGATGTTTCATCTCACATTGACCAAGATCACAAAGGACACAAAACAACCAATACTGAAGAGGAATTGTGGAAAATCACATTAATGCACCATTGGTGGATCTGTGAATCTAATTTCACTAACCATTTTGGAAAGCAGTTTGGAATTACACAAATAAAGTGACTAAAATGTCTATACCCTTTGATCCAGAAAGTCCAGTGCTAGGCATATTCCCGAAAGAGGTTACCAACAAGACGAGAGTCTTCACGTACACCACATTTTTAAAAAGCTGGTTACATTACCTTGGTCAAAACCATTCTGCCTGTAATAGGCTAGAGCCAGTTCTTCAACTGAACACATGACTGTGGCTGGAGTAAATTCATCTCCTTCTCTCTCAGTTTCCTCCATAAGAAACACAGATTTTCCCATTCCACTTTGGGGACACATTTTCCCTTTTATGGTCACCTGAACAATATTGAAACAGATATCAAAACAAATCAGCCTACCTTAACACAACTGTTTTCACAAGTAACAAAATGTCCTCTTAATTCATAGTTGGCCACGGCCAGACTGGATACATTTTCGGTAGCTAACATAAGTGTATAACTGATAATCTTACAACAATAAGAAACGTAGAATTTATACTGTTGTTCCTTCACCTCCCACCCACCCCAGTGACAGCATGTGACTGCTGGAATTGACTCCTCTGAAGTCAATTCAGGATAAAAAACTAGCAAAATGTCACTGGAAGCTTCTTTTCTCAGATGATATAAAGAAAACCACAAAGATAAGAAAAACTTTTATCTACTTGAAAGAAAGAAAAATACTGGACTTTGTACGCTTAGAGTAAATCACACACTCTGTGAGCAACCGCTCACAGAGACAGGAACTTGAAGAAAAGAACAGAATTTGTTCAAAATGAGAACAGAAAATTTCAGCACTGAAAGACACAAAGAAGCCCAAATAGGTTGGTCTTAAGTTATTGGCCGTGTGAAAGGGAAAGCAGAGTCAGTTCATCTCGGCTACGTGGGAACCAAAAGAAACTTACTCACGTGGGTGACATCTTTAATTGTTATTACTGGCACTTTGTGAAAGAGGTGCCTGAATTTTTTGCAACTTGGTGAATCTTTCAGCCGCATTGCTCGTTGGTAAAGAGAAAAGCGATGTCCTGTTCTTACATATGGATCCAACAACCCTTCCGTGATACAGTGAATTGCCTAGGGCACAACACAATCACACCTGAGAATCTTAAATATGGCAGGCTGTTGTTTAGCTCAATGGGGTGCTGTGAATTATTCAGTTTAGCAAATTAGCAAAATAAACACTTTAAAAATTAGGGCTGCTGTAATGAACTTTGCTTTTTGAAGTCCTGAAACTCCTCTGATATTCCTCATAGTAAATGTATGATAAAGCACAACTTGCTAGCTTAGTTGCCTCTGTTACCAGTTACAGAGCACAATAAATACTGGCTACCAAATCTTTGCAAAGAACTTTTGACTCACAGAAACCACACTGCCAAATATGCACCAAATCACATATCTGTTCTAATCCCCTCATGTTACAAGATGAGGAAATTGAGGTGCAGAGGTAAGTCACTTGCCTAAGGTTACATAAATAGGTAGTAAGAAAGCTAGGACCAGAAACTAGGTTTTAGCTCAGGTTTTCTTTGAATTGTTCTTCCCACGTTCATAATCTAAGGGGGGAAAAAAAACAGCAGCAACCAGGGCCAGATTTAGAGGAATAAAAACTAAATAGCAAATGCAAGGAAAGAAATGACTGGCTATAAAGGTTTATTTACCAAGAGAACCTTAAGTCAAAGGCAGTGATACAGCATTATTACTTCTAAAAGCATGGGATGAACACAACACACAGGGCTAACAGAGAAAGCCTCCTAACTTGCCTTTGTTGTCAGTTCTTTATTAGAATAGACTATCTAGTTGTTTATTCCATCACTACAGAGATTTGGAAAGGGTAGAATAAGAATATGCAAGGATTGTCAACTAAGTCCCATGAGGAAAGGCTTAAGAATTGAGATTCTTTAGCAACAAAAAGAAAGCTGAGGAAAACTTAAGTATCTGAAAGTATACAAGATAATTTTCAGATGAGCAATCCCGGGGAATTATCTGATATAAATCTAGATATTAATTCTAAACTTACAGGTAAATGAAAGGAAGGCAACAAAGTCAAAAGACTTTCTGGGGCATTTTTACTGTTTCACCCTAGTTAAAAAAAAGCATGGAAGTAATCAAAGAGCTAAAAACTAAACACCATACCTGCATACTTTTAAAGAGGAAAATGACTTTTATTCACTTGAAACACTTTGAGCAGTTTTTTAGATCTGCAGCAGAAAAGAAATATGCACTATTTCTACATTCCATGGTTAGTTCTTTCCACCCTGAAGTCATCATAACTTGCTTAATGTGCCAGTTGGAAAAACAAAAGCCCAAAGAGGATCAGACTGAACCATTCAACACAAACGCAAGACTGGAATGAAGATGGGGGTGAAACCAACAACTGGACACACAAAGAGGTACTGTTCCAATTCAGCTGCGCTTAATAGTCTTTTGATTCCCCACTCAGCCCTCTGATAATGTCAGCCAACAAACCACTTTCTACTTCAAAGCTCTTCTACTCCACTAATTGCAGTACTGGGTAGGAAGAGGTGAACCAATTCAATGGTTATGAGGTTAATCAGCCAATAAATTATATAATCATGTAACAAAGTACTGTATAGGGTTTCAAAACTGTTTTTCTTAATCATGGAATAACACAGTAAGAAAATGGGCAGAACATGTAGTACCATATTTTGTCATTATCTACTTAGAGCAGCACATAGAACCCTGACCATAGAATAGGGAAGACCTATGTTCAAAGTCAATCTTAGAAACTGCTTACTTGTGTGACCCTAGGTAAGTCACTTAACCTGTCTGCCTCAGTTTCCTCAACTATAAAATGGGGGTAATAAATACACCTATCTCAGAGTTGTTGTGATGATGCAATAAGATAATTTTAAAGCACTTAGCCCAGTGCCTGACACATAATAAACATTTAATAAATGCTTGTTTCCTTTCCCTCTGTCCCTTCTCCCTGGGATCTCTCCTGGGTACCACTGACTCCACACATCCTAAATACAATGCCTTCCCCACTCCTGACCCTCCAAACCCACTCTGACTCAAGTTTCCTGTGTCTGTTCATGGCAAAAGCATTCTTCAGATCACTCAGGAGCAAAGCCTGGTTATCATCTCTGGCTCCTTCCATCTTCCTTGTTCCCCAAGTCTTATTGATTATGCCTCCAAAATGTCTTTCTTATCTATCCCATTTCCACCATTTTAGTTCAGGCTTTTATCAACAAGATAAAAAAACTTTTGTACTCAGTTAGTACAAAGAGCCTTCTAACTAGTTTTCCTACCTCTAGTCTCTCCCTCTTCCACTAGGAGATTAAGCTTCCCCAAATATAATTCTGATCATCTAATTATTTTAAAATCTTTTCAGAAAAAAAAACCCTTCAAATCAGTACTCTTCACAACAAGCAAAGCATAATTAAATGCCTGTAGTGTGCGAGTTATTGTACACTAGGCTCTATTTAAAACAAGTAATAGTCCTTGTCCTCCAGGGGCTTACATTGTAATGCTTACCAAACACAGTCCAAAGGCCTAGCATTCAATGCCATCTTCTAGCTTCAACTCATTCTTTCCAGTCTGTCTTTCAGTAACTGCCTTCTTAGGCTCCAGCCTATTGTCCAAACTGCCCCCTACCTTTGCTTTTAGGGTCCTCTCATCACCTTTTGTCTGATGAAATCCTACTCATCCCAAACCCCCGCTTAAATCCACCTCTTTTAAAAAGCCTTCACTGATCACTCAGATAGAAGTGTTGAAATGGAGAGAGACCTGTATTTAGAGTCGGAGGACCTGGGTTCAAATCTTCATTCTGCCTCTTTTTCTGGGGTCTCAGTGACCTTATCTGCAAGAGGAGGGGAATAAACTAGACCTCTCAAGAGAACCTCTCAAGTTCTTTTCCAATGAGTCTATGTTCCTATGATCCTATAGAGCAGTGGTTCTCAACCTGTGGGTCGCGACTCCTTTGGGGGTCGAAAGACCTTTTCGCAGGGGTCGCCTAAGACCATCAGAAAACACTTATTTCTGATGGTCTTAGGAACTGAGACACTGCTCCTCTATCCGTCTCCAGGCAGGTCTGCCCACATGCGGATACACTCACATATGAGTATTAAAGGGTCAAGGCATTAGGAAGGTTGAGAACCACTGCTTTGGGCCTCACTCTTAACAGTCTGCTGCATATAGTTCTGATAGTTACCACATCCCCCTTTGCTGTCAGAGGCAGTTAGGTGACACAGTGGGTAGAGCCAGGCCTGGAGTCAGGAGGATCTGAGTTCAAGTCCAGGCTCAGACAATGATTAGCTGTGTGGTAAACTGTAAGAGGGGATATTATGGCATCTTGTTTTGCTCCCACAGATCTCAGTAGGAGATACTTAACACTCCCATGCTACGGAGAAGCTCCCTTATCTTATTTTAGCAAGACTGGAGCCAGTCTGGAGCCAAGTAGACTACAAAGGTTGGGATAGGACAACCAGTTCAAACCTGAGGAGTCATGCCAGGTCACTCCTCACTACCATGCCTACATAATCTGCATAAGGAGGGAATGTAGGGTAATGAAGAACGTAAACAACCCTAACAAGAATGGTAGAACGGTTTAACCTCACTCCTGCTTCTGTATCAATGGGAGTGTTCTTAGTGAGCACCACACCCAATTCCTTGGGAGAAGCATAATAAACGCCTACCTCTGCCCACTTGGTTTCTGAGTTCTTTCAGTAAGAAAGGGTCTATGACGTGGATCTTCCTGAGGGCACATGATCTGGGAAGCAGTAAACAGTGGAAGTTCCTTTGGGATAACTCCCTGACTTTGCCTGGGAAGTTCTGTGATCCACACAAGCATGTTTCTCACACAAACCCCTCCAGTATCTTTGCCAAGAAGAATTATTATTTTGCATATATATTGTCTTGTTTTTTTCCATTAGATTGTAAATTTCTTGAAGGCAGAGAAGGTCTTACATTATCTGTATTTCTTCCATGGTGTTTTTTGTATAATAAAGTAAGCAAGAAATAATGACTGAGTTTAATCTATGATTCTGACACTTCAATAAAACTATTTAAGTAGTTGCACACATGTACTAAGTAATATCGAGAGTTTATTTCTTAACATCTTTACCCTCATGAAACGAAGTTACTCCACATTTAGGATGATTAGGGCATCTACAACTTTCATGAGATTTTCCTATAGTCAATTCAAAATGCATTTCTTAAGTACATGGTATGTTCTACGCACTGGGGATACAATGAAAAAAATGAAAACAGTTTCTTCCCTCAAGTGACATATACTCTATTGGAGGGCATATGACAAATTCTGCTAATCAGACACTGTAATTTAAAATTAGTTTTGATTAACAATAAATAATAAGTATCAGACCCCTATTTAGAATTTTCTTTAGAATTCTTATGAATTTTTTTGGGGGGGGGAGGATGGACAAACAGAAATGACCCAACAAAGAAGCGTTTTAATTACTATATTTTTTCAGGAGTCTTACTCGAGTACTTAAAAGATTTATATGGTCTTTTAAAATTGTAGCACAATAGTTGATCATATATTTTTTTAAAAATTTAAGTGTTACTTAATAATGATACCTGCTCGATACGTTTCAAATGTTGATGTAAATTAAGTGCCAGTCTGTCCCACCAGCGACCTCTGCTCTCAAGACAATATATTTTTTGTGACAAAAGATTTTCAAGTTCTTCCACTGCTTCCTATAGCAACAAGAAGCTTTCATTTAGACAAATGAAAATTCATTCAGAACAAATTAAATCTATAAACCAGTTAACGTTGCCAACTGGAGTTACAATTCACACTTCTACCCAAAGATGAATATAACACACCATTCATTTCACACGCACTTTGAGTTATCCCTCATGTAGTAAGGATGAGTTAGACAACCACATTTTTCATCAAGCCATTCTTGTAATCAAGTATTGAGAAGGTCATTCAGGTTTCAGGAATGTGGTTTGTGTGCATTAACTTTTCACAATTTTTCTCCAGGCCATGCAAACTGGTATCTGTGAAAACAGGGCTTTCAACCTACCATACTCTGATCAACTGAACAAAATGGCCCAGGTATGACTTTATTATAGGTATTCTTTACTAACATATGAAGTCATTTTTTCAACAATGACTTCACAACAGACAAATGCCAAGACCAAAAGTAAAGATTAACAGCTCTCACAAATTATTCCTGGTATAAATATAAAGTCAATTTGTTTGTTTTTTTTTAACTTCTAGTTATTTCATTTCCAAATAATCCATGATCCCGGGTGAAAAATGGACAGAGTTAAGAGTCTATTCTCATAGCAAGCTTGTCTTTTACCTTTATTTTTTATCTCTCTTTTCTCATGTACATCCTGTCAGATCTATTCAGAAGAAGAGGGTGAGAGAAATGATTATTTCTCTCTTGTGTTAATATTATTAACTAAGATTAAGGTTTTCCTTTTCTATTTCCTCATTCAGAAATAAAACCCTACAGCTTCAAATATTTAACACTTACTAGCCATGTGACCTTGAACAAGTCACTTAACCCTAATTGCCCTGCCTTCCCCCCTCCAAAAAAAAAAAAAGGAAAACCCTGTAGGTTATTCAACCAGTTTCTGAAGGCCATTGATGACATGAGATTGCCCAAATCCTCAGGCTTTTCAGTCTTGGGTGGGACCCCACCTGACTAGAAAACCTTACCAAAAAAAACCTTACAGAATCGAGTCTAGGCGAGATCTTGCCCTTAAGAAATAAGCCCCTGTTCTTGGGACCTTCCATTAGAATTTAGGGTGACCCAGCTTATGAAAGGGAAAACCAGTCAGCGAAGTCTGAGTAGAGATGGATTCTTTTGTCCTGATTGCTGGAAGTGGCCAAGTGTCATGATTAGGTCATTTTCTCTGCAGGAGGAGCTGAAGATTTTTTGTCCACTCCCTCATTAATATGTCCATTCCCTCACTGAATGTTAACCAATCAAAAAGACAAATGACCATCATTTTATTAATTATCTGCTAGCTACAATTAATAAAACTGATTATTAATTACCCAGAACTAACATCTCTCATACTTTTCATTCATCACAAGGGTAAACAGAGTAAGAGCTCCAATAATGTTTAATAATCTTAAGAAGTCTCTTCCTTTCTTCCCTATCCCACAAAAAAAAAACAACACAACCCAATGAATTACTTACATTGATTATTTTTAACTATGTTATACTGGCTACAAAAACCTATGAAAAAATTCAGAGTTAGTCTACCTTGGCAGCAAAATAAGATTAAATCATGCAGAATCTGATTTTTTAAAATAATCTTAGCATTTATATTCTAAAAAGAGCAATAAAGTACCCAAGACATACCTCATACATGTGCAGTCTTTGTAGTATTTCAACTGCTCTAGAGAAAATCCTTGTATAAACCCACCCAACAGTAAAACACCGCAGGAAAAGTGGTAAATCCTCATGGTATCTAAAATAAAGTCATCATACCAAGAATTTAATGTTAATTACAGGTTTGATAATGCATGCACAGATCTGGGGTTTCAAAGTGGATATTACTTACATGGATTCAGATCACACTCTCCCACGCTTAATTAAAAGCATCTAAGTAGCATAGTGGCTAAAGTGCTGGGCCTAATGTCAGGTCTTCCAGAGTTCAAATCTAGACTCAGACACTAGGTGTGGTGATCCTGTGCAAGTCAGCTGACCTCTGATTCCCTTAGTTTTCTCAACTCTAAAAACGGGAAAATAACATCACCTACTTCACAGGGTTGTTTTGAGGATCAAATGTGATCATTGCAAACTGGCCGGTACATGGGAGGTGCTATATAAATGCTCATTTCCTTCTCCTTAATTAGGTGGTTATTACTAAGAAAAAAATGCCATTTGATGACCCAACCTTTTAATGATAATTTTAAAAACTGGTTTGGGGTAGGGGTGGGATCCTTGGATAACAGTTTATTATGAGGTTCACTCTCAAAGCATTTCCACTTTGGCAAGATCACCTAGAACCTGTGTTCCATGAGTCCAAGGTCACCTCTGTGCCATGATTAATCATTAGAGTAATATCTGAGTAGAGGGCATCGATACTAAGGCAATATGGAGTTTTCAAACAACAACAAAAAAAAACACCAGTTATCCAAAGTTTAAAAATAAGCTGAACACCTTTAAAAACTACACATTATCCACTTCAATCAGCAATGCTTGATATGCTTTTCCACATTCTAAGTACAAGTACAAATGAAATTCTTCTCTCTGTCCAGGCTTTTAGTACATATCCTCGCATCTTTGAGAGGCAGCCCCGCATCAGGAATAAAGACCTAGACTCGGAGTCAGCCAGAGGCAGGCTCAAGTTTCTCTGACACATACATTGTGGCTGTGAGACCCCGAGCAAGTGGCTTTTCTCAGGGTCTCAGGCAACTCTCCTAAAGACTCTAAGCAGCAGAACTGCTGCCCATCTGCAGTAGTGAAGGGAACTACAGCATTAAACAAAAGAATCAGTATTCTTGGGTCACTCTCCTGGACACTCACCATCTATTTCATCCACGAGCTGGAATCCAATAACAAGGACTACTTTCCTAAAGAATAACCCTTCAGGGTAGATGAGTAGTTCTTTTAAAGTAAGAATTATTTCCTTATGGGATTTATGCTCTAAATATTCTAAAAATGAAAGTATTTCACTGATGAATATTTTATAAATGCTGAATGGCAAAAAGAATGAACAGGATAGAATTTCTTGATAATACTTAAATAATGAAGATGTTTAGTAACTGTCACATAATATGATATGAGACATCTCATGCTGACCACATGGAACTTTTAAAGCAACTGCTCACTCTAGTTTCATCCGCAAAATTGTACCCACTTGAATTTCCATTTGATGAATAAACCTTGTATTTTTCCCATAACCTCCGTACCATTTCTTTGTTTCTTCTGCATTTCAAATTCAACTGACTGGTGTGTAGCCAATTAAATGACAACAAATGAAAACCAAGATTGTTGTTCACACGAATTTTTGGTGCTCAGAAAAGTGCACTTTCTTAGGTAAGAATTCATTTTAAGCTTTTGGATTGCTTCTATTTCAACACAATAGTATCTAAATAAGCAAGAAATGTAATGCTTCCAGCTATATTGTAGGTTTGACCGCAGAATTAATCAGCATGATCTTCATGCTCCTCCAACCCCCCAAAAAAGTCTTACATAAACTGCGCATGCTCGTTGGAATGTGCATCTGAAGACACAGCTATCAGATATTACCTTAGGGATGGATGATTTTTTAGCTTGTTCCAATCCTCCTTTGCACATTTGCAGAGCTCATTAGCTTCCTTCCAGTTCCCATTAACCATAGCAGTAGAAATATCATTCAACATATGAGTAGCTGAAGCATATCTGATGTTTTAAAAAGTCATAATTAAAAGGCAAGTGAACATAGCATTTGTATAAAAATGAATTTAACCTATTTCTTACACTTAATTTCTCTCCAAGATCAATTCTTTAAAGTTAGAAAACACACAGTAGTTTAATCTAGTATTACTTAAGGACAAAAGACTTACTTCTGCAGCAATAGTTTACTAATACTCTATTAAACTAGAAGAGTTAAGACATTTAGTTCCATAAAATAATTCACTGACCAGAAGAATTATAAAATACAGAACTAAACAGAAGGCTGTACTTTAAAGCACTTTGCTTATCATCTATGTCTGAGAATTAGTTTTTAACTTTGGTATAGACTTGATAAATTACTCATTCAAATTATGAAAACTGCTGGGGTCTTTCAAAAGCCATGCCAGTAACACTAAATTTGAATGGCTGACAGCATGTCAGATATACAGTTGCCTCTATATGAGATAAACAGACAGTGTTTATAAACAAAAACAATGAACCTATTACTTGTAAGCCATGAAGGCTCTGAAAACATTGCTGATGATGTGGCAAGGCAGAAGACAGAGGTCGCGTTAGTTTATTCTTGAGCAAAAGAAGTTTCTTCATTTAAAGATAGTATAAACCAAGTGAAGACAGAAAGTTTTTTTGGTTGGTTTGTTTGTTTTTTTTACAAAACCAGAGCAGTGTCCATCTGACCATTTCACAACTGTGACGAGTTTCACCTATGGATATTCTAAAATCAACATACCTCAAAGGAAGAGCATCATCTCTCATTAGCCCTTTGGATGTCAAAAAAAAAAAATCAACACTGACACTGTCATTGAGCCTTCACTTTTGCCCTAGTTATAGTTAAAATATTTTCCTTTGGGTTCACTTTTCAAAGAAGAGAGTCTGATAATCAAGGTACAAAAAGTAAGAAACAAAAAAAATTCACAGAATAACAATTTCTTTTAGGAACTTTTATGTGAACTTTGTTCATGAACAATTTCATAGTAAAATCTCCTGAGGAAAAGGAACCCCAAAACAAATAATTTCAAACAGGTCTGAAGAAGCCCAGATAGGTTTCTAAACAATCAAAGAAAGACCATTTCATCAGTACACTAACATTTAAGCGCCCTGAAGGCAGGGATATTTTCATTTCTGTCTTTGTATCCCCAGCACCTATTCCAATGAGATACTTAATCAAAGCTTGATGAAATGAATTAAACTTTTCATAGCTAAAGATAACAGATTTAACCTCTGGTTTCAATCACTGCTATCATTTATTCACTTTTTAATCATGTTTTTTTCTTTTGGGGGGGGGATTTTTTATTTTTTTTTTTATTTTTTGCTTTGTGGAGGGCAATTGGGGTTAAGTGACTTACCCAAAGTCACATGGCTAGTAAGTGTGTCAAGTGTCTGAGGCCAAATTTGAACTCAGGTCCTCCTGACTCCAGGGCCGGTGCTCTATTCACTGTGCCGCCTAGCCGCCCCAACGTTTTTTCTTAGTAACATGGTCATAGCCGTTATTGGTTAGTATTTACCATTCAAAGGGCAGCAGGAATGTGTTGTGGAGGCAGAAGTCTGTTATGACATCTACCATAATTCCATTTTCAATAGGATCAAAGATTGAATACATCATGTAACATTACTTAGGAAAACATATATTTCTTTAATGCTATTATTAAAGATAAGCTGATCATCTTCAGCCTTGTTAGTGAAAACAATGAATCTCATTTTAAAATATATTATTTAGAGTGAGATAAAATAATGAATTAAAGGAAATGAAGCAGGATAATAAATCAAGAAAACTGACTACCCAAAGCAAATGACTTTGACACATTAATTTAAGTACTGTTTCTTTGTAGTTCACGTACTGAGAAAATTATTTCCACACATGCAACAAAAAACTCAAAAGTCTGTTTTCATTCTGAGTAATACTGGCGATCAAAAATATCGGCTATTTGGAGTCACCTGGCGTAATCCTACCTGATGAGATCTTCTTTATCTTGGAAGATTGGTGTTTCCCTCTTTATTGTGTAACTGGGAAAAGCCATTCGGCCTAGGTTGACCATCAGTACCGTGAAAAGTTGGCCTTGCCCACCACAAGCAGCATCTTCCTCTTCCACGGAATCAGTCAACGAAAACAGCAGCAAAATACGGGAAAATACAGCCCGAGGACCTTTACAGAGCCTTACAGACTGTCCTACCAAATCCTTTGCCCTAGAACAAAAATTTATGCTATATACTTATTACTGTCATGTTAAATATATTAGATATAAGATATTAAATGCAAATTAGTCAAAAACTGTTATCACAAAAGAACTTAAAAAAACCCTAAAAAGTATATATTCATTCTGAGATGAAAAAATAGATGTTAAAATATCAAAAAAATTATTAATCATTGCAAAAAAAATTACATTTTCAACATCAGCTATTCTCGACTACTGATCCCAATCACTTTTTTCAAACAAATGAAAGATATTTATGTGAATTCTCATTATTATTATTATCACTCCTTGGTAGAGAGAGACATCATTTTGCATGTGTGGAAATAGTACAGCACTCAAATGAAAGCCAACCTATACAGTACAATCAGTTTCCCCCTCTGGGGGCTAGCTCTATTCCACAGTTATCTGCAGGGATTACTTGAGGCAGCACAAGACTTTCTGTGAGGACAAAACACTGCAAAGAAAGCAGAGGCCCATTGAATAGGATGTAGCTGAGCAAATTATGAACTACAAAAAAGAAGAGAATGCTATTACGCCAACAGAAGTGACAAATACAATGCATTTAGGAAAATACAGATAGGCTTGTATGACCTGGTTCACAGCAATGAAAGCAGAAGCAGGGAGAAGGAAACAGCTGCCCACAACAACAAACAAAAAATGAAAGGTCACTGAACCCGGCTTAAATGGCATTACTGACCTTGGTCCCGAAGGACAAAAGACAAAACATTTCCTTCCTGTCAGTAAAGAGGTGAATGACTCTGTATGTGGAATACTGCAGATAATGTCACATACCACTGCTGAGTTGGTTGATTTTTCTTAGCGCCAAGAGAGGGTTTATGGGAAAGTGAATGTATATTAAGAAATGACTATAGTGTAAGAAATACATCGACAAACCTTTTTTTTTCCTTTCTTTAAAAAGATGACATAGTATAGTGCAAAGAAAAGCAGGCTGGGATAATAGTAAGAATACTGACCTTAAGAGCCAGAAGACCTGGGTTTAAGTTCCAGCTCTTATATTTATTAACTGGGTGATTTTGGACAAGTTGTCTAACTACCAAGAGCCTCAGTTTTCTCATCAGTAAAATGGACATGATACTATTTACCTAACTTAATTCTTAGGGTTGTTATCAGAAAAGTACTTTGTAAAATATAAACTGCTGAAGAAGTATGAGTGTGAATAATAATAGATAAATGTGATGCTTTTTAAGCACCCTCATAAGCAAAATGAAACAACACTGTGATCAGACCAATTGCTGCAATCCCGCAAGACTCTCAAAGACATTTTAAATGCCTCCTGTCAATATCTCTCATTTTGGGTGGAAAAAAAACCGTGTGTGTGTGTGTGTGTGTGTGTGTGTGTGTGTGTGTGTACATACACACACACATGCTGTCTCATTTTAAAGGGGAAAATGTATATATGTGTGTGTATTTCTATATATGTATACATATATATTGTATAAATACTAATTTTTATAGCAGCAGAATAAAAAAATTTTCTACTGCAACTAAATAGAAAATTGCATAATAATTTCAATGATAGCCAAATGTGGGGTCTACATAACATTTCTAAGAAAGTTAAAAATCTTATTTGATAGTAATTTTAGGTAAAACTAAAATAGCCTTGCCAAAAAAAGAAACTTTTCCTAAGATTAGTGACCAAGTGTGCTGATCTAATTTCTTTTATAATCTAACCAGGTATAGTGAGAAGCACACTAGACTTGGAGTCAGAAGAGCCAGGTTCTAATTCTGGCTTTAATAGCTTATGAGTTATGTGACACTGGATAAAATTTAGCCTGTTTGGATCTCAGCTTTCTTATTTGCAAAAATAAAATAATATTAGTACTATTCCACCTACTTCACAGTAGGTTATAAGTTGGTTATAAGAATGAAACGAAATCTCATATATAGATGAAAACTGCCAAGTATCATGCAAACATAGGATATCATAATTTGTACCTACTAGTAAGGTTTTTGGGAACATGGAATAAAACAATAGAAAATATATTAAGAAAATGCTGCATGTATAAACTATACCTAGGAACTTTTGCTGTTGTTGTTCAAGTCGTTTTAGTTATATCCAGTTTTCTTCGCAAAGACACTGGAGTGGTTTGCCATTTCCTTCTCCAGCTCATTTTACAGATGAAGAAATGAGAGGCAAAGTTAAATGACTTACCCAGGGTCACACAGCTAAAAAGTGTCTGAGGCCAGAGTTGAACTCAGGAAGATGAGTCTTCCTGACTCCACGCCTGGCAGTCCAATCACTTAGAAACTTTATAATACTTTAATTATCTCCCATTCTACAATCAATTAACTTTGGCATAGGTCATCAAAGTTATTCTGAGTCTGTAAAGTTTTTTGTTTTCTTGGTATTTGATGGGGCCAATATTTGCAAAATCTATCATTTTACCTTCTTATAAATAATATTTTAATGGATCTGTGATCTCAAAGATTCGGATGTTTCCTTCGACAATGCCAATCGTACCCTGTCCTGTACAATTCCTGTACGTGATCTTCCCTTTGTTTGCCACAAAAGTGTCAAAATACTAGTGGCCTTCCATGCCTTCTTGTGACATTGCAAGATATCAGTACAGCTCCCCGGTGGACCAGTAGCTATCCCTTGCTCTAACAATGTTACTAGCCCTTCCTTTGATCATACATCTCCCTGATGTCATTTTTTACTCCTGCTCTTCAAACTCCTTTCCTGTTATGTGTTACAGCCTGCTCACACTCTCCTCACTGCTGTCTGTGTGATGATACTCATCTTCAGTTCTTTGGGCACTCCAGGGTTCCTTGACTTATAGCTAGACAACCCCAGTAGAATACTGATTTTAAAAAGACAAACCATCATTTCCAGGAGGAGTTTGGAGATATTAAAGAAGTTTTTACAACTTCCTGAAGACAATCTAGTCCTCCACTTCTTTTTTTAATTCTGGGGCAACTCATAGTATATCTGTCCTGCCTGCCTCACACATGTACACACATGTACATATATTACATGCATATGTATACACATATATACACATCACATCTGTGCATGCATATTTGTAGGCGTGTGTATGCATCGACAAATAATGGGGGTATTGTGTATGTGTATAAAATGTCCCTTGGTTTGTATGTGTATATATATGTATGTATGTATATACACATGCATGCATGCGTATACCTGTATGTACACATCCCATTTCTGTATGCATGTACATGGATATATACATGCACACATAAATGGGATATGTGTGGATAAAATGTCCCTTTGGTGTCTACATATATACACAAATACCTATACTGATGGATAAACTCTAACTCGTCCATCTAACTGCATGTCATCATCTGGGCAGTAGACTTTCTTCATCTACTTGGTCGGGTTTTTTTCTGTATAGGCAGAGAGACCACTTCTTTTAAATGCTTATGGTTCTCCTTCCAGAAGCCTCTGCAACATTCAATTTAAAAAGCATTTGATACACATTATCTCATTTAATTCTCACAACTACACTGTGAGACAGGTGTTATCACCAGTTTATGAATAAGGAAGCTGAGAGAGTTTAACTGACTTACCAAAGGTCAGAGGCATAGACAGACTGACTGATTTCTTTCCATTTCAGTGTACCACTAGATCTATGCTTATCTCAACAAAAACATAATTTCTGTAAAAAATTCTTACTTAAAGTATTTCACATGACCAGGCAGAGATGAGCTGCAATCTATATCACTGGAAGGAATACATATTGATGAAACCAGATATTTGCTTGAGAATCTCATATAAAAAAATCTAGTTCATGCTACTCTAGAAGCTGGAAGTGATTGACATAAGGAGTGAAATTAAAAAATCTCAATGGGAAGCAGTGTTAGAAAATCCCAAACATTTCTATCGCCTTCTTTGTCTCTTCAGGTCATCTACGGTGAAAGGCAATATTCATAAATGCAGGTTTGGTGGAACATTTTTCAGAGTTGTAAAACTACATTTAGTGGCAAAAAAAACTATGTCTAAAAGTCAAAATATATTTAATCATCAAAACCTGAGGGGCAGAGCTCTTAAATGAGGCAATATGCCCATGGTCTTAAAATTTTCACATGCATTTGTTACCATATAAACAGCACAAAATATAAATTGTCAGAACTAAAACCATTTTCAAAATGGGGACACCCTATATATACATCTTTGGCTGAGGCCTTTAATGAAAAAAAATCCATTTAATTTTTATTTTGGGTAGTAAGTTGTATTTCTATCCATGTACTCCTAATGTTAAAATATATTTGGTGTGACATAAATAATGATTTAAAATATTACTACAAGAAAAAAGTTTCCTGGTCATCTGTGCTCAGGAAAGGTAGTATATTAAAATATTAGGGCTACGGGAAGATCTGGACTGATGTTTTAATACTAAAATCATATGGGAGTACGAAAATTTCTGCCAAGACAAGATTTCAATATATTTATTACAAGGTATAACACTACAGAGTTTGCCCCATTTATTTTACTACTTTTTCTCTGACAGGCATTAGTGCTATATTTTATTTGACCAGATGTGATTTCATCATTGTAGAGAATTCCAAGTGAGGAAACTGTTTTTCACTGACAAAGAGAGAATGAAAATTATTTGGCAACTTATTTTCCCTGGGAGTTCCCTTAGAGTTCCCTGGGGCACTGAGAGGGCAAGTGACTTGTCCAGAGTCACATATCTAGCATGTGTCAGAGGCAGCACTTGAAACCGAGACCTTCCTACTACCAAGGCTGATTTTCTATCCACTATGCCATGCTGCTTCCTCTGTTTTTGTTTTTTTTTGGAGACAATCAATGTTAAGCGACTTGCCCAGGGTCACAGAGCTAGTAAGTGTCTGAGGCCATATTTAAACTCAGATCCCCCTGATTCCAGGGAGGGTGCTGTATCCACTGCACCACCCAGTTGCTCCTACTTCCTCTATCTTTTTTTGAAAACAGAAGATTTTGTCGCCACTTTGAAAAACCTAGTGTTAAAAGCAGGCCTGTGTTCCCTGTATATTCAAGCTAGGAATGGTGATGTTTGTAATCTTTAAAAAAAGAAATTACAGTTTTGTTTTGTTTTTTGATTTAAGCCAGTTATAATAAGCACTTGACTTCTACAATGACTATAATGTGTGAAAGCATTGTTTCTTTAACTCATAAATAGCAGTTGGAAGTTTTTAATACATTAAAATCCAATGGTACCTTTTCAAAATCACTGCACCAATGCCAGGCTGATTCTTGCCAAAACTGAAGACTGAACGCTGTTTGGCCAACCTGAGGAACATGTCCACCAGTTGCTGTTTCTGTCCATTGGGATTTGTCAAGTGAAATGTCTTTGCTAAGGTTTTTAGCTCAGGAGCAGAAAGCAGTTCAAGTACTTCAAAGAGTTCTTGTAATTCAGATTCTAGAGAAGTAAAAAGAATAAGCATTTAAACCGGAATAAGTATTTAAACTTCTATAAACATAACCTTTCAACAACAATTTTATGGATAACTCTTTCCCAAGAGGACCTACAATTTCTAGCTCTTTTCTCAGTGGGACATAATTTTTTTAAAAAGGAAAAAAAGACGGTTCTTATCCTCTAATGATACAGCAATGGCTAACAGGGCCAGGAGGGTACCTACCCTTCCCGATAACCAGTGGAATTTTCTTCATGAAAAGCTAGACTATTCTAACAATGAAATGATTAAATAAATTATAACTAATATAGTGTGACAGGATGTCATATGGGGCTCTACCTATTAAGTCTCTCCTCCCAGGGCTTGCAGGGTGCTTGAAATTCCACTATTAGAGTTTTATTCCTACACACACACATACACTCCCTTTCCTCCAAACTAAAATTCCCAAACTTAGCAAAAGCTCTGAGGAACTAAGGATGTTCAATCTGGTAAAAAAAAAAAAGACATAATTAGGTGGAGGGTCTTGGAAGCGAACATATTGTACCTGGCTACAAGTATTTGAGGGGTTACCACATTTTAAAGGAATTAGATTTATTCTGTCTCTAAAAGGAAAAACTAAGAGAAATGGGTGTAAATTGTAGAGCAGAATACTGAGATCTGATGTTAAGAAAAACTTTTTTTTCCAAGAAAGGAATGGGCAGCCTCACTAATGGGCTTCAGAAGGCCGGATGACCACTTGGGAGGGAAGGAAGAAGGGAATGAAGGGAGAAGGAAGGAAGGAAGGGAGGGAGGAAGAGAGGGAAGAATGGAAGAAGGAAGGAAGGGACGGAGGGAGGGAAGAAGGGAGGGAGGGAGGAAACAAGCATTTCTTAAGTATCTACTATGTGCCAGGGACTGTGCTAAGCACTTTGCAAGCATTATTTCATTTGACTGTTCAGGCACAGATTGGGCTTGATAGACTCTGAGGTCCCTCTAAGTCTAAGGTATGAAATGGTTAAATTCTGATCCTTCACAGAAATATGAATGACTGAATAGGTAACTGTTAAGAGACCAAACTAATTCAGATTCTGTGAAGTTCTATTCTTGTCCAGTTTCTAGTTTTGTTTGTTTGTTTAATTATAAGAGTTTCTCATTTAAATGGGAAGGAAACAATTACAGATCTATACAAAAGTCATTTATTAACCACCAGCTATATGCACTATCTTAAGTAATGAATTACAAAATAAAAATGATCCTTTTACTAATTAATAAAAATAACTTGTGAAAATGATCATGTAACTTATAATCTTTTTTTATTTTATTTTTTTACTTTCTTTTTTTTGTTTTTTCAATTAACTTTTATTTTTAGTTTACATCATTGATTTCCACAAGATTTTGGGTTACAAATTTTCTCCCCATCTTTCCCCTACCCATCCCCCCAAAACAGCGATCCCACTGTATACCCCTCCCCCAATCTGCTCTCTCCTATATCCTCCCCCATGACCCCTCTGACTTTCTGGTAGGGCAAGATGGATCTCCCTGTTTCAGTGCCTGTATATCTTATTTCCCAGTTGCATGTAAATAATAATAATTATTATACATATATATATATTAAACATATGATTTTAGAACTTTAAATTCCAGATTCTTTCCCTTCCTCCCTTGTCACCCACCCCCACTGGAAAGACAACCAATTCAATACAGGCTGTACATATGTAATTATGCAGAACATCTCCACAATGGACATATTGTGTAACACTGACTATATTTCCCCCTTTCCTGTTCTCTACTTTGTCCCTATCCCTTTACAGAAGTGTGTGCTTCTAACAATCCTCCCCTCCAACCTGCTTTCCCCTCTGTCATCCCCCCCTCTCATCCCCTTCTCCCCTACTCTCCTGCAGGGCAAGATACCTATTTTAGAATATATGTCATTCCCTCCCTAAGCCAAATTCAATGAGTAGACCCATTCCCTTTTGCCTTCTTGTTCTTCCCTTCTTCCTATTCTTCCCCTCCATTGCAACAGTTATCCCTTGCTTCTTCTATATGAAATGATTGACCCCATTCTGTCTCTCCCTGTCATTCTATTCCTCTCCTCTTAATTTCACCTTTTAAAATATCACCCCTTCCTATTCAATTGATCCTGTGCCCTCTGTCTATGTACACATATATACACACTCCCATATGTATTCATATGCATATATACCCTTCTATATAGACATATGTGTGTGTGTGTGTGTGTGTGTGTGTGTGTGTGTGTGTGTATATATATATATATATATATATACACACACACACACACATATGTATTCCCTTCACCTATCCTCATACTGAGAAAAGTTTCATAAGTTACAATT
>CM053582.1:465702433-465730226 GCA_028627135.1 Pseudochirops cupreus | reverse complement strand
ATAATCAGATGTTAAAAATATGTATGTATGTATGTGTGTGTGTATATATATATATATATATATATATATATACACACATATATATATATATATATATATACATACATATATATAATTATTATTAACTACATGCAACTGGGAATTAAGATATACAGGCACTGTGTGGTAGGGAGATCCATTCTGCCCTACTGGAAATTCAGATGGATGAGGGGGAGGACATAGGAGAGAGCAGATTGGAGGAGGGGTTATACAGTGGGATGGCTGTTTTGAGGTGATGGGTAGAGGAAAGATGGGGAGAAAATTTATAACTCAAAATCTCGTGGAAATGAATGATATAAACAAGAAAATAAATAAATTAATTTATTTTTTTAAAAAATAAAATAACTCAAAGGACGCATGACAGAAAATGCCAGCCACATCCAGAGAAAGAAATACGGATTCTGAAGGCAGACTGAAGTTTATTATTTGCTCTCTTTTGTTTTGTTTTTTCTTTCTCATGGTTCTTCCCATTCATTCTAATTCCTCTGTACAACATGACTAATGTGAAAATACGTTTAATAAGAATGTATATGTAGAGCCTGTATTGGATTGCACACTGTCTTGGGGAGGGGAGGGTAGAGAGGAAGGAGGTGGAGAAAATTTAAATCTAATAGGAGTGAATGTTGAAAACTAAGAATAAATAAATTTATATAAAAAAGAAATCCACCAAGTCCGTGGTATCACTTCTAGGTCTATATCTCAAAAGATCATACAAATGGGAAAAGGATCCACATTTACAAAAATGTTTATAGCAACTCTTTTTGTGGTCGCAAAGAATTGGAAATTGAGGGGATGCCTGTCAATTGGAGAATGGCTGAACAAGTTGTGGTATATGAATGTAATGAAACACTATTGTGCTGTAAGAAATGATGAGCAGGCAGACTTCAGAAAAACCTGGAAAGACTCATTTGAACTGATGCTGAGTGAGAAGAACAGAACCAGGAGAAAGTTGTACACAGTAACAGCCACATTGTATGTTGACTAACTTTGATAGACTTGGCTCTTCTCAGCAATGCAAGGTTCTAAAACAACTCCAAAAGGCTCATGATGGTAAATGCTATCCACATCTAGAGAAAGAATTGCAGTCTGAATGCAGATTGAAGCATACAGTTTACTCCCTCTCTTTTTTGATTTGTTTTGTTTCTTTCTCATGGTTCATTTCATTGGTTGTAATTCTTCTTTACAACATGGCTAATGTGAAAATATGTTTAATATGGATGTATATTTAGAGCCTATATCAGATTGCACGCCATCTTGGGGGGAAGAGAGAGGGAGGGAGAAAATTTAAAACTCAAAAAGCTTGTGGAACTGAATGTTGTAAACTGAAAATAAATAATTTTTTTTTTAAGAATGGCCTTGTTTAAGAAAGGGAGAGACTTCTGATGGTGCTTTCAGGCAAAGGCAAAGAATAAAAACACTGGAAAGTGGGAGGAGAGTTGATGGATGAGACTGAGGGGGATAGGACCAGGAGCATAGGTAGATTAGTTTCGAAAATAGGTTTACCTCTTTAATAATAGAGCAGTGAAGTCTGGAATCACAATCCCAAATAGAACTCCTAGCAGTTCCCCTCCCCTGGTAAATCCTGTTTTGATCTTGCCAGTAGTGGAGAAGAAAAGTGCAGTGTTAGGGATGGGAAGAAGGGTTCCTTCCCCAGAGAAGCTAATATTGAACTGGAATTGTCAAGTATAATTCTGATAATATGATAGGAAACCTTGTGCATTTCCAGATTGCATACCTTTAGGAGAGGAACAGAACTGAACCAGTTGCCAAAAGCATTTACCTCTGTTTAGGAATGTCTTCTACCTTCCTTTGTATTGACTTAAAATTGTCACGTATTTTAGTTCAACAGATATTTGAGTGACAGCCACATTTTAGACTCTGTTCCTGCATTTCATGTGTTTCGTTTACTAGGAAAGTTAAGGCATAGACAATTAGAACCATGAAGTTTTGAGTTTGGAAGGAGGGCTTCCCTCTACAACATCTTTGTCAAATGATCATCTTGTATGATCTGAATTTCCTGTTTTCACCCTCATGAACTGCAAACACTCCCCTACCACTGTCTAGCACGCCTGAGTAAGTATGGAGTAGCTTTGGTACAATAGAAAGAACACTGAATTTGGAATTCGAAAGCCTGAATTTTCATCCTAACTCGAACATTTTAGATGTGTAACTTTTGGCCAAGTCACTTAAGCTTCCTGTTCTTCTTTCTCATCTTTAAAATGAGAATAGTAATTTCTGCACCAACAACTATGGTATTGTAGGGGATCAAATGAGATATTGTATACAAAGGAATATTTTCAATTCAGATTTATTTTAAATTGTCAACTATTAATAGTAAGCCACAGCATATTTTCAAAGATGGACCAACACTGAAGAAGATATAGTACAAGGATTATCATTGAGAAAATGTTTGATCATGAAAGTAGGTTATCTGGTTAGGGTGGTGTGAGCAAGATGTAACAAATGGTCCAGATGCTCTCTTGGGATGCTTAAAATATAAAAAGGACTTAAAAGAAAGCTCTAGCATGGTACATGGGAAATCTGTGGGAGGATGTGGACAAGAATGACAGGATTAGAAAGTATTGATAGAGGAAAATGCATATTGATGAGATCACAGATCCGTTGAAATAATAACAGCTGGCATTTATACAATATGTGAAAACGTACAGAACGCTTCCTCAGCAACAGCCATTCCCTGAGTCAGCTCTTATTATCAGCAGTTTACAGATGAGGAAAAATTGAGACCCAGACAGACTCAGTGACCCACCTAAAGTTGACCCCAGACCTTGGTTTTCTGACTCTCGCTATTATATTTGTAAATTGTATTATTGATGTCTACAAACTTTTTAGGATTAGTAGGATGATAATTTTATAATGATTTTAATATGAAGTTGTGTTGGTTTTTTTTTTTACTTCCCTTTCCAGCCTTCCAGAGTACTTTGTAGTTCCGTCTTCTTTGGCAGATCAAGATCTAAAGCTCTATTCTCATTGTTTTATTGGAAGACGAATGCCAGTAAGGGTGAATTTTATTTTATTTGATTAATATTAAGTGATATCTTGTGACAGGCTTAGTAATTGTACTTTGTTTCTTTCTAGTTGTGGTGCTGGAATCATTCTAATGGTAGTGCTCTTATACGAATGGCCCTCATCAAAGATGTATTGCAGCAGAAAAAAATAGATCAAAGGTAATCAAGGACTATGCCTTCTGGTATGAGAGGTGGTTGTTTTTGACAGATTATTTGTAGGTGAAGTAATGTGTTAATCTGAGATGGTTAGAGACTATATTCTAGTAAATTATTTGTCTACCACTTCTTCAAGCCAAGACCAAAAAAATCAAAGAATTAATATAGATCAAATGAGATAATATATGTAAAGTGTTTTGCAAACCTTTAAACCTTGTGAACTAGCTATATAAATGCTAGTCATCATTTATAAGTTTTTGAGAAACTTACTTGAGAGCATTAGTCCTTATTAGTAGCAACAGAAAAGTTATCACTCACTCCTTCAAGTATTTCCTTGATTTCAGCCCACCAGTCTGTGGAATGGGCTTCATATTAGCAAATATTTATAGAGTCATAAGGTTTAAAGCATAAAAGGGACCTTAGACACTCCCTATTCCATCCCCCTTATTTTGCAGATGTACACTTGAGAAAACGACTCAGTGTTGTAGATCAAAATTTTATATCTGAGACCAGTGAATAGCCCAACATTTTAGTAGCCAAATCACATTATATAAGACTTAATGGTAGTGGTAATAGAAACACTGATTAAAAATACAAAGCAATGTGTGAAGAAAATAGTATTTAGAACTGGAAAGGACTTTAGAAATTGTTTAGCCTCACTTCCTTTTATATTTGAGGACACTGAGGTGCAGACAGGTTAATTGTTTTGCCCAAGATTACCTGTAAGTTAATGACAGAATCAGGACTTGAACTCAAGTCTTAACCTATCTAATCCAGTGTTCTTTCTACTAGCATGATTAAAGAAGTCATATTTAATGAAACAAGGAAGAATTCAACATCCTTTAGGATCATACTTGCCATTTTTCTCCTTACGGTAGCTATTAATATCAGCAGGATTGCATTGAAGATGTTGACTACTGGTGCTAATGAATTTATAGATACTGTTTTTTCTTTTTCTCATTTATTTTACCTTAATTTTAAACAAATTGGAAATTCTCACTCCATAATGTATATTTTTGACATTTATTTTACTAATATGAATGCTGATATAATGGAAATTTTTCTATTAAAGGAAGGATTAACTCACTGTTGGAATATATTGTGTTTTAAGTTAATGATAGGAATTTAAAATTAACTAATAATCTTTTCATAACAATGCTTTTAATCATTTAAAACTAATTGATTATTGAGAGGTGAATAAGGTTTTTTTTATAGTAATTAAAGGATTTTGTTTTTATCAGGATTTGTAATGCAGTAACTAAAAGTCATCCACAGAGGAGTGACGTTTATAAATCTGATTTGGATAAGAGTTTACCCAATATTCAAGATATACAAGCTGCATTTGTAAAACTTAAGCAACTGTGTGTTAATGGTAATCTCATTATTTTTCTTTTTTATATAATTGCTAACAGGGACTTAGGATAAATATAATCATATAGATACATGTTTTTGTGACATAATTTGAGCCATGTCTAATTATTTGTGTACGAAACCAGAATATTTACTATACATGATAAAAGACTTAATGAATACAGAGTTATTTCTTAAAATATGTATTACAGATACTCAAAACCAGGTTTTGGAAATACAGAAAACAAAACGAAAACTGGCATGTGTGTCTTTTTGTTTATGTTGTATTAGTGATAATTTAAGACTGTCTAAAACAGTATCCGTAATACTGTTCATTTTAGAGCCTTTTGAAGAAACAGATGAGAAATGGTTGTCCTTACTGGAAAGTACTCGGTGGTTAGAATATGTAAGGTATGTATAACCTTTCTTTCGAATGGCATAAATATTGATAAATTTTCCTAATGTAAAAAGTATAAGATGTAATAAATGAATCAACCACAAAATGCTAAATAAATTCATAGAAGTTATTTGATGTAGATACAGCACAAGGCATTCATATTTGATTTTAAATATACTATTAATTGGCCTTTATGTGTTCAATAATTTTTCCTTTTATTTTTCTAGAGTCTTCTTAAAGCATTCTGCTGAACTTGTATATGTGCTGGAAAGTAAACATCTTTCGGTAATCCTTCGAGGTACTTAATTAAATTTCTTAAAATTCTTTTTTTTATGATAATAATTACACTCTGCATTGAGGTTAATCATGTTTACATGCCAAATGCTTTATTGTCAAGTATAAGGAACACTTGTTTATCTCTAACAACGGAATGAAATTATAAATGGCAAATAATCCCATTTAAACTTAGTTAATAAAATATATTTCAAAATACATATAGTATAGTGATAACAGCTTTGGTCTTGGAGTTAGAGGAGCTGGGTTTGTTTTTTGGCTCTTAGAGTCTCTGAGCCTAATCAGTCTCCCTGCCTCAGATCTCTCTTCTCTCCCATCTGTTTTCCACGTATGACCGTGTCACTCCCTTTCTAAATAAACTCTAGAGGTCAGTTTTCTATTACCTTTAGGATCAAACATAAACTCCTCCATTCTGGAATTTAAGCCTGGTACCTGGTAACCTGGTACCAACCCGCCTTTCTACCCCGATTGTGCATTAATGTCTCTTTATCCTTCCTATGGTCCAGCCAAACTAGTGTTACTATTCCTCACGTGTGGCGCTAGCTGTCCCCTGTGCTGCGAATGAAGTTACTTTATATCCACCTAAGTGCCACCTTCCATACAAGATCTTTGCCACTTCTCCCTAGATGCTGGTGTCTCCCTCCCACTCCAAATAACGTTGTATCTCTTGTATACACCTATTTATTTACATGTTTCTTGTGATAGAATCTAAGCTCCTCGAGATTAGGGACTGCTTTATTTTTGTATTTGTGTCCCTGGTGCTTATCTTGTACATACTAGGCACTTAAATGCTTGTTGATCAGTAGCGTGTCCTGTATAGCTTAATTATTATACTGAGGGTCTTGCATAACAAATAATTTTTAATTTAGTTAAATTATAATTTAATAATAACGATAACTTGCATTTATATAGTGCTTTAAGGTTTATAAAATACTTGGCAAATATCATCTCATTTTATTAAGTGCTATTATTATCCTCATTTCACAAATGAAGAATCAAAGGCAAACAGGTTAAGTAACTTGCCCAGAGTTACACATAAGTGTCTGAAACCAAATTTGAACTCATGTCTTCCTGACTCCAGGCCTAGTACTCTAAGAAAGTATAAGTTAATAATTATTCACATCATTGTACATTACCTGTACCTCTATGAGGATAGAACTGTCATTTTTGTTTCTCTCTGCTCCCCAAACGTGGTATTTTGTACTTAATAGACAACTCAGAATTTATTGAATGAAGAATGAGTTGTCCAGAAAAGACTGCATACATTAAACAGAATATTCTATTTAATAAATTAAAGAAGTGTGTTACAGACTTTAGGAAGATTTCCATCTGGGACGAGTCCTTACCCAATTTATTATTAGTAAAATGAGATGATTTGAGTAGGTTATCTCCAGGTTCTTTTTGAGTTTTAAAATTCTTTTTCTGATTTTCAGTTACGTGAAAGTGCCCATTTTTAGATGATGCAAGATAATTTTTATTTAGTGAATTTGACCTCTGGTCTTCCAGGTTCCAGATCCAGCATTGTGCCACCCAGTCGCCTATCATTTTATTGTGATTTTTCTGCATCTGAAATGCTAAGTCAGAGCCCAGAGGGGAACGGGATAGACTTCTTTTATACAAAGTACCTAGTAAGGATAATGGCCTTTTTAATATAGCTAATGTTCAGCAAGCAGTATTATTTCATTTCCATTGCTCAGAAGGACTTTACTTAATTTTTAGAAAATTCTAAGAAATAGAACTGTATTTTAATTCATTTAATAAGAAAGGCATATAGAATCACGGAGGCCAGACATGGAAAGCATTAAAGCAGCTAGAGACTTTTTTTGTCCCTGCCTCAGCGTGTGTGTGACGTCTTCCTGTATTTTTAAAATCATTTTTCTTTTAATTTTTTTTTTCCACAGAGGAGGAAGGAAGAGACCTGAGTTGTTTTGTAGCTTCTCTTATTCAGGTGATGCTGGATCCTTATTTTCGGACAATTATTGGTTTTCAAAGTCTGATACAGAAAGAGTGGGTCATGGCAGGATATCAATTCCTAGACAGATGTAACCACTTGAAGAGGTCTGAGAAAGAGGTATGGGAAAAAAACTCTGAATGAACTGTCTTTAAGTTCTGGGTATACAGCTAGTAAAATGTGTGTTATTCTGAGATTGATAGTACAGACTCACACAAAAGTCTGATTGTGATTTTTAAAAATATTTAGTAAATCCAAAATGTGTTAAGTGTCTGCTGTGTCCAGAGCACTCTTATAGATGCTGGGGAAGACACAAACTACAGGTGGCATTGTCACTAACTACATGGAGAGGATAAAGGAAAACATATATATGTCTACATATGCAAATGTAGACATATGTACAGCCATAGGTATATCCATACATAACCAAATATTTTGAAGATGAGATATGGGGTGAATAGTAATACAGTTTTAGGGAGTAGGAAAATGAACTTGGTTTTGAACACATTGAGCTTGAGAATGTGGGTGGGACAGCCAAGTGGATATTTCCTATAGGCAGCTAAAAATGCTAGTCTGGTTCTCAGAAGAGAAATCAAGGCTAGAGCTACAGAACTGGGAGTTATCTATATAGAGGTGATAATTGAAGTTATGAAAATAAATGTTATCATTAAGACAAAGTATAGAGAAAGGAGCGCATCAGGCATAGGACCTTGAAGATCATTCATCTTAATTGATTTGAGAGCAACAGTCATCAAGCGTTTATTAAGTAATTACTCTCTGCCAGACACTGTGCTAGATGCTGCAGATAGAAATACAAAAGAGTGGCAGTCCCTGCTTTCAGGGAGCTTTCATTCTACTGAAAGGATATTACTAAGTGTTCACAGGCAAGTATATATAGGAGATAGAGATAGAGAAATACAAAGTGATGCACAGGGGATAGCTTTATAATGGAGAAGGATTTAGAAAAAGCCTCTTGAAAATAGTGGCACCTAATTGAGCCTTATAATGAGCTAAAGTTTGCAAGAGGTTGAAGTGAAGATAGCATTTCCCATATGAAGGATAGAAGGAAAATGGACTGTCGTTTATAGGGTACAGAAGTAGGCCAGCTTTGCTGGAATGATATACAAGGTGACCCAAAAGTCTTAGGGCAGTTTTAAGTCTTAATACCTTAAAACTGCCCTAAGACTTTTGGGTGACCTTGTATATTCAACCAGAAGAAATAGCTTAGAGTCAGATTGTAAAGGGCTTTAAATGCCAAACAGATAATTTGTATTTTATCTTAGAGCCAGTGGGTAACCAGTGAAACTTCTTGAATAGGGATGTGATATAGAGGAATATAAATTTGGTAACCCTGTAGAGGACAAATTGGAGATGGGGAAAACCAATTAGGAGGCTATTATAATGTAGCCTCTTATTATAATGAGGTTATAACCTAACCAAGAGTGGTTTGGGTATGAATAAAGAGAGACAGATTGAGAGATAAGATGAGGTGGAAATCTAGAAGACTTGATGATTAATTGGATTATGGGAGTGGTGCATGAGAGTGAAGTTAATGATGACTCTCAGATGGTGAACTTGGAAGAATGGTTTAAATTTCATTAAAGAAATAAGAGAGTTTGGGAGAGGAATGCCTTTAAGGAAAAAGGTAACAGGTTCAGTTTTGGATGAGTTCTCTTTGGAACATCCAATGTAGCTGTCTAGAAGACAGTTGAAGATTGAGGACTAGAGCTCAGGGGAGAATTGAGGGCTGTGATTGCAGATTTGGAAGTCATCCACAGTATAGAGATAATCATTAAATCCATGGAAGCCATTGACGTCACCAAACAATAGTCCAGGACTGAAGACTGGGGGAATGGAGCATTTTAAAGATGTAGGAAGAGACTCAGAAGACTATGGTGTAAGAAGGCAAAGGGAAGTTTATCTGGTAGAGGGTAGGATCAGTTTTGTCACATGCTACAAAGTGGTCAAGGAATTTCATGATTCAAGTCTGTGGTCATTGGTAACCATCAGGAGAGTAATTTCACTCAAGTGGTTGTGGCAGAAATTACATTGGAAGTGGTTAAGAAGAGTGAAAGTGAATTCATTGAATGAAAGACAATTTTTTAAATGGAAAGTGGAAGAGAGGAGATAAATATAGTAACTGAATTAGAATAGAAAGGGTCAAAGGAATATTTTAGGATGGGAGAAATCTGAACTTTTTGTAGGCAAAAAGGGAAGGAGTAGAGGGGAAAGCACAGATATAAAATACAAGAGAGAGGGCTACCTGACTTCTAGATTATAGTACATAGAGAGGGACTAACCCTAGTGAGGAGTGGGGAATGAGATAGCATTTCAAAATATCACATGTTGCCTTTTTTACATATTGGAATATACTTTAAACATTCTGGGGGAGTTTATTATGTAAAGAAATCATATAATGAATCTTTTTATGATAGAAAAACATGCTTCTGAATTATCTGTTTTTATAAAGTCAGAGTTGGTACATCATATTTTCTTATAGTAGGCCTCATCTGTGCCATTTAAAACATTAAGTGTAGTGCTTTTGTAGGGGGCAGAATTTAACACTGGAATTAGAAAGTGCTGTATAAATGTGAGCCATTATTATTACAGATATTTAGTTTTTTGCACATTAGACTAATTGCAACTGGGAATTTAATACTCTTTTGTTCATTTATGCTTAGATTTATTAAGACAAATGAACAGTATTCCTGGGATCAAGTACTTTTTGCTGTGGTCTTTTCTCCCCTAAGTAATTTGTTTATTCTTTGTTATTCTAAAAAAAATAGATATGCTCATAAGTTTGAACAGCTGAGGTACTAATTTTCTGTTTTGTTTTGTTAGTCTCCCTTATTCTTGTTATTTCTGGACTCCATCTGGCAGCTGTTAGAACAATATCCAGCAGCCTTTGAGTTTTCAGAAACTTACTTAACAGTGCTGTATGACAGTACACGGATCTCATTGTTTGGCACTTTTCTTTTCAACTGCCCTCATCAACGAGTAAAACAAAGCACAGTAAGTATAGTGTTTTCATTTTAATTAGCTTCTCTTTCAGTTTTAGTTCTGTTAAAAGGTTATCTAAAAGTTTAAAGAAGAATTCAGGAACTTTTTTTTATAAATTGTCAGTTTTTAAATCTAAATTTATGTAATTGGTTTGTTTTTAATTAAATTCTAGTTTTTGTTGTGAACTTAGTCATCAACAGACTTTCAGTATACAAAGAAAAACAATAAAGAGGTTTGTATTAGAAACTAAATTGTTGTATTTGTGTTTAAGAAATATATCCTAGGGGCGGCTAGATGGCACAGTGAATAGAGCACTGGCCCTGGAGTCAGGAAGACCTGAGTTCAAATCCAGCCTCAGACACTTAACACTTACTAGCCCTGTGACCTTGGGCAAGTCACTTAACCCTAATTGCCCTGCCTTCTCCCATCCAGAAAAGAAAAAATATATATATCCTAAATGTAATAATGTAGTAACAAAACTATTTTATTTGTTACCCCTTCAGTACTTTTTTATTCTTTTATTGCATATTCATGTTCTTGTTAGATTTTTTTTTTAAATTAACCGTTTTCATATTTGGACTGTTGCTACTTTATGTGTCTGTAGGACAGTTAATGAACTGCATATTTTCTGAATTTCATTAAAGTGGAGAAAAAAGGCAAGATCATTTCTTTATACAAAGTGTAAAGGGAGAGAAATCTTGCTTTGGAGAGAGAATTTTTTTTTATTAGTGTATGACTGCTAAATTTTAACCTAAGAATGTCAAATACGTTATAGTAAAATCATTTTCGATTAAGGAAGTGGTGGAGAACGTGTTTTTCTGTAACAGTCCATAGACCTTCAGAGACTCAGTCACTGGCTAAACTATGAGTAAGAAGTAACAATCAGACTTTTAAAAGCAATATTTGAAGAAAATAATAATATGAAATATTATTATTATCCACATGAAATATGGAAATAGAAATAATTCCTGTTTTAGTGCTAGGCCTTTTTAAAAAATGTGATATGAGCCAGATCCAGGATTCTTTTAGTATTAAGGGCTCCAAAATACTAGCTCACTGTTTTCTTGCTATTTTCTCACAAATAGGCAGCTCATAATATTTTGGTGCTATAATAGATCTTTTGTTTTTTTGACGCATGCACTCCCTCCAGTGATAGTGCTTAGAACACACTTGTACTTGCCCATCCTGCACAACTCTTATCTAAGCCCTGTCAGTCTGTCCTGGGGCAGAGATCATCCATTCAACTGGTACGGATCCAAGTGGACCATTTGGTTTATCCATTAGTTATTCCTTACTGTAGCTTTGTAATTGTGCTATTTTTTCTGGTCATACATTTCTCTGATAAACCTCTTTTGTGTTTTGTCTTCTATATAATTCATTGTGTATGATGTATCATAGCCTGCTTATGGCACAGCATGTTTCTCCATTGCCTTTGAGTGATCCTCAACTTTGGTACTTTGTAGACTGAGGTATTCCATTACAGCTATGCATCATTACTAGGAGAATATTTTTCTTAAAAAGATAAGCCTGTATTTCAGGAGAATCTTGTCATTAAAAGTATTGTGGAATTTCCAAAAGATAATTAAGTTCACCCTCCTCTTTACAATCATGAGTTCACCTCATGCCATTCATATTGTCTGTTAATATTGGGTACTGTTATTGAATGAGTTTGATGAACAATAAGTGTTTTTCATCTACTTTTATCTTTATAGGCTTTCGAATTTTTGCGTAATTATGAATTTCATTTTGAGTAAGCTGCAGTGTTTAAGAGCTTTATATAATCAGTACATACAGGAGCATTGGGAGGATCTCACCATCTGTAGCCCTGGGGTTCTTTAACCTTTTTATGTATCATGGACCCTTTGCTGGTCTGATGAAGCCTTCACAGCTTTTCTCAGAATAGTGCTTTTAAAATTCATAAAATATAATGCAAAAGATTACAAAGGAAACCAAATAGATTGAAATACAGTTAGGAGAATATTTTAAACACACACATATGTACACACATTCACAGACCCCAGCTTAAGAACTCTTGATCATAGGCAAAGGTCCTTGACATTGTCATGGAATATATCAAGCCCACAATACAAATCAAAAAGCAGTTTTCCAAGAATTAAATTTATAGCTTTGTTTTAAATGTAAATATATTAAACCATAAACCCCTTGTGGAAAGACATTCTAGGTTATAGAGTTTTCTAAGTAACTTTATGCCCCTCTTAGTCTCCAAAAGTTTAGAACATTTTTGATGGAATTTTTTTTTCTTTTTGGAGAGGAGAGGGCAGGGCAGTTGGGGCTAAGTGACTTGCCCAAGGTCACACGGCTGGTAAGCGTTACGTGTCAGTCCGGGATCCTCTCGACTGCGGGGCTGGGGCTCTGTTCACTCGCTGCCTGGCCTCCCCAGTGGAAGTATTTTTTAAGTATGTCACAGAACTGTCGGATCAATCACATCCCTGTCCGCAGTCCTCCTCACGTGCCTGCTTTGCCGTCATTCTGACTTGGCCACGTAGCCCGTCGCGCACTGTGATGTTGAAGTCCCAGCGTGGCGGCTCTTATGTCATTTATAGCGAAGACTGTTACAGAAAAATTGAGTGGTGTTTTGTTGTTGTTGTTTATTGGCCTCTTTCCATTTACATCCCTCAAAACCTTCAGGAGGGTTTGGCCTAGGTTGGCCTTTCACTGAACTTTCCATAAATTCATTTTTCTCTTTGCCATTTTTTACTGTATCAAGAGGCAATACTGCTTGCTCATCCACTGTCTCCCCTATGAGATTTTACAGGTTAATTTATATTCTGTATTAGTGTTACCTTTTTCTGACCTTTTTCTGCAAATGTTCAACATGGAAAGGGATCAAGTGTTTTGGAGTGCTAAGGTATCTTAATGGCTCTTTTGTTCTCTTTATTCCAGCAGTTTCTTTAAATTTGTTAAACTTTACTAGGAAATGGTGATAGTTTCTTTTTCTGTTCTTGTAATAGTTTTCCATTTTTCACTGTCACTAGGTATACACAAATCCAGTTGGAGATCCCTCAGTTCCACACTGTCTTCTTATCATTTTTAAAATTTGGTATCAATTTTGATCTTTGCTTTAACAAGTCTACATTCTGACTAAAAAGGCAGCTGGGTCTGAAAATAACTTTCATGTCAGTAGCCAGTTGCATGCTGTCTGTTAAAATGCAATTTAAATTTTTTTGTGATTTGGGGGAGTGAGGGTCCTCTTGCCACAAACATAATTATGTTTAATAACTTTTTTTTTTCAGGAATTTGCTATTAGCAAAAACATACAATTAGGTGATGAAAAGGGCTTAAAATTTCCTTCTGTTTGGGACTGGTCTCTTCAATTTACAGCAAAGGATCGCACCCTTTTTAACAACCCCTTGTACATTGGAAAGAGTGCACCATGTGTACAAAATGGGTCAGTGAAATCATTTAAGCGGACAAAGGTAATCATGAAAATATATTGAAAATATAGGCCTTTAATAATGGCATCCATGGTTTGTTTACTTTAAAACCATTAAGATGAAATATAACCAAATCTTGTGACTCTGCAGACAGCATGGTGAAAGGAAAGGGGAAGAGAAGAAGCATTTCTGTAGCGACTACTTTGTGCCAGGCACTGTGCTCAGGGCTTTTATAGATATGATCGCATTTGGTGCTGTTATTATCCCCATTTTATAATTGAGGAAATTCAGGCAGACAGAGGCCACATGACTTGCCTGGGATCACACAAGTAGCAGGTGTCTAAGGCTGGATTTGAACTTGGGTCTTCCTGACTCCAAGTCTAGCACTTTGTCCACTGTGACACCTAGCTTCCTTAAAGTAAGGAAGCTGAGGATTGTAGAGGGGAAGTGACTTGCCCAAGATTATACAATAAGTAACTGGAGTTTTTAGGCTCAGAACCTCCACAGTCTATCTATCCCCTTCTGCTGCACCGCAAGAGTACACTTAAAATCTTAGCAGAAGTTTTTTGAAGATACTTTCTATTGAAATTGCCTCAAGTTCTGATTTTTCTTTTCCATTGTACTCATTTCTTTATGCAGTTTCATGAGTGAGATCATTTGAGATTTTTTTCTAACTGAAAGTTTTAGCCTCTCATTACTCAATATTCTTTTCTGTTATGTAGGAAGAGGAAAGTTTTCAGAATGAAGATATAGGTAAAACCTGTAGTTGTGCATAAAAGAGCAAAATTATCAAGCTCATAAAGTTAAAAAGAAAATAGGGTAAGTGCAGTATTCTAAAGGAAGAAAATTAAATAATTTACAGTTGTTTGAGACTAAAATTCACTCAAACTTATGTACAATATTCAGCCTATTTTTAAAACTTAGGTCTTTTAAATCATTATTTTTGTGAATTAAAAAATAATGAACATGTAAAATCTCTTCCCTGTACAGAAAAATTACAGCTCTACGTTGAGAGGAATGCCACCTTCCTTTAAGAATGGAATCATCAGTGACCAAGATTTAATTCCAAGGAGAAATTCACTAATACTGAAATTGAAGACAGATCTTCAGCAAACTGACAGCCAGAGCACTGATATGGAGCAATATTTTAGAGACTGGTTTTCAAAACCTGTTGACCTACATGGTGTAATTCTGCCCCGCCTCTCTGGAGTACACATAAAACTTTGGAAACTCTGCTACTTCCGTTGGGTTCCAGAGGCCCAGATTAATCGTGGCGGCTTCATTACAGCATTTCACAAAGTATCTCTACTGGCAGATGAAATAGATATGCTCAACAAGAGTCTTCGACAGTACAAGAGCAGTCCCATGCAAGCTAGCTCTTCAGAACTGGATCAGAGTAGGATGTACTTTAAAGCAAATGGTTTAAATGATACGTCTGGGACTCCGGAGTTTCTTTCCTCTTCATTTCCATTTTCACCTGTAGGGAACCTTTGCAGAAGAAGCATTTTAGGAACACCATTAAGCAAATTTTTAAGTGGTGCCAAAATATGGTTGTCTACTGAGACTCTAGCAAATGAGGACTAAAATGTAGTATTTCCTGAACATTTGGGAGAAAATGGTAAATCTTTTTCCTCCAAGTTAACACTGCTAACAATGGCATCCAAAGCTGTAATAATTTTATATATGAGAATAATAGTTGAATTTTGCACAAATATTTAAAAGCAAACTGAATCATGCTTCAGTCGCACAATTTTTAAAGTAGGCATAAACTTTGGTTTTGATTTTTTCTTTCCCTGAATTTTATAGGTCTGGCTTATTTTCAGGTGATGTGGAAGCAAAAATTTCATTTACTAATTTAGAGGATGAATATGATTATGCTAATCAGATTATTATTATTATTGCTATTGCTGCATCTCTTTTCCACCACTGGATGAGGTTTCTCTGATTAGCAATTTAAGGAAGTAAAGGCAGATAGTTAAAAAAAAATCCGGAATAACCATATATTGCCAAAAATAAGTTGACTAGTGTGGGAGCAGAACTTTGAAACTAGGCTTTAGTTTTTCTATATTTACATACTTCTCTAGTTACAATTATCTCTGATTAGTTTCAACTAATGCTTATATTAGTGCACTGTGACCATAATTTATTTTTTCAAATCATCTTGTTAAGTAAAGAATTTTTAGAACAGGGTTTTTAAATTGTGAGCTTCCCTTTACTACACAGGAACTAACTTTAAAATGATATGCACTGTTAATCATAAAGTGTTTGCTGTAGATAATATAATTATAGCCTTAGAAGTGCCTTTAATTGAAATGAACCTTAAGATATGTGTACTACACAGTGAAATGTAATTTCATTTTTAAATAGGATGTTAAAATCCTAATGTGTATTGTAAACATTATTTTCATATTCAGATTCATAAAACAAACTGGAAATCAGCAAAGTCATTATTTGGATCTTTAAACAGCATAAAGCATTAAGTGCCAGTATATGGAATGCTTTTGAAAGAGTCATTTAGAATGAGCCCTTATTTAGAAAGATCTTGGCAGGAATATTTAGTTTCAGCTTTAGTATGTCATTGTCACAGAGTGAAGTGTTTCTTTTTCCATTATGCTAATTGTTTGTTTTTATATTGGGAAAAATTCAGCATATACTGTGAAGATTCAAATTTTGGTTTTTCCCTCTGGAAGGAATATCTGCTATCCTAAGGAAAAAGAAGCATTCATTGTATGTGTCACTGACATTTTGATAAATTTAACTTTTGATACTTTTTTTTACTGTCTTATTAGAAAAATTCAGATCACCGAGTCAGATAACGGGTCTAAATTTAGTCAACAAAGGATAAACAAACTTGTGTCCGAAGGACGAGAGCGGAAGACAGAAGATCTCTCAAATGCTACTGCTAACTTTGAGCAGGGAAGAGAGAGCCTTTTTCCTTTGTGCAACTATTTTTGTCAGAAGTGTTGAGAGAAAAGGGACAAAAGTGAAAGAGGATTATGGAAATAGGGACACAGAAGTGCACTTCACATTTGTTTGGGGATATTTTGTTTTAGCCCCCTAATTAAACTATTGTAATATGCACATATTCATTGCAATAGCATTAATACCCCAGCCTTTCTAATAGTGGCTTAAACCTTAGCCAAAGACATGTTCAAGTTGAAGCTTTGGGTACAGGTGTTCCAATATATAGGATCCTGATTTTGAGGTTTTTTCCTTCACTTCTTTCCTCTTTACCCTTTCCCTATTTAAAGGGTTGTATTCTTTAAAAGTAGCCAGATTGTTTACCGTTTCTTAAACTGCCAACTCATTTGGGATCTTTAAAAATCTGACTAAAGTAAACTAACTAGTCAGTATATTTCACTTTGAAAAAGTGTCTACTGCCCAGGAACAATAAATTTTTGTATTTTTCAGAGGTTTTCTAAGATTGTGTTGTACCTGTATATTTAATGAGTAGCTGTTTCTATTTGATGAATAATTTGCCTTTTTACAAAATTGTTTGAATGGTTATTTCTTCTTAGACTAAAGAAGCAGAGATGTTTTTATAACTTGTCTTAAGAATTTTTGTCTCATTTATAAAGTCATGGTTTTGCTAGCCTGTTGGATATAAAAATAAAGGTTACTTTTAGTTTATATTGGAACCTTTTTGTTATATAAACATTTGTGATACCTTATTGATTGAAAATCAGTTCTTAGTCCCTTAAAGTGCTATAGATTTCCTTTCCATTCGTTTCAAGCCGTTTCCTCCCCTTTTTTGAAGCTGCTTCATTGTTAATATAGTATATAGACTGTTATGAATTCAGACATTGGATTTAACTCATTTTCTGCACTTGTTTCCCCTTACCCATACAATTCATCTCTTTTAACTTTAAGAAATTTCCAGGTTTTAAAATTAGGTACTACTAATACTGATTTATAAAGATAGAAAAATCTTTACATAAGCTTATTTTTATAGCATTTTCTAGTGAAAATCTGAATTGGTTGCCATTGGTCTGTTGTAATGATTATTGTGCCATATTATATTGTATACAAAATTAACAACTGCTGAAGTTTTAAAATCTGGCAATTAGAGTGGGTGAAACAAAGCTGCACTTAGCTACTGCTGACAAGAAATGATGTGATTGCAACTACAGTACATATACTGTACCAAAGAAATCTGTAATAATGTAGAATCCCATATTAACATTCTGATAAACCTCCTTAATTTTTGCAATAATTGTGCCAATGTACTTTCAGTGATATTACTTAAAACATGTACAGTGCCTGGCCATTTGTTCTCAGATGGAAATTTATATTAAAACCAAAAATGTTTCTAATCTTTTATTTAAGTAAAAGAAGATTTGTTCTAATTAATAGGTGAAAACTATTCCACAGCTCTTTTAGTTACAGTAACTGCTTATAGCAGTAAACTTAGTTTTGTAAAAATTGACATTAAGTGAAACCTGAAACCTTTGTGCCTAACAAACAATGACTGTTACTTGAGTTAAGTAGGATTTGGCAGGAATATTAGAAGTCTTGTCATTAAGAAGTGATGAATGCGAAGGAGATCTTGATTATTGAATAAAGTTTTTATCTTTCCTCAGTGAGTGATTGTTGTATTCATCAATATAGAATCATTCTTTTGTCCCATGCATAGAATCCATTTGAGTAGTTTCAAAGACCTAGTCAGCTTAGCCTAGCCAGACCCAGTCAACAATCTGAGATGTTTTACTGTCTACAAAATGATAAATTTACATTTACAGCATTCTCTTTTCTGTATTTGTTTGGGATATAATTAGTCATTAACCTCAATCTCTTATGTGCCTACATATCATGGCCAAGTCAAAATCTGGTTCTTAACAAATATTTTTAAATACCTGATTTGTGCAAAGGGGCTAATATAAATGAGGCACCTGAAGGCCAGAGTTTAATTACTTCCCAAGATCATATACCTCATTTTAGTAGCAGAGCTGGAACTGCAGTTTTGTGGGATCTAGTTTTCCCCCATACTGAGTTTTTAAAAAATTCAAGTCTGAAGTACCTAAGTAGCTTTATTTTCATTTTTAAAAATTCACTTACTATATAAACGTTGATAATATCAGTTAATTTTTTTTAACTTGCCCTTAGGGGAGAAAATGGTATCAGTTGCTTTTAGAATAATTTACAATTGAAAACTGATCTTTGTACAAATCAACAGGTAGTCTGGATTTTTCTAGAAGTAAATAGTACCACATTTGAAGGAACTTAGAACTAGCTCTAAGGATAATAGCTGACATTTTTATAGTTTGCACACACCTGTATGAAGTAGTTACTTGGCATTTTGTTATCCTTGGTTTTTTTCCTTTGGACTAAAGGGTTTTGAAAACCAAAGAATGAATCACTTAAAGGCCAGCCTACTGTCTATGAACCACTCACTGCACTTAGCTAGGCCAGTCCTCGGAAGGCAATCTGTCCCAGGACTTATATGCCTTTCTGAGGTCCATTATTAGCGTAACGCCTGAGAATCCAGGATCACTACCCCCTCCCCCAGCCCTCATTCCATGAGGAGGCATCCAAATAGGGGATTATTGCCTTTTTGTTGTCGTTTAGGCTCAGAAATGGTCCCTAGACTGGAGTAAGGTTTCCCCTGACTAAATGTCCTATGTTAATTATTCATTAATTACCCTTTCATTTATATGTCAAAGAAGCAGCCCTTGGAGGCCACTAGTAGACCATAAATATGTTGGAATTTTGTGACTTTCTGGGGAAAAGCCAGTCTACTTTCACAAGGAAACACTTTTGAAAAATACTTATTGCTTATGCTTGTTGCATAATTTTTTTGAAAAATGAACATTTGGATCAATTCCAGTGACTTGCTATGTAGTGTTACAATCAGGTTTGTAGCTACACAGCCTAAAGGCACTAATCTAAACGTTGTGTAGCATAATCTCTAATAAAGTATTTTCTGATGAATTGTACTAGTGGGAATAAAGCATTAGAATGTATTTGCCATGTATGGGTATGTGTGTATACACGGATAATTCCTGGGCTTGTTAATTGTGTTGACATAAGCCATGGTATGGCTGATGTAGGGATACTGTGCTAAGTGCTAGGGATACTAAGACAAATATACAGTTTCTGCCCTAAAGGAACTTACATTCTAATGAAGGAAAAACATACAAGTAGGCCTCTGTTGCTGAAATGTAGAGTTCTTGGAAGAGTTTGAGGTATAAATTAGAAAGACAGAGGAAGGAGCCATTACTAAAAGTTTTAAATGCCAAACCAGAGTTTATATTTGATCTTGGAGATAATGGGGACCTCATGCTCATTGGGGGAGGGTTGGGGAGGAGGTGTGACATGTTCAGACCTACACTTTAGTAAAATCACCTTGACAAGTGTATTGAGGTTATATTGGAGTGTGGGAGAGACCTGATAGACCAGTTAGCTATTGCAAATCAAAACCAAGCTGAGCTGCTGGTGGAAAATGGAGAGTTAGCCCAGGAGAGATGCTAATTGACCTAAATGATCACCAAATGAAATATGGAGCAGAGAAGAGAGGCCAGGACAGAACCTTGGAAGACAACTATGATTAGTGGCATTACCTACAGGGAAATCCAGCAAAGGACACTAAGGAGCCATCAAGACAGGCAGGGAAAGCACCAGGAGAGAGCAATGTTGTGAAAACCTCCTAAGGAAAGAGTATCCAGTGATCAACAGTGTCAGATGCTATGGAAAAATAAAGATCAAGACTGAGAAAAATCCAATTGATTTGGCAATTAAGACACCATGGGTAACTTTGGAAAGAGCAGTTGTACTTGAAAGATGAGGTCATTAGCCAAATTGCAGAGGATTTATGTGAGTAAAAAAAACAGCACCACTAAAGGCAGACGGCTCTCGGAAAGTTTAGTTATGAAGAGGAGGACGGAGTAACTACCTGGGGTAGTTAAGATCAAGAAAAGATCTTCCAAGGAAGGACGTGCTTATAAATAGCAGGCAAGGAGCTGATAGATAATGGAGACTGAAGATAGAGTGGGAATGATTAATGGAGGCAACTTACTGCAGAAGTGTGGAAAGGATAGGATCAAGAGTACATGTAGAAGAGTTGGCTTTGGTAAGAAGGGCCAGAGTGAAAGAGATGATAGTAGAGGAAAATATCTGAGTGACGTGAGATTAGGAGGGAAGAAGGGGGCACTTTTAACCATATACAGCATTACAACCTTGCTCCATGAAGCAAGTGTTCTAATAGTAGCAAACCAAGCAAGTATGATTCAGAAATGGAATATGTATGTGTCTAAAAGAGTAGTATAGTCAGCATAAAATTCCGTGAAGTAGATGCTATTTTAGAGATGTGAAAACAAGTTTAGAGAGCTTGGACGGAGGTACAATAACTAAAAGGGCTATTACAGACCTTAGCTCACTGCCATATTCTCTAGATCTGTGTATGAGTCTGACAATGGACTGGAGGGAAAAAAAAGGAAAAACTGCTTTGGACAAGTACTAGTTTAAGTGATTAATATATAAGTCCTGACTACATGTTATTACTAAAATGAGTCCTTACGCCAAGTAGCAGAAATGGTCAAAATTAAGTACATAAAACATAGCAGTAACATTTTATTCTTTTGAAAGGAAAAAAAAACAGCAGCAAGTGGCAAAACATGACCCAAATTCTGTAATCTCTAGCTGAGGCATTTGCTCTTAGCTCCAACTGTAACTACATGGCAGACTTCTACTTGGGCTCCCAACTGTTGAAGTTCATCCAACCAAATCATCTGCTTGTGAGAAAGACGATCATTGGGCCCTTTAACTTCTACCAACTAGAATAAAAGAAGTTAAAATGTGATTAATGATTTAGAATAGCGGTCAAAATTTATATCATTTATCAAAGCAGGTTTTTTGTTTTTACCAACTGCAAGTGTTTATTTTTTAAAATAGCCATTCAAAAGTCATCCTTCCTTTGTCAAATAAGTTCATATAAGTAGAGATGACCAAGAAAATACTTTACAAGAAAAGAATTTTCTTGGGAGTGTAAGGAGGTGAACCTCATAGCAACGATTTATCTCCAAACATAAATGAACAGGTTTGCAACAATAATTGTTGAAGAAATTCAAGTTATCTATCTTAGGACAGAGGTACTAAGTGATCCCATTATTAGACATATGCCCTAAAGAGATCAAAGAAAAAGGAAATTCAGAGCCATATGCACAAAATTATTTGTAGAAAAACATTTTCCTACAGCAAAACAACAGCAAATGGAAACAAAGTGGGCGATTCATCAATTGGGGGATGAACGGATGAATAAAATATATTAATGTGATAGAATATCAAGAAATGGTGAAAGAAAAATATGGGAAGGCTTGTAGGAATTAATGCAGGGTGAAATTAACAGAGCCAGGGGAATATTTTATACAATGCCTGCAACACTATAAACAAGTATGAAACTCTTAAGTACTATGATCAATACAATGACTAATTGTATCTCCAAAAGTGAGATGATAAATCATGTTGCCCTCCGTTTGGCAGAAAGATGAAGGGATGGAGAGGGAGAATGAGAATGTAAATATGTTTTGTTTGACCACACCTATTTGCTACAAGGGAGGGCTTTTTGGGGGGGGGGGGAGGATGGGGAGGAAATTTACATAAGGATTTTAGAAGTAATGATGATAATTAGAATTATAGGTAATTACCATTCAGTAATTCAAAGGTAAATGAGAGGTGTTAATATAATTAGATATGTGACTTTCAAATTTTATCAGAGCTTACCTTGAAGTGATTATTGGGGGTATTCCATACAACCAGATCTGGGAGACCCCCTCTGTGATGCCGCAGGTCTGTAGCTAGTAGTCTACAAACGCCACTTAAGAAAGGTCCTCCAAAACAGGATACCAGGTCCTTTAAGGCAAAACATGTGTTGTCATTTTTTTTATGTGTTGTCATTTTTAAAAGCAATAAGTAACTGTAGTCTTAGGACAAATGAAAATGTACCATATCGATCCAACTCATTTGCATCCCCAAAATGAGATCTTTTAAAGGAAGTAATTTCGTTAAAGGAAAACATACATAAGCATACACTGAAAAGGAAAGCACCAAGGCATGTTAGAAAACAGTCTCAGAATAAGGAAGCCCTGGGTTCAAAAGTCCCTTCTGATATAAAAGGGCTGTTTAACCCTCAGCAAGTCAGTGTGCCTCTTAGGAGATCTCTTAAGAGATGAGACAACTTTCTAAGATGGAAAATTGAAAGACTTTCATTGGTGAAGGGAATTTTTTCACCAAGAGTTCCCTAGATCAATGAAATTATGGATCCAGAGTGGTGAATAGTAAAAAAATAGAAGAGAAAGCAAAACATCTTACAAGAAAAAAATAGCTCAAAAAGAAAAAATATGAAAATAATTGGACTAAACGAAAGCTATGATGTTAGGGCAGCTAGGTGGCGCAGTGAATAGAGCACAGGTGCTGGAGTCAGGAGGACCTAAGTTCAAATTCGACCTCAGACGCTTAATACTTACTAGCTGTGTGACCTTGGTCAAGTCACTTAACCCCAATTGCCCTGCCTTCCCCCCTCCAAAAAGAAAGCAAAAAATAAAGAAAAGAAAATTGCCCTGAAGCATTAGAACAAAGCAGAAAGTAGAAATAGAAAAAATCCATCCATTACCACCTTTAAAGAGATCCCATGAAGAAAACTCAGGAATATCATTATCAAATTCCAAAATCCCCAGCTCAAGGAAAAAATATGAAAAGCATAAAGATTAAAACAATTTAAATATGATCGTACCACAATTAGAATAACACAAGACCTAGCAGCAGAGACATTAAAGCAGTGGTTCTCAACCTTCCTAATGCCTTGACTCTTTAATACTCATATGTGGGCGTATCTGCATGTGGGCGGACCCGCCTGGAGACAGATAGAGGAGTGGTGTCTCAGCTCCTAAGACCATCAGAAATATGTGTTTTCTGATGGTCTTAGGAGACCCCTGTGACCCTTGTGAAAGGGTCGTTCGACCCCCAAAGCGGTCGCGATCCACAGGTTGAGAGCCACTGCATTAAAGGCTCACACGTCTTGGAACAACATAGATCAAAAGAACTGAGGCTCTGGTCAAAAATATCATACCCTGTAAAGTTAACTATTATCTTGAATGAAAAAAAATGGACATTTGATAAACTCTCAAGACTTTCAAGACTGTTAAAAAAAATCCTGAAAAAAAAGACATGTTGGGATTTCCAGGCTAGATATTTTTTCTTAAGGAGCAAGCCTTAAACCCAAATTACTCTGGCTCTCAGGGACTGGCTAACAACAGGTCCCAGGTCAAGCCCCATTGGGTCATTGTCTGGGCCTTGATTGACTCTGAATGAATACAAATAGCAATTGTTTCTGTTTTGTCCAGAAATCTTAAGGGTCTCCCCCTTCCAGATCAGTATTTTTTTTTGACAAGGTGAAAGAGACCATTCTCTGCCTCATTTCTTACCAAGCCTTCATCACTAAATGGGCATTGCCTCAGTCAAACTGAGACCTGTTAAAGGCCTTAGCTTACAAAGGTCAAGGTCTCCCACTGCATCCAGGGTAATCTCTGATCGACCTGATCTTTATGTTGCCACTGATCCCAGGTGATTCTGGATGAGAAAGTGACGCTGATGACTGCACAGCCCTCCCTTACTTAAATCCAACTCCTCTGCATGTCATGGCATCACCTCCCTGATGTTACAGTCCTCTTAGAGAACAGGGGACAAATAACAACAAAGGAAGAATGAATCTGGAAACAGTACTAGGAGGAGAAGCAATACTGACCCTGGAGAAGCAGTACTGACCCTGGAGAAGCAGTACTGACCCTGGAGAAGCAATACTGACCCTGGAGAAACAGTACTGACCCTGGAGAAGCAGTACTGACCCTGGAGAAGCAATACTGACCCTGGAGAAGCAGTACTGACCCTGGAGAAGCAGTACCGACCCTGGAGAAGCAATACTGACCCTGGAGAAGCAGTACCGACCCTGGAGAAGCAGTACTGACCCTGGAGAAGCAATACCGACCCTGGAGAAGCAGTACCGACCCTGGAGAAGCAGTACTGACCCTGGAGAAGCAGTACTGACCCTGGAGAAGCAATACAAGTAGCAGAAACAGAGAAGTAAAGAAGGTGGGTAAGTTTCCAGTTGTAGGTATGAGGCTGGATAAGTATAGTGAGAAACTGGTCGATTCAAGGATAGAAAGACACACTCCTATAGCCCTTGGTTGTTGGAAGATGCTCAGCAGAAGCTGCCCCCAATTTATTTGGGAGAGATTATTTTCTGGCCAACCTAGAGTAGGATGTCAGACACTTCCCCTTTACCTGTGCTTGCTGAAGAGAAGAGAACCTGTCCCAGTTGACTCCTGATGCAACTTTACCCTCCTGAGCATTCCATACATTTGCAATCCACTCTTTAAGAGTCTCAGGAGAAGCCCTGTGAATCATCTGGAGCCTAGACTCAATGGCATCGCGTCTGTTTTCATAGAAGCTGTCTGTGTACAAATCCAAGGGGAAAGCCTGCATAGAAATGTAAATATGCTCTGCAGTATGGTGTCTAACTGGAATTAGAGAAATTTTCAAAAGCTGTCAAGTTTTTAAAGGTCAATTTAAACAAAATGTCATTCTCATCTAAATCTTTTTTTCTTAAAAGGTGATGCAACCAAGCAATTTGTGATGCTAATTTTTTATAGCTGATATAACCTCAAAAGGTATTTAGGCTAAATAATGAGAGCTTAATAGATACCCAGATGGCATATTCTGAATTCATAAGATTAATTGACTAATAATTTGGAATTCAATATAACAATTATTTAAAATATCAGTATGATAAATGCATAGTATAAAATAGTATATAGTAATAACATATAGTACAATAATTTTAGAATATCAAAAAATTTAAAACAAATGTTTTCAATCTTATATTACATATGAAACTAAATAGCAAAAAATGAATTATTAGAAAAATTGCTTATTTAAAGATTTATAAAAATATATATAAATACCTGATAGGAATTTCTAAAGACATCTGATATCCCATCCATGAATATAATGTCCCATAGTAGAAGGCTATACAGAGTAATAAATGTGGACCCTTCCCCATGAATACCTAGAGCAAAAGCCATATAAATATTCTGATTTACAGTAATAAAATGGACATCTGACAAAATTTCATTTCTTCATTTAAATTAACTGCAACAACCCCTCAAACAGATAAACATTTACCAAATGCTTAGTTTTCAAATTAGTAATAGAAATTTTTTGTAAAGACTATCACACAGCATAAAAATACATTAAGTACTGATACTGCCATTTGTTTATGTAAGGGAGCCTGGTTTAGAGTAGCAAAATTTTATTCCTGATAATTAAAAATCGTTTTTATCAGATATTATCAACTGTCATTTTGGACATTTCAAAGACCTACTGGAAATGATGCAGTTTGAGGTTGCTGGGAATCCTGAAATGTCAGGGTACAAGGGCAGCATCCAACTGAAATGAATTCACACACTTAAAGCTTCTTCCTGTCTGTCAACAGAAGTGGGCAGGGCTCCTAGCGAACCTGCAACTTAATGGGGGTAAGACTGATGCTTATGTACAAAAAGAACAGTGAAAGGATCTGGATGGGATTAAGGAGTGGTAAGTAGTCTGGGGTGGGCCAGGTGAAATAGTGAAAGGAATATTAAGTAGTCTAGGGTGGGCCAAGAACAACAATAAAAGGACTGTCAAGTAAACTAGGTGGGCTGGGGTGGGCCAGTTGCCTTGGAGAGAGGCCAGTGATCCAGGCTGCTTGAAATGTATGGGAAAATTCAGGAATTGTGTTGCTTTCAAAGACATGGTCTTTTCCTTTTAGGGATCAATGTCCCATCACTCCATCAGACAAACATGGAAGAAGTGCTGATTCATAATATATGGAAACTCTCAATAGCAAAAGCAAGGCAAAGCAAAGAGGCAAGATGTAGAATCTGATTCCCTAGTCAATAGAAATTGGAGAGAAGGAAAGGATGACATAGAAATGGCCAGAAGTTAGATTCCCATCACTCTGGATAATAGTTAAGGATATTTACTATTTGTTCTCAGAAGATTAAAGGCAAGCATGTGAGCAACTGGCCTCACAGTCAGTCAGTAACATTTATTAAGAGTCCTACTACGTGCCCGACTCTGTGTTAAGCCCTGAGGATGCAAAAAAAGGCAAAACACAGTCCTTCCCCAAAGAAACTCAAAGTTTAATGCAGGAGACAAATAAACACATATGTACAAACAAGTTATATATGGGATAAATAAGAAATAATTGACAGAAGGCATTAGAATCATGAGGGATTGGTAAAGGATCCCCATAGAAGATGGGATTTTAGCTAGGACTTCAAGAAAGCCAGGGAAGCCAGTAGCTGTAGATGAGGAAGCCACATTCCAGGCATGGGGGACAGCCAAGAGATGGAGGGTATTGTTCATGGAACAGCCAGGAAGTCAAGAGTCAAAAAATTTGAGTTCTATTTGTTCATATACTTTTATTACTTATCTATTGTGGAATGTTTTTGCTCTGGCTGACCTGCCAGCATTCTGCTGCTAAAGAACAAAAATGAGGTGATGAGGGCCTACACTAGATTGGTGGCAGTGTCAGAAGAGAGAAAGGGGCACATTCAAGAGTTATTACAAAGGTGACAGCCTTTAGCAACAGACTAGACATGGGGATGGGAGGTGGAGATAAGAGATAGCAAGAGTCAAGGAAGATATCTACCCACATTGTGAGGCAGAGGGAATGGGAGCAAGGTGTGTAACAATGGCGGTAAGGGGGTGCAGAGGCCTTGGGGGAAAGATAATAAGTTCAGTTTTTGGACATACTGAGTACAAGTGAGGAGCAACAAGATTTTTATTTTTATTTTTTTATTTGAATAAATTAATTTATTTATTTTCTTGTTTACATCATTCATTTCCACGAGATTTTGAGTTACAAATTTTCTCCCCATCTTTCCCCTACCCAACACCTCAGAACAGCTATCCCACTCTATAGCCCCTCCCCCAATCTGCTCTCTCCTATGTCCTCCTCCATTGCCCCTCTGACTTTCCAGTAGGGCAGGATGGATCTCCCTACCCTAGTGCCTGTGTATCTTAATTCCCAGGTGGATGTAGTTAATAATGATAATAATAATAATAATATATATATACATATATATATATACATACATATATATTTTTAACATTTGATTACAGAACTTTAAATTCTAGATTCTTTCCCTTCCTC
>CM053582.1:465624312-465701933 GCA_028627135.1 Pseudochirops cupreus | reverse complement strand
CCCTACTCTTCTATGTGGCAAGATGCCCAGTTTAGAGTTTATGTCATTCCTTCCCTAAGTCAAATTCCGTGAGAGTAAGGTTGACTCTTTCCTTTTTGCCTTCCTGTTCTCCCCCTCTATTGTAACAATTATCTCTTGCCTCTTCTGTGGAAGATTCTTAATGGTTTCAGTACTCTTCTGTGCCAGAGGTTCCCAACTATATAGTTTTTACATCATTACCTCCAATTACCTAACAGACAATTTCATTTAGATATAAAATTATTACCTCAAATTCATCAAGTCTCAAATTAAAATCGTCTCTACCCCTCTAACCTTTTCCAAAGTCATTGTCTCTTCAAAAAGCATCACTACTGTTTCAGTTGTGAAGGCTCAAAACCTTGAAGCAATTTTCATTTCATCTCTCTGTCTTTCTATCTCCTTATATAAAATCAGTCATCTTTCCCTTAAAATCATTACTTCAGAATCCCCACTACTATTACCTTAGTTGGGGTTCCCATCATTTCATGCCTGGATTGCAGCTAGCATTCTTGGCTCCATATTAACTTCTGTTGAAACCATATTCCCGTGAGACTAATCTTCCACAACAGCTAGTTTTAATCACATTAGTTTGCTGCTCTGAAACTGCAACTCTCCATTGCTTACTAAATCTATTCCTATGCTTGGCCTTCAGGGCTTTCTATAATCAGTCTCCAATCTTATCCAATCAACCTCATTTTCAGTAACAATTTTTAACAGTGAGGACTCTCTTCACTGTTCCAGAAATATGTTATACTCATTCCTAAATGTCTTTATCTGTGCTACTTCCTTGACGGAAATCATTTCTCTCCCTTTAACCCATCCTTCAAGTTTCAGCTTGAAATTCATGTAAACTTTACATATGTTTATAAAAATTTATATTAAAATGTTTTTTATAAGAATTTTATTTAACCAAAGCTGATTTTATAAATCTTTGTTGACTAATCTAGTTTTCACTTAAGTCCAGTATTTATAGTCTGTACCACACAATGTATCACTTGGTTACACAGATTTACAAACAACTCATAGATACAAAGAGCTGCTGAAGAACTCATTATGCCCTTCTATTACCAAAAGAGCCCCTAAATGCCATAGGTGCTGTTATTGGCTAGGGGGTGCAAGAAACACAGTTTTTAGGCCAAACACAGGTTCAGAAGAAGAGAAAGGGAAAAACGTTGGGCTGGAGCACCAAAGCTCAGTGACATGAGAGCACTGGTTAATAATGGAGATGAAAACTATGAAGTGAGAAGATGCCAAAGACAAACCTGACTTATTTCAAAATTATGCTTAGATTCAGTTCTGTATGCAAGAAAAATGGATGAAGTTCTCCTCTTTTTTGAACCAAATGGTTCCCTCTTCCCAGGATCTTACAACTAAAGTCCTAAAAGTACAACTTATTACTAGTAATATCAGTGTAATTCTGGTAATATTAATTTTTACTTAGTATAGCATTATATTTTATAGATATTATGGATTAAATAGATCTCTTATCATCTTATTTAGGGACCTACTCATGATTTATAAGGCAATTTTAAAGAGAAAATGTATTTTGAATTCCAAATGGCCGATATACAAATGAACTGTCATTACGCAACCCTTTCTGTTTTGGGAATAGCCTTGTAATATTGTCTTAGATTATTTTCTGTTTCATATTTGTAATTCTTGTTGCCATTATTAAATTGAAAACTCAGTGGAAGCAAAGACTAGGTCTCACATGAAATTTATACTCCACACAGTGGTAAGCACATAGCAGTCCTCTGATAAGTATTTGGTGGTTGGCTAGGATCATTTCTTCTCTTAATAGTATGGGCAGGGCAAAAGTGCCTACCCACAGTTACCAGCAAACAAGGATTTTTCTTGATCAAGGTATGCTCTAATTTTTATAGAAGTTAAATTCATATAAATATAGAATCTGAAGAGATGTACAGATTAGTGTTACCTGGCATCACTGTAGACGCCTGAGATTTGTTGGCAGAACTGTTTCATTTCCATAATGCCCGCCTAGACAGACACTGGAGGTCTTATGTTATGAAATACATTTTCCCCAAAACTTCACTGTGAACTCTTATCAGAAATAGAAATTTAGTACTTCTAAAGTGGCTTTCATTAAACAACTCACTAAACAATTTTACATTGGCTTTTGTTTATATTACTTCAAAAATTATATACTTTTAAACTATCCTTTATTTTCTTCCCAATTCAAGATATGTAAACGTAACTCATGCTACAAATTAATAAAATATATATTTTTAAAAATCCAACAAGAATCTCTTTAATCAGAACATGAGTCAAATTGACCTATGGTAAAACACTGCACATGACTACTGTGTATTTAAAGAAGGCTGGTTTTCATCAAGGTCTTTTTCATATAACAATCTGACAACTGCCAATTCTTCTAACAGACAGCATTTGCCTTTGTAATTACTGCATCTAACATCCTTTAAAATCTTCTGTATTTTGGAATTTTCTATATGAAAACCCAATAATAAAATTATATAATGTGAGACGAAAGTAATAATATTCAATATGTTTATATTTACCCGAATTGTGGTACTTTTCCCCAACGTATTCAAATGCAAAGAGTAGCTGGAGATCTGTTGGTTGAGAATAATGAGCTATCGCAAGGCACACCTAGGAAAAATTCTACACTTAGAATTTTCATGTAAGATAATTAGCACTATTAAATGTACAGTATTGGTAAAAATCATCTTTTGACAGCTAAGCCCTTTTGATCAAATAAAGTTTGAAGCTTCAAATTTTTTTTAAAAGAAGTGTCATGTTTTTTCCCCAAAACAATATTTTATTATTGGTAGGTTATTATTAAACATGAATGCACCAAGTTTTACATACAGCACAGGTTTTAAAAGGGCAAGCTAGGTGATACAGCAGATTGCTGGGCCTGGAGTCTGAAAGATTCATCTTCCTTGAGTTCAAATCTGGCCTCAGACACTTACTAGCAGTGTGACCTTGGAAGTCACTTAACCTTGTTTGCCTCAGTTTCCTCATCTATAAAATGAGCTGGAGAAGGAAATGGCAAAACACTCCAGTAGCTTTGCCCAAGAAAACCTCAAATGGGGTCATGAAGAGTTGGACATGACTGAAAAAAAATGACTTAGTGACAAGAACAACAGATTAAAATGTCCATGTTCACCAGACCTACAAAATAAATTCAATGAACAAGAAGACTCACAAGGAAATGAAAGACAAAGTGGTGCAAAGAAGTCCACTTTGATGTGACTGTGTAGAGGCTGACCCTAAAAAAGAGAAATAAAAAGGCACTACCCTTCCCCAACTGTCTTCTTCCTAGAAGTAGGGGATTACAGATATGGATGCTGCACATTCTGCATACAACATCAGAATTCTTTAACGAGATAGTTTTACTTAGTCCTTTTTTATTCTGTTATAAGGGATGACTTTCTTAAAGGTGATAAACAGGGAAATGAAGATGGCATTAGAACAAGAATTATCAATAATTTTTTTTAAGGTGGTTTGCTGAAAAAAGATACTTCTCTGGGTTTTTGGTGCCATGGTAAGACTATAGAGAAAAAATTGTAAGAGATATAATAAACAGTCCATCATAGCTGACATTTCTATGGCACATTTGTGCCAATTTGCCAAATTTTCCCCAAAGAAGTTTTACATATTGTCATCACATCTGGATCTCACATTAACCATATGAAATAGGTAAAATAAGTATTGCCATCTCTATTTTACAGATGAAGAAACTGAAGCTCAGAGAGGTTAGGAGACTTGCCAAGACCACAAAAGATTCAGAGTCATGACTTGAATATGAGTCCTATAAAATCTAAGACATATATTCTCCTACACCAAGTGCTGCTGAACCAGTTCAAAATGTAATTGTGAAATGTTTAACAAAATAAATAAAAATAAAATGCAACACAGATATTACTTTGTGGTTTTCTAAGTTCACATGCTGGCCGCAGAGGTCCATTTCTATTGAGTTTGACACTACTACTCTGCACCATCCTGTTTCTCTAGCTATGAACAGAAAAGTAAAAAACTATGCGAGTCAAATTTGATTTAAAATATAATGGAGATGCAGAGCTTAATTATTTTATCAGTGAACAAGCAAGACAATTTTGGTTAGTCTGGTAAAATGTTTTGGAGGCTAAAGATCTTGTGTTGTATATTTTGAAGTTATCTAAAAATCTTCTCTAGTATAAAACAGGAGAGTTCATAGCTAAGCTGAATTTAGGCATATCTCCAGGACACTTTATCTTAGAAAACAAAGGCAGAAATATTGGTGACTTCACTTACATTGCTAAAAATGAGAGTCACGTATTCAGACATAATAATGACAACATTCAGTATGCATATTCTACATGTAAACAATTTTTATGAAAAATGAAAATTCACCTTACTTACCGATTTTCTCTTCATTTCCTAATCTTAAAACAGCTAAGTTAAAAATATGATGGGCTAGGGTTTATTGTTAGCTTTGGTTGAAAATTCTTTCTAAACCTAAATCTCTAAACAGGTCCTCTCATTCAACGTCTCTATTTCTCACTGCTTATATAGCATATTTATCTTCTTTATTAAAAGTTGCTGCCTCATTAACATTTTGTTTACCCATGTCTTAAATTATTTTCATTTCTCTAACACAAGCCCTACTATACTTTCCCTTCACTATCAGAAGTATCACTATTCTATTTCTAGATCTGTATCGTGATATCATTATTTCTCTACTGACTTCAATTCACTACAAGCCTTGTTGCTTTTTTCCTCTAAAATAATTACTGTACTTGGATCTTTCTCTCCACTTATGGCCACAGACCATCATCTTGGGTCCTAGTCACATCTTTATTGACACAGCAATTTCATTACCTGCTGCCCTGAATCCAAGAATCTCCTTTCTACAATCTACAGTACTTCTCTTGAAATGTCATTTTGATCATGACGTTCCCCTTAGAATTCTTCTAAGGCTCCCAATTGTCTTTATCATAAGTTAAATTACCTAATTTTAAATTCTAAGCCTTGCCACCAAATGGTTGCCTTTTAAGAATAGAACAGCTACGAGACTATACCCTAAGATAGTCTTGTTTCCATACAGAATAAATACTTGGGTGTCCTCTGTTTCTGCTTTATCTTCTTCACTTTCAAACCATCTTTCATACTGTACACTTTGCTGAAAGCCCCTTCCTATTCCTCTCTGCCAAAACATGTCTTCCCTTTCCTTCAAATTTCTGCTCAGTACTTATTTTCTTTAAAGTCTTCCAAGACTGCTGTCTTTAAGGGGCAACTCCAAAATTACACTATCGTTAAATATCTCTGGATTTTCTAAATACATGAAAGGCATTAGAGCTATGCATACAACCACAGCTTCCAATTTCTTTCTAAACCTCCCAGTAATCAAAGCTCTCTATATAGTCTTATTAATTACTGTGACTAATTACAAAGGTAATGTGAGTACTTTCCTATGCACATATATGTATGAAGGACATAACACCAAATTTGAGAAATTTAGTAAGAAATAAAACAAAGAATGTGATCACATGAACCACTCTGTGTATGTGCGTGTATAGATGTATGCACGCATGCATAGTGAGATCTATAACTAAAAATGATACTATCAATAAGTTATGAGTATATAAAAAAAGCAGACACACAAAATCCATACATGATACAGAGGAAAGCATTCCAAGTCAATATTTGAATATTACTTTCCCTAAGATGTAAGGAAAGTAAAATTTTATGACTTTGATCTTTATCCAGACTGCTAAATGATACCTGGATAAGGGCTTGGATAAAGCCCTAAGACTTGAGTCAAAAAGACCTGAATTCAAATTCAGCCTCAGACATTTATTAGCCACGTGACTGGGCAAAGCACTTAACCTGTTTGCCTCAGGTTCCTCATCTGTAAAATGTGGAGAATAGTAGCACCTATCTCTCAGGGTTGTTGAGAGGATCAAAGGAGATAATTATAAAGCACTTAATACAGTGCTTGACAGATAGTGAGCACTATGTAGATGTTAGCTATTATTATTAGCCACTGTACCTGTTTATCTCAAAAACTAACTGGGAACTCAGAGAGTACACATTTTGTGGTTACAAAAGAAAAAAATGCAGATCTATTTCTAAAATATCCTTTAAATACATATATCTACATAAAAATAAAGTGAAGGGGGGCAATTAGGTGGTGCAGTGAATAGAGCACCAGCCCTGGAGTCAGAAGGACCTGAGTTCAAATACAGCCTCAGACACTTAACACTTACTAGCCAGGTGACCTTGGGCAAGTCACTTAACCCCAATTGCCCTGCCTTCCCTCCTGCAAAATAAACTGAAGAAGGCAAAAAAGCTGTTTCACTATAAGAGGGGCACTTAATATAAGGAAACAAATGGATATTTAAAGAAGTCTAAAGAAGTTTATAGATATTTTAAAAATAAATTTGGTAACTTATATTAGCTGAAATTGGAGAAAGGAATTTTAACTAGATGTGTTTGCGCAATTTAATTTTGCAACCCATAAATAAAATATATGTATACAAACATGCATATGTATATACTTATACATAATATGCATGCCACTGTAACACATTTTGAGAAACGACGTTTGGGAATCAAGGGAATGCTAAAAAGATAAAGCTCTATTTTGATACAATAATCTTGATCTTCATACTTTACATATACACTATTTAATGAGACTATTTTCATTTCCAGTTTCTTTTTCTAACAACAACTCCTAAATTGACAGAACTGCAAAATGTATAATTCACTTAGGTGAAAAATTATACATAATTACTACATGGTAAGAATAATTATCATCACCCCAGAATTTATCTATACGTGCTTTTACAAAAGATTATTTATTCTATTACCAGAGAAAATAAACAGTAGTACAGGATGAAGATATTATGGAGAAGAGATAGGAAGGCTTTAAAATAAACTAATTTTGAATTATCTTTTTTAAGACAATTTCATTAAATATTTACTAAGCACTTATATTCCAGGAACAGAACTAGGTGCTAGGGCTACAGGGATAAGGCAAAAATGAAACCAAAAGCAGTCAAGGCTTGGGAAGCACAATTATAAATTAAAAAAACCCAAACAAACCAAAAACTCGTATTTGTGCTTCAAGCTTTACAAAACATTCTCTTCTTAACCATCCAATACAGTAAGTAACTTCACAGTTACTTCCCATAAGTTGAAGAACTATACAAAGAATAGGTTCAGAAATGGAAAGAAAGCTAGAGTTCTGCAGTTTACATCAAATCTGATCACCTTTTCAATTATGATTTTAAGATATTAAGATTTTAATTTTAATGGCTAGAGTAGTTCAATTCATGTTTCACTATACACAAGGCAAAAATAAAACTTCACAAAATCACCAAACAGATCCATCACTAGATAAATCATAATTTTTCATCCTATAAAACATACACAATTTCTATGCTTTCACCATTACCAGATGATTTGATTCTGGATAACTATACAAGAGACTAGGTGTGGCAATCATTTTGGGTCTTGTGTGAAAATATACTGCACATTCATTTCAAACTACAAATAAAGGAATTAATCTAATTCTGACTTTATTTTGAGCAAAATTTCTTACAGTATAGAACAGTGGCATATTTAAGTATGAACAACAACACTTAGGCAATATACTTTTGCAAATATATTCTATCAGTTCAGTCATAAAATCATTCTACATGAGGAAAAGATGTCTTAGGTTAGCAAAATACGAGAATTACAAAGTCTCATAGTTAGGAGAAACCTCAGGGAATTTTGGATTCAGTGTAATACAAACTCCCTAGCAATATATGAGTATCTATCTGGTCATCCAGTTAGTCTCTGCTTTAATATTTTTAATGAATGGTGTGGTGATGGCTGATAGAGCACCTGTGTTTTCTTGGTGTTAACTGTTAGGTCCAAATTAGCACAGGCAGCAGAGAATTGATCCATACTGTTACATCTCAGCTTTAGAGGCTGCATTGAGTGCACAATCATCTGCAAACAGAAAATCATGTACCAACACTTCCTTCACTTTGGTCTTGGCTTGTAACCTTTTCAAATTGAAGAATTTACCATCAGTGTAGTAGCTGACTTTGATGCTGTGTTCATCCTCATTGAAAGCATTTGACAACATGGCTGAAAACATCATGCTAAAAAAGCACAGGAGCAAGCACACAGCCTTGTTTCACTCCACTGGTGACTGGGAAGGCACGAGAGCACTGTCCATTATCTAGAACCAAGGTAAGCATGCTGTCATATGTGGAACCATTGGTTACAGCAAATGGAAAAGTTTTGAATGCTGGAGATAAGTTCACTTACCTAGGTAGTGTACTTATCAGGGATGTACACATTGATAATGAGGTTGACACATGCATTGTCAGAGCTAGCTCAGCGTTTGGGAGGCTCCGAAGGAAGGTATGGGAGAGAAGAGATATTAGACTGACTACCAAACTGAAGGTCTACAAAGCCATTGTGCTGACCTCATTGTTGTATGCCTGTGAAACCTGGACAGTCTACCAGAGTCATGCCAGGAAACTGAGTTGCTTCCATTTGAATTGTCTTAGGAAGATTCTGAAAATCACGTGGCAGGATAAGGTACCAGACACTGAGGTCCTTACTCAAACTAAACTGCCAAGCATTCAAACTCTGCTTCAGAGAGCATAACTTCAATGGGTTGGCCATGTTGTTCAAATGCAAAATGTGTTGTTTGCCAAAAAGACTGTTTTATGGAGAACTCACGAAGGGCAAGCATTCACACAGTGGTCAGAAGAAGTGATACAAGGACACTTTTGAGGTCTCTCTCAAGAACTTTGGAATTGATTGTGACATGGAAAACACTAGCATAGGACCACTCAGCTTGGCATGCCCACATCAGAGAAGGTGCTATGCTTTATGAGCAAAGCCAAAATGAAAGAGCTCAAAGGAAATGCAGGAGATACAAATTTGGAGAATTCACCCCAAATTTTCACATGGATTATTTGTGCCCGATCTGTGAAAGAGCATTTCAAGCTCATATTGGTCTGAGCAGTCACAGTCAGACACAATGAAACTTGACTTTAGCATAGTGATGTCATTTTGGTCCTCTTCCAGAACGAAGAACAACCAACCAACCACTAACCATTTTTAGTGGAAGAACATGAAGCAAAATGTTCTATTGTTGGAGTAACAGATCTAATTAAAAAGTTTTCCTTTACTTTTATTTCAATACATCAGGGATAAATGGTCTTATTAATATTGACATTCTTTCCAGCACAGTCTGCAACCTTCACACCACTTTAAAGCCAGTTTTCAAGACTTGTGAAGGATGGCTTTTCCTTTATTAAACCAAAAGTTGCTTCCCTGTGACTTAGAATCGTGGGATGTCAAAGTCAGAAGGCACAAGTCATCTAATCCAACCCAAACCTAAACAGAACTATCTTCTACAACATCTGAAACAGTCACCCAAAAATCAACTTAATTAAAATTCTCTAGTGATTAAGAACTTGTCTCCTAAGGGAGTCCATTCTATTTGGAAAAATGCTATTACAAGAAAATTTTTCATTATAATGAGGCAAACTGCCTTTCTATACATTCTACCTAGTGCTTCTAGTTCTACAATCTGGAGTCCAGCAAAACAAAGTTAATACCTCTTCCACGCATTAGCCCTTGAAAACTGGAAGACAGCTAACACTGTCAATATCAGCCTTGTCAATGTCACTTCTACAATGTGTTAGCTAGAATGAAATATAATTCTCCAGATGGTTCAACTAGGGCACATGGAGAAAACTCTCTTTACCAGTGCATGTCAGGACCTTCTCCACTATTTACAGTCTTAGAGAGGTTAGGTCAAAGTCACATAATATATGTCAGTATATATCTGAGGCACCTGAACTCAGGTCTTTCTGGTCACATCTCTATTCAATACTTTATCTACAGTATACTGTCTCTCATCAGAAAGACCCGAGTTCAAATTCAGCCAAAGACACTAGGTTGTGTGACTCTAGCCAGGTAAGTGGCACAGTAGATAGAGTATGGGGCTCAGAGTCTGGTAAACTTGTATTATTCAAATCTGGCCTCACACTTATTAGCTGTGTGACCTTGGGCAAGTCACTTAATCCTGTCTGCCTGAGTTTCCTCATCTAAAAAATGAGCTGTACAAGGAAATGGCAAACCATTCCGGTGTCTTTGCAAATAAATCTCAAATAGGGTCACAAAGAGTTGGACATGACTCTAATGACCGAACAACAAAGATGTAGATAACAACACCTACCTTGTTGTTGGAGGGTTGTTGTGAGGATCATATGAGAGGATAGTTGCAAACTGCTTACCACAGTGCCTGGCACATAGCAGGCATCATATAAATGCACATTCCCTTCTACTTGGCACACATTAGGCACTAAATAAATGCTTGCTACTTAACTGTGGTCACAGAAGCAATACAGAACAAGTCAACTTTCCCTTCTACATGATAGCCCTTATATAACTGAGGGCAGCTTTCAGCTCTCCCCTTTTTCTTCTCTTCCAGTGTCATCATGGAGAAAAAAAGGATCATTTACATTAGGTGAAACAATCTCAGTGTCAGTAAGTTTGTGTAACAGAAAGGTACATTTGCTGCTGGGAAAGCCATCAAAACATTCCTAGAAGACAGTCTCTTTAAAATATTTGGAAAAGTGCATTTGGTTAAAGGTCCTTCCAATTCAATCTTCCCCATAATAATGTATAAGAGGAGCAGAATTCTTCAATTCCTAAAGTTTAACTCAAAAACTGCTATATCATTTTCACTCATTTTTTCTGAATCAAATTAGAAAACAAATATATAGCCCTTCCTATAAAACCCATGTGTACCCTTTTTTTCTTTTTATAAGTTTTTTCAATCAACAAAAGTGTTCTTTCTCTGCTAACTCGCCCTCTACCCTCATTGAGAAAGCATTACAAACAAAACTTCTGTTACAGGCACATAAAACAAATCCTCACACTGATCACTGCACAAAAAAAAGGTCTCAATCTGAACTATTACCTCTATGCTGGGGTAGGTAGAATGTATGATTACAATTCCTCTAAAAATATGTTTGGTTGCTGTGTCTATCAGAGATCCTAAGTCTTTCAAAATTGTCTTTAAAATACTGCTGTTGCTATATAATTTTTCCCCCAGTTCTGCTCACTTCACTCTGCATTAATTCATACAAGTCTTCCCAGATTTTTCTGTTAGCCATCCACTTCATTTCTTACAGCACAATAATATTCTGTAACATTCACATATGATCATTTGTCCCACTATTCCCAAAATTATGGGCACCATCCCAGTTTCCAATAAAACTCTGACATTACAAAAAGAGTTGTTAGTTTTAAATGTGTGGGTCCTTTTGCTCTTCTATTGATCTCTTTGGAGTATAGATCTAGTAGCAATAGGGCTAGTCAAAAGGTATGCACTAGTTTTGGAGGGATAGTTCCAAACTGCTTTCCAGAATAGGTGGATCAGTCTACAGCTCCACCAAAAACGTATTAATATACCTGTTTTCCCATAGCCTCTCCAGCATTTGTCAATCAAAGGAGTGTAAGGTATACACTCAGAATGTTTTCATTTGTATTTTTCAAATTCCAGATTCAGAGAATTTCTAAAAATACAGCTAATGATAGCTTAGATTTCTTCCTCTGCAAAATGACTGTCCATATCTTTGACCATTTATTAACTGGGGACCTGGTTTTATTCTTATCATCTGAATCAGTTTCCTGTATCAATCATCATCATCAGTAGATTTGCTTGTAGAAGATCATGACAAAATTTGGTTGCTAGGAGAAGTTCAACAGTATTGTATGTGTTTCATGATGGCATGCTTTCATGGGTTCTGGATAATGGACAATACTCTTGCACTTTCCCAGTACCAATGAAGTGAAGTAGGGCTGTCTGCTTACGCCCATGCTTTTTATCATGTTTCCAGCAATGTTGTCAGATGCCTTCAATGAGGATGAAAACAGCATCAAAGCCAACCATCACAATGAAAGTAAATTCTTTCATTTGAAAAGGCTACAAGCCAAGATTAAAGTGGAGGGAGAGGTAGTGTTCAATTTTTTGTTTACAGATGACTGTATACTCAATGCAGCCTCTGGCAAGAGTATGGATCAATTCTCTGCTGCTTGTCCTAATTTTGGCATGACAATTAACACCAAGAAAACAGAGGTGTTTCACCAGCCAGCACTGCACCGTCCATACATGGAACACTGGTTATAATAAATAGAGAGATTTTGTTCACTTACTTTGGCAATTTATTTTCTAGGGATACATACATAGATGATGTGGCAACACATGCAATGCCAGAGCTAGCTCAGTGTTTGGGAAACTCTAAAGGAAAAGTACAGGAGAGAAGAGGTATCAGACTGCCTATTCAACTGAAGACCTACAAAGCCACTGTGCTGACCTCATTGTTGTATGCCTGTAAAACCTGAATAGTCTACCAGCACTATGCCAGGAAACTGAATTGCTTCCATTTGAATTGTCTTAGGAAGATTCTGAAGAAGATCACCTGGCTAGACAAGGTACTAAACATGAGGTCCTTTCTTGAGCTGAGTTGCCAAGTCTTCAAACTCTATTTCAGAAAGTACAACTCTGATAGTCTGGCTTCAAATTCCAAATGGACATTTGCCTAAAAGGCTATTTTACAAAGAACTCACACAAGGCAAGTGCTCACATGGTAGTCAGAAGAAGCAATACAAGGATACGCTCAAGGTCTCTCTGAAGAACTGTGTAACTGATTGTGAGACATGGAACACTGGCACAGGACCACACAGTACGGTGTGTCCACATCAAAGAAGGGGCCATGCTCTACGAACAAAGCAGAATTGCAGTAGCTCAAAAGAAACGTGATGAGATGAAAATTTAGAGATATCTCCACTCCAAATGTTCACATAGACTATTTGTGCAGACCTGTGGTAAAACCTTCCAAGCCTGTCTTGGTCTGATTAGCCATAGTCACTCTGTAATTTGACTAAAATAATGATGTTACTTCAGTTCTCTTCAAGCAGGAAGGACAACAACTACTACGTGTCAGGCACTGCACTCACAGCTTTACAAATATATAATTTGATCCTCACAACAATCTTGGAAGTAGGTGCTATTAACATCCCTATTTACAGTTAAGGAAACTAAGGCAAACAGACACAAGCTGAATTGCCCAAGGTCACACAGCTAGTAGGCATCTAAAGCTAGATGTAAACTCCAGTCTTCCTGAGTTCAGGCTCAAGATAAGAAATTTGCTGCCAAGATTTTTTCAATTTAACCGTTTCTCTTCTAATTTTAATTGTATTGATTTTATCTGTGGGAAAATATTTTTATGCCTTATCCAATTTCGACTGAAGTCAGATTAAGTACTCTTTTTTGTTCTGTTAATCTAGATGTTTACCTTTTTTTAAAAAATATTCATCCATTTCATTTAGACTGCCAGCTTTCTGACATGTAATTGGACAACATATACTCAATACCTACTCAACGCCCCCAGTTGCCTCTTCCCTTTCAATGGAGGGCTGGAGGGTGAAGCAATAAACTCTTCTCAAAGCTCTCCTTTATACAGGACCCAGATCCATACCTTCCAGGTAACTCTCTGTTTTTCAAGTTGTGCTTGGTTCCAAGTCCAGGGATCAACTATCTCATTGCCACTTTTTACCTTCCATTTATGTGCTGTGTTCTACCATTAGATTCTAAGCTCCTTTAGGGTAGGGCCTGCCTTTTTCTTATTTGTATCCCTAGGACTGCATATAGTACCTGGCCCACAGTGGGTACTTAATGTTTAATGAATTGAATTGAAAAGATTAACTGGTGAATTCTTACTATTTTCACTTTGTCTTCTGATTTGAAGAGATCCGGGCATAAAAGTAAAAAGATTTATCATTTCTTTTTAAATTTTTTTTTACTTATTTATTTATTTACTTTTGGAGGGGGAAGGCAAAGCAATTGGGTTTAAGTAACTTGTCCAAGGTCACACAGCTAGTTAAGTGTCAAGTGTCTGAGGCTGGATTTGAACTCAGGTCCTCCTGACTGCAGGGCTGGTGTTCTATTCACTGAAACACTAGCTGCCCCATTATCATTTCTTAAAATATGATATCTATGATTTTTTGGAGGGACTGTATAGTGATTATTAAATTAATTCTCTTCAATCTGTTTTCTAGCTGTCTCTGAGATAACTTAAGATTTTCTTCTATTTTTTCCAGTTTTTTAAACTTATTTTAATATTTCTTTTTTTAAAAACTTTATTTTTTTTTGTTTTTGCTTTTTGGAGGGGGGAGGGCAGGGCAATTGGGGTTAAGTGACTTGCCCAAGGTCACACGGCTAGTAAGTGTTAAGTGTCTGAGGCCTCCTGACTTCAGGGCTGGTGCTCTATTCACTGTGCCACCTAGCCGCCCCCTAGCCGCCCTTATTTTAATATTTCTTTCTGTAGCATGCAATCACTAGCATGGTCCATTATACTTTTCAAGCAGTTTGTTTCTTGGGTAAGGTTTTGTATTTCTTGTTCCAACTTGCTGATTCTCTTTTCAAGTCTTGCACAGCTCTCATTTCTTTTCCCATCCCCCACCTGCAGGCTCCCCACCCCCCATGCTTTCATTTAGTTTTAAAAATAATTTTTAATTCTTTAAAAAAAAATCTTGCTTCATCTCTTATAGGAACTATATATAGTTTAACTTGTGCCCAGGTTGTGTTTTTCTTTGAAGCTTTGTTGTAGAGATAGTGGAGTCATTCTCTTTTTCTGGGATTATATCTTAAGCATCCTTGTCATTATAATAGCTGTTAACGGTAGGATTTTTCTTGCTTGCTCATTATTACCACCTATTTCCTGATTCATACTGTATGTTAAGGCCAGGCTCTATCCCCTTGTAGAAGAAAAATCTGAGCTGAGTTTGTGTCCTAGTGCTGCTTTCTTGAGGGTACTGAGTATTGTGTTATTCTAGGATCTCAGGTACAGCTCCAGCTGGGGAAATATGCAAGCTTTCAGTTCTCCACAGCAGTCTGATCCAGGACAGTCTCTCCTAGTCTGAACTCTGCAAGATTCTGGCTTGGATTTGGGACTAAGCAACACAGCTGTAGGTCTGCCCCTGGTTGGAGCTCCAGTAGACTACTGCTAGGCTCAGTTACCATCAGTAAGCTTTAGAATGGGCTGGTGACTGGAGACCATAATTTAATGCTGGGGTCAATCACACAACTGCTGCTTGATCCTAAACTTACTCCTTTGCTAAAAACTCAGTGTAGGACCCACAATCATGCCTCACTGTGGTTTATCACCTCTAAGCACAGAACCCTTCCCTAGGCCACCTTTGATATGTGACACAGAACTAGATATTAGGCAACCCAGCTGCCAAATGGCATCTATCCCTTCACCCTGCACAAAATTGGGCTCCCTTGTATAGGTATGAGACTGCTTCTAGTTAGACCCTGTTTGCAGTGTTTATAGATTTGTCTGTCTCCATATACTAACCTAGGCAGGAAAAATGACTGTAATTTTTTTCATAGATTTTCCCATCAGAGCTTGGTCTGGTATGTTTCCTAGATCTTTGTGAAGGAGTAGTGGTAGGAAGCTAAGCTCCCCAGTTTTTCCTGATACTCCAGTTTTCTAAGCAGCACCATTCTCTAATTCTTTAACTATTTTCACTATTTTTCAATGGCTGAGTTCTATTTTTTTTCATTTTTAATCTTAGTGTAAGTTATAAAGTCTAAAAACCGAACATGGTTTTCTGGTTCCTTATTAAAGACCTTGTTCAGTTTCATGTAAACAGAAAAAAAAGTACTTAATATACATTTTTCCTCTCAGTCAAGGGGGAAAAATGGCTTAGTCTTCTGGCCCATGAGGTAAACTAAATTAACAGGAGCTCTTTAAAGAGTATATTCTAGGACGGGTAGGTGGAGCAGTGAATAGAGCACCAGCCCTGGAGTCAGGAGGACCTGAGTTCAAATCTGGCCTCAGACACTTAACACTTACTAGCCATGTGACCTTGGACAAGTCATTTAACCCCAATCGCCCTGACATCCCCCCTGCAAAAAGCAAAAAAAAAAAAAAAAAAAAAAAAGAATACATTCTACTTCCCATCTCTGTGTCTTCATAATGGCTAAAATGCTTGGCAAGTACTACTTTTTCACTTCTATACTACAGAATACACTCCCTTCCTTCAAGATACAACTTAGGCACCACCTGCTAATACAGAATTTCTTAATACCACCCCTAACTGCTAATATCCTCCCTCCCAATCTTACATTTAACTATTTTGTAATTATTCTGTATATAAATGGTATACATACATGTTGTTCTCCCCAGCAGGATGCAAGATCCTTAAGAGCAGTGACTGTTTTATTTTTATTCTTTGTATTTCTAGTCCCTAAAGTTCCTGGCATATATTAGGAACTTAATGAAAGTTTGTTAACTGAAGTTAACTCATAGGAGTAAAGTTTCTCTTTGCACCATTACATACTACTACTCCACATACCTAGCAAACGTAAGACAGAAGGATCAAGTGTCCTCCCTAATGAAACTGGGAGGAGAGGTAGCAGGGGGGAGAGGTGTGATACTAAATAAAAATTCCAAACAATATCCTGACATTTACTGTATTATCAGAGGCAGTCCCAGAGTCAATACTGGAAAAGTAAGACCCCTGACTTGCTTCTGCCAGGATCCAAATTATGGGATAGAGCAAAGTGTTTCCTCTCCTTAGCTTCCCTCACTAAATGGTAGGTGAACATTTCCCAGAAGGCAAAAGAATATCAAATTCATATTTCTGCTCTAACCTAAACTATGACTGATTCCTGCGGAATATTGCTTTATTTAGTAGGCTCTATGCAGAACCAAGCTCAAGGTAATGACAATTAATATATTTTAATATTAATTATTAATAGAATTTTAACATATTAATATGTTAATAACAATATATTTTAACTATTCAAAACAAAATAAAACATTAAATGCCTACTATGAGCAAGGTACAGTGAGTTATGTAGTTATTTAGGTGATACTGGACAAAATTATTCAAGCCTCATAATGAGTAAGAACTTCTTAAAAAAATTAGTAAGCATACTGTTAAAGAAAGGACCACCATAAAACTGATTGGCATGTTACCTTTTTGGCACTTTCCGGACCTGCTTCATCAAAGCGAAATCGAACAATTCTGAAATCTTTGCAATAAATTATTAGCTCTGTTGGATTAAATTTCAGTTTCTGGTTGGGACCTAGGATCTTCTGTTTCCTTTTGTTGTCATTTACTGAAATGAAAGAAGATTTTAAAGAAAGAACATTGTTTAAATTATGTTTTTAAATACATAATCATCACCACTCACCATTGAAACTGCCATAATTTGAGCACTAAATAATTTAGGCTTTCATCTAGTCTTTAATGTTTTTCATCTGTCCTTGAGTCTATTTTGGGGAAGTTGGGGGTTGACTACGTACAACTAGATAAACATTTTTCAAATTAAACAACTACTAAAATATATCACTATCTCAAATATAATAGGAATCACCAAGGCAATATAAACATTTATATCTATGCTACAATAATAATTTCCTTTATATATATATATATATATACACACACATACACATATATGTATATATATACACATACATATATGTGTATGTATATATGTATATATACACACACACACACACATAAGTCATTCATTTTGTATGTCCTATGAGTTAAGAATGATTTTTACAACATATAAATGTAAATGGTTTTAACAAAATGACAGGCAATGGGTTGGATTTGGTGCAGGAGTCCTAATTTGCCAACCCCTAGAATAGTGTCTCAGGTTAATGAAGCAATCTTGTGAAATCGGTAACACAAATATTATCCTGATTTTAGAGATAAGGAAATAAATGCTCAAGAAATTTCAAATAAAATAACCAAGATCACATGGGCAGCACACGCATGAGTGAGGATTTGAAACCAAGCATTGTCTCCAAAGCCCAGCACTCTTTTCACTTACAATGTTGCTGCAAAATAACAGTTTCAAATTAATTCTTTTAACTTTGTTATTTAGATTCATAATCCTGTTGAAACAGAAGTAACATTTGACATTAAATATAAACTTTGATGAAACTTTTTACTCATCAAAAAATTTACGGAAATCTAATCCAAGTTACTTTAGACTCTTTGAATCAATATTTTAATTCCTAGGCAAAATAAACTTGTTAAAAACAATTTACTAAGAGTATGTACATACCTGTTACAATTTGCTCAATACATGTTAAAGGGACATCATGTTCACCAAGGAGAAGGTTTTTATAATGAAATTTCTGAAATTAAAAAAAATATATATTTCTGCTTAAAAAATTTTCAGTCATATCGAGTTATATACCTATATACTAAACTCTAAAGAAGTTTTTATGGAACTTTTAAAAGTAAGGAGAACAAAAAATAAAAAGTGTGCAGCCAAGGTACAGGAGCCATATGGGCCTACATCATTACTACGATAGTCCAGACTTAGGATAAACTGTAGTCTCGTCAAGATTTCATGTGGAATAAAGTGGATTAAAATGTGTAAGGCAGGAAAAGTGCAGTGTTATTTGTTCCTGCTGCTTCTTTAAAAGTCTTTGCTGTTTTCAGTTGTATTAATCATGTCCAACTCCTTTATCACCTTATTCTGGGGTTTTCTTAGCAAAGATATCAGAGTGGTTTGACATTTCCTTCTCCAGATTATTTTATAGATGAAGAAACTGAGTCAAATAGGGTTAAGTGATTTGCCCAGAATCACACAGCTAGTAATGGTTAAAGGCTAGATGTGAATTTAGGTCTTCCTGATTCTAGGTCCCATACTTTATCCACTGCACCCCCAAACTGCTAAATGTCTGCCGGAGGTAATCATGCTTATGTGCTGTATTCCAGGGATAGCTCTGTATGAACTATAATCACATTTAAAGTGAACTTCGGAATATAATTCACTTTACACATAAATACTTACACCTACAGTGTACAGAAGAAAACATTTAGCTCTACCATCAAAATTATTCCTATTTCAATGAAGGTCTGGGTTTCTTTTCACTGCCATTTATGAAATCTCATGTTAATTGTGGAAAATTATCTCGAGCAAAATGCTTATTCAAGAATTGATTTTTTATTCAATTTTTAAAAATATAATTTGGTAAGCTACATTTTATTCACGCGCTTTTAGCATTTTTATTATTTTCAAACTTAACTACTCACTTGTGAAAAATTCTCATTATTGTCAATAGGATAATTTATAAAGATTTGTGATTACAGATTTGGGTTGATCTGTCCATACATGAATGGTCAGAGTTAAGGATGAAGTCAGAGCAGAAGGAATAAAATGATATATCACAGGAGTAGAATAAGTGTATCATACAGACACTGCCCTAACACAATGCTCAAACTCAGCACTTTTCAATGTAATATGGCCATAACGAAAAGTATTTATTTAAATATTACCATGTGCTAAGCACTGTTAAAGATAAGGAATATAAAAAAGACAGAATTCTGGCCTCGAAACAGATTACTACAATCTAGAAATGCTCACCTTGGGAATCTGATAGTAAGGAGAAATTCTAAATCAAAAGAGGAAATTGAACCTCTCTCTTTTCATGCCAAAAAACTGCAATAAGTAAAAAGTACTTTGATACAAATGTGATTTCATATTAAAAAGTTTAGATGGTGAAAAAATTGCTAGCACTGACATTTTCTCAAATAACTATTATTCATGTAATCAGAATGACAAGGAAAATGCTACACTCATCAAACAAGTCATTAAGATAAACTAAAGGCATATAAACACACACATGTAGATATACGTACATATACACTACAAATACTGTCCCTTAAATCCTATAAAAATACATATGTAATATATTGGCATTGCAGTGTTTATTATATAGAACATATGTATTCATATACATACATCTATACATAGGTGGACACACCATTTCATTTCATATTTGATACTTGTATTCAAATATTTCATTGAGAAACTAGTTTTTTAATAGAACTAAGAAATAAAAATTATATAATAACCAAAGTTAAACACATAAGTTAATTAAAAAACAAAACAATCTTCCTTGATGGGTTCTCCAGTTTACCTAGAATCTAAAGCCGGAATTTAATGGCTAAAGCCTTTTATAAAAACTAGCATTACATAAGTATGCCTCCTGCCTTTTGGCAAAGAGGTAGTGGACAACAGATGTAGTATGAGACATACATTTTCAAACATGACAAATGTGTTCATTTGTTCTGATTGACTCCTTGTGTAGGAGATACTAGGAAGTAATGGTGACGTAAAAAAAAGAACATTAATATTAAAACAATTTTAGGGGCGGCTAGGTGTCACACTGAATAGAGTACCAGCCCTGTGGTCAGGAGGACCTGAGTTCAAATCTGGCCTCAGATACTTAACACTTACTAGCCACGTGACCTTGGGCAAGTCACTTAAATTAATGCCAACTGCCCTACCTTTCCCCCTCCAAAAAAGCAAAAAATTAAAAAACAAATTTTAATATAAATGCATTCTACATAATTGGTTTCCAGTAAGTTGATATAACATTACAAAAATTTTCAATTCTATTTTGTAACATTACTCTAGAAAAAGACTTAATAAAAAAAAAATCTATTACAAAGTATAAATGTAAAAACATTTAGAATTCATACTTTGTTCTAAATTATGAGAATATGATTTTGTTTTAAAAATTTAATAAAATATTTTAATTTATGTAAAAGTTAAATACTTTTAGAATTGGAATAAAGAAAATAATTATTATCTAAGATGAAAATCCAAATTTCTTCTAATCCTCAAGCAAAGTAAATTCTAAAAGAGCATTACTTCATAGAAGAACACACCATATTCTCTCTGCATATCCAAAAATTTTCCTTAAACTGTTTTGAATTCTACTATCTTGTAAATGCTACAATTAACGTATTTGCTAAAGTAACAGATGTGTTATATTTTCCTTTGAACTCTAAATTATACAATAATATCTCAAATGGTAAAAGACATGTATTGTAAGAAACAAACCTGAAATGGCATTGGATCATCTGTAATAAATGAAATTTTGAAATTACTGCATATCAGCTTTCCCCACAGATCATACTGACTTGTGTCTGTTGCAATGCATTTCCTCACAAAATTGACTTCATTTACAACAATTTCTCCTTTAAAAAGAAAAAAAAGACTCAGTTAAATATTCTTACAGTTATAAATTTATTACATGCACTAAAATATATTAATATTGGGTAACATAATACTATAGCAGTGGTTCTCAACCTGTGGGTCTTGACCCCTTTGGGGGTTGAACGACCCTTTCACAGGGGTCACCTAAGACCATCGGAAAACACGTATTTCCCATGGTCTTAGGAACCCAGACACCGCTCCTCTGTCTCCAGGCGGGTCCACCCACATGCAGATACACCCACATAGGAGTATAAAAGGGGCGGGTCCACCCACATGCAGATACACCCACATAGGAGTATAAAAGGGTCGCAGCATTAGGAAGGTTGAGAACCACTGCACTATAGCCTATTTTTTAAACATTTCTGACACTGGCTTAATGATGATATAGTCTTCAGTTGCATCATAGACAGAAAATGAAATATATGCATAAGTCTACAGCATCTACATATAGGAAATACCTGGTATTTCACAAGTTCTAGGTCCTTTAGGCTAACTGATTCCTTTATTGACCTGAGAGCCCAAGACATAATGATATCTGTCAGAAGACACATATTAGTCAAAAGCAGGCCATGAACTCCCTCATCTTCATCTAAAAAATTACTAACATTCTCCAATCTCTCCTTCTGAGTCTGATCATATGGATCCCAACCCCTCTGCATGTACCCATGACTCTATCCTTTTTAATGTTCTTCTTAGACTGCCCCCCACAAAATCCTCTTCCTCGTCTCCCTATCTACTGATTCCTTTCCTACAAATAGACTAGTCTTATCTATCCTAAAAAAAAACAACAACAAACTAAAATTAATCTCTTTTTCTATCTCAGTCAAAATCCTAGCAAAGGGTGTGTACACTCAGTACCTCTACTTCCTCTTCTTTTATTTACTTCTTAAGGGACAGTTATCTGGCTTCCAAATTCATTACTCAACTAAAAATGCTCTCTCCAAAGTGACCAATGATCTCTTATAAATCCAATGGACTTTTTTTTTCAATCTTCCATCATTCTTGAATTCTCTGCAGCATCTCACACTGTTAACCATCCTCTCCCCTCTCTCTATTTTTTGACACTGATGTCCTCTGGTTCTCCTTCTACATATTTTTCTGACCATGCCTCAATCTTACTGACTTAACGACAAGCTGCCTAAATATGGTGCATCCTCAGACCCTCTTCTCTATATATACACTTTCTCATTTAGTAACACAGCTTTCATGGGTTTAATTATCTCAATACAGACATTCACAACAAATCGTAATATTCACAACATTACATCTTAACACAGAAAATCACAATATAGTGTTCATAACAGCTTAACATTAGATTGGCCACACAGTTTTCACTACAGTGGCCACAATAAGTAGAACAAGGAACAAAAGAATAATCATCTGGTTTCCCTAAGGGGGAAACCCTCCTCACTTAATCATTCAACCAATTCACAATACAATAATCTATCTTCCACTCATGGGGCAATCTTAACTTAATCACTCATCTAGCAATCAGTCACTAAGTATCATTAATCACAAGATACAAATCATTAGAAAATTACACAAACCCTACACCCCTCGGGTGTCTAGTAAACTCAATATCCAAGGAGAGGCCTTTTCTTCATCTTGACTCAGGGTGGTCTCTCAGATTCCCTGGATTCCCTTCCATGGTCCCAGCTCCTACCTGAATTCACCAGTCACCTGGATTCAGGGGCAGACAGCTTCCCAAGTCCTTGTCCAGTCCTCAGGGCAGTCCCTGGCACACACTTAAGTTTACAGGGTCCAGCACATCTCAAACCCTTCACCACTTATGTTGCTGAGAACTCAAAGATCAGCCAAGCCATGAACCAACAAAAGCTTATCCTGGTCCTGCTTCTTCAGTCCTCCAGCAGTTCAGCTGGCCCTAGGACCCAGGTGAAATCTCAGCCTTCCAGGTGGCCTTCACCAGATTCTGGTCTCAGGAAAACTCCCACTCTGTTCTCAGTCAGATTCCAGATGCTGGGAGCGAAACTCTCTCTCTCTCTCTCTCTTTCAAGAAAACTCCAACTCAGTTCTTCAGTTCAGCAGCCCAGCTTCCAGATCCTGGGGCAATCCTGCTTCCTCCAACAAGAGCCACCAGGAGGAAGATTCCCAATTCTGTCTCTCTGTCTCTAGAACTCTTCTTATTTACACTCGCTGGCCTCCGGTCTCAGCCAATTCCCTTCTGCCATATCAGCAACAGGGAGTTCAGGCCCTCTCAACAGGAGGCAGAGCTCTCACCTTCCATATTTAGCCCTAAGTTACTAAGGGCTAAGTATCTGCTAAATTGATTACTGTTACACAAGGAAAGGATCAGAACTGAAATTTAAGCCCTCAACTTAAAGCCCATTCAACTCCTAACTCTAAGACTTTTACAACACTATGCCACAAATGGTTGTAAGCAAGGAAGAAAGAGGGCTTTCAATTTATCAAACAAATGTAAAAAAAAAAAATCAATGCAATAAAGCGCGTATCTTCTTGGAGGCTATTTTTTTCCTCTTACACATATTTTCCCCCTCCCCTTTTTAAAAAAATAAAATTCTCATTGATATTTTTTCGGTTTTTAAAAAATCACCAAAATTTTCCCAATTTCTTCCTTCTTGTACCTCCCAGTGTCATCCCATTTAATAATTTTGTTTTTTTGGAGGGGGGCAGTCAAGGCAATTGGGGTTAAGTGACTTGCCCAAGGTCACACAGACAGTAAGTGTATCAAGTATCTGAGGCCTGATTTGAATTCAGGTCTTCCTGACTCCAGGGTCAGTGCTCTATTCACTGTGCAACCTAGCTGCCCCCATATAACAAATATTAAAATAAAAATCAAAAGAACCAATCAAGACATTAAAAGAGTCTGAAAATATGTGTAATCTAACTTACACATGGACCTCTCATGTCCACAAAGGCATGAAAGTGGAGGAAGAGAGTGGAAATCTATCTCTTCTTAGGAGTCACGGTAGTTCTTCGTAATTCTGTGATACCTACTTTTGATTGTTTTGCAATTGCTCTTTCCATTTACAATATTGTAGTTATAGTGTATGTTGTTTTCTTGGCTCTGCTTCCTTCATTCACTCTGTACCAGTTAATATAAATCTTTCCATGCTTCTCTAGCCATTCCCTAATGAATGGACATCCATGTTTGTTTCTAATTCTTTACTATCGCAAAAGGCATTACTATAAATATTTTAGTGCAAATGGAAATTTTCCTCTTCTCCTCCATGGCCTCCCTGGAGCACATATACCTAGCAGAAGAATCATCAGATCAAAGGGTATGGAACCGGGGTGAGGAACCTGGGGTCTTGAGGCCACATGTGGCCCTCTAGGTCCTCAAATGTGGCCCCCTCTTATTAAAAGGATTTGTTCTGTAAAACTTGAATCAGGAAAAAGGCCTAACCCAAGGACCTAAAAGGTCACAGGCAGCCTCTAGGTTTCAGTTCCCCAGCCCTGGTACGGACATTTTACTCACTTTATTTGCATCATATTGTTTGCTTCTCTCAAAGATTCCCTTTAAAGGGAGTTCAGAAGACAGCCATTCTTCATTTCCCCCTAGCTGCAGCGGCCTCCATGCTGGGCACCCTGTGGACTGTCTTTCCTGCACAGATTGCTAGCACCCTGAAGACAGTGAAGGTCCCTTTTTCTTATCTGTATCCCCGGTACTTAGCATGGCAGCTGGCACAGAGTAGGCACTTAGTGTTTATGGCATTTATATTTCTCTTCTAATTAGTGGTTTTAAGCATTCTTTCATATGATTAATAACCTGCCATATTGTTTCTAATAAATTATCTGTTTTCTCATCTATAACAGCAGAGGAGAAGGCAGAAGAGGGTCACTGATAGAGATGAGCAGTATGAGAGCAGTAAGAAATAGCTCTCAGTGAGGGAGGAGACAAAAAAAAATATAATTAAAAAGTCATTTAGTGCTAGGACAGATAACCCTACCAACTGAGTTTACTAATGAGATTAATGATATTCATAATAATACATCAACAAGTATTTATTACGTATCTACCAAATGCCAGGCCCACAACTAAGCACTAGGGATATAAATACAAAACAAACTTTCTCTCCTCAAGGACCTTACATTCTAATGGCAGAGAAACATGCACCTTTGAGTCAATATAGAATATGTATAAATTGAATACAAGGTAATTTATGGATGGTAGTAGTAGCCAGAGATCAGGAAAAGCTTCATGTAGAAAGTGATACCTGAGTGGAGTTTTGAAGGATTCCAAAAAGTAAAGGTAAGAGTACATTCCAAGTATAGAAAACAGCATAAAGGACTGTATGGAAAATGAGAATAACGTGTAAGAACAAAACTAGGAAAGGATCAGGTTGTGAAGACCTTTAAATGTGAGACAAAGGAGTTTACATTGATACTAAGGGTTATGTAGAGAGTCACTGGATTTCAGGGAAGGGGACATAATGAGGACAAATTAGAATATGGAAAGATTTGAGGCAGGCTGACTAAATTGATGGATACTGCAAGAATCTAGATGGGGTTCTGAACTAGGATGATGCTGTGTAAGTTAAAGAAAGGAGACTTATGTAAGAGATATTAAGATGATAGAAATAGCATGACTTGGCAATTGTATGAATATGTGAGATGAGAGTGGCGAGTCAAAGGTAACGTGGAGATTGTCAACCTGTATGACTGGAAGGATGCTGGACAAAAGTTCAAAACTGTGGCAGTTTTAAGGAGAAAAATAATGAGTTCTTTTTTGGACATGCTGAGTATGAGATGGCTATGAAACACCAGGTTCAAAATGTCTAGTAGGCAGTTCATGATGCAGGAATGGAGTTGAGGTGACAGTGTGGCTGGATCAGTAAGTCTGGAAGTCATCTGCATAGAGTCAACAGCTAATCAAGAAGCACTTATTAAGCACTTACTATGTGCCACCCATTCCACCATGGGCAGTTTTCACATGCTTAGAGTAGACAGCCCCCTAATTCACCAATGGGTCTGAGATCCCTTTATTACCCTCAACCTGGTTTAGCCTGTCTGCCAAAATGGTTTACCAGGGTGTGGCCACTGCACATGCTACTGCTTCTTGGAGCCACAGGTGAGACTTGGGAAGAACAGGTGGAAAGCAAAAGGTGAAAAGCAATCCTGGAAAGGGCTTGGCATTATCCATCTCTATAAAAGTAAAGGAAATAGACTGTCCTGTGACAATCACAGGGAGGTCTCTTAGTCACTGCTGGCAAGATTCTTTACAGAGGCCTCCTTAATAGGCTGATTCTTCACCTAGAAGATGGCCATCTATCTACCTGAGAGCCAGTGCAGCTTCAGAAATGGCCGAGGAACAGTAAATATGGTGTTTGCTGCCTGACAACTCCAGGAGAAAAGCCAGGAGCAGAACAGAGGTCTGTACACAACGTTTGTAGATCTGATCAAAGCCTTTGATACTGTTGGTCTTGAGGGCTTATGGAAAATTATGTCAAAATTTGGTGGCCCGAAGTTCATGAGTATTGTACACCAGTTTCATGACAGCATGCTTGCTGGAGTTCCAGATAATGGACAGTGCTCTCGTGCCTTCCCAGTCACCAATGGAGTGAAACAAGGCTGTGTGCTTGCTCCCATGCTTTTCAGCATGTTTTCAGCCATGTTGTCAAATGCTTTCAATGAGGATGAGCACAGCATCAAGGTCACCTACTGCACTGATGGTAAATTCTTCAATTTGAAAAGGCTACAAGTCAAGACCAAGGTAAAGGGAGTGCTGGTGCAAGATTTTCTGTTTGCAGATCATTGTGCGCTCAATGCAGCCTCTGAAGCTGAGATGCAACAAAGCATGAATCAATTCTCTGTTGCCTGTGCTAATTTTGGCCTAACAATTAATACCAAGAAAACACAGGTGTTCCAACAACCAGCACCACACCATCCATACGTGGAACCATCAGTTATAGCAAATGGAGAAGTTTTGAATGCTGGGGATAAGTTCACTTACCTAGGTAGTATACTTTCCGGGGATGCACACATTGATAACGAGGTTGACATATGCATTGTCAGAGCTAGCTCAGTGTTTGGGAGGCTCCAAAGGAAGGTATGGGAGAGAAGAGGTATTAGACTGACTACCAAACTGAAGGTCTACAGAACCACTGTGCTGACCTCATTGTTGTATGCCTGTGAAACCTGGACAGTCTACCAGAGTCATGCCAGGAAACTGAGTTGCTTCCATTTGAATTGTCTTAGGAAGATTTTGAAAATCACCTGGCAGGATAAGGTACCAGACACTGAAGTCCTTACTAAACTGCCAAGCATTCAAACTCTGCTTCCAAGAGCACAACTACAATGGGTTGGCTGCACTGTTCAAATGCAAAACGTATGCTTGCCAAAAAGACTGTTTTATGGAGAACTCACACAGGGCAAGGGTTCACATGGTAGTCAGAAGTGATACAAGGACATTCTTGAGGTCTCTCTCAAGAACTTTGGAACTGATTGTGTGACACAGAAGAAGACACTGGCACAGGACCACTAAGTATGGCGTGCCCACATCAGAGAAGGTGCTGTGCTCTATGATCAAGGCAGAACTGAAGCAGCTCAAAGGAAATGCAGGATGTTCAAATTTAGAGATTCCACCCCAAATGTTCACACAACTATTTGTGCCTGACTTGTGGTAGGGCATTCTGAGCTTGTATTGGAGACACGCTAAAACTTGAGTTTAGCATGGTGATGTCATTTTGGGCCTCTTCCAGAACAAAGGACAACAACCAATCACGTGTCAAGCATTGCACTAACTTTTGGCGATACAAAAATGGGCAAAAATACAGTCTTTGCCTTCAGAGAATTTACATTTTAACAGGGAAGACAACATGTAAATAACTAGGTACATACATGATACATATTATAATGTAGACTGAAGACACTTTTTGTGGGGAATGTATTAGTAGCTGAAGGGACAAGGAAATGCCTCCTTGGAGTAGTGAGTGAGCTTAAAGTACTATGACCTGAGGAAGATCAGTGGAGGGAAGTCAGGGAAACTAATTAGCAGAAGTGATGGGGTAGAGTATTCCAGGAGACAAGTTGGGCAAAAGCAGGCAAGTGTTTTTGAAATGCAGAATGTATAGAGGAGAGTAAGATATAAGGAGACTGAAAAGATAGAAAAAGGCCAAGTTAAGAAAATTTTTAAAAGCCCAACAAAGGAACTTCAGTTTGACTATGGGTATAATTATAAGACGAGTCAACATAATATATTTGAAAAAAAGTCTCCATTCCCTTCAAGGCTCAGCTCAGGAGCTATCTCCTTCATGAAGCTTTCCGTTTTTCTATATATACTATCCATCCTCCAAATTTTCTTGGAGCAGGTTATATAGATCCCTTTGCTTCCATCACACCCTTCCTCATATGATGCTTCTTTGTATGTAAATCATTTTTAAAAGACAATCATTTCCTTAAGGTCATGGATTATGTCATTTTTTCATATTTATATCCTCAGAACTTAGCATATTTTTTTCCTATGGAGAAAGCAATTAATATTTAACTGAATTCAAGATTCTGAGCCTGAGATGGTGATGTACTCACAAGACAAAGAGTCCAAGAGGTCAGATTCTATTTTGGAAGGGAAAAGAAGAGGACTAGTTTTTATTTATGTGGATATTAAGATGACAGTGGAAAATGTCAATGAAAATTTACAGCAGCAAAAAGAAATAACTGGCCTAAAGCTCAGTGGAAAGTTTGAACAATGTCAGAGTTCAGATATGTTAATTTAGGAGTCATCAGCAAAAAGATTTGAGCAGAAACCACGAGAATGTATGTTTTCTATGAAAGACAAAAGTGGAAGGGGGTAGATTGGCGGATAGAAAATAAGCACTGCACTCCTAGAAAATGTCCTCACTGTGGAGTAAGGAACAGGGGAGAGAGAAGAGTAGCGATCAAAGTAAAAAAAAAGTGTTTGAAGAGATAGGAGAATAATAGTATGGTATCAACTATGCCAATGGAAGACACAATTTAAAAGTGGAGTGGATAGTCAAAATTATTAATACAGGCAAGAGTTCAAGGATCAAGACAAATGAAAACTACTACAAGATTTGTCAAGAAGAGGGTCATTTTTGACTAGAGAAAAATCAGGGTCAATAAAATAGCAGCAGATAGCTGAGGGGTTACGGATAAAGCAGGGACAAAAAAAAGAACAGAGTTACACAATAATAATATTCTACATCTGTAAAAGTAAAATCAATTTTCAAATGACTAGTAAATCTTAGTATTTGTCATATGTTAAGAAATCCTATATGTTTCAGTAAAATTTTGCAGATTTAAGATGACTTGGTTATAATGAAACAGAAGTATAAACAGGTCACAGCACTGCTTTCCCAGTAAATATAATACATCAAGTTAAATAGGAATGTAATGGGAAGAGGACTGAATTTCAAGTGCTCAATTTGGGGTCACAGTATCTGAGCTAGAATGCTGCTCTACCACTAAACTATCTGTGTGATCCCAGTAAGTTCAATTAACTTCTGCTGGGTCTCAATTTCATCTATAAAATGAGAAGGGTTGGATTAAATGACCTGTAAGGTCCTCTGAAGATCTAACTCTATTATTTTGTAATCACTTTGACAAGATACCAACTAATTTTTAAAATTCACATTAAAGTAAAATTGTTTCTAATCATAATGTAATATGTCACATAAAAGGAATGTTAATTTTTAAAACAATATCTAAGATTACTCACACCCAAAATAAAAACCAAACAATCCAACTCTCTAATTCCTCTCACAGCTCTGAGAAAGGGGAAGTTAAATGGATGGAAAGGCTTTTATTTTCACATACCCTAATAAGTTTTCCCTCAGCCTTAGCCTCTATTTTTTAAAAGTGAGTACCACTTGGATATGATCTGGTTATCTCTTTATTTGCCTACTAAACTAAGATTTCCATAATAACTAGTATAATGACTCAGATCTACAATCTCATTAATCTGAAAGCTCTCTCCAATAACACTGGTAGGAACCATCCATGCCTGTCCACCATATGCAACTCTCGTACACAAGACTATATCAAAACAATCAAATCCTAAACATTTGGTGATATAATCAAAGGCACTTAGCTATATAATTCACGATAAGAGCACTGAAAAACGGAACTTTTAAAAGCAAACCAAAACTAATTTAATTAAAATCTTCTGGGTACAAGCGTTTGCTTAGAATTAACAGCATCTGATACTTATATCCTGCTTCAAGCTTTACAAAGCATTGTATATACATTATTTCATTTAATCTTCACTTAATCTTCATTTAATCATTAAGAGTCTTATGAGGTAAGTACTCAATACTCACACTGATCTGTTATCTCATACATAAAGACACTTCCTAACCCAAAATGCAGACAAAGTGTAAATAGTAAGCCCACACATTTCCTTTCCCTAAATTTGCCATGAGGGATAAATCCATCGTTCTAAGGGCCTTTCTCACTTTCACTGGACAAAAGTCAAGGATGCCAGAGGTAAGTACTACACATATTATTACCCCTATTTTACAGATCAGAAAACTAGAGCTAAAAGACATGACTGACTTGTGGTCATATAGCTAGGAGTCAGAGCTGAAATTTGAAACCAGGCCTCTCTGACAGCAAGTCTAGCACTCTTTCTATTATGCCACAAGACCTATAAAATACTTTGTGTATTTCATGATCTTACTTTTTAAAAAATAATTCAATAATTTAAATAATTAGATAATTCATCGTGTATGGAAATATTAATGCATCTAAATTTATATTTAACTTAATTTTTAAATATGTATTTCCTATTATATCCATTCATCTGGTAAACAGTATTTTTTTTCCTCCCAAAATGACACTTGAGGCCACAAAATCATTATAGGCCTTGATTCCTTATTTAATAGTTTACTTAGCAAACAAAAAATATCTTTCAAAGGTGCTGAAATAAAATATTTTAAAATGAGGATAAAGAAATCTATAACAGCACAAAATAAATTGGTCTAATTGCTCCTTTTTATGTTAGAAACTAAGTCCTATTTGCTTTTTAAGATTCTTGCGCTTAAAAGCCTGGTATACAAATAAGTACTAAGAAAACTGGAAAGAAACTTATTCAAAAATAACATTTTGTATAAATACACTATTAACTATCCTAAAATGGTTTCCAAAGGATTCCAAAAGGAAAAATATTTACAATAATTTCCATTTAAAAGCAACTTGCCTTAGCCAAGAATCCAGTTACTCCTATAATAATAAACTCCCCTAGATTTACTACTTGGGATAAGGCATTACTTTAATGAAATATATTCAGCTTCAACCACACAGCCACACAGCCAAATACAGTTCTCAAAATACCTTCAAAGAGGTAAAACAGGTGTAGAAGGCAGGATGATGCCTGAGGCAGGTTAAAAATCTGGGGTGGGTGTGTAGATCCCTAAAAAAAATGTATAGAAAAGTGTTTTTTCCTTATATACAAGATTTTTTTTCAATTAAATATCTTTCAATCCCATACATACAAAATCTTTTTAATCTGGTGTTACCTATTTTGGAGTTGATCCAGTCAATTTCTCATTTAAAAAGTGACCTTTAGAAATGTTGGCCAAAATTGACTATACTATCTAGATATCAGAGATGAGAGGGTCTCACAGATCATTTAGTCAAATCTGTTCCTGAAGCATGACTTTCCTCAACTACATCCCTCGAGTGATTATGCAAACTGCTTAAGGGCCTTGGGTCACCAGAAACACCAGAACTACACCCACGGAAGCAGCTCTTTCTTTTTTTAATCATTCCAATTCAATTCAACTTAGTTCCACAATTACTTAAGTAACTATTTCACATAAGGCCCCAGGCTAGGATACAAAGGTAGAAATGACAGTTCTAGTCCTCAAGGAGCTTTTCATTCCACTGGGAGATTCCACAAACATTTATTAATCAACTTGCTAGTCACAGGAGATAAGACAAAACTGTCTCTACCCTCAAGGAGTTGAGCTTACTTCAGGGACACAAGTTAAGTAAACACAAAACAAATTCAAAATAACGAAAAGTAATTTCAAGAGAGAATGTTTTGGTAATTGGAGGAATAACAAAAAAGACCTGTAGGCAGTCATACCTCAGTTTGAAAGAAATTAGAGATTCTAAGATGGGGGTAGGGGTAGGGAGACTTCAGACATAGGGGACCAACTGTGTAAAGGCCCAGAATAAGGAGATAGGATAACATGTAAAGGGAACAGCTGGCAGGCCATTTTGACTAGATTGAAGAATGTGTGAAGAAAAGAAACACTAAATAAAACAGTTAACAAAGGAGAGACCTATGGTAGAGCTATCAGGGTAAAGCAATTTATATACCCATTCTAAATCTGTAATCTGGTGCCTCCGTTCCTGTTCCCCCCACCCCACCCCACCCCAAAACATGACAACAGAGAGACAGAGCTCTACAATAGATGCTAAAAGCAGGAAAAGGCTTCTAACAATCTACCTGTGTGACCTTGAGCAAATCACTTAATCTTCCAGGATCTCAGCTTCCTTATACTGAAAAGTGAAGAGGCTGGTCCAGATTGTCTAGGTAGAATCTAGGAGGTCCCTTCAGGTTCTAGATCTATGATCCTATTGTCATCCAAGCTATTTTATTGTTCTCTTTTATGAGTTAGCTGTGGTTTCTGCCCTTAAGGAGTTCACATTCCAATGGAGAAAACAACATTTAAAGAACTAAATAAGGAAGGCACAGCAAAGGCAAAGGCTGTAGATAGGTTAAAAAGGATCAAAGAGCAACTGAGAAAAGGCCACCTGATTCAGTAAGAATTCATTGGTAAACTTTGGAGAAAGAAATTTCAGTTCAATGATAGTCAGAAGCCAGACTGGAGAGGGTTTGTAATTGAGTGGAATTGAGAGAGGAAGTAGATGCAGAGAGGACAGATAAAATCAAGTGAAGGTATTTTAAGGATGAGGAAGATGTACACTGGGGTGAAAATCTTTGGAATAACTGCTGTGTTGAGTGGAAGTGCAAACCAATTAGGGATGTATAAAATGCCTTGCTGAAGTGGTTAGGATTCTGCAACAAACCTGTACTGGATAAAGACAGCATAATTTCACAATTTTCTCCAGTTTCATTCAGTAGCACGGGAATAGAAGCAAAGGCAAAGAACAGTGGGACCAACCCCAGGTTGGGGGCTGATGAGCATGACTAGAGATAGGACAAGGAGGTAAGGAATTCAAGCACTGGATAGTACAGAGTAAAACTGATTTACAAAAAGGTCAAGATGGGCAAGGAAGCCAGCTAATGCAGCAGTGACCACCTGGGAAAGAACTGAGGGGTGGAAGGTTTAGAAGACATAAGGACAAAGAACAAGATCAGGACTGTAAAATATAGGGAAAGATGGAATGCTAAATAGTTACGGTCAGATAAAGGAAGTCCAGGGTTCACAAACATTAAAGTACAAAACTTGTTAGTGATGGTAAGAGCAAGGGTATGATCATTTCTGTGTCTGAGGTGTAGTAGAGGAGTAGGTAGGTCATAGGTGAACTGAGGAAAGGAGAATTTAGAGTAGTGGAGGGAGTACCAATTTGTATGTTGAAATCTCTTAATATGAGGGCAGAAATTAGAGAATAAAGACTGAGAGCCTGACACTGAGAAATATACAATGGTCACATAAGGAAAAGAGACTTTATTAAATGCCTTGTTAAAATCCAGGTACATAACTTGGGCAAGTCACTTAACCCCAATTGCCCTGCCTTCCCCCCTCCAAAAAGACAAAATACAAATAAAATCCAGGTAGATGTCTATTTAACTTATGTTATCTTGGCAAAAAAGAAATGAGTTTAGAATAGCATTTATTGTTCTTTATGAACCCATAATGACTGACAGAGATCACGCCTTTCCTTTCTAAGTTCTCATTAAGTTACCCTTTAATAGAATACTCTGAAATTCTGTCAGGTATCAAAGTCAAACTCATTGGTCTATAATTTGAAGAAACTACTTTCTTCTAATTTCTGAAAACTGGGACAATAGCACTAAAAAGCCTCTGGCTTTACTGTCAGAGAGGTAGGTTCCAAGCCCAGCTCTTTCAATACTACTGATATTGACCTTGGGCAAGCTGCTTCACCTCTCTGATCCTCAGTTTCTTCTATAAAATGAGGGGCTAAACAAGACAGTTTCTAAGGCACACTGTAATTTCACCAAAGATCCCAGAGAGTTGCCTACTTCTAGTCATATCACAACTCTCTCCATGCTTCCTCAATGATCACTGACAGCAGTCGGTGACGATATCTGCAAATAGTTTTAACTCTCCAGGTAGAAATTCATCAAAGATAGGTGACTGCTACTCCTTCAAGGCAGCTAGGTTCTCTTATCATCTACACATTATCTTAGATTTTAACTGCCTATTATTCACTTTTATCAACTTCCCAGTATACCAAAAGATTTAACAAAAGTCTCTTTACTTAAATTTATTTTTCTTTTTTAAAAGGTAAAGTTCATAGGATGGGGTATAGTGTACATATTTGATATAAAAAAAGCATCCATAAAACATTTTTTAAAAACACATGAAAATAATATTGATAGTAGTTAACTCAGTGGTTTACTGTGAAATTCAAATGAAGTAATATATGTTTAGTGCTTCAATGCAAAGTGCTATGTAAATGTCAGTAATAATTCTTTTTCTGACCCATAACTTCTAAGGCTTTTAATTTCAGATATTTTTAAAGTTTAGAAGTAGCTGGTTCAGGGCTTTATCTTTCATGACAAGTCTCATTCGTCATGACACTCCTTTGTTCTCAGTTATTTATTCTCCTTTCAAGTTGAAAAGCCAGTCAGCCTCTTTTGAGACTTCCTCCTTTTGTCCCTTGATATTTCAGTATATCTGATCTCTGATATGAGGACTCCTTTCAGTGATACAGTATGCAAGTCATCAATATCTACTTATTTTGTAAAAAAATGTCCTCCCATAAATTTTCAACTAGGAATCCATTTGACATATTACAGCAGTGGTTCTCAACCTTCCTAATGCCTCGACCCTTTAATACAGTTCCTCGTGTTGTGGTGACCCCCAATCATAAAATATACCATTAAAAAAAACCATAAAAATATTTTCATTGCTACTTCATAACTGTAATTTTGCTACTGTTATGAATCTATCTGATATGCAAGATGTATTTTCATTTTTACAAACTGAACATAACCCACAGGTTGAGGACCAATGTACTAGAGGCTTTCCTCTACATCTCTTGATAGTACATAAGAGAAAATGGAAGTTAAGATTTCACTTTTACAAGAGGACTATCCCAACCTCCCTTTCCAAACACAGATTCTTGTACTAAAGTTCCTCGCGACAATTGGTCATTGCTAGTAATACTTTGCAGTATACTTACAATCATAGATAGAGGGCTAGACTTGCAGTAAAAACAAAAAACAAAAAACATGGGTTTAGTATTGTCTCAGGTACATACTAGCTATGTGGCAATGGACAACTACCTTAACCTTGCAGAATCCAAGGCAACTCTCTAAGACTACAAGTTATAAAGACTACAAGTGGTGGAAGAAAGTTTTAATACCAGGAATAACCCACACAGATAATCACAGGTTCAAAAAAAACCCCCAAAACAAAAATACAGCTACAGTATGTCTTTCCATTGCCATTTCAGGATGTATTTTCATTGTTACAAATTGAACATAACCCACAGGTTGAGAACGGCTGCTCTATATCTTTCTGCAAAATGGTAAAGATGTGGTCCACTGCAGAATATCAGTTACAAAAAAGCTTGTCTTGTTCCCTACTAACACCTCCAAGCTGTCATTGATGCCTAGATGAATCTCTGAGATTCTGTACAGATAAGAGAGCAGTTGTTCTCTCTGCTGCCTTTTTTTTAGTATTAATGAGGTCAGGTTTTTTCCCCCCTCACATCTTTCTCTTCCTGTCAACATTCTCACAATGTTGTTGCATTCGGCACAGCTCTCCTTTATAGATACTAGGTCCAATCTTGCTGCTTTCCCCATCTTTGTTCTCTTTAATGTAATTTTCACCTTTCCTATAAACATATAGGAGCATATAGTATTAGAATACAAATATAAAGACTCTATAGTCCTGTTATAAAAATCCTTACAAGTCATTTCCAATTTTATACTTCTTGTCCTGCTTCCATTGTCATACTTAAATATGCTCAGGATGACTGTGTTAAGTTGGATCTCAAGAAAAATTCTGTTAACTAATTTTAAATCTCCTACTCCCCACTGCTTTATGAGGCAATACTGCTCATAATCCATCATCCTGGGTGAGATTTTGCAAACAAGTTTATATTCTTAATTAGAGAGGCCTTTGGCTACAATTTCTCTCCAGCCAATTGCCTTGCTAAGGCACTTTTTAATGTCTTGTTTGGGTTCTTTTTGTTCCCTTGTTATAGCAATTGATTAACATTAAACTTCTACATAAAATTATAATAATTGGTGCTGAGGCTATTCTATTGTCCTTTACCCATTTTTGTTATCGATTACTTATTTAAATACTTCAAGATTGAATTGTTTCAACCATATGTCATATCTTTTTCTCAGAATTATTCTTCTAGCTTCTTTACCAATTTTTATCTTTACTGACAATATGGCTGTCTGCATGTAGACAAGCTGATTCAGGAATGACTCAAATACCAACAATCTTTCTGTCTGTTAAAATATAGGAAATTTCATTTCTTGTGATGTTATTCGCTGTTCACCAATTCTTTTCTCAAAGAAAATATTCACGCTATCTGGGCATGTCTACAAGTTTTTGCTTTCTGTCCTTTCTGAACCATGGTCAACAACTGTATGAGAAATGCTTAATTACTAAGAGGTATATAATATAAAGTGAAACAACTCTTGAGGTTTTACCCCATACCCTTCAAAGTAACAAAATGATTTCAGATGGAAACAAAGTTGGATTATCCGTGATACATTAATATACTGTTAATTAAGTTATGGTCAGTTCCACAGTTCTGGAAAATAATTTAGAATTATGGGATTTAAGTCAATAAACTGTCCATACATACCCCTTTGACCTGGTGATCCACTATAGGAAATATACCTCAAGAATGCCAAAAGCAGAAAGATTTACATAATTTTTATATTTGTATATAACAATATGTACAACATATTTACATATAATATGTACAATAAATACATATATTTACATATAATAAAACATTCATAGCAGCACTATTTCTGGTATCAAATAACTAGACATTGATGAATTAAGAGAAAGTTCACCAAAGTGAAGCACATGAATATAAAGTATTACTGTACTGCAAGAAGTAGAAAAAAGGAATTTTTAGTATAACAGTATAGAAACTTGTTTGAACTAATACTGAGCAATGACGGCAGAATCAAGAGGACTATATACATAATGACTACAACAACATATAAAAACAGCAATAAGCTTATATGCAAAAAAACAAAAGAAGGAACATATTTCTTTCAATAGAGAAGTGTGAGAATATGGGGGTGGAATGTTTCACAGGCTGTCAGATGTGGTAACCGGGGTTAGTGGGAGAGAGACGTCAGAAAATGACAGGTGTAAAAATATGAGGCATAAAAAAACTAGCAAATCACTTATTTTACAGTTTTATTCCAATGATAAAAAATTAAAAGCATTTGAATTTGGTTATTAGGTCCAAACTAAGTAAATGGTTACTATACTTGGATGAATCTATGATTTTATATTTTAATTCTTAAAGAATTCACAATTGGGGTAACCGAATTTAGTTCGGTGAACTAAATGTCAAAGTCAATACACATAATATAATACTAAGGAAGGTAGCTGAGATATAGTAGAAAACAGATTGAATCACGAGTCAGAAGACCAGAATTTTAGGCACTACCATTTCATATATTGTATGACTTCACCTTTCTGAGCGCTGTTTTTTTCATCTGTAAAATGAAAAATTCATCTTGACTCTCAGCATCCCTAGCTCCATCTAAGGCTCAGTTCAGCTGTCCCTTCTGCATAAGGCCTTTCTTTATCCTTTCAGCTTGAGTGCTCCCCTGCCTCCAAGGAAATTCCTTTGAATATACAGTCTACATACTTCGTACTTATCTATGTATTCATTTCTGCTTTGGAGATAACCTCTTTAAAGACAAGAATTGTTTTAATTGTGTCTAATTTAATACCCAGCACCTAGTATGGTGCCTGGTACACAGTAGGCACTTGATGTCTTTTAACTCTAAATATTATGATTCTTAATCCTTTGACAATTATATTTTGTTCACAAGCTTATCTGAAGTCACAGGTGACATGGCTGAGTTTTTCTTGGTTTCTGGATTCAATAAAAGCCAGGGCCAGTTTCTAACTGCAGTATATTGTTCAACATCTTCTAGAAAAATGTCTAACTCTTGCTCTTTAGGTGGCCCTGAAATCTTATTGATGAAAATTGAGGGTGGAGAGCCAAGAAAGAAAAAGGAAAAACATAAAAAGACTTGTTTTGGGCAAGTATCTTGGTTTTATTCATCTCTGTACAACCCAAATTGCCTTGAATATAGTAGACAGTCCCTAAGTGTTTGGTGAATAACAATGGTAAATGAAGTATTTTTCAGAAAGTTAAAGCAAAAATACATACTAAAATTTTAATCTTTTAAGTGTAAAAATCTAATTATTTGCAAGGTAGACAAATAACTTGAATAATTTTGACATTAGGCAATGGCCACTCAATTTAATTCTAATGTTTTTGTCAGTGTTTACTATTCTTTATATTGAGGGAAAAAAGTTTCAGGGTTTTAATAACATAAGTGAAAAGCATTTTTCAAAATAAGTAAAATATATAATCCTATTATGATTTGATAAATCATGAAAATATCTTTAAAAATCAAAATTTGGAACCTTTACTTGTTTGGAGAGAATCTAAAATTTTAGGCAGCTCAAAGGCACACATTTGAAAGCAGCACTGGCTTCATACTTAGAAATAGTATACAAAAAGTCTCTAAAGTGGCTATGAATGTGTTGAATTAGAGCATATATTTATATCAAAGTTTTCTTATAAGTTTACTCTGAGAAAAAAGAAAAACATTAACAAAAAAATATTTGTAGCTAAGTATTCAAGTTCCATTTTGTTGGCAGTTAACACAACACTTTAGAAGAACTAGCTGGTATTTGTCAATGTGTTCTTACATATTATATTGAATTTTAAAACAAAATTTAAAGTCCATACATTCATTCAATTAACTCTACCAAGTCTTTTAAGTTTTAACAGAAATACTTTAGATTTGGTATTATGCCTTGCTTAATGTCTGTTAAACTGTTGAAATGAATAGTATAAAATAACTTTTTAAAAGAACTTCCAAAACTGCACACCTAACAACTTGTATTTGTTACAATTTAAGTTCCAAACATAATTTCCCAGAGATTCGAGTTATTTTCCCCAGCAAATACAATAAACAATTCAAGTTTCTTTTCTCAATACTTCATAAAGAATCCAGCAATTTTATCAGCAACCTAACTTAGTAAAATGAGTACCAGACCAGCAGTCAGAAGACCCGAATTCAATCACCTACTTGTTTGAAAGTGAGCAAACTATCTAACCTGTTTCCTCATCTAAGTAAAAATGAAACAAACAAAAAACCCAACACACTAGATAATGTCTAAAGTCCCCCACTGTCAAAACAGAATTATAAAGGGAAAGCTCTAAAGTCTTAAATTCACTAAATTCTGCTATCCACCAAGACTTGACACAGGCACTGAAAAAGAGCAAGTTTTCTCAAAAGCATGACCGTAATATTTTCTTTGGTAATTTATTACTTTAAATTCCCACTGCTGCAAATGAAAACCAAGCAGACTATTTTCGCTACCCAGTTACTTCCAGATTTTTTTTTAATGGCTTTTGTGAGATTCGGGAGTCAGAGTTCTGCCACTCAAGACTTGTGTGTATTTCTCCCTTGGCCTCCGTTTGCTTATGTGCAAAATAAGAGGTGACTCTTGAATCCCCTTCTGCTCTAAATCTATATTCGTACCCTCCAGATTCTTGACAAGTTCTGTCAGTCATTACTAATGACAGCCTCTTACTTACTAGAGTAGCATCCAGATGAAAGGGCCTTATCTGAATATCAGTTAAGGTCCTGATTAATGTTTACCTGGCAAAAGCATTGGTTCCAGCTTTTTAATCTTGGGCTCAGGATTCCTCTTATCTTCATTCTGAAATACATTAGAAAAGCTTTAAATTTAAGAATTTCTTTTGCTTCTTTAAAGGGCTTTAAAAATGTTTTTAATTCGAAATTTTGATTTAAAGTCTCTTCTCATTTAGTGTGAGAAACTTAAGTAAATTTTCCAAATTCATTAGTCACTAATGCCTACGGCCCATTGGTTGATATAAAGCCTCAATTTCTTTCATCTTTCTAGGACAAGGGTTCTTAATCTGAGGTTTAATGAGTTTACTTTGTTTAGAGTATTTTCAAAACTGCCTTTCACTCTAATTGGCTTCCTCTGCATTTTATTTCATGCCTTGAAAAACATTCGGAGAAGCTTCACCAGTCTGCCAAAAGGGTCTGTGATACTCACCCAAAATAAATAAGAGTTAACAACTGCTAAAAAGATCCTACAGTATGAAGAATCCGACGGAAACCCTCCAAACGGCCTGGCTCCCCTCATGCCACCGGTCGCTGTGATTATTTACCCTTTCCAGCATAACCTTTGCTCTCCGGCGGCAGCAGCAGGGCATCTGGAGAGCCAATGACTAAGCGCCGCTGCCCCGCCAGGGGGTCAGCACCGCGAGCCGCTCCAGAAAGAGTCGGGGCAGCTCCTTCCACGCTAGCGGAGCAGCGGCGTTATGGACGCCGATGAGCAGCTCCTTCCACCGGCAGAAGAGTTTTAAAAGTTTCACCGGGGCCGGCTGTGGTGGGGAAACCTCGGGAGAGGGAGAGTTTCGCCGATCCGGGCTCGGTCGATGGTTTGGGGGTAGGGGACTCGAATCTAAATGGGGACGTTGGGCGGCAGTGGGAAGGGGTGAGGGTCCCACCACAGAAAAAGGCTCCCCGTGGGGTAGCTCCGTGAGTGGGACACGGGACTCGTGAGCTGCCTCCTCCCCACCTGAGAGACAGGAAGCCCAAAACACGGGAGTCGAATGAGGAAAAGTCCCGACCCTCTCCCCGCCCCCCCACCCCACGCGAGCCCAACATTCTGAAGTGGGGGGAGGGGCGCCCCCTCCTCAACCCTCCCTTCCCCCCGTCTAGGCCCCAAGAGGATCGGGTCGGCGGCAGGGGGAGGGGAAGCTGTTTACCTGAGGCGGCAGCGCCGGCGGCAGGAGGTAGGACCTGAAGGTGGGTCGGGGCGGCTTAGAGAACATGGTGCCCCCCGCGGCTGCTTCCTTCCTTCCCACCCTTTCTCAGCACGGGTGGTGGGGCGACCCACCCCGGTGGGGGCGGGGGGCAGCAGCGCAGGCAAGGCTGCCTTCCCCAGCCACGGCCACGGAGTTTCCCTGAGGAGTTGCCCAGGCCGTCTGGGTCTGTGGCCGACCCCCCCCCCCGCCCCCCCACTGGGCGGGCGGAGACAGGAGTGCCCGGAGCGGGGAGGAGGAGGAGGAGGAGGAGGAGGAGGAGCCGCGGGGGCCGAGCCAGGAGTGACGCGGCCCCTAGAGTTCCCAGCCCCCGGAAGGGACCTCCCCGCCTCCGCCCCCGCCCCGCCCCGCGGGAGGGGTGTTTTGGCGGGGGAAGAGAGCGGAGTGCGGAGGTAAAGGTGGAGGTGTGTGGGTGGACGCTCCCGCATGCGCGCGCACAGCTGCTCCAAGGAGAAGGCACGCAACTCAGTGCAGCCGTCTGCCCCACAGTGAGAAGTCCTTTGCGGAGCTGCTGGGGCACCCCCTTGGGGCGCGGGGAACGGCGGCCATGTTGAGCAGGGAGTCCCGGGGAGCTTGCTTCTACGGCGGCACACAGGGGCCAAACGGGTCCTGCTGCCCTGGAGGGAGCTCGGAGGTGGTGGCCAGAACGCTAGATGCCTCGATGGGTGCTGGTCTCCTCTCGCTTTTCTCCCTTCCTTCCCTTGGACAGCTCCCTCCACTCATGCCTGTTAGTCATCAGACTTCAGGGATTGGTAATTTCCATGAGGGATCTGAAAGCCTCGGATTCTCTCTTGGGGCCCGAGGGCGCTGTGGGGCGACAGTCACTCTCCGTCCCTAGGGCGGGGAGGTGGGACGGGAGCCAGGCCTGGGCCACACCCGCTTCTCCGTGAGCCCAGAAAAGTACTCCGGAGGAGCAATCATCATCTGCGCCTCCCAGGCTCAAGCTGGCCTCCCCGAATTTAATTAATTAATCCTCCAGATTAATCAAATCAAACCAACCATCGTTTGTGAATGAATGAAGCTTTTAAACGGTGGCGCTCCGTAAATACCTGTTCCGGTCTCCCCTCTCCCCTCTTCCTACGTACGGAGGGAGGGGGAGACAAATGGAAAAGTAAGAGCCCCTTCACTCAAGAAGCTCACGCTCTAATGGAAGTCAGATGGAAAAGCCCACTGGGACCTAGGAATTAATAATGCTTGTTGATTTATTGGCGAGAGAAAGCATTAGTGATACCTGAACTGAACCAGAGAGGCAGAGATGAGGGAGCCGTTCCAGGTGTGTGTAGGGAGGGGCACATCCTGGGCTTTCTCAAAGAAACGAGGGCGAGTGGGGAGGGTACTTGGTAGGTAGGCTGGAGTGGCCCGAGTGTAGATAAGGATTCAGGGCTGCAGGCAGTGCAAAGCCCCGGGGTTTGGGTCCTCCCAAGCATAGTCTAGGGTGGTCAGCTTTGGAGAGCAGAGCTACCAGAGTGCTCAGGTGAAGATGAGGATGAAAGGATATGGAAGAAGAGTCAAAGATGACGCCAAGGTTCTGAATCCAGGTGACTGAGAAGAGAGAGGGGTGCCCTCTGCAGGCACAGAGAAGCTTTAGAGGATGAGCCAAAAGTTTAGGGCCAAAACGCCGAGTTTAAGCTGATGTTGGAACATAGAGGTGAATGACAGGATCAAAGATTTAGAGCTAGGAGAAATGGCTCAGGGTTTAAATAATGCAAAAACAGTGGTCCACAGATGAATTTTACTATTCACTTAATGAATTCTTTACTGAATTGGCTTTAATTGAACTTGTAGGACTCAAAACAATTCTGACTTAGCTTAGCCTTAATAATTCTCTTGCAAATAGAGTTAAGACAAGATAGCCACTGAAGTACTTCCCAACTATGAAATTCTATGGTTTAATAATAACAGAAATAACTGGGGCCTTTGGGTTTCATGTTGCAAAAAACAATGCTATATAATTAGATTCCTTTTGTACTTTCAGTAATAAAATCACTCACTTAGAATTTTATGATATATTGAATGGTGTTATAACAAGCTCTAATTTAGTATCCCCAAACCCACAAATAATCAGGGTGCAGCAATGGTAAAAGCTGTGAGATTAAAAACATTTAAAAGTTCACAGGAAGTCACAGGGTTCCTGTTTTTCTAAAACCAACTTATCTTGGATTCAGATCTCCAGGAATCAAGTTGCCTTGACTATCTGTAATTTTTGGCCCCAGCAATTAAAACTTCTATGAAAATTTTTAATCTTGTTCTACTGAAACTGTGATCGATTCTTTTAAAGATTTAGTTGCCTAGAACAGAGAAATTGAGGCAAATTGGGTTAAGTGCCTAGTCCAGGGTCACACAGCTAAGTAGTGCTTGTGGCCAAATTTGAACTCAGCAAGACTTATTCCTGGTATTCTATCCACCAGGACAGCCAGCTGTCCCAGTCCAGCATAGATGATGTTAATACTTGGTTTTCTCAGTCAGTATGAGACCCACAGGAATTTCTGAGTTTCATGCTAATGCCTAGAGTATTTAAAATCTGGTGGCATTTCCTCCAACCATTTAAATAGATGCCCTACCAGTATTTCAAAATAAATCTACTTTTGCTGTGGCAGATTTTGGATCTTTTCAGGGTTTGTATCTCTATGTGATACAAAAGTTAAAAACTAAATTGTCCTGGTGTTTTATCTACATTATGTCAGATGCTGCTATCCAATCCAATAAACTATCAGTAGTTTTTTGTTAGTTTTCATTCTCCCTGACTAATCTGTGCATCTGAAAACTCCCTTTCCTGGCTTCCAGTAGATTGTAAGCTCCTTGAGAGCAAGGGTTATTTATCCTTGCATTCTCAGTGATCCTCATAGACAATCCTACATTTCCCAGTTTTTGAATAGACGGTCTCCCATGCCTGGAATGCTCTCCTTTTTTTAAAGTTTCTTGCCCAAGCCCACAGTCAGTGTGTAAGAAGGGTAGGAGAGGAACCAAGTTCATCCTGACCCTGCAACCTCTATCAGTTGTACCACGCTGTCTCTTGCCTAATATGATGTACTTATAAGTGCTTAATAAATAAATGGTGGTTGATTTGAGTTCCATGATGGATTGATTCAGATTCTTCTCTTATCTCTTACTGTCCATTTCCTTTGCTAACTCCTTTTTCTTCTCCCCCCTAAATATGGGGCATCCTCCAAAAGTCAGTCTTTGGACCTCTGCTTTTTCTTTCTCTCAAACCATTTTTCTCATGACTTTAGCTAGCACTTTTATGCTGATGATTCCCAGTTCTCTATCACTATTTGACCTCTCATTCAAGTAACAGTCCAGACTAGTTCTGGGACTAGTAACCTATCCAGATGTCTGCCAAAGAAATGACTCCACATGTTTTCTCAGTAAAAATTCTTGAGAGGCCTCGGGGAAAAGATAACTAGAGTGTAATGAGGCACTTGAAGAGATGATGGGAAAGTATGGTTTTTATTATAGAAGTGTACAGCATTTCCACTGACCTTGGTTACGAATCTTATATTGATGTGGTTTTAAATTTGTTATATTATAAGCATGCTAAGTTTGTAAAGAAGAATACTCCAATAACTCTTATTGGTACTAATTGCTAATACAGGTTATAGCCAATAGTGTCCAAAGGCAGGAACTGAGAAATAGAATGGAAATAAGAAGGAAAGGCCGTGTACAGTGCTAAATTTTGAATTAATAAAGACTATAAAATAAACTCAAAGTTAGTGTTTTATCCTGTAACCTTGCAAAGTATACTTATACATTGTAGCTAATTCAGTTCAATAAACAATAAGCACATTACCTGAACAGAAAGCATTGCATTAGAATTTGGTGCAGTCTGGAAAAATGTAATGTAATAAACTAATCTTTGAAGGTGAGATTCTTTTTCTTTTTTGTAAGTAAAGAATGCCTGTGTAAATACTCCTACGTATTGTTTTCTTTAAAGGTGGCCTTCTTAACATTCTTTGTGTCATGCACCCCTTTGGTAGTCTGATGAAGTCTATGGACCCTTTCCCAAATTTATGTTTTTCTGGGCATAAAATTAAATACATAGGATTACAAATGAAACTAATTATATTGAAATACAGTTAACAAAATATTTTCAAAACAAATTCACAGACACTGGGTTAAGAACCCCTGCTTTAGAGTGATAAGATAAGGACAGATGTAGTGGTTACAGAGTAAATAGAAAGACTTAAGATGTTCATTTAAAGTCCCAGACTAAGCAAGATTATGCTCCCAAATGGTAAAACTGTGTTCCTAATAAAGCATATTAACTGACAAGTCACCTAAGGAATTAAAATTGTATATGTCCCTACCAGTTTGTTGAATTTAAATATGCAATACAAATTACATTAGAGTTTTCATTTCTAACTCTGCAGTTAGAAATATAAATGAAGTCTGCATTCTTTCCTACTTGCTTGGCATATTTTTCTAGAGAAGAGTGAATGGTTATTTATGGTTGGTTGATATAGGCAACTGGTTGTTTCATGGGGAACTGGTCAGAGGAATTGACCAATTTCCTCTGTGACTAGCAGCTGCCTACTTCCACCAATTATATATAATATCTTCATATGTTTTAGCTAACTCTTAAGTAAGTAATCTCTGAGATTAGCAGCTAGATCTTTTAGAATTAAAAAAAAATCCAGTTTTGTTGAACAAGACTCTTTTCCAGTGATAAATTGCAAAATGTGTCTTAATTGGCATTTTTCCATGGAGTAACCACAGTGATGGGATCTCAGATCCATGTAGTATTGAAGTATACTATAAAAATACATTTTTTATGTGAAGAGAATGTAGTAGCAAAATTAATCACTTAATAATTGAAAAAGTACATTACAGCTATCCTATAATACTTTACTCAAAGTCCAAATTAGAGGACCTCTTTATAGAGAGGTATACCTAGCTAGATTACAATGTATAAGAGTTTATGGTCTTGAATATAAATGTCTTTTCCTTATTTTAGGAATTGAGTTCTTGTTCATTTAAGTTAGTCGTCTATTAATTACAAAGGCTTTCTAGTTTCCACTATTTTTGTATTTCAAAATGTATTTTTCTACTACGGTCTCATATATATAGTTTGTTAAGATTTTTAACAGTTCTACATTATTCATTTCTAGTAATCTTGAATTTAACTTTTCTCAGTGAAATAACTTGGATAAACAAATCAGTGATTTAAGACAACTTTAAGATTTTTAAAGAGAAACACTACATATAGTATGCTAAATTTAAAAGTACAGACTATTATATATTTTTTAAATGCTAGAAATATCTGGTTTGATGGTATAGCAGATATAGAAGAAAATAATAAAAGGCATTATTTAAAAACCAATTTTATCCCATATGGACTTTAAAAATACTCATAAACTGTAGTGCAAAAGTCAATTCCAAATAAAAATAAATGAAATATTTTATTTACAAAAGTAAATCCCAACACTGGCATGGCTGTTTTGGGGTGGTGGGAGGGGGAAAGACGGGGAGAAAATATGTAACTCAAAAAAATTTAATAAAATAAATTTATTATTAAAAAAAAAAAGTAAATCCCAAACCCAGGAAGCCAAAAAAGAGAAATTCGACTTGAATAATTAGAAGCAAAGCTTCTTACACAAGGGGGCAGCGTAGACAGCTACCCATATGGCATTGATTTGTATAGTTCCAGAAAGGTCTCGCCAGTTCCAAGCATCCCTGCCACTGTGCCAGAAATTTTGCCACTGAGGGTTATTCCTCTGGATCTTGAAAGCATCATGATAAAATGTGATTATCCCAGGAGCTGAAATAACAGAAGCCCTTATTAGCTAACACCTTATATTTAATTAGTTTAAAAGATTGTAGGCACAGGATAAATGCTTGGAGACAAGGCTAATGGAGTAATGGCTAGAAGTGAAGGTAGCAGAATGTCCAAGACATACATTGCCTACTTCACTTTTTGCCAAGGTCAACTCTGACTAGGCTTGCTTGCTTACAAGTTTTACTGGTTCCAGTTTAGTGATCCTTAAACATAAACCTTCATTTGAACAGGGATGGGAGCAAGGCGAGGGAAGGGTGAAAAGAGAAGTATTTTGTGGTTAAAAGTTATAAGTTTTTTTAAAACCAGCCTTTGACTTTTACCTATAACTGCAAACCTACCATTACAAATATGTAGGCCTAATTAGAGGCTAGTGGTAATCCTTTTGTAACAGTCAGTAAGAATTTAGTAAGCTCTTACTATGTACCAGACACTGTGCTAAATTTTGAGGTAAAGGGAGGGCGGAGATACAAAAAGAGGCTAGACTGTCTCTGCCCTCAAGGAGCGTGAAATCTAAATGAGAAGACAACAAACAAACAGAAATGTACAAACAAAGTATATATAGGATTGGGTGAAGAAAACAATACCTTCTTATTAGATCCTTTATTTTTGTTAACAAAAAATCTTGATTGTTATAAAATAAGGATTTCATTTGCTGCCATTTTAAAAAAATTTTAAACAGATAAAGTAGTTTCTCTATAGAATTTAAACATTCTCTAAATCAGGAAAAGGCAACCTCAATCACTGGCGCTTTGAATGGCATGGAGGGGCAAATTTTAGGATGCTTTCTACCACTCCCCAAATTATAATAATAGCTTACATTTACATAGTGCTTTACAATTCACAAAACATTTTCCTCACAACCAACCCCTGGTGCTAGGTAGTGCAAGTGATTGTCCTATAGAGTAGGGACTTCCTGTCTAAGGAGCATGTGGCAGTGGTGTTCACATTTTTACTCTTCAAACACTGCTAGTCACTCATGGAAATAAGGACTTTGTTGTCTCCTGCACATTGATTAGCTAATTTTCTTGGTTTATTGTACTCTAAGGTGTCTCTCAGCTTTCACATTCTGTGATTTTCTGATTTTTAGTATCATTTAGCTCTATTCTGCCTGAACTACATAAATTTCATTAAGAAGTATCCTAAACTGGGATGGCTAGGTGGTGCAGTGAATAAATAGAGCAGTGGCCCTGGAGTCAGGAGGACCTGTGTTCAAATCTGGCTTCAGACATTTCACACAAAAACTAGCCATGTGACCTTGGGCAAGTCACTTAACTGCAATTGCCCTATCTTCCCCCCTCCAAAAAAGCAAAAAAAAAAAAAAAGTATCCTAAACTGAGCTCTTCCTGATTATAATGACCAAGGTTGGCTCATAAGAAGAGATGTGAGAACACACCTTTCTCTCTTCTTTGCAGAAGTAGAAGGAGGTACTTAGGGTGAGTGAACACCCTCATCTGAATCACTGGATTCGGTTGTTGTTAGTTTTATTGGACTATATTTTTTCTCTGTCTTTGTAAATTATTTGTTACTAATGATGATTTTCTGGGCGAGTGAACATGTTGGAGATTGAAGGTGACAAAAACAAAATATGTTAGTAAGCTTTCTTGAAGTATTATATCCCTGATTCAACAGAGTATTGCTTTAAGCTTGGGGCATAAGTATTTTATTTAAAAATAAATGCACAATTAGTCCCCCAAATTATGAACAAGTTTTCAGAAAGCTATGCTAAATCCTACATGTCCTAACTAAACAAGGTAGCACCTGTCATTTTTTAAAAATGCTTTAACACTCAGTTTCTGTGGAGGCTTTCTCTTGTTTAGCTTTCTGTGCTTCTGCTGTACTTCCAGGCCCAACTACTAAGTCATTTACACTGCTGGCATGCCCAGGTCTGTCCAGTTTTTCCTGAATAGACTTGGCAGTCCGAGAATGAGCATGTAAACTTTTTGATCGTACAGAAGGGAATCCACAAGTTCGATCTGGTTTCACAGACAGTAAGTTTTCTGTTGTAGTCAAAGTTCTGCCAATGACAGCTAGAGAAGAATGAAAGACTTTGGGAACTGCTTGTTTAACATCACTTTCATCTTTGGTGTCTGTTAAGTGCCCTTGTTGCTCTGCTTGCATTGCAGCTTCAGATACAGTAAAAGAGAAATCTGTACTACGAGATCGAGAAATTTTCTTTTCAACTTGATATTTCCATTCCGTAGTCCACTGTTCAACTGTCATAGGACACACTTGGTCCATTATTGAACTGTAGTCTGTACTCCAATTATTAACTCCACCAATTAGCTTTCTTTCATGAGAAAACACAAAACTTCTAGACTTCATAGATGACTTTAAAGTTTCATCAGGGTAGTAACGTGTTACTTTTGATTTTTCTAATGGGTAAGAAATAGCTCCTTCTAACTTTGTCCTTTCCACTTTTAATTGAGTGTTCTGAAAATCTGATCTGGCCTGCTCATTTATAACATCTGTTTGAGTTAGGTCTTGTGAAACAGCTTCATCATTTTTTGAATTTCTCTGCTTTTCGTCTTCTTCTGTTGATATACCAATATTTGGACCAGAGTTTGGCAAAACATCCTGTACATTGTCTAATGTGATTTTGCAGCAATCTTGTGTTGTTGATGTATTTGTATTGGATATCATACAAAGGCTTCCCTGACATTCTGGTACCAGATGTATCTTTGATTCCTGACCATCCTTCTCTTCCTTTAGTCTAAATGAACAAGTTTTTTTGCGCAATCCAGGCCCAGGTGACAGAGGAATGACACCATCCTCATATACTAACTCTTCACCATTGAAATGGTATCGATACATACTATAGCCATCAGAACTGTTGATACTACTTTGTCTTAAGAGAAAAGTTACGTCACATTCTGAAGATGCTCTGGAACGTGTTGGTACCAGTTCAGACTTGTCAATTCCTGCAAGTTTTTCAAGAGCATTCACCATTCTACTTGATAGTTCTTCCAGTTGAGAGAGCCGAAGGTCGACAGTTTGTAGTGAAGCTTTCATAAAATTTTCTCTTTCATTTACTTCTTCTAACCTCATTGACATATTTTCAACTCTGTTGAATAGAAAATAATGGATTGAATATATTAAAAGTCTAAAGAAGAAGTAATATAATAATGAGATTTTGGGGTTTTTAAAAATCATGAAACACTGAATAGTTCTCTATAGAAATTATATATGTGTGTATGTATAGATATAGATATAAAACTAGCCAGTAATTATTCTAAGGTATAAATGTCAAATTAAAAAAAAAAGCCTGGCTTTAACCATGTCAATCAGCTAATAAACATTTATTAATTACCTTCTAACTGCCAGGCACTATGCTAAGCACTGAGTATGCAAAAAGATCCAGAAGATAATCCCTGCCTTCAAGGAATTTACAATCTAATGGATTGTGACAGCAATTATCATTTTGATAGCAAAATAAAATATAATAAAATCTAAATTACTTTGAAATTCAGAGGACTGGGAGAAATATGCTTTCAATTAGTCAAATTTAGATGATTACATTTTTTAGTAAAATAATGAAACATTCATTTAGGTACCTGGGAAATAAGAGTTTTTAAAAATCATTCACTATTTTGAATTGATCAATATTGACTTAATGAGGTTATATTCTATAACAAAAGAGATCACAATGTTTTACTGTTAATTGTGTCTAGAACCATTGGCAATTTGCCTATAGAATTCTAATATCCCATAGAGCTTAGTTTAAATACCACAGATATAAATCATATAATATGTATTTAACTTCTTCATGAGCAAAGCAAATGTACAGTACAATTTAGTTTTGTTTTGTTCCTGTAGACCCCAGGGACCACCTAGGCTGGGACTGAGGTTTTTCAGTGTCTGAAGGTTGGAGCTTCCAGGACAGGTAGAAGAGCTGTATCTAGAAGGGAGCCAATGTAAATAGTTTGGGAGGGGCAGAGATATGGTATTAGCTGAGGAACAAGTTCTGAAAGCAAAACTGAATATCCAGGTTGAAGTACGGAGTGGGGCAGGGGAAACATTGTTAGGTATAACTGCTCAATACTAGGTTAACATTTGGAGAAATGAGTATTGCAGAGTTCACCCTGTATTCATTTTATTATTCTACTTAAGCATTTTTATGCCTAGTCGCCTGCAACTGGATTCACCTTCCATCTTTCTCCATATTAGTTGCATGTAGAGATTCTTTGTAGGCACTTGGAAATGCTGATTTATAAGAGAGGCCAGGACTGAAGATAAACACACACATTTTCTCAAGAAGAGGATGAGAATATGGCAAAGAGATATAGAAAGAATGGTTTTAGAGGGAGGAGGGGAACTGGGCTAGTATAATGTCTGTGAAGCCAAGAAATGACAAATTATCCCATGAGGAAGAGGCATTCAACAGTGTTAAAAGCAACAGAGATATCAAAGAGGATGAGCAATGGAAAAGGGCCAAAAGATTTGGTGTTTTAAGAGGTCAATGGTAATTTCAAAGAAAGTAGTTTGCCTAGACTGGTTGAGGCAGAAGCCAAAATGTGTAGAGTTGATAAGAAAGTGGCTGGTGAGGTAATGAAGGAATCATGTCTAGACATCTCATTAATGAAGGATGATGGAACCACTACATTTGGACCCTAAAATTATAGTCTGACATGTGCTAATAGAAGCGATAGAAATGACGCTAAAGAGGACAAAGATAAACAAAGCAGATGGATTGGATCAAGTATATAGAGAGAGGAGAACTGTGCTGGAAGTTGCTGTAGCTGTTTGGCTTTTTTTCCTGAAGAGGTACATGACATCAATGAGGTGATCCCATGACATGCAAGTGAATTGGATTTAAGTGAGGGAGGGCTGTGCAAAGTCACCAGCCTCACTTTCATCTCCGAAGCCACCTGGATCCAGTGACCAGATATAGAACAGTGTGACTGGAGATGACCCAGGATGCAGTGGGGGACCTTGGCCTTTTCAAGCTGGGGTCTATAACAGGTCTCAGTTTGACTGAGGCAACACTCATTTGATGATTAAGGTGTAATAAGAAATGAGGCAAAGAATGCCCTCTTTAAAACAAACAAATAAAAAAAATAGAACTGGTAGAGGGCACAGGATGGGTTGAATATGAAGGGATGATATCTTAAAAATAAAATTTAAGAGGTGAGAGAGGAATATATCAAGAGAAGGAGAAAGGGAGAGATAGATTAGGGTAAATTATCTCATAGAAGAGGCAAGAGAACACTTTTACAATGGAGGGGAAGATCAGGAAGGTGAAAGGGAGTGAGTCGACCTTACTCTCATTGAATTTAGCTTAAGGAGGGAATAACATACACATTCAATTGGGTATCTTACCCTACAGGAAAGCAGGGGGAAAGGGGATAAGAAGAGGGTGATAGGAGCAACGTCAGATTGGGGGAGAGGGTAGTTAGAAGCAAACACTTTTGAAAAGGGACAGGGTCAAAGTAGAAAATAAAATAAGTGGGGGGCAAGATAGGATGGAGGGAAATATAATTAGTCTTTCACAATATAACTACTATGGAAATGTGTAACTATACATGTACAACCTATGTCGAATTGCTTGTCTTCGGGGGCGGGGGGGGAGAAGTGGGAAGAAAGGAAAGACTCTGGAACTCAAAGTTTCAAAAAACAAATGTTAATGCATGTTACATGCAACTGGGAAATAGGATATATAGGCACTGGGGTATAAAAATCCATATTGCCCTACTAGAAAGCTGGGAGAGGGATGGGGGAGGATATAAGAGAGAACAAATTGGGGGAAGGGGTATTCAGTAGGCTTGCTATTTAGGAGTGGGGGGTAGGGGAGAGATAGGGAGAAAATTTGTAACTCAAAATCTTGTGGAATATTGAAAACTAAATATATATATGTATATTTTAATAGAACTGGGAGGAGAAGACCTTCAGGGTTTCCGGCCAAAACAGAAACAATGACTAGTGCTGGAGGTAATACAATTATGAAAACGTGGAGGGACTTATGTACAAAGTATCTGGGGGGAAAGATAGCAAAGACGTGGAAAAAAAATCAAGGACCATATTACTACTCCCAAAAGGTACTAGGGACCATAAAACAAATATCATATTCCTATATTCAACTGTCTCGTCCATGTAAAATCTTTATAAAAATATAACAACAGAAATAACCCTGTTGAATGACCCTTTGATAAGAAACATCAAATTTGGCATTAAACAGGAGGATGTATGTTTGTCAAAGGCACTTGCATTGTGATGGGGGAGATTCAGTGAGGGTTTGTTAAGTCTTTCAGATGCTCCTGTTTTATGTTGTTTTTATCAAGTCTCATAATATTGCGCAACCACTGGGAAAGATCTGTAATCACTGAAAGGAGTCTGGGCTGTCCATTCACATCAGAAAGATTAAGTGGATAAAGAATGTCTGTTTCACAAATGCATATGGATGAAAACCTTATAGAGCTTGTCAAACCTTATGTCGGTCTAGAACAAACAATATAGAGAGACAGTGAGTTGGGCCCTGAGTGCTAAAGGAGAATGAGAGTAGGCTGAATTGTTATCAGGAAATTAGAAAGTAAAGACTCATTTTTTAAATGCTAATATTTTACTGGTGTCTCTGTGTAGTTACAAGGCAGAATACCACTGACTGTAGAAAGCTAAAAATGAGTTATCATACAGAAGGTGTGATAAGTGTGAGTGAGCTACAACACAGAACTAGCAAGGAGTCAGATGCCATCAAAGAACTGTATGACAGGAAGAGAAAGTGGACTGGTAGTGTGGGAAAATTAAGAGATAACAGATGGACAGTCTTCACTGGTATCCTTATGATGTTGGAAAAAAGTAAGAAAGATCTCCACCATGTTGTGTGCACTTCTGCTGCCCCCTCCCCCCCAAGCAAACTCTTAAGAGAAAATGGATGAGTTGTATGGTGTGGATAAGGATAGATGGGTGACAAACTACATCTTTGAAAGAAATTGTAAAATCAATGAGATCACAGGTTTAGTTGAAAGGTCATTGGGTTCTTTGTAGAAAGAACCTGGATGACTAATTTCTAACCTAATGTAAGGAAAAAGGTTTGCTTTTGTAGCAGGTTGTTCAACTGAAATAGTCCTCTCTCAGTTCTTCAGTCTCTTCATTCCTTCTAAGAAATGTAAAACTTCGTGTCTTTTTTCCCCAATAAGAAGGAAGTTTTTTCACCCTTCTCTTAAGAATAGGAATTTCTTTACCTCCCTTCTCTTTTTCGGAGACTTAAGAGATACTTGTTTGACTTAATCTTTCCTACTGTCACTGATGTTAGTTGTTTTACTTGTCTTTTCCAGGGTGCCCCAGAAATATCTTTGGATTGTATTTCAGTGACTGATTATACCTCTACTAACATCCTACTCCAGTACTGTTCAATGGAGGTGCCCTTCTGATTCTTATGCTTGAGGGGCACCATTTCTGGTATGATCCACAAATTGGGACAATGGGGAGCATAGGACCTGTGATGGACTGGTTCAAGACCTACCTCAGTTAAGAGAGACCTAACACCAGAATGATGACAGCTAGGGGTTAAAGTTTTTGGTCACTGCAGCTCAAGACACACTATCTACCAAGGTATGTGGACCTGTGATTGGCCAGTGGAAGGAATAGCCCTAGTGTGGGACAGTGAAGAGAGAGCTAACTTTTTTTTAAGAGTCAGAAGTTTAGAGTCAGAAGCTCTGATGCTCTATATCTGTATGACCTTGAGCAAGTTACTTGATTTCTATGACCCTTTGTGTCTTTGGGGACTGCTGAGGTTTTTTTCTAGCTCTAAATCTATGATCCTATGAATACAAGTACAGGTCATTTGAATTATTAAAGTAAGCAACTGATTATTATAAATTGGTTGAATTATTAAAATTATCAAAAATTATTAAAGTAAGTGGGTAGCTAGGTGGCACAGTGAATAGAGATCAGACCTAGAGTCAGGAAGACTCATCTTCCTGAGTTCAAATCTGGTCTCAGACACTTACTAGTTGTGTGATCCTGGGCAAGCCACTTGCCCCTCTTTGCCTCAGTTCTTCATCTATAAATGAGCTGGAGAAGGAAATGGCAAACCACCGCAGTATCTTTGCTAAGTAAACCCCAGATGGAGTCAGCAAAGAGTCAGACATGGATGAAAACTGACTGAATAACAACCATTTTAAAGTGATAATGCCCCATGCAATAGAACAAATCATTTGAACAGAAAATAAGCTTGTTTTTTCCCAAAATTGCTTTCTTCCCTTGGATAAAATCTCATATATTTAAAAAGTATATGGTGGGGGGAGGAGGGAGATGAACCTCAAATAAAAATGAAGTTATATTTTGATTGTAGCTGTTTACATCATGATTTAATAACTTGTTTGGTTTTTGTTTTTTTTCAAAGAGATAAATCCTAGTTTAGATGATAGGTTTGTGCTAGTGTCAGTGAATCAACAGGCATTAATTAAGCACTTAGTATGTGTTAGGCACTAAGCCAAAACACCGGGAATACAAAGAAAGGCACAAACATTTGCAACATGCTTTTCTTCTTTGATTTTACCTTGGTGAAATGGGTCTTTATCAGAGCCACACACCTATCCAATTCCTAAAAATTTGAAAGGATATTCACCAATTATTATGACTCTAAGTGGCCTTTTCTCTGAATCACAAGAGTAGTCTGAAGAGGATTTTCTTTCCCTTATAGTTTCTTTCCCTCTCTCGTAGTTGCATTGACTTCATAGCCTAAACTTCCCTCGTCTAACCTAAGAGTTCTTTTGAAAAAAGCATTAGGGAAATTTTTTTCTAACCACAAAACACATGATTTCCCATGTGGCAATCGTTTAGAACAATTCCTGAGGTCTAGTCTTCCCTATTCTTTTAGATCAAAGGAAACCAGAAACAAATGAAAAGTATGTACTTAACAATGAACGATTTCTCTTTTGAATTTAACTTTAAATTGCACTTAATTTATAAGTCAGTTTCCATCCTCGACTATTGTGTAGATCTTCTACTGAAATCCTTGGGCAGAATACCCCATAGTTGAATCTTGCAGATGTCAAAGTATTATTTACCCAATCCACTTCAAAGTAATAACCATTGCTTTTACTTTCTGACTTCCTAAAGTGATTCAATGATTAACAGGTTAGTTCTGGATTTTTTTCCATTTGAAAATGGATATCCCAACCATTCTGGAGAGCAATTTGGAACTATGCCCAAAGGGCTATAAAACTGTGAATACCCTTTGATTCAGCATTACCACTACAAGGTCAATATCCCAAAGACATCTTTAAAAAGGAAAAAGGACCTATTTGTTTAAAATATAGAAGCTTTTTTTGTGGTGGCTAAGAATTGGAAATTGAAGGGATCTCCATCAATTGAGGAATGGCTGAACAAGTTGTGATATATGAATTTAATGGAATATTATTGTACTGTATGACAAGCAGGATGATTTCAGAAAAAAATGGAAAGATTTAAATGAACTGCAATGCACAGTGAAGTGAACAGAACTAGAAGAATGTTGTATCTGGTAACAGCAATATTATTTGATGAAGAACTGTGAATGATTTAGCTATTCTTAGCAATACAATGATCCAAGACAATTCCAAAGGACTAATGAGGAAGCATATTATCCACCTCCAGAGAAAGAACTAATATTGATTGAATACAGATTTAAGCATGCTATTTTTCACTTTCTTTTTTCTTTTATTCAAGTCTTATATGGAATTATTAATATGGAAATATTTTACATAATAGCACATGGATAACCTATATCTGATTGCTCACCATCTCAGGGAGGGGGGAAAAGAGGGTGAGAAGGGAGGGAAAGAGGGATATAATTTAGAACTCAAAACTTTAAATAAAAATGTTAAAGAAAAAAATTTAAAAGGATATAGTCTTATACTTTACTCAGTTCTGATAATAGTTAATTATCACTTAATTTTACTTTTTCCCCTTTAATTTGTGGAGGTGAGAAATGTTAACTTGGCTTTACTAACAAAAATGAGCAATCGTATTTTAAAAGTCTTTAGAATCAATTTAACAGCTTATATTTGATTTTTAAAAGAACCTAAAGAATAATTATCTATTTTGTATTCTATAACCTTCAGCATTAGATTTTTAATGAGTCTTTGCAGGTTAAGGATTAAGCAGGTCTATCAACTCAATTTTACATAAATCATTCATGATCTGTCTCTGGTCAATAATTTTTTTATTACCACCAAAGAAATGTGAGGTGTGAAATGCTAGAAAGTCACCACAATCTTTTACCTATATCCTGACCCACCTTTCTTCCTGTTACTTAGTTTAAATGTGATATTTCTAAACTTTTAAGTTAACATTTAAAATGTCACCTTTATCAGGGAATTTCATCAAAACGTTCCATCTGAGTTACATTCGAGTATATTGGTATGTAAAGCTATGATAATGTTTGTAGTAATTTCCAAGGCTGTATATAAACTAGTAATTCAGTATTTTGATTTATTTTTTACTGTATCAGATCTAAATTCATATTCTCATGGTAAGAATTACTACATGTCTTTTGTGAGTGTGTGAAGCTGAGAACTCTAGAGTCCTCTGGTAAGCCTGTTATTAAAACTTGTTTCATGTACAGTCACCTTTTCATGTGCAGTGATCTTAATTCACCTGCAAGGCATTCTATAAATTATATGGAAACATTTCCTTAATGACAGGGCCAAATGTCAACATAAAATAACATTTTAGTAGGACAACTTGGCCCGGATGGTACCTGAAGAAATTCATGAGAAATCTCACAGATGTATACTTGAGGTCTAAGACTATTTCCACCCTGCAATTATGTACCAGATTTGTAGACAGTAATGTCTCATCCACTTTAAAATATACAACTTGGCTATTTTTGTTTCTTTCCATTTCCTTATGTAGCACTTGCCTCTCCAATTCTACAATTGTAGTTTTCATTTGTTCCAAACTAAAGGAAGACTAGTAGTAACAAAAAAAAAAAAATTAAGTATCAGAACCAAAATATGTCTTGAATTTCTTAATTTTTCCAATCCCCTTGAGAGAAATAATTATTAAATAACCAATTGTTAATATTGAGGACATCCAGAATTTTTTCCCTTCCTCATTTGGAGATTAGATCAAAGCTTAATTCTCTGAAAGGCGGGGCTGGTAATGAAATGAAATCTTGGAGTTGTTGCCCCACCCAACTAGAGAACCTTACAAAGAATTTAATCTAAGGTAAATTCTCTTCTATTCCAGTTTGAGTGGAGGTAGATCCTTTGTCTAGATTGCCCAGCACTAAGGATCATTTAGAAGTAAATAACATAATCAAAGTCACATCTCCTAGCCCCTCATTAGAATAGGTCTACCTCTTATTGTAATATTAATTCTTCTCATTAATTGTTAACCAGTCAGAGCTGATTGCCACTCTCAGGAGTACACTCTTCAAAGCATATATAGGCATTGAGTAGGTTCCATGAAGTGTCTTTAGCATTCGAGAATGCCACTGACCCTTTTTGTTAATTATCTACTAGCCTGATTAATAAAATGATTAATTACCCAGGAATTATCTCTCTCAAACTTTTTATAAGTCACACCCTTTTAGTTTGCTAGATAATACAGTTATGTCTTCCATATTGTGACTTTTCCACATTGGAGCTTTGATATATCACAGCTCCGCAGTTTTGCAGGTGCCACAGATGACACACAAAGGCCAGCACACAACACAGAAATAGTTTAGAAACTCAGAAATGCACAAAATATAGGTATAGTATTGTATAACATCAACACATTTTATCTTTTAATACCATAATACTTCAGACCTTCTCTGGTACGAAGGGAGGGTCAAAAAATTTTAAGTGTATTTTCTAGGTTGTGGGGGTGGTGTGCTCCTAACCCTCTGGGTGTGAAAGGGATAATTAAGTGGTAATTAAGAGAATCTTTATCCTGATTACTTTTGATTTATTAGCAGCTTTTAATACTACACATTAGAGACTGGTTTTAACTAGTTTTAATCTGAAAAAGTTGAATTTTCAATCCTCTTTTTGAGAAGGAACAAAAAGCAAGTTATCTTAGTAAATATTAATTCATTAAGAAAAGTGCTAAGGAGAGGGGAATGGGAGAGATCACAGACTTCCTTTCTTTTTAGTGCTTAAATTCCACTAATAACATTGAAATTTATTTAGTGAATTAAAGTTCACAAAATAATTCTTATTTGACTCTAATACAACCCTGTGAAGAAGGTACTTGTACAAATGTCATTGTTCCCATTTTATAGCTGAGGAAACAGGGTTAGAGAGATCAGGTACTTGCACATGATCACTATAGCTGGAAAATATGAGAAATAAAATTGAAAGGCAGTTCTTGATTAACTCTTAGTCTCCAGTGTTCTGTTCACTATACTACTTTGTTATTCATTTGTTTATTCAATATTTTTTAAGCACCAATTAAATTCAATGCCTAGGCATTGGAGAAGATAAAAGGTAAATAAAATAGGATCATTATCGTTAAGGAGGTTGCATTCTATAAAAGATAAATACAGATTGGATTGTGTTAAATCCACAAATCAGAATATAAAATGTTATAAACTCAGATGAGGGAGAAATTGCTTATAAATAAAGCAAATGTCTTCCGTATAGGGGACTTCAGTATTCATCTCCTGGTCTCCCTCACCACTTTATTTGCTGCTATCATCCTAGACAATTTCACTATCTGTATTCACAGCTTTTCAAATTATGACAACAGTGTTTTGCTCATTGTCTCTACAGATGTCCATAGCAAATCAGCTGTGTACCTATATGACAATATCTAACCTATTCACTGTGTGGCCATAGCTCTTTCTCTCACATCTTGAACTTGAAAGGCTTCGCTGCTTCCCTACCACAAACTACTTACCTTCTATTCTTTGCACTCTACCACAGTCCAGCGATGCTTAACTTGACTCACTGCCCAATGTGGATTCCATCTAAACTGAAGCCACCCTAATAACCTACAAGTCTTTACTCTTTTAATTTTTGCCTATAACTGTTACACTAACACATTTATAGCTCCTGTAGGCCATATACATTTATGCTGTCAGGCTGAAACTGGATAAAGTCATGAAACCATACCTGACATGGCCCACTAGATTCATGCTATTATTCATTCCTTGTCAATTCCTAGAACACCCCACGATAGCTGTTCCGAACCTTCTAAATTTTATTTAAGCCTCATTTTCCTCATATGTTACCTGGGCTTCTCTGGGCATGGCCAGTTCTCTTCATATGGAGATACCCTTGAGGAGTCTTTGGAGCTTGCCTATTTTACCTAACATGGAGCCTACTTCATCTCCTATGATGTAGGTGGGATTATCTTCCTTTAATTGGCTGCCTGTGTCTTTAAAGCTGGTGAGACTGAGTTGTTCTTCTCTTTCAGCTGCTATCTTATCAATTGTGTCCAGATGATGAAGATCATAGTTCACCCACAGCATTGGGCACCTTCAATTGAACCAGAGAAAGGGGAAGGACTCTCCTTTCCCCGTTCCCTGTCTTTTACATTCCCTACTCCCTGAGCAATGGGTCTAGGGATATTTGTCTGTGGTATGTTGTTTACCGTTCTCCATTTCAGGTGCTAGAGGTGATCCCTATAGGATTGATGATTCAAGCTAGGATAACTGAAGATGGACCAGTGTTGAATCCCTGAGAAGCCAGGATGCCTGGGACGCAAACCCAAAGTGGGGTTTTGGACTTTGAATTGGAACTGTGCTCTATAGAAATAGAACTAAAATATGAACCTAAGTCTCTTTCCCTCCCCAGAGACTGAGATGTGCAGGGGGATATGCAGTGAAGATGCACAGTGAAGCCTTCCACATGTTGGGGAAATAAGTTTGTAGGTTTGTGATTATATTGTCTTGAAAAGAACATTTCCATATGAAAGCCAATTTGCCAGTTGCTAGTTAGCAGAACTGAGATATAGGAGACCACGTATGGAGGAACGCCATCAGTGGGGGCTAGAGCCATTTGCAAAGAGCCTAGATAATTCCTAATAGAGAACCCTGGAGGGGAGATATGATGAAATCTAACCTACCAGGCCTTCTAAGCAGTGGGGATCAGGGTGGTCTATGTTGCACACATTTTTCTGCTTCTTCTATCTGTTTCCTGTCTCAGTCATTGACCTGACTTCTCTCTGGAGAAGACTAAGGCCATGAAGCATGAATTCTCTCTCCTCGAAAAATCTGTCTCTACACAACTTTTCATTTTGACCTTTTTCAGAGGAAGAGATGTTTTCCCCAGGTTAACTATGCCCTTGATCCCATTATTTTCTCTAAGACCTTGCCCCTTAAATTATAGCCTCTCTCCAGTGTCTTGAATTTTTCACCCTTCACTGGCTCCAGTGCTATGCCATATACATGCTATTATACATATATAGATAGATAATATATACAATACACATTTGTTTTCATATATAATTTTCAATCATGTGTATACATACATACAAGTATAAATATTATGTATATGCATTTATATACACACATATATATAAACACATACACATATATTGTATGATAAATCCTTCATATGATCTTATTTCTCCCTCTAGTTAGCATATTTCTTTTCGCTATTAGAGTTCCCTTTGTCACTTTCCCTGCTTTTGTTCTGATCAGGGAGTTGGAGCTCAGAGGAAAAACTCCAATGAAAAGGAATATAAGGCCCTTGAGGAATCAGTACACCAAACCTTCAGTAAAGCCCCAAATCTTCACAGAGTCAAAGGCCTTGCCATCAGATATAGGCATCAAGGATTTTGGAACAGAAAAGGGCCTAGCCTCCTTTGTGGAGGTTTGGAACCGATTTTGAACTTTTTCAGGCCTAGAGGGGCCTGCATTGGTGAAAGAATATTGAGGTAGAAATTGGAGAAGATAGGTGGCACAGCATTTGCTTCAGATCTTCCTTATATAACAAGTGGACCAGGAGTTTTTCCTATTGGTGATAGAATCTTATACTGAGCTTATCTCTTTAGCATGACTCTTGGTAAGATGATTGATTCTACTGCTTAAAATCATCCTGCTTGCCTTACTCTTTCTTGGATCCAATTTATCTACCAAGTCTCCTATTTAAGTTCTGTTTAAAACTGGTTGCTGACTTCTTGTCCACACTTCCAGTCAGCAGCCCTCTGCTAAAACAGTATTCAATGGGTCCCTCACCTACTGGTTTCCTGTATCTCACCCAAGAGAAGTTTTCTTCCATTTCCATTTCTTGAATTAGTAGATCCACAACTACAGCCTCTTTTCTTTTGCTACCTGCTTTATTTTCATTACCCTGCAATGTGGTTTTTGTTCCCTCCTCTATACTAAGCCTTCATTTCCAGAAATAAGATCTTATTCTTGAGCTATGAAATATTTCACACTATTAACCAACATTTCCTTCAGCATTTTGCCTCCTTTGTTTTCTGTGAGGCTGTCTGTACTATCCTAGTTCTACTCTTAAACCTCTGACAAATACTTCTTTGTTTTCTTCAAAAGTTGATCGTCTTCCTCCCATCACATATATTTGTGTATTTTCTTAGGGTTAAATCCTTGTCTTTAACTTTCTCTTCCTATATTCTAACCATTGGAGAACTCATCTATTAGAAGGTATAGCAAAAAAGAAGAATTTGGAGGTGGAAAACCTGGATTCAGATCTCAATAGATGACACATAAGGTCCCTTCTGGCTTTACTATGAAGCAGTCTCATAACTTCAATTATCACTTTTATGCAGATGACTCAGAAATCTATAGCTGACCTTCCTCCCAAGTTCTAGTTCAGCATTTTCTCTGGATATTTTTACTTGTGTGTTTCTGTTATCATTTTAATTTAGCATGATGTCTAAAACTAAACTTTTCATCTTCCTTCATACCATCCTCCCTTCAGCAGTTCTTTGTCCCATCTTACAAGTCACTTCAGCTGGAAACCTGAGTATCATCTTTGAACTCACTCACTCGTTCCAGTATCCAATGTCACTAAGTTCTTTCAGTTTTTGAAAGTATCTCTTATCCGCATAAACTGTTTTCCATTCCTACTGTTGCCTTACCCTGCTCAGATCCTTATGAATTCATTTCTGGGTTATTGCAATAGTGTGGTCTTTCACGCCAATTTCCCTTTCCTTCACTACAACTCTTACCCTATTGTCCAACTAAATATTTCATGGATTCACAAATTCCTCAGTTTTATCTCACACAGATCCTTCTATGAGCCCTCTGTTCCAGTCAAATTGGTTTACTCACTATTTTTCTATGCATAATTCATGTTTTCCTATCTCCAGGCTTTTGGTGAGTCCATTCCATAAAATCTCTTATATCCTCTTCCTTCCTTTTCCACATCCTAATCCCCTTTAAATACAAATAATGTATGCTTTTAAAGATTTCCCTGACCACTCCTAGATTTCCTTTGAAGTTCTATAAGACTTGTATCTATACCATTCATTTGACAATTAATCAATTAAATTAATTTTAATTCACCAACTAAATTAAACAAATTAATATGCTACAAGTTAGCAAAATGTTAAGATTTTATATTGTTAGTTTCTTATAATCTTATATTTTATCTCCTCGGTGAGGCTATAACCCTCAAAAGTGGGGACAAGAGTTTATACTTCTTTGGGTCTCCACAGTACATCTTAGGACCCAAGAAACACTTAATTAAGTAGTTTTTTGTTTGATTGGTTATTCTCTGCTTCTTTTCTCCATCTTTCTTTTCCTTTTGTCTTCTACTTCCTACCCTCATGCTCTTCCTAATATTCTGAATTGCTTTTTCCTCTTCTTTAAAGCCAAAATTGGTTTTAGGATGGAAGAGGTAGTTTATGGTCACATCTGGTACAAGAAAACCACTTCTGTCCTTTTTTTTTTTTAAGTTTCCTTTACCTTAATTAAGATCTATGATTTAGGAGAACCATTGGCTTTATCCTGTCTGTCTAATGTGTCATGAAGAGAAAAGTGAAGTATTTTGAGCTGTAACAAATGCCAAGAGATGGTTAATTGCACATTTTAGGGATTTATCTTGTAACTATAATGTCTAGTATTTCAGTTGAAAGTAAACTGGTTAAGTTTAAATCCAGAAATATATAGCAATGATACTCACATAGAACTGGTATTATTTTAACTGTCTTGTTTAAAGAAAAATAAAGATGGTTTTCTACAAACTCTTATGCCTAAAGTTCTTTTGGATCTATATCTTCCCTTCAAATCCCAAGTGAAAATTATGATTTATGTTGATTTCCATTATTTATGAACTCTAAACTTGTACCAGTACAGTCTTAATTCCAGAATGCCTAGAACAGGTTTGTTGTTTTTTTTTGTACATAGTAGGTACTCAGGAAATACTTTTTATTAATTGATTCTTTAAAGTATTCTGTTCTTTGGAACTTGAAGTCAAATTGGTTTGTGTTCAAGAAGGAAAAAATCCTTGAAGACCACTTAAAAGCCCCCAGTGGCACAATGCAGTAACATCTTTGCTTAGTTGTTTCAGGATGTCTGTGCTAAGTCCTGTTTCACTTCGGTGGAACGATAACCTAAAATTAAATTGTGTTTTAATCTTATTTTTGAGGTGTTATTTTTGTTGTTCTTTCATTCTAAAATTTCCTTCCAAAAGGCAAAACTTTAATATTGTAAATAGTTGGAATTTATGTGCTGGCTGCCAAAACGTTGTTGTTCACTTGAGACCAATTCTTTGTGACTCCATTTGGGGTTTTCTTAGCAAAAGATACTAGAGCTATTTGCCTTTCCTTCTCCAGCTCATTTTACAGATGATGATACTGAGGCAAAAAGGGTTAGATGACTTTCCTAGGGTTATATAGCTAGTAAGTGTCTGAGGCTGAATTTAAACACAAGGCTTCCTGACTCCAGGCCCAGCACTCTATCCACTGCACCACCTAGCTGCCCTACCAAAGCATGGGCTGAAAACCAAGAATTCAGCTAAGGCAGCTAGGTGGCACAGTGGATAGAGTGCTGGACTTGGGGAAGATTCAACTTCATGAGTTCAAATCCAGCCTCAGACACTTACTAGCTGTGTGACCCTGGGCAAGTCACTTATCCCTGTTTGCATCAGTTCCTTGTCTATAAAATGAGCTGGAGAAGGAAATGGCAAATGGCTTCAATATCTTTGCCAAGGAAAATCCTAAGTAGGGGCAACAAAGAGTCAGACACGAGTGACAAGTGACTGAATAAGAATTTGGTTCCCATACAGAAGCAATCACAGCGCCCAGGGTGGAAAGCTTAACAAATATGTAAACTTCCTATGTGACTACATGGGTGAGAGTGAATCATATGAATCACTGCAACTTGCTAACTTGCCCTGTTAAATGACTTTTATAGTTTGATAAATTGTTACAATGACGCGACAAAAGGAAGGAACTGATGTATCACAGAACAAATTTCATAGACCCTGCTCACAGCCCACACCCATCACAGTTTCAAAAGTGCTAATTTACCCCCAGAAGAAAATAGATAGAAGTGGGAATGAGCAAGTGACAAGTGCTGCCATTTATAGAACTAAAATTAAAGAACTAAACGTAAATTATCAATGAAGACATGGTATCTCCTTAAATGTCTAAGAAGTGCCTGAAAATTGAAGGAAAGGTTACACACTAGATACAGATAAGTAGTTTTAACTCATTCCTTGAACACTTTTGTGTTTTAATTTTAACTCATTCTCTTTCCTCATAGCCATCTTAATATGAAGTTGGTATAAAGTATAAGGAAGATGTTCTTGTTTACCACCAAACTCATAGAACAGTCACCTTTTTCTCTTTAGCACTGGAATACATCTGTGAAAAAGGGTGAGAAAAGGAAACAAATGTACAGGAATTGCCCTCATCTCTCTTAGGGATCTTAGCCAAGAAAAACAGGAAGAAAAACATGCTGTCTTACAGGCAGGCACACTCTCATGTACTCACTGAGGAGAAGGAAGGACCTCTACAGCCAGGCCTGGGCTTCCACCACTTCCTCCTCTAGCCCCACTCCCATGCAAGAATTGTAATAGAGAGAGAGGTAAACATGAAGTGCTGCCCCAGCTAGATACTGCCCTTGATTAGAGGCTTCTTTTAGCATGCAGTCTCTCCACTTGAGTTACTGTGGCCCCACACCTCCCTATTCAGAGTCATCTGACCATTCAAAAACCTCTTTCCTTGGACCTGGACTCACACTCTTGCCCCTATACTGTTCAGACCTAGCTCTTATCCTTTGTTTCCTTCCCTTTCCACATTGTCTTCTGGAAGCCCCATGCCACTGTTCACAACCTGCTTTTCATCCTAGATCTCTTTTTTTTTCCCCTTGTAAGGCCAATGCCTTTCCTCATGTTCTTTATCCTATGACCTCCCATCTCCTTAGGGAAGCTGCCTCATCAATCAATATAATTTCATTTCTCTTGCTCATCTTCTATCTTTCCCCATCTAAAAACTACCACCCCATTGTGTACATACATTACCCAAGTATTCCCAGATCCTTTAAATAAATAGACAGATAAATAAATGAATGGACAAATAAATGAGTGGAAAAGACATAAAACAAAAGCCTTTACATGATTCTACCATCTATCCCCTATCACTATCACCCTATTATCACTATCTACTAGAATTTGACTCATATAATTGAGAGTTGAGTGTATTTTAAATATACCTTGAAATCTTAAATGATAGCTATTCACTATTTTTTTTCTTTCAAACCATACTCTCATTAATTCTGATTTGTTTTACTAGCGTTCCTCTGAAGTTGTATCCCATGGACTGAGAGTGGCAAATGAAGTTAAGCCCAAAAGTTTGAATAAATATTATTTCAGAATACTAAGTGATGCTTTGTTATTCCATCAAAAACAGATTTAGGAAACAGTTCTGAAAGAGAAAGAAAAAAATTAAGTAGGAATCTTTTCATTCCACACCTTTCAGATGTAACCCGAATCCTCTCATCATTGGATGACTGCTGCTCATCCTCTTTTTCTTGAAAGTACTCTTCCACACATTGTTCCTCAAATTCGTGCAGCTTCTTAAGTTCTTCTTCATTTAGAAATAATTCTGTTTTTTGAAAATTTTAAGATGGGGTTTTAAAAATTCGATAATGAACATAGATTGACCCTGATGTGTATGAAAAAATTAGAATCATTTTAGAATCAATTCAGATTTGCTGAAGAGAATTCTTAGCTATTTTCAGAACCTTTAACTTTTATTTAATTCCACTTCTTATTTAGTATGTTTTTCATAAGTGCTTCTTGTGACTATGAATTTTTCCCCACTTTCCATTCCCATCTTATAAAAGACTTTATATACAATAACAGCAACCTGTACCCACAACCAAATAGGTCATTTGAAAGAAAACCCCATAAAATCATATTAATAAGGAAAATAAAATTCAAATGCAAATCCAGGGGAAAACAAATATGTGCTTTACTGATGATATCAATTGTATAAATGTCTCTTTCAACTGTTTTTGTGAAGCACAGATATGAAATTCTTACAAGGCCTTCTAATAGGAATATCAGCTTTATAGAGTGAAAATTGTTTTAAAATTATCTCTCCTCAGTGACTTCCCTCTTTATTTTCATTAGGTAACTTGATATATATACACATATATGTATATACATATTTTAACAGTCTAAACTTAGATAAACATAAAATGAATAACATTGTGAAAAGAATAGTAACAGGACTGGAAAGTCTACAGACAACTGTGTTTTATTTTTATGGCTTTAAATAATTTCACAACATTTCTTTGAGTATATTGAATTGGAATATTCTTTGGCTAATAGCCAGAATATGAATTTGTTTCATGGGAAAAAACTGCAACAAAGTCTGGATTTGGACAGAATCTTTTACATACTCAATCCACGATCTCGTTCATCTTGGTCCCCTTCTCTCTTTTTTCTACATCTACCACTGAGGCGCATGATGATTATGTATAGGTGGCTCAAGATGATCATAGGTGGAGGTAAGACTGGCCTGTCATGAAATGTCATGATCAACTGGTATCTCTGAAATTTCCAAACTTGATTGGATATTGACTTTACTTCAAAGAAGGTATTGCTAAGGAAAGAAAAAGAGAGATGGAGACAGAGAAAGAGAGAGAGAAAGAGAGTTTACTGTTAGTTGCATTCCTCTTTTAATTGTTCGTCTCTATTACATGAGCTACATAAAAATCTAATTAAATAAAAAAACCAAATAGTATGAAATCAGATATGTGTTTATTTGATGAGCCATGAACAATATGTACTAATTCACATGACTCACCCTAAAAACTTCAGAAAGCAATTGAGCACCATTTTGTGCAAAATAGGGAAGCTGCAGTATCTATGAAAGATTTTTATATAGGTATGTATCTATCTCACCAAAATCATTAAGGTGATGCTTATTTAGCAGTACTACAAAAACTGAAGACAATTGTGAATTTGTTCCATAGTTACATTTATTGCATTATCCGTTAACATGTATATAATTCTTGTTAGATCTTTGTATTATTGTTGTTTGTCCTTCTGGTTCAAAGAGGACTAAAATGACATCACGATGTTGGGGTCAATGTACAATGTATGCAACTGTGACTAATCAGACCAATACAAGCTAAGAAGGTTCTACCACAAGCCAAGCACATAGTCTTTATGAACATTTGGGATGGAGGTATCCAAATCTGTGCATCTCGCGTTTCTTTTGAACTAACTGCAATTTTGCTTTGCTCATAAAGTACAATCCTTTCTTTGATTGCAGGCATGTCATGCTGGACAGTCCCATGCCAGTGTCTCTCATGTCTCACAATTGATACCAAAGTTCTTCAGACCTTGAAAATATCCTTGTATTCACATATTTGTACATTTTTTTTGTATTGTGACCCCAGGTAGGATCCCCACTTACTATGGTAAGCAAGCCATGGTTAGGTTGAATTAGGAATTTTTGGAACACCTTTTCCAGCCCCTTGCACATGGCAGGCAGTGAGCAGTATAGTCCTTAAAAAGGCTGCTCAGATGTCCTGGGGGCTGCCAAATCCCACTGCTGCTTCAATCCATTGAGAAGACTACTGTGTGGCCTGAGCTGTCTGTGTTCAGGGTTGTGATTACAGTTCCCAGTGTATTTGCACCTGCTGCTTCATCAGTTGCCCATAACCGCAGGACTTTGAAGTAGGTAAAAATGGCAAAATGATATGGGTGATATCTTTTGATTCACACATAAATTAGATTTAAGTGAGGCAGAACTGCTCGAAGTTTCTGACCTCACTTTTTCTTCTAGTCATCTGACACAAAAAGTCAGGATAACTGGCAATGGCTTGAGATGCAGTGAATGATAACTTTGGCATCTTCGATGACTAACCAAGCTCTAGGTGGTTCATAGTGCCTACTTCCACCACCTTCATGGCCCATTGGAACAAATTGTTCACATCCACTTATTCCACTGGGGAAGTCTTCACATGTTTGGGGCAGTCACCTAACTAACCAGTGGATCAGAGGCCTATCAGTTACCCTTAACCTGGTTTAGCCTATCTGCCACGACAGGGATGTGGCCACTGTGTGTACTATATCTTCTCAGAGCCAGAGATGAGATGGTGGCAGGTAAACACCAATGGTGGATTAGAGGTACTAGTCATCCTTGAACACCTGTATACCCCTTTGAATTACTACAGTCATTATTAATGATACTCACTAGAATTTTTTATTAGTTTTGTAAGTATATTAAATAATTAGGATGGCCATTTTATTTTCCTAAAATTTGTCCATATTTTGAATATGTTTTCATAGACAATTTTACCATTGAAATCTTATCATTGTGACTACTTAAGAGTGACATTCCTTGACTTTTTTTCTCTTCCTTCTCCTGCACCTGTAATCTTTGATGTTGATTCTGTATATCAGAACAATACATGAGAGAATAATTGAACAAGAAGTAGAGTAAGATGGCAGGAAAGAGCCAATTAGAAACATATGCTGGGGCTCAGAGCTGTAATTTGCAATTCTTGCAGCTGAGGAAAAGGCATATGGGAGGTGGGTTGGGAAAATAAGCTCAAATGGGTGTGTCTGGTGTGGGTAGGAGCTAAGTCCCGGGACACCACAAATGTTCTAAGTAGTTTAAGAGGGAGAAAGGCTGGACAGGGGAATAAATGTGCCTCAGAAGGATGGTGGCAACTCATATGAGTTTCCTGCCTTTGAGCAAAGTCACTGTGGCCTTACCCTAGTTACATCTGTGCTGGAACTTCTGGAATACAAATGTATACCAATGTATACCACAGCCAGGGCTGAGGTTTCAGGGTTGAAGGAATCAGTTTAGAGCTGTGAGGAATCTTAGAGGCCATTGAGTCCAAATCTCCATGGATCAGAAAGCTTAAGTGACTTGTCTAAGGCCATACAAAGGGATAAATGGTAGGACTGTGATTTGAACCCAGGATCTTCAACTATGAATCCAGCACTCTTTCCTCTGCACCATGTTTCTAAGCCTGTAACATGCAAATGATTATATCATAATTACAGCATTATCATATTTCAAAGTCATTACATTATCCTTTTAATAACAAATGTGAAGTTAAAGCTATTCTGATTTACCCATAGCAGATTATCCTTAGCAAGTTTTTCTCTAAAATTTTTGTTGATATCACTGCCTACTTAATTGAAGTAGGTGATATCAATAAATCATTATCTGCTTAATTAAGAAATCTGATTAAGTCCTTTATTTACAACAGTGGAATCTTTAAAAAAAATTTTTTTGGCCAGGCAAGAATGCAAAGAGAAGGCCTTTTGAGAAAAACAAAAACAAAAACAAATCCTAAACTCTTGTATCTTAGTCCAGAGAATACCAACAATTATATATAGTCACGCTCTTTTAAGTTGATGCTTTGATTGGGGGATAGAGATGTGTATAATGCTGAAAGGTAGGACCTTTCATTCCTAGCAGTATATGGGGATTAGAAGAGGAATTGAGGGTAGAGTGAACTTGAGTACGCTTATCAGCCTTCTCTTGTGGCATACTTTTGTATTATTTTGCTTTCAATGTTATTAATTCTCAAAAGAGTAGAAGTACTCAAACTACAGTGCTGGAACAAACCAAAGAATAATGGTACATTAGAATCTGAGTGTCCATTAAATAATGAAAAACCATATAAAAGTCTGCCTTAGGAGAATATATATATATATATATTCACATTCAAATGTAAATATAAAATGTCTTCCAAAACAAAATAAGAATGATTACAAGATTTTACATCATGAATTATCCACCTGCTCCTCACTAAAATTCCACTTATATGTAATTGTGTTAAGTATTATACATTTACTTTTATCTGATACCTATTCATTACTTTCTTAGAAAAACTGTATTTACTTAGGGACTTGAAAGATTTTATTGAAAATGTTGGCTATGTCTACACAGATCATTGGATTGACCATCTTTATAAATATGCATACACACACATACATATATGGTAGTTAATAAGTGTTTGCTGAGTTAAATTAAATTGAAACTGGCCAGTCAATTTGCTCAAGTAACCAGTTAAACCAATTTTGAAATAATTTTTTAAAATCCTGATTGACTAGGTTTTAACAGAAGTGGTTGAATTAGCCAGTTGTTTTTCTGTTTGTGTAGTCACCAACTTAGTTCCATTTTAGCTCCCATGGGAAGGCAGTTTGCTGTATATGAAAAAAAAATATTCGCCTGGGTTCTAGTCCTAGCTAGCCTGCTGATTACAGTTTCTTGCTCGGACAAATAACCTTAACTCTCCGGGTCTCTGTTTTCTCATTTGTAACACACAGAGGTTGGAATAGATGCTCTCTAATGGGTCCTTTCCAGCACTAAGATTTTGTGATAGGTTCTTTGACCCCCACTCCATGGTTTTCATCCTTAGAGCTTAGATCATTTTTCCTTCACTTTATAATTTTTTATAATCACTTTTCCAGGACTATTGTGAGGTAAGCGCTTTGTAAACTCAAAGTGCTGTGAGCACATGTTGCTGTTCTTATTATTGCTATTATTTTCCGTACAATTGTTTAAGGATTGCTCTGCATAATATATTTGTTCAACTTTCAAGTCTTTCCATTGACCCAGTTTTTTAAATGATTATTTATGAAAATAATTTAAACTCATCTCTTTTCTTAAATATTTATGTTGCATTTAACAGATCCAGGTGACACATATTCTTTGGTAAACTCACAGAAACAAATGTTCATAAAATTAATATTGCTTTCTCCACATGAGAACAAAGTATCCTGTTAATTAATTTGAAAGCACAACTTAATCAAATTTTCTGTCTTAAGGAGGGCTTCATCTCAGAAAACATTTCAGATTAAAATGTGTGTTAAAGCCTCAAAACACTAAGCAAAAATTAAATTTCAATTTAGTTGTTCACTTCTGATCTGTGAATTCATTAAGTTTAATTAATACCAGAAATGCCATCCATCTCCAAAATCACAATGAAATTCCCATTCTGCTGCCTTGACAGTATAAGGTTAAGGTTAAGGTTAAAGGTTAAAGTTAAGGTTAAGTTAAGGTTAAACTGCAGAATGCTTGCAAAAATAAACTATATATGAATATCACACAAACCCAAAACTTCACTTACTTGAAAACAGCTATCAACAGATTGACCAACAGAATATTAGCTACCAAGAGATAACAAGCCATGATAGCAGGGGTGAGCCAGGCCCCTGGAATGCAGGGAGGGAGTCTTTTCCCATCTTCATCAAACAGGTTTTCTCCACAAGGAGCTAAAGAAAAATAAATTTTTCATTTTAGTGTTTGCTTGGCTTCTAAAACAATACTTTAAAAATAATTTAAAGATGAGGTTTGTATAAAATGCTCTGCTCATAAAAAGCACTATTGTGTATTTGCTGTGTCTACTTTTCTGGGAGCGGAGAAAATTTGGGGAGAAGCATTTCCAAGGTCTGATTGTCACTTTGAGTGTAGGCAAATAAAGTTTTTACAGTTTGCACTCAGGAAGGAACATGATGTAGAGTATGTAAATATCTAAATATGCAAAAAAGATATGCCCACCTTAGTCTTCTATATCTATATCTGATCAGGATCACTGACTAGGTGTATAAATAAAAGAGGCATCGTGCATTGTATAATTAAGTACTTAATGCTCCATCATCATCATCATCACTCATTTATATATCACTTTGAAGTTTAAAAAATTTGCTACAATAATCTGATAGGTAGTACAATTCAAGTGAACAAGCATTAAGTACCTATTGTAAGCAGGGAACTGAAACAGGGACTGGATTGGTGATTTCATTGATATAAGGAACTCTCAGATGAAGTTCCTCTACCAATGCAGGTCAAGACCTTCTCTGTGACTTGTAGTTTTAGAAATCTGCTTAGAGCACTGAGAAGGCAAGTGACTTGTCCAGAGGCATAAAGCCAATAGACATCAGAGGTAGTATTTTAACCCAAGTCTTTCAAGGCCAGCTCCCTATCTATTATACCACCTCTAATACAAGGAGGCAGTTGACTTCATAGACATCATTGCTACTTGGTGAGATGAAATCCATGAAAGAAATATGGCTCTCAAAGGGTACATATTATTTTTTAAAAAATAAGAAAGGTAAAAGGTGGATTTGTCTGCACAGAGCAGCAATGAATATTAATAATATATATTCATGTGAAAAAGTACAGGAACTAGAGAAGGGAAGCTTGGTAGAGATCACTAGGGTGAAAAATCAATGGAGAAAAGATGATCAATTTTATTATTGGAGCATAACACAACTCACCTGGAAAGAAAGACAGGAAATAAAAGAGTTCAGGAAACATATCAAGCAGAACTTCTAGTAATTTCTTTAGCTACCTTCACAATAATTTCATTTCTCAAAAAATGAGGGAATCAATAAGAGGAGTTCTAATCTGATTCTGAATTTCACCAACAAAGGAACTAGTTCCTGGGATGGAGGAAATGATGAGAACCCTGGGGGAAAGTGAATAACTCTACCTTAAAATTGGGGATAGAAAAGGAGAGGAAAACCAGATGTAATCTGATAGACACCCTTGATTTTTAGAAGACAAGTTTTAAAGGACTGCGAGAAAGATAAGATGCCATGAACTAAGAGTCTATGAGGGAAGTCATCTTAGGAGGGGAGGAAATCTTTTAAAGAATGAAATTCTAAAGACACTAAACAATAACTCAAATGCAGAAGTAAAGGAGAAATTGTTTAACATGACCAACATGGATGCATAGGGAACTCATTGTCCAGTTTAGATTTATTGTTTAAAATTTATTATTCTTAACTTAAAACACATAATAAAATGGACATTTCCACACACATTGTAGAATGGAAAAAAGAGGATTCTACATGAAACTATAGATCTGTGTTATGTACAGAAAAATCAAACAAGATTAGAGAAGAACAGATGATGCTTTTTTTTTTAAAGGAAGAGATACATGAATGTAAACCTTAGAACGTTGAGCTTGACTTAAATTTCTGGAAAAATTCTACAAAATACTATTAAAGGGATGGTAGTGAACGCTCAGAAAAGGAAGCAGTGATTACCAAGATCAACATGACTTTGTCCAAAATAGGTCAAGCATGATCAATTTTATTTCCTATTATAACTAGAGTATTAGATTTGGTATAATAGGTATAATTTACCTGGATTTTAGCAAAACATTTGATGAAGGTTTTCGTTTGACAGAAAAAAATGTACAGGATAGTAGAAATGTCTTCCAGTGTTTCCTTGGTCCTTGGTAAAGTCATATTTAAGGTACTGATTTTTTTAAACTACTATACATATATATGTGTGTGTGTATATATATATATATATATATATATATGTATATGTATATATATGTATATGTATAGCTAAAACTGCTATAACCATTTAGCTCAGGGCCTCATGAGGCCTCATGAGGCAGCATAATATAGTGTATAGAGCACTAGAACTGGAATCAGGAAGACCAAGGCTCAAAACCTGCCTCAGACACTTAGCTGTGTAACTCTTACAAGTGACTTAACCTTTTTTAGGCCTCAGTTTCCTCATCTGTAAAATGGGAAGGCTTAGACTTGATAGACTTTAAGATCTCTTCCACCCCTAATTTAAGACCCTCTGAAGCACCTAATTGATAGAGTCAGGGCAAAGACTACTAACTCATAAAAGAGTGATTGATTGGTTACTTGAATGTCTAAGTCATATTCTATCTGACCCAATATTTTTTTTTAATGTAGAACATTGTAGTATGAGGTGATATCATAGTAAAGTGAAAGGTACATAGGATCAGAAATCCAAAGGCCCAGGTTCCAGGACCAATTTTGCCCCTACTTTGCTCTGTTACTTTGGCAGGTCACTTCTCCTAAGTTTTCTTATGTGTAAAGTGCTAGGAGGGTTGTACCAGATGATCTGTGAGGTCCAAAAATTCCATGCTTCTATATGACTAAAGAGGGCCTATTTGTTAATGAAAAAACAGATGTGTTCAATGACATTATTTCACATTATTTGCTTTCCTCCAGAGTTCAAAAGGGAAATAAAAATGACAGCTCTCTGTGAAAGGGTTATAGTTTAAATGTCAATGTTTAGCAAAGAAAAAGGCTATATTTTATTAAATGAAAATCATTACCTCCTCCCCTTCAAACTTACGATTAATTTCCATGGCATATACTACACAGCAAGCCGAAAGCAAAAATATTTTTTAAAGGGAAAAGAAGAGAAAACAAAGTGACAATTCAAAATAAAGTAAAAACAAAAGACTGACAATACAGAAACTGTTTTGCTGCCAAGAAATGCATGAGATTTGCAATGTCAGTACAGTACATGGGTTCTTTGAAACAGTAGTTTGAGAACTAGTCTAAATAATGCAATGTAAAATGTTAAATTACCAATTACCCTTAAAACATTTATTCATCTTTCCAATATTCATGTATTCCAAGTATTAGAAAAAGCGGCAACATTGCTGCAGTTAAAAATATTTTGAAATGCATAGTACCTATGGCAGATGATCACTTCAAAATGAAAGTTAACTATTTTTTAGCACAAACACATAAATACACAATACATCAATTTTTAATGTAATAATTATGCAGACACTCTAAAGTCAGTGCAATTTTTGGAAATTAATGAATGCTAAATTGACCTGTTTCTCCCTTTTAAAAAATCATTATTGTGTTTAAAAAAAAATACCACTGAATACCACTTATAGTAATGGAAGTAGTAAGTATATGTCAGCCTAAACAAATATTTTCATGAAACAACATTTGACTTCCATTGTCTGGCTTACCAAGTTACTAATATATATACGATAACTAGCCTTGTATGCTTCTAAACATATTCCTGAAGTCAAATTTTAAAAGCTAAAAAGAATGACTTGAGTCAAGCCACAGATGATAAGAAGTCATTTAATGGTGTGGTGTTATTCACATGACATAGTTATTAGGAAAATTTTAACTTCACAGATATCTGGAATAGATATATAGATACCTTCCACAGTATAATAAGATATTAGGAAGATGTTAATAGGAAATAGGAATTAGCACTGGAAACAGGAAGGATAATAGACCCCAGTTATCCTGTTTGCCCTCTCTGTCCATGAAGCTCATTTTGTAGGAGAAATCATAGCTGCAGAGTTGAAAGAAAATTGAATTGACACATATGAGGTGAGGAACATTAAAACTTGGGTGAGCCAACTGTATTATTTCCCAGAGCCAAGGCCTGGGGTTGAGAACATTTTTCAGAATTATAATGAGAAGCTTTTAGAGAGGAGGAAAAAGAATGGTACTCACAAATTGAAAGTCTTGAAACCAATACTTTCCTCCCCCTAAAATGACTTGACCCCTTGCAATACAGTGGAAAAATACATGATTTCCAAATTAACATGGACATTTCTGTTAATTTGGATATGATCATCTGCCTCTGAAACAGAAAACAGAATCTTACTATGAATTCTACTCTTACGGTCTATCTGGTCTGCAAACACTTCTCCATAGATCATCCAGTAGGGCATGTAGAAGATGTTACGGGCTAGTCTCCAAGAAGGTTCCTCATCTGGGTGTAAAATGGCTTGTCGGGCTACTCCAAAACTCATCAAAACAACCAGCATGATGACCACAAAATAGAGCATGTCAATCATCTGCATGGATAAAATTAGTATTTTAAGTCCGGGGCTGGGGCCACATATAATCTATTCTCCCTCAGCCTCACATCATCACAACCAACATCAACCATAGGTTACTCAATAATAAAATTATGGTCATGGGCTCTTTTTTCCAGCCACCACATTCAGTGTGCTGTTTATTTCCTTATTCTACCTTTTTTCCTGTCCTCAAACCTCTTAGGTTTCAGAAATTTCCCTCACCACCACCCTCAGTTTCTTTAGGATCAGATGGAAGGTAAAATCATGAGTGGAGAACTGAGGATGTGTAAGAAAAGGAAAATAAATATGCAGAATGGCATGTGATGATTAATCTTAAGGTGTTCAGGTGAATGCTATAGTGATATATGGTTCCTAGTTTGGAGATAGCTCAAGAGTGTATGGTTCCTGTCAAGTATAAGTAAGTCTAGGGCATCTCTAGTCCAAAGTAGTTTGTTCCATAGAAAGTTGGAAGAATCACTAGGAAGTTTGGTGTTTTGGTTTTCTTCCTTCTATCAGTGGTTCTCAACCTTCCTAATGCTATGACCCTTTAATACAGTTCCTCATGTTGTGGTGACCCCCAACCATAAAATTATTTTTGTTGCTACTTCATAACT